>CM071615.1:22855164-23455164 GCA_036365135.1 Miichthys miiuy
TAACATATGTCTGTATGAGGACGTTCAAGAACCGGAGACTACTTTGTAGTCAGCGTTACAGATTTGAGTTTAATGTGGGCTGCTACAGGTAGCCTGAGGAGCTCGAGGAGCAGCGGGGTGACATGTGGCCACGTTCTGGATCATCTGAAAGGGTTTCACTGTGCAGGCTGGGAGGCCCGTCAGGAGGATGTTAGAGATGAACACAGCCTGTATCAGGAGCTGGGGAGCATGTTGAGTCAGGTACGGCCTGATTTTTCTGATGTTGGGAAGTGCAAAGGTTAGTTGGTCACTGATCACGACTCCTACATTTCTCGCTACACTGGTATGGGAGTCGGTTTTGATGTTGATGTCACGGTGTATTGGAGGTTTGGCTCAGAGGAGCAGCAGTTCGTTTTATGATAGAACATTTACTGCTTTTCTCTTTGTAAATTTAATATTTGGGGATTTTGCTCGCACAGAATGAGTTATTGAAGACATGTGAGGGATGTTTCTAATCATGAAAATGATGAACGGACAGTTTTCTTTGTGAATTACACTGAAACTGTGTTCTTTTGTCTTTTTTGGTCTGTTTATATAATTTGATTATACTTTATTTAATTGATCTTATTTATTCTGTCTTTGCCCCTGTAACATCCCCTATCCCGTCCACCACGTGCAGCACCTTCACCCTCTCTTCTGCTCGTCCTCCTCAGGCCGTTCCTCAGGCAGCGCAGGGGATCTCAGAGAGCAGCTGGCAGTCCTCAGCTGAAGGAAGAGAGCAGAAGAGATGGCATGTTATAGCGAGAGGCAAGAACACACACTGAGAAAAAACACACTTCCTCATCTCCTCGTCTCACACACTGCCACTCACAAACCCGCAAACACACCACACGGCCACACAAACGAGGATTTAGAGCACACAGGGAGACGGCTACACACCACTTAGGCCACCGTGTAATGATATGACTTAAACAACATCCACCAGTGCTCCATCACATCTCTGCAAAGAATCAGAGACATGTAAACACATGAAGCACAGAGTGACTCAAACAAAGGAGCTTCGCTTCACTTGATAATTGCATTCAAAATCCTTTTTTTGACAAACAAACCCACCCAGCAGCTCATTCCTGTCATCCACTCCTCGTTTCTGCACGAGCAATCTCTGGCACAGACTTTTTGTTGACACATATGGATGGACACCATTACAAACAACATACAAACACAGGCACACACACTTTGAGGATTAGCATTAGCAGCAGAGAGTGAGTAAAAGTGCGTGGATCAAGCAGAGCCTCTCCATGGTCGGCGATACAGCCGTACGCTGACAGAAACAAGCATGACAAGTTGTAATCCTCCTTGATTAAATTTGTTGTGTACAAACCTGTTTGCTTGCATTTAAGCTCTCGATTCGCAGGGGTGTGTGTGTGTGTGTGTGTGTGTGCAGGACTGTATCAGTGCTTTAGTGTTGCTCATAAGAAGGTGACAGCTGGTGTGTGCGTGTGTGCGTGTGTGTGTGTGTGTAAAGAGGATGGGGGCTTTAACCGCTCAGGGAAGAAGAGCAGAAAGTCACAGATCACACCCACCGAGCAGATGTTGTATACTTTTAGCCAGATTGTATGTGTGTGTGTGTGTGTGTGTGTGTAACCATGTATGTGTGTGACTGCCAGACTACTAAGCCACTTTTCAGCAGTCTGAGTTCTCAGGATGTTCACATGCAGGAACAAAATGAGCTTCAACTAATGGCTGAATATGCCTAGACTGAACAAAAATGTGCATTTAAACAAGCCATCTGTTGTCAATCAGTCCATGAATCCTGCATCCTGAACAGGTGAGCTGTATATAAATTACAGTACAGTTGTCTGTATAGAGACCAAAACTGTTTATGTAAACATCTGCTGTGAAGTTGGACATTTGAACATGGGGACTTATGGAGACTGACTCACTTCTGGAGCCAGCTTCAGCTGGCTTCATTTAACAGCCACGGAGGTTGCTTCTTGATAATATCCCACAACTACTTTTAGAGAGAGTAGTTACTAATGTGATAGTAATAAATTACTTCACTGAATTCATTTGAAAGGTCCAGTGTGTGGGATTTAGTGGCACCAAGCCAAAGGTCAAAAGTTCGAGGTTCCCCTGTGGCATCACCGTGAAGAACCATTTTAGGCTCTAACTTGAACCTTTATTTTGAAAGGTGTGGTGCAGTTCACATCCCAGCTGACGAACAGACAAACACAGTAATACGTGAAGTAATAAAACCATGATAGGAATCGACTCCTCCTACAAATGACTGATCTAAAGCCGGAGTTTGTAATATAATTTGTGCCACACCGTGCATGATTTCACATTCATCTCTTGAACGCCACCTGACAAAACACTTTAACAACAGCTCATAGTGTGTACTGGGTGTCCACACTGTTGGAGTCACATGCTGTCGTCTGGACTCGCAGCGAAGACTGTCCTTGACTGAAGACGGTGTCCTTATGATTAAGGCGAGCCTTAATAGGATTACACTCAGGCGGGCTGACCGACATTCCCCACCGCCTCCTCGAGCCTCCAGGCTGCAGTCACCCTGCCAGGCTGCATCTACTGAACAACCAGTTTTTGTACTATTATTATTATTACTATGGACATGATGTTAGTGTACTAGATCAAAGCAAACACAAAACAACTCCAGATTTAAATATTCTGACCATATAAACGGGGAAAACAGATTAAGAAATATATCGTGTCAGACTGCAAAACATGATCAGAATAAATATTTCAACACTAAGATTTTTTTAATTTGATGGTCTGTAATTGTTGTTGCTCATAAAACTGTTTAAGTGTTTGTCTGCTGTGACAGTATTACATCCAGATGGTAAAATCAATGATTGAATTCAAAAACAAGCCATATAAAAAAAATAAAAAAATAAAATAATTTATTGTGCACTGTTAAAAATAAATGAATACTAAAAGGAAGAAATATGGATAAAATTAAGTAAAATATCCTAATTCAAATAAATGTCAACGACTATATTTACCGAAATTATCTGTCTAGATTTTGCAGAGAAATACTGTAATTTTACAGATGTTCCCTGATTTACCATCAAACATATTTAATCACAGAACTTTATTATCATTTTACATCAATTTGAATTTAAGAAAGTGGAAAACATACTTTATAAATAATATAGTATATATTCTGTTTGTTTACAGTTTTAAAAAACAGAAAACTACTGTAAAACGTTATGTTTTTTTGTTGTTTGTTTTTGTTTTTTTGTTTTTTTACAGTGCATATGGACTTCAGGTTCAAATAAACAGCGTTCAACCAGGTCACTGTGTTCTTCAGGGTCGACTTCAGGAACACTTCTGTGCTTTCAGTTCAGTTCAGGAACCTTAAAAAATTATATATATATATATCTTATGGATAAAAAGTTTTTCCAGAGAACTTAACAGGAACCAGTTTTTCTTTGAGTGTGTGGGAATCCATAAAAAAAAGCTCGTTTGCTCTCACGAGGGCGTTTCTGAGGTTGTTTCTGTGTCTTTATACACACATTTATTGACGAGTTATGTGACTTAAAGATCACTGAGAATGTTTGATTTGTTAGCCTGACTCTGCCAATCTAATTTGCAAATACAAACGATTTCTGCTCTCATTTTTTTTTTATGTCTGCCAGAGCAAATAAAACATGAGCTCGCAGATTCGTCTGCTTCCCGGGCCTGTGATTTGGAAGCTGTATGACTAACTGATTGACTGTATAAACGTCTATAAAGAAAGTCTATAAAGTAAGCTAAAAAACCTCAGATACCACCCTGATAGTTTGGAGAAGAGCTCGCACCTCGCTGTGCGATCTCAAAGAAAATAATCCATGTTCGTCTAACATCATGTAGTGATTTGGGGGTTTAGGGAACCTCCTGCCTTTCAACCTCAACTGAAACAGCACTTCTATCTCACTTTTCTTCACCGGGACTTGAAAAAAAAACAGCATTAGGAAGTGGCTGCACAGGGAGACCACAGAGGAGAGCTTGAGGAAACAAAATAGCCGGCTAATGGGCGGCTTATTGGTTCACAAGCCACAAACTGGAAGCGAGGTGTGTTTGCAACGGTTTCACATGATAATTAATGACGAAAATCCTGAAATCCAAAACACGGAGGAGGTTGAAAGTCTCGCTCAAGGACACGAAACAGACAGCTATGAGACTGTTTCGACCGTGACCTCGTGGCAGGGTCGGTTCACCGTGGGTGCAGGTAGACTGGCTGCTCAGAGCGAGAACAAACAAAGCATTAGTAAGCTAATAGAGCTCTTGCTGCTACCGAGATGCTACTGCTTTTAGATGTCTGGCCAGCTCTGACACCTCTGAGTGTGCGTCCATATGTGTGTGTTTTTAGCGCCTGAGTACACAGTGAATGTAGGTTGCCGTGCTGTTCCCACAGACAGAAGATGCATGTGGTGGTAATTACAGAAAGCGACGTGGACAGTGTAAAGCATGAGCTCATGTGATTCTTCTGCCTAACGCTGACAAAGGAATATGATCCGCACTTTATGGGGCGATTAAGTGATCTGTTTTCCAAATGTCAAGGTCAATTGCTGATCTGCTAATTTGCTCTTACATAAAATCTAAGCAGTTCGTCACGGTGGTAGCAGCTGCAGCTCATTGCTTTAATCGCCGGGGTTGTCAGTTACATAAAGAAGTGAGCAAATCCTCGATATGCTGAGACCTCGGACATCGTCTTCCTGTCTCTTGACATATATTTTCCTTTTATTAGACTTTCTCATTTGCTGGAACATTCCTCTGACATCCGTATCACACACACATTCACAGCAGATGGCAGAGTGAGAAGAGCTTCAACACCTGGCACACGAAGGGGCCGCAGCCGGGATATTTTTAATGGAGAAGTTTGTAAAAATGTAAAATTAATTTCTCATATTTAATCTATTCATTTTCTAAACTAGGCCGGCACGGTGATGCAGCGGTTAGCACCGTTGTCTCTAGTTGTCCGCGGTGTACTCCGCCTCTCCACCTAAATCAGCTGGCTCCAACTGATGGATGGATTTTCTGAACTATTCTGTCTGAAAATGTTTCTCCAACATGATGATCTAAATACTCTCAAAGCCTTCTCCACAATGCCAGGGCTGTAAATCTGGTATCCTAAAGGCCTTTAGCTAACTATAAACAGTAAAATTACTGTGCATAAAAACATCTAAAATCAGTCTTTAACCTGCAGTAAATTAATACAATATGTCTCCTGTAATATTCACTCCAAAGGTTCCTGGTTTGAACCCCGGCTGGGAGCCTTTTCTTAGAGTATCTGCGTGGGTTCTCCGGCTTCCTCCCACAGCCCAAAGACACCTTAACAGGTTAATCGGTGACTCTAAATAACTCGTAGGTGTGAATGTGTCAGCCATGTGAGGAAATGGCGCACTCCGCCTCTCGCCTGACAAAGATAAGCAGCTACAGGAAATGTATGCATGGATTCACTCTCCTTCTGGCCGACTGACTCTGAATGCTGCTGGTCTGTAAACTTTGTCTGTTTGCTGCTGTGTGGGTTGCACAGGGAGTTTTTTAGAGCTTCAGTCTTTGAGGGTAACACACTGATATCAAAATCCATCCACAGCTCTGTCTCTCTCTCTCTGCGGCCGAGCACTGAATGCACTGTGTGAATCCTTGAAACGTTCACACTGCTTCTCTACAGGGACTGAAAATGAGGTCACTCTCACCTGAACCTGGTCGGGAGCTGTTTCTAAATCCACCAGATACAGCGACCTTTAATAAAGCTGCACACAGCAGAGCTTCATCCTCTCTTTTCATTTCCTCTGTTCTCTTGCTTGTCTTTGATGAGAACAACTCTCGTCTGCTTTTATGAGAGTTTTTCACTCCTAAACAGTGCTGAGAGTGAACCGAAACAGTCAAGTCTGCTTCATGGCTCCTACATCGGCAATAACAAAGCAGAAACTCACGGTCAGAGCTGAAGTCATCGATCAGGATTATCTCTTGAATCAGAGATGGAGGACTTCGCATCAGGACACTGAGAGGGAGAGAAAAGAGAGACAGAGATCAGAAGGTCTGTGCCGTCGCTCCGTCCGATCACACCGCCCGTGTGCGACCTCGTTACCTTTTGATGGTGCGAAGGAGGGTGGAGCGAGCCTCATTGTGGAAAGTGATGATGATACTCGTGGGGGGAAGGTCTGTGTCGTAAGTCAGAGACGCACACCTACAACACACAGGAAGAGCAGGTTTAACTTCCACGTGTGCACGACGATAGACAGGCGATACAAAGGTCATTATTTTAAGTAATTATACTTAAATTATTGGTCCACACACACACACACACACACACACATACAGCGTTTTGGGCAGTTGTGATTTGCAGCGCTGCCCCTGCGGAGTCGCCTCAGCATTGTTGCCGTAGTGACACGGAGATATCTGGTTGCCAGGCAACAATTGCACAAATTTCTGACCCTCTGCTTTAATTTGATACCTGTTGCTGGGAGCTTTAAGACCAGGCCTGAAGACGTGCACATGAAACATCCACTTGAATCTCTTATTGTAAACCATCTTTTAAAAGTTTAAAGCTACAAAAAAATATATATATATAACACTTACAGCACGGGTCGAACACAAAACAACAAACTGAAAGGCGGCTGGAGGTCAGGTGGAAACTTTATAATTATTTTCTGTTTAAAGATTCTATAAAATTGTGACAATATTAAACAAACCGCATCAACAAAGAGGTCGAGGCTAACAAGGACTTTATGGACAAACTCTACTTACAATAATAATCACTGTGTTGTTAATAATTTGAGGTTTTTTGGGGTGTTCAGTGCACCAAACACAAGGTCACCCTAAGAAAAACTAACTGAGTTTGAAGGTTTGTTTTTGACCTTGGACAGAGCAGCCTGACTAACAAGCAAAACAAAATTTCAGCACAAGGTCCAGCTTACTCAGAGCGACTTCATTCGCTGCAGACCCGCGAGATGCTGTGGACTCGAACAAAAGCCTCGGGAAAAAAGTGATTACGACCCTGTGTCGAGTTTATTTTGGGGCAAAAGCATCAAAAAGCCACACAAGCGAAACGTTTGGGCAGCTTAAAGTCTTTATCCAAATCCACCTCAGAAAAAAGATCTTTTTATGTTTCTTTTACAAAGAAAACATTTTGTGTAAAGAAGTGGTGGAGGTCATTTCATCATCCAGTGTTTGAGAACAGATGCCAAGCCTCCTGGTGTGTGTATCTCCACATCAGGAAGCGTTTATATTACTTTTTCCACCCCCCTTGTGTCTGCACAATACAGCCTGGAGTGAATCCAGCAGTCAGAAGACTTTGCAGTAAAATCATCATGTTAGTCCTGGATCTACCTGTGCAGAGGCCTTAGCCCAGCTCACCTGTAGTGTCGGGTGTCTCTGATGGCTCGCTCGCTGCCCAACCGGTCGCTCTCCTGCTGGTTGAAGGCGTGGTCTCTGTACGGGTCGTCCCCCGGCTTCAGCTGCTTCCCGGCCAGGTAGGCCTTCTCATCGAAGCCGCCCAGGAGCTGACTCTGCTGCTCGGCCCGCAGGGGCTGCGTCACCTGCAGAGAGGACACAAACAAAGGTGTGTTCACATGCTAACATCACACCAGAAATACAAGGAGGAACACTGGAACAGAAATAAATGACGACAACTGAAGTCAAAGACAGAAGAAGATGGATTTCAGTGACAAACAAACATGAATCCACTCTCTGACTCTGAACATGCAGAGAGCCAAACACAGCGTCAACACTTCACTCCTTCACTGCCATCAGTCTGTCAACAGCAGAACAAAATAATATCTATTATCACAGAAATGGCTGCATGCCACAACCACGCAACATCCTCATGGAGGAGATGTGTGGTACGGCGGTCTTTAACCGTTTGTCTGAACATAAATATGCAGACCGAGAACCAGACGTTTAAACGATGTTCGTGATGTTTGAAGATGAACTCTTACACTCGAAGCTCAACGTTCATTTCTAATCTTGGACACAGTCGTTTCTAAAACTATGTCTCCACAAGGACCAAGCAGCTGTTCTGGAGCTTTCAACCACTTCCTCAGAAAATGGAGTATTTCCAAATTTCCATTATTATGAACTCTTTAAGGACCTTTTTGTCCATGTTGGCTTAAAAGTTAAGATGGAGGTTTACACAGAATATTATATTATAACTGGTTAGGACATTGGTTAATCTCTTGATTATTGTTATTATATTATGATTTAATTAAAAGTTTGATCTATAAAAAGTCAGAAAATAGTGAAATCAGCTTTTATTGTTTTGGTTTGTTAAACTCTGTTGACTATGAGATCTGGTTGAAAAAAGCCAGTAAGTGGACCTTAGAAACAAAACTTAACGATTTTAATGAATGAAAAAGTTATTTTAAGCAAAACTGTCGAACATTTTCTGGTTCCAGCTTCTTTAAAATCAGATATTTATTTGCTTTTCTTTGTTTTCTCTCAGTATAAATATAATATTTTAGAGGTTTTGGACTTTAGAGTTTAGATCTCTATCCCGTTCATGACAACTCAACTTATTTTGATATATGAGCTATAAGATTGTAGAACACTGCCCGTCAGTCTAATATAGATTTCTCATCTCCTCATATGCCACACATAGCAGATTAAAAGGGTAGTTTGGGTTATTTGATGCAAGCAATTCAATTAAAAGTTAATTATTGATTAACTGTGTTGTGGAAAAAACTAAGTGGCAGCAGGTCAGGAGGGAAGAAAGCGTTCAGGAGCCTCTGATGTCTTATGCTGTAATATTTACGAAGCTTGATCAAGGCTTGTCTGTTCATGTTAAAGGAGCGTCAACAGTTAGCTATCTATTATGTCTGGGAGGCCAACACTGAGTTTCTTCGACCTTGGTCACCAGGCAGCTCTGAGATAGGCTGGCACCTGCACTCCAAACAGCGGCTTCGCATGCCAAAGAGAGAGCGTCTTCTCTGATCTGACTTAGTGCCGTCACCGTCTCTGACTCCAAGGCCCATGCACGGCCCCGTGTACCCAAAGGATAGAAAACTCCATAACAAACTGTAAGTGGACCTGCAGTATATAGAGCTTCCTTAGTGTAC
Organism: Miichthys miiuy; assembly: GCA_036365135.1. Classification (NCBI taxonomy): domain Eukaryota; kingdom Metazoa; phylum Chordata; class Actinopteri; family Sciaenidae; genus Miichthys; species Miichthys miiuy. The sequence continues at coordinate 22,864,203 of CM071615.1, forward strand.
AAAGTGCTTTAAAATACACAAATGTCTGGCCATTGTAAGAATTTTGGGTTTCAGTGTCTTGCTCAAGGACACTCTGAAAAGTGAAAACCAACCTGAGATTAATGGACAACTTGCTCTACCTCCAGAGCCTCGGCAGCCCAGATCAACCTCTTGTTCTACTTCTATATTCAGACATCGTCTGAGAAGTCTGAAAGCCACGTGAAGCGAGTCGCTGCTGCACTTCATCTGCTGTTCATCTGAGAGTTAAACCTTCGTCATCTTCTTCTATAAGCCCGTCTGAAAGAAGTATCAGACAAATGTAAATGCTACTTTCGTATTCAGGTCACTGTGTCAGTGTTAATATGGCAAAATGGGATGGGCGCTCATCAAATCAGGATACTCTATAAATCCTCAGTAATTAATGGGCTTCCCCCGCGAGGGGCTGTAACGCTCCTGAGCGGGAGCTTTAAACGGCCAATGAATACATGAAAGCAGATGAGAGTAGCCTCCATCAAAGAGAGTCAACATGATGGATGACGACGGAGGGAAGAGGAAATGAAAAGAGAGGATGAAGCTCTGCTGCGTGCAGCTTTATTAAAGGTCGCTGTATCCGGTGGATTTAGAAACAGCTCCCGACCAGGTCCAGGTGAGAGCGACCTCATTTTCAGTCTCTCTGGAGCAGCGGCGGTGTGAACGTTTCAAGGATTCACACACACGAACGTGGACCTTCAAAAAAAAAACCTGCACAGCACCAAAGAGAGCAGCCAGCTGGTGGACATAGTCGAGCACTTAGCAGATAAAGAGCCAGAAATTTCCCTCAGGAGCTGGTGGAGACCAAAAGAGAGTGAATATTGGACATAACTTTAAGCCTTAATATAATCTGAACAGGTGAGTTGTATATAACCAAAACTGTTTTTTGCACCAGGCTGTAAACATGTTTATTTCTGCTGTGAAGTTGTGACATTTGAACATGGGGACTTATGGAGACTGACTCACTTCTGCAGCCAGCCTCAGGTGGAGGCACTTCCTGTATTGGCTTCATTCCTCAAAATTAGAAACAAATGTTCCCAGTTTGTGAAGACATGGCCTCATGCACCACACATATCAGATTAGAAAGGAGTTGCATGTTGCAGAGGTACTTATCTATAGTCAGTGTGTCACACACGGCTGCTGGCACATTCCCCAGTTTGGAGAAGCAGGCACACCTAAAAAAATCAATATCAGTCTAAGTCTACACTATATTTAGAATATTTTCACCACTTTAACTTGCAGACAGACACAACCCTCTGCTGTAATGCACTGAATATGGAGCACCTCGTACAAAGCTCCGCTAGCGTGCGTTAGCTCATTGTTCTGTGGTGAACCATCAGTTAATGTTTTTAACCTTCAAACTTTAGATGACTGCTGCAGATCAGCTTTACTTTAGTTTGTTTTGGGATCTTCTTTATCATGCCTATGTAATTAACAGTTGATGTTCGTCAGATTGCAGAAAAAAAGTCTCATTAAACAAATGCAGCGGTTTTTAGTCATGTTTTAGAAAGTTTATTATAAATAAAATGACTTTGTTTTGAACTTTATTTAAGTCTACTTAAAAGAAACGAGTTGTTCCTGTGCAGCTTTTTAATTAACTGATGCATCAGTTACACTTTTTTCCTTCAGTCTGCACGTGCATTTATTTTTATCCTTGACATCAGTCAGTACATGTGAAGTTATCTGAGCGTGTCGACTTGATGTGTCCGTCACATCATCTGTAAAACCGAGATGTTCGACCTCACCGCTTACTTCAAGAGCATCTCCACTGACTGTAATTAAGAAATACAACTTTTGTCCTCTCTGCATCTAATTAGTAATTAGACCTAGAGAGATGCCTAATTACATTACTCTTCTGCATGCTTAAGATGGTTAATTATAATGTTTAATTACCAAGGATGCAGCTCATTTCATAAGCATTTTATTGCCTGGTAAACACACAAATTAAGACTAAAATTTCTTTTCAAGCAACATATTCATGAACGTACGTCTGTTTATTAGCTGGACGAGACATCAGCAGAGCTGCAGGCCATCACCAGCTTTATGTTTGATAAGAACACATGATTCGTTCTTCCACAGTAACCACTCACACCAGCAGCATTAGGTGGCAAAGAGGATTTCACTGCTATTCACAGCCTCTTTCAAAAAGCTTGTATCTCCCTGTATGTAATCCACAAAGTATCATCACGGCTGAATATTAAAGACTACAGAAAATGGTGCTCCGAGGATAATAAGACAGAAATAACAGAAGGCTCTCAGAGGCTCGGCCCACTGAATTAAATATGAAGCTCGTCTGGAAGATGAACGCGTCTGCTGGCTCTTTTCAAGCTGAGTTATGAGACTCGACAGAATCAGATACAAATCAAACGCGCCTGTTGGTTTGGAGATGACGGCAGAGTATCGTATCACGCGGTGGTGACGTGGTGGGTTTGAGTCCTGTTTGAGATTTATCTACACGTCATCCAACAGGATGCTACTTTGTTCTTTTTCGACATTCCAGCAGGTTTCCACTGAAAACATATTTTTACTAATTTATCAGCCGGAGACGGACTTAAACATGTCAAGACAAAGTTACTTTAATGTACAAGTACACACTTTATCTATCAAGTTTTTCAGTCTTCAGTTTTTTTTGTTCGGCTGACACAAAAACATATTTCATGCACAGTGTATGTTGTTGTTGTTGTGACCCTTTAAACCTCCTCACCTGTCAGTGGGTCAGTTAAATTAAAGCTGAATTAAGTCCCTGGCTGAAATAAAACAGTGGATGTCAGACACTTTTCTCCAGTTAAACTTGGCGTACAACATCTGACAGCACTGAATTCAAATCACGGCAAACTGAAGTTGAACTAACAACTTATGCTCCTCACTTAAGTCAGAAATCTTTGAGTAGTTTGTGTTTTTATCATTTGAGAAACATCTAAATCATTCCAGCCACAGATCTGAAGAAACTTATTCATGCTTTTACTGTACAGAGTCAGTCAGAATCAATCCACCGCCTACAGTCAGTCCAAAATGCTGCAAAACTCGGCTTTTAACTCACTCCAAAGAATATTACCATGTCACCTGTTTTAGCATCCTCACACTGCATGTTTGATTTATGATTGATTTGAATTTATTTTGAAGGCCTGGCCTATTTCTGACCTGTTATCCCCTTTAATCCAGACTCATCCAGACCTGCACATTTATAATATTCTGTGAACTCTCACTCTCATATACTTGCACATTTCTGTTTTTTAGAAGATATTGTATATATATTTATATTGTTTATATTTTTTAATACTTTTTTTTTAATCTTCCTATATTTTTTACTTACTTAATGTTTATTCTGCGCCAACTAGTCAAATTCTGTGTACGTGCAAACCTACTTGGCAATAAATCTGATTCTGATTCTTCTGATTCGGATTTTAAAATTGTCGTGGAGATCTCGAAGTTTCCAAAGATACCAAATAATATGTCAGGCTGAAATTAGGAGTGTGAACAAAACAGAAAAAACTTAACTTTCACTGCTTTCATTCCACTAAACTTCACAATGACGTATGTCAGACAAAGCCGTTCGATCTGATCTCAGATCTGACATTATTCTTAGTTGTCCACGCTGCATGTAACCTTTCCTGTCTCTGCCAGGTGTGTACTACGTCGCTGCTTCCTCCACTTGCACGATTAGAGTCAGACAGACAGACAGACAGACAGACAGACAGACAGACAGCTCCAACCACAACAGCTTTCTCTTACACGTCTTCACTCCCACTGCACTCTGTAATACCACACCAACGTCTCTCACTGTGCATGCGTCGTATCGTCTTCTTTCCTCAGACTGTCTCAAGAAATAAAACGTGACAAAACGAATATTAAGCTTCATTTCTACATCAGTGATTATCAGGTTTCCCATCATGGTTTCATCTATCAGCGAGCTATTTTATCATTTAGTCTATATTCATTCAAAAGAGACATTTTTATTGCCCTCAAGTACAAAACTTATGTTTGTCTTTCTATTTATTGTCCCTCCTCCACATCTTTATGTGACCATATCTGCTGTCACAGTATCACAGTAAAGTATGATGACAGTATGAGGTGACAAAAACATCACAGTTCTGAGTTACAAATATTATATTACATTACATCTCTGCCATATTCTATAAATAGAGTAAATCTGACACACTGCACCTTCAACCTTTACCTCACATTGTGGTGTTGTTACTTTTCTTCTTGAACTTGATGCCAAATAAATATAGATTTGCAAGATGAAATCAAGTAGTATGAATTCAAATCAAAGCTTAAATCACAATAATCGAAGATGTTTGGTAGCAGAAAGTTAGCAAATGATTGCTCATTGGTGGAGGCTTCATACCTACATGTTGTGTATATGTTACTGTAATGGAAAATGTAACTAATCCTCGCTCAGACGTTAATGGCACATTTAAACCCAGCTCTCTCGTGAAATGTTCATACCGGCAGCCACAGCCTGATGCGAGGACACGAGATGAAAACGACTGAATATCAAACTAAAGATACGTCGATAAGTTTTAATCTGTCCTCAGCTGACCACGCGTGAAAACACGTGGCAGCACGAAGACAAGCCGATCAGCTGGACGCGGATCTTTGTTCAGATGTTTACAACATGTCCACTGCTGATGATGAAGCCATGACAGCAGATGTGCAGGACAGAGAGAGAGAGACTGCTGATGACTGTAAACACACACACACACACACACACACACACACACACACACACACACACACTCTGTCACTGTAGAAAGAGACTGAAGAGTGGCGGTGCTGGGAAATTAGACCACTCAACAGAGGAAATAAAGAGAAAAAACGGAGCCAGCACAAACAGTTTTCACAAATGATGTCATTAGTGAATCAAATGTTACTAATGAACAGACTTATGGGAAAAGACAGAGAGAGGAGGGAAGGAGGGACATAAGGAAAGCAATGAAGGGGAAAATGAAAGAGAGGAGGAAGGAAGGGAGGGACACAACAATAAAAGAAAGTGAGCAATGACGAAGAAGAAAGAGAGAAAGGAAATAATGAAGGAGAGAACGACGGATGGTAGAAGAAAAAAGAAAGAAAACTAGAAAAGAATAAAAATAGAGGGAAGGACAGAGGATGAAATACAGACATAAAGGAAGGAAGAACGGAGAGTAGAGGAGCAAGAAGGAAACTGGAAGGACAGAAGGATGAAATGAAGAAGATTAAGTGTAGCCGGATGGAGAGAAGGAAAGAGGAAATAAAACAGAGAAATGAAGGACAGAAAAGAAAAAGTGAAGGAAGGAGGGAGGGACATTAGGATTAATGAAGGTAGGAAGGAAGGAGAGAAAGAAGAAAGTGACCAGGACTGTAGAAGGAAAGAAAGAAATGAGGGAAGGAAGGGAGGACAGAGGAAAAGGGAAAGAATGAGGGGAGGATAAAGTAACAAAAACAATGAAGAAACAAGGAAGGGAAGGAGGATAGGTAGGAAGATGGAAAGACAGAGGAAAAAATAGAGACAAAGAGGGATGAGAAGACAAAAGAGGCAGACGGAAGAAATAAAGTTAAAAGGATTAAAGAAAGAAAGAAACGAGGGAAGGACAAAATGAAACAAACAAACAAAGGATGGAAAGAAGGAAGGAAAGGAGGACAGGTAGGAAGATGAAAAGAAGGATAATGGAAAGAGAGAAGGAAAAATAAACTCATGGGAGGATTAAAGAAAGAAAGAAGGTGGAGGAAGGGAGGAGAGACAGAAAAAAGTGACCAAGGCTGCAGAATGAAAGAAAGAAATGAGGGAAGGAAGGGAGGACAGAGGAAATAAAAGCAATGAAGAAACAAACAAACAAAGAAGGAGAAGGAAGGACAGAAGGAAGGAAAGTCAAAGAAGGGAGCAGAGAAAGAAAGAAAGAATTAAAGAAAGAAAGAAAGAAAGAAAGAAAGAAAGAAAGAAAGAAAGAAAGAAAGAAAGACCCCTTCAGTGTCCGGCCTGGTCTGGCTGAACTGTTGGCCTGTTGGAGTGCGGAGCTGGCAGCCTGCGAGCTGCAGGTCAGATTACTCGAACAAACTCCAGAGAGAAAATCTCAGTTTGGTGACAAAGGTGAACGACCCCGCTGAGCAAATCAAAGACTACAAAAGAGGAAAAAAAAGAAAAAAAAGAAAAAAGAGCTGGAGTTGGAAAGATTCAGAGTTTACTGTCCAAAGAACGATCTGATTAAAGTCTGTTTGTGCTTCACCTGCAGTTTACCACAGCACGGAGACGATACGTCGCTTCTCTTCAGTCCAATCAGACACTCCCATTACTCAAACTGCTTCCATATTTGTTTGCCTGCCTCTCCTGATCATCACCATATTCCTGGCCTGCGTTCACACACCGATGCAGACCTCAGCCTCCTCTGTTTGGGCACGGCCTGCAGCTCCACTGTTTGAATATTAAGTCTTACAAACAGCATTTTTATTTTAATGATCGTGCTCCTGTCAGAGTGAAACATCCTGACATGTTGGCACACATGCTCGGCCACAGCTGAGAAGATTTTATTGGTGTAGTAAAAATGTGAAAGAGGCTCCGGCGTGCTGTATTTCCTCAACAGTCTCCTAAAAGTACAGTTGGACATGTTTAACTGATTTGTCTGTCACTCTGGTTACGACGTTACAGCAGCAGGACGTGTTCGACAAAGAAAATCTCACAATTTTTGTAGAATCTACCTGGATTAGACTCACAGATTTTCATCAGGGAGGATCCAATGTGAAGGATTTAGTGCCACCTAGCAGTGAAGTTGCAGATTGCAACCAAGTGAATACCACACCTCACCATGGAAGAGGACCTGCTCTCTCTGTAGACATAAAGAGTTCACGTAAAGATTCTTATTTTCAGGTGATTATACACTAATGAAAACACACTAATGAGTATTATATTCCATTCCTTGCAATAAATACTCCATAAATCTTACACACTGGACCTTTAATCTCGAGCTACAACGATTATTTGATTCATCAACCGACAGAAAATGAGCCGGCAACTCAAATAAAACCACAAGTCACTGATTTAATTAAAATTTTGACCCAAATTAACAATCATACGCTGATTGAAGCCTCACAAATGTGAAGATTTGATGTTTTTTTTTTTGCCATATTTGACGATAAACTTTATATATTCGAGACACATCGGCTGGAGCTGTGAGACATCATAACAGACATTTTTAACTGTTTTGCAGATGAAACGATGAATCAAGAAAATAATCCGCAGATGAATTGATGATGTGAGAATCTTTAGCTGCAGCTCTAGTTTATACTCCAAGGTTATGCAATTAAAAATGTAATATTCAGACAGAGAAGCAGCACATCCTGACACAGGCTGGGTTTTTTTTTGATAAATGACTCACTGATGATCAAATATTTGTCTGTATGACTAATCGATTATCCTGCAGCACTGCTCCTCTTCACCTCTGTTCGGAGGACTAACAGCACAGGCTACAAGTCGTGTATTTCTTTACACTTTAATGCATCAGAAGAAAAAAAAAACCCTGCAGCCAACCACACCAGATCTCCTAATCTGAGCTGGCATGGACCCAGCCACAGTCCCAGCATGCACTGTTCAGACTGTGTATTGCAACACGGAGAGGTTGCTGCTAGCCAAGCTTGACGACCACCACACCTTACACTTACACCAGAGGTTATTTTCACCACCTCCACCCATCCAGGCGCAGGCAACAACAGGCGGATACAGACCTGACCTGCCTGAAATTGTTTTTTTAATACCAGCCTCACGTGTTCACAGGATGCCTCCTCCTGTGCTGTGTGTTTTTCACCTCACATGTGCAATCCAAGAAATGCTTTACTAGGCGTTTGCGCACGACGCACGGGACTTATGGAAAGCCTCTTACGTGCACTGGAGGTTCTCTCGGGCTCGGGGAAGGCACGGAAAGGCTGGAAAACACCGACAGGCTGCTGCCAGCCTGTAGAATGACAATGGAGCAGGTTGGTGATGGTTTGTAATGCGTGTCCGTGAAAAGCAAAATATTCCTGCACTGACACCCGGCCGTGCATCATCTCCAACACCTCCACCGCCATCCTCATCCTCAGCAGCCTCAGGTTTATCAAACATATGCACATCAACATGCAGCACACACTCTCCTGCAGCTCGGCGCCTCCAGTGACAGCGCCGTGCGCAGCGCCGCTCTCTCTCTCTCCCTCTCCCTTTATCCCCCCCACACACACACAGTTCACTCACTATCAGCGGGATGGTCCGGTCGTCCCGGTGGATCTCCAGCCGACCGGAGACCACCTTCTGCCCATGGCCCCTGCCGCGGGTCTGCGACGCCGACGACGAAGGCGACGACTGGGGTTTGTTGTCCTGCCACAGGTAATAAAACGTCCCCAGGATCCACGCAACGGTCAGAATCGCGATGGCGTTGGCCCGTATCCTGCGCATGGTGAGCCCATATGGAGGGCTCCGGAGGCGAGCCCGGCTGGTTCAGGTCCACGTCCTCGGCAGAAGGTGCAGCCTCACCGCCGGTGATGGGTTGAGTCGCAGCGCAGACAGACAGCCTCTATCTATCTCTCGCTCGAAACAGCCTCTCCTCTGCCGGAGCGCTGCCTCTCTCTGCTGGGATTTGCGCACTGACAGAGACACGGTCCTAGCGCCGAGTCATATCATCCCCCTACACACACACACACACACACACACACACACACGTTCACACTCACACATTATCCATCCGCTGGCTACACTGAGGAGAGGATGTCTAATCTGCATCCAGCAGCTGAGCTCCTGAATTCACACATATGTGCAGATCAGGAGGAGGCAGCTGAGAGGAGGACAGGAGGACAGAGACATGTCTCCACCTCAGCTCACTTTAACCTCTGAGTCACATCATTTCATCTGTTTTAACCCCCTCTGCGTGTCACTGAAGCTTCATGTTGGTTTTAGTCCCCTTTAAAACACAAAGCCTCCCCCTCTGTCTGCATACATACACAGAGGAGCCTTTCATGCAGTGTTGTAGCAGTTCAGAGCATGCAGATATAGATATTATGGATGAAGATGAAGTGCTGTAGGAGAAATCAGGGTTGTTGATTGATAGAGGACTTTGGAGGTTGACTGATGTTGGCACTGTCACCACCCGCTTATCTTCATCAGGGTCATGGTGTGTCTGGAGCCGATCCCAGCTGACTGAGGGCGAGGGGCGGGGTACGCCGTGGACAAGTCATCAGTTCATCACAGGGCGCATACACACATTCACACTCACACTGACACCTCCGGCCAATTTAGAGTCACCAATGAACCTGTTCGTGTCTTTGGACTGTGGGAGGAAGGTGAAGAGAACCAACGCAGACAAAGGGAGAACATGCAACCTTCTCGCTGTGAAGCGACAGTGCTAACCCATGCACACAGTTTGAATTTTTCAGTCTGTTTCTAAGATTTATGCACTCACAGGTGGAGTGGAGGAAATTTCATTTCTGGTGCTCGATGTTCTCAAAAAAATGACTTAAAAATTCAACAGCAGCGCCTCTTTCCAGAAACTCTGAACAAACCTCAGGCCTCGCTGTGAAGAGTTCAAACAGAGACTAAAACTGAAACATTTAAACTAAAACATTACAAGTTGGTTTCAGTGAAATGACCCTTTAATTTTCAGCTCTGCTTCTCAGAAATGAAATCTGCACCTTTACTGCGACATCTTTATCCTGACTGCACGAGGAGACTCATTATCCTGCCTATGCATTTTAAATTAAACATTTAAATGAAGCGCCTGCAGCTCACGCAGAGCAAATTAAGCAATGCAGCCGACTTGATCACAAAGAAAAGAAAAAAATTAGAGCAGCAGCAGTCTTTGAACAGCGGCATCATGAATATTCAACTCCTCCCGAGTTAATTCTGGATTTGCACAGATGACCTCTGCAACTATGACTTATTCAGCGCACGAATAAATCAGAGGCGCAAGAAAAAGTGTCAGAATACATTAGACTTAGAGGACCCCTTCTCCAAAAAATCCATAACGGCCTTTAAACGGCTGCACAGAGCAGCAAAAAAAAAAAAGAAAAGGAGTGGAGCAATAACACCCCAGAGCCATAACAGAGCTGAGGAGGCTGATTTTTTTCATCTTATTCCTTCTCTGGTAGAAGAAACATAAAAACAGCCCATAGTATGAGCTCATCCAGCTCCACCTAACAGCAGTATACTGTGTGTGTGTGTGTGTGTGTGTGTGTGAGGCACACACACAGCTGGGCCCACCACCACAAACATCAGGAATTAGGAATTTTCCCTCATCAGTAACATAAAGCATAAGGAAACCTGATCCGGGGTCAGCGGAGGAGAATCAATAATTGACGGGGAAATCCATCTGCAGCTGTACGCTGTACGCCGTGATGTCATCATCAATCTGTGAGTTATTTTGTGATAAAACAGCATGAACTGGATTTTATTATCTTTTTCTCCTGTGTACATATTTTATAACAGAAAACCGAGAGTGTGGAGTTTGAACGACACTATGCATTATGGGAAATGCAGTGTTTTTTTTGGAGCTTGGTATACTCAGGACTTTAACCCTTTAACTGCCTCATCTACTTCCCTTTTTTATAAGAATTCAGCTGCTTATTAAAAGTTTCTGCACATTTATTCCTATATAGGATACATCTACTGGAGCCAGCCTCAAGTGGACGTTTGAGGAACTGCAGTTCACTTCATCACGGCCACGGCGGTTGCCGCTTGGTCAAGTACGGTATGTTGTGTTTTGTATTTTGGGTTGTTTCACCTCCAGAGAGCTGAGCTTTCTGTCTTTGCATATGAAATTAAAACATGTTGCATCATAAAGGGAAGAAGAAGACAGTGCAGTCAGCTGTAAGAAATTCAAATGAGGTCACTGGATGTGAAATATTGAGCAGTATGGGACGTGAGAATGCAGAACAAAATGTGAATATGGACACTGTAACGGATATACTGGAGCTGACATTTACTGTTGATGTTTTAGAAAGATTCCCTCGCTGCTAAATAAAATATTGATGTGACATTTTGCAGCCTTTATTTGACCAGTGGTCTCCAGGGATGAGAGTAATGCAACACCACGCAACAGAAATGAAACTAATGATGTTAAAATGTTGAATTTTATTACAACAAATCATCCGTCGTCTGTTTAAAAGAGCTGCTTTTCTTCTGTGGTTAATTGAATCAGCGCTGCAGGAATCGAAGAGTGTAACGAGCTGCAGGCAGAGGTCTATCACTGTGTCTGCTGTCTCTCTGAAGCCTGGCACTTGGAGGTTAATCTCATTATACATGTAAGCTGCTATTCCCTCTCTTCAATCCTGTCACGGAGAGCCCCATCAGACAATGAGATCCGCCCCGCATCCAGCTCGTGCATGGAAAGGGAAGGTCACAGAGGTCAGAGCCACATCTGGCTCAAGGCTGGGAGATATTTGTCTTCATTCGTACGGACAGGGCTGCGCCTCTCACGGCGATGCTGTCACTGTTATCTTTGGGGGAGACAGTGACGCTCCAAAGCATGGAGGGAAAAGTCTGTGCATATTCAGACAAGGAAAGGATAGAAGCACACAGCAGTCAGGGTGAGGTGTCGGTGCTGGCAGCTCCGTTGGGGAATACTGCACACTGACAGCCTCTGGACCTGGCAACGCAGCCCCGTAACTGGTTTGGTTATGTCAAGATTACTGGGTGCAGAGAGGAAATGAGGGCAGCTGCATGCAGCGTTTCCAGCAGGGTCAGTCAACCACCAGTGTCAACAATCCCTCTCCTGGGACTCATGGAAAGACAAAGCTTCACATTCCCGTGTCTGCTGTGAAAAAAGAAGGAAAGTTTCCAAAGTTAAATATAACGGGTGGGAACTGAGACTAAAAAGTCTGTCATAGCTCGTGTTTGATCAAAAATCAGCACGGTAATCACAACAAGCTGGAAGATGATAAGATTTTCAGAAAAGGTTTTTTATAGTAAGTCAGCCTTTATTAAGAGGTGAAACTATCAATGTTTGAATGTTATTAAACCGTTTTCTGCTGTTTCATAGGTCCATCATAAGAACAGGTTATAAACTAGAAGATCAAGAATAAAAACAACTTTTAGGTCACAAGATCCGAGTGTTGTGTCACTAATAGTCTGTTTATCAGAGCGTGAACACAAAGTCGCTGTACGTGCTATTAAATGATTAATAAACTTCAAGTCTGTAGTTCTAAATATGTTAATAAGTCATTTTGTCTGTAGATGCTGTTCGGTTTCTGTGTATCATTAACTAAAGTATTGCACAAATCAAAAACGTTTGACCTGATGAAAAGTTAAAGTAACTCTGTGGATGAAGAGCGTACCCCGCCTCTCACACAGTGCCAGCTGGGATCGGCTCCAGCCTCCAGCCCTCTGTGACCCTGATGAGGATAAGCTGTGATGGAAAACGGGTCGATCGAACGTTCAAGTATCACAAAAAGTTGTTACCAATTCATCCTGAAGAGGACGTACGGAAATATTTGTCCCAGACTCCGTGGAGATATTTCACTTCAAACCAACCACGTCGAACTAGTGGTGGCACTAGATTGAGAGGATTCATCCTCTGGGAACAATGATTAATAATATTATTACTATTATTATAAATGATAATAAACAATGAATAATTGCAGAGTGTGTTTGCACATAAATGGAAACAGTTGTTGAGTGTGTGTGAGCGCTGTGCTGTGTCCTCGAGCAAAAAACCAGCTTTCTGCTCTGATCAGGACCTGTTCGTCTTCGAGGACGTCGAAGGAAATCCTGCGACAGGAATTTACAGAAAGAGTTTATGAGTCAGATGTTGAAAGCACAAAGTAAGACGTCGGTGAGGGTTTGGATTTTCTTCTGTGTGTGTGTGTGTACGTGTGTGTGTTTTCTGCAGACTCTCCCACAGACCGTCACCAGCCTTTTATGTTCCACCAAGAATGATTGTTGGCATTTCAGACAACTACGCCAAAATGGTGAATCCCAGTGCCCACCCACCCACACACAAACACACAAACACACACTCTCTCACACACACATACAATTACAAACACACACACACACACACACACAGGTCTCAGTATTCATGTTTGCACGTACATCTTGAAGAAAGATGAGAAGAAAAACACACAGAGGTCTTAGTGTAAATGCACACACACATGCACACACACATGCACACACACATGCACACACGCACACACACAGTCCTGTAAGCCTCTATGGAATTCCAGTGTGATAACAGTGGAAACTCAGCCAATCGCCTCCCGGCTGTAACCAGTGATCATCGAGCTCTGAGACATACAAGTTCATTCTTGTGTGCATTGCATGTGTGTGTGTGTTATGCAAACATCAAGTGTCAGAGTACACACACACTGACACACACACACACACGCAGAGCGAGCAGGAATTTATCTGTCCTGATGTGGAGGGACCGAGCGCAGGTTTCCCATGCTGCCTCACTGCAGACCAGAAGAGGACTGTTAACAATAAGCAGCTTCAGTGAGTCAGTGCTGGATAACTATTTACATCTTCTGAGACTGAAACACTCGACGTCGACGTGAGAGCGGGCTGTTAAACTTACGTGTGTTTACTTGCAGCTTTTCAATGAAACAATTAAGTAACAGGGCTTGTAAGGCCTTGTGAGGCCCGTCTGTTGCTGACTTATTAGGATTTTAGATGGTAAAAATATGACCCGAGGATGCTTTCTTGCTGAGAGGATTGAGTTTCAGGAGTTTAGCTTAGCATAAAGAGTGGAAACATGGAGATACAGCTCGCCCTGCTCTGTCCAAATGTAACATAATGAGCCTCTATAGCTTGTTTGTTTTTTATACGTATGAAACCAAAGTGTAAAAACCAGAAGCAGTTGTTTTATGGTCGGTTATGTGCCAGAATTTCTTGGTCGGGAGCAGCAACATCCTGTTAATTAGTGAGCGTTAGAGGTTCTGGTAGGCGGATTTTGTTCCCTTCAGACAGAGCCAGGCTAGATGTTTCCCTAAATTTACAGTCTCTATGCTAAGCTAAGCTAATTAGCTGCTGGCTGTAGCTCCACATTTAAAGGGCAGTCATATCAATTTTTATAATCCAACGTGTCGTTAAAGTAAATAAGTGCATTTCCAAAAAAATGTCAAACTATTCCTTCGAGTCTGGCAAGTTTGAACTGCTTCTGTTGGAGCTCCAGAGTTTACAACATGAAACTGTGTAATACTAAAACTATATCTGTTCAAACTATCGACTGTGTTCTTGATGGGACTCTCTATTTTCCCCCTCACTACACTTCATACCTTTTCTGGCTGTTAATTAGCAGATTTTACATCCAACATGAGAAAAGCTCGTAAAACATGTTGGGCTGTTGCAACTTTTAATGAGGCTTGTAGAAGCAGCCTGACTGCAGGGAACACTGACATAGATATTCATGGTACCAAGAGGACGAACTGTGATAGCTGACATCTAGCTCCATCCCATTTTCTACCTCTTATCCGGGGTCGGGTCGTGGTGGCAGCAGGTTTAGCAGGACGCTCCAGATGTTCCTCTCATTCCAGCTCCTCCTGGAGGATCCCAAGGCGTTTCCAGGCTAGTTGGGCTATGTAGTCCATCCAGCTGGTTCTGGGTCTCCTCCCAGTTGGATGTGCCCTCCAAAGGAAGGGCACATCCAGCGGGGCATCCTGATCAGATGTTGAACCACCTCAGCTCAGCTGGATACTTTCGACGTGAAGGAGCAGCAGCTCTGCTCTGAGATAATCATGCATGGGGTACTACCCAAAGCTCAAGACCATGAGTGAGGGTTGGTGGCTTATTTTGTTACCAGACTACTACAAAGCTCCTGACTCCCAATTCACAATCCTTTCACAGGTCTCTGTGCTGGAATGAACTTAATATGAGTTTACATGTTCTACTTTTGTCCAGTCTACAGCATAAAACAGTAAGATATCACATTAACTCATAGTAGCGGGCTTCTCTCTTTATGTTGCTGTATTGACTAAATAAATAAGTGCGACTGTTTTCTTAATCAGACACGTTGCGAGCAGCTTACAGTGTTTTTCCCCCTGAAGCGACGTCTGCTGGAACAAAGCATCATTTGTGGTTTGTTTCATGCAAGTCATACGTACCAGCCGGGCGGAGCAACAGGATACAGAAACTTGTGAACAGGAAAGTACACTAACCTGACATTGTCTAAGTCTGTCAATAACGCCTGTGTCCTGCTTTAAAACACACACACACGCACACACCACACTCACCTGAGCTGATACACACACACACACACACAACAAATATTTGCAGCTGAAATGAAATCCTGCTCGTTTGTTGAGATAAAATCGCTGTTTTCTTGTGTGTTTGTCTGAAAGTTCACAATAGTATTTAGGTTATTGTCGCCATGAGGGACAACACATCCGTCACCGTGGCGGACCAGGAGCCACCGAAGGCCGTGTTGTCTCAAGGAACAGCAGGAGGAAATAGAAGAGAAGAGGCAGCCACACACACACACCTACTAACAACACATCAGCATAATAAATCATAGGGAAGTTAATCATATGAGAAGATTAAAAAAAAAAAAAAGATGCTTGCGAAGACGTTTTTCATAAGAAATACAGAGCTACATTTCAAGGGGAATATATTTTGCTATGACTCAAAGCTCTTACTTTCTATGAAATGGGTATTAATACTCCACTTCCAGCCCTGCTGTGGCTTAGCAGGCAGCCAGCTGTCTGAGTGTGTGTGTGTGTTAAAGTTAAGTCTGTGATTGTACAAGCCAGAGTCAGCAAAGAATAAGTTAGAAAAGAAAAAGATTTTCGACAATCCTCAAACTGTGAAACTGTGAAGTTTATGCAAAGTGTCAAAAAACTGCAGTTCCTCAAACGTCCACTTGAGGCTGGCTCCAGAAGTGAGTCAGTCTCCGTAAGTCCCCATGTTCAAATGTCCAACTTCACAGCAGAAATAAACATGTTTACAGCCTGGTACAAAAACAGTTTTGGTCTCTGTAGCTAATTTCCCCGTTCATGACAACTGTACTGAGGGTGAATTTATATACAACTCACCTGTTCAGGTTATATTAAGGCTTAAAGTTATGCAGGATTAAGAGCGTGGACGCTTTGACTGACAGGTGGGTGTTGACTGAGCAACCAGGCGTCATTCAGCCCGCCTCAGGTCATGATTATCTGCACAAAATGTCGCAGCATAGCTGTTGAGATGTTTCAGTCTGGACAGATCCATCCATGAAGCTTAGCTTAGCTTAGCATAGCTTAGCTTAGCTTAGCTTAAACAAACAAACAAAAACAGATGTACGTTTCAGCGTCCTAAAATCACTTGTCACGTCATAATTCGCTCAGTATTTAAACAAACGAGTCCTCCATAAACACGGTGGAGGTATTTTCTCCCTGCCAGCTTAGCAGAACATAAAGCTGAGGTGGGCTGGATTAAACTGGGCAAACTCCTGCTGGCCTCACAGCTTCCAACTGGAACATCTTTTCCATTTGCACACTGGTGCACCAGTCCAAGACATTACACATTACACATTACACACACACACACACACTCATTCAAAAAGAGAGCTACAATAATTTGGAGCATGATGAATAATTCAGTGTTTCTCCCAGCCTCATGGACACTGCTTTTTCAAAGTCACAGGAGACCTCCGACCAATCACGTTGGAGCTCTCCATATGCTCCAGTGATGCATCTATCAGCCGAACATATTCTGCTGGTTTGGGCCGAGTTCTCAGCCTCGATCCTGTCTCCCTGCCCAGACGAGGGAGTCATCAGGATCCATCCGAGGCTCCGATGTAGCGAGCAGCAGTTGGCAGTCCTCTCTATGAGAGCATGTGACTAAATGCGTTGCCGAGCAGTCGGGTTGTTGTGTTTCTGTTACTCCAGCTGGCTCGACTCGAGTGTAGGAAGTCCATTAACGGGACAAGTAACAGTGTGGGTATTCTCCCGTGCCTCAGCCCAGAGGATAATGGGCCTATCTGGGGAAGAACTTCCAGATGAGAGATGGGCGATGCTGACTATCCACGGGTAGATAAGTTTAGTATGGGAGGAGGAGATGGGAAGAGCTTTAACCTGAAATCTTCAATCTTTAAAGCAACATTGTGTAACTCTTCTACCATGAAATAACAAAATCATTTTGACTCCCTGACAACCGATCAGGTGGACGGAGGAAGCTAAGAAGAGAAAAGGAGAGAGTTGCCGAGCTAAACATTATGTACAGAAGCCTTAAAGATACCTGTACTACTTTACTGACTGATGGTGTAAATATACATTTTAATTGGCTCATTTATCATTTTATGGAAGTACATTAACGCCCAAATGTAAGAATAATTTGGCATTAACAGGCTTCCGTACAAATTCTTACAGAGGAATTACTCTTCCATCAAATGAACCTAAACGTGAGCAAATATGAGATTTAACACCTGCACAGTAAAACCAGCAGCAACATCTGGCAGATGTGACGGCACACAGACACAAACATGAGTGGAAATGCTTGTTTATTACTGATTAAAGCCAAACAGACGGACAGACGGACGGACAGACAGACGGATGCATTGCACCTCAAAATCAAATAGCGTCAGTGACATTAAGTGAAATTAACACCCTCCGTGTTTATACAGTGTACACACACACACACACACACACACACACACACACTAATAAACAGATATTCAGAAACAGTCTCAGCAGAGTGTGTGCAAACCTTTCAGAGTGGAGAGCAGAAAAATGCTACAACGTGTCAGAAACCAGACTTAGTGGTTAAAAGAGAAGTTTGTAAGTCAGCTGTGTCGCTGAGCGATGACACACACACACACACACACACACACACACACACCAATCACACCTCTTCCGAGTCGCTCCGATTACTTCCAGTTGTTTTCACACAGACGTGTGATCGGACAATAAATAAACAAAGTGCTGATCCGTCTTAGAGCGAGACTATAGAACCTTTTAAAGAAGAGAGAACACGGTCTTACAAACTGAAGCAATAAAACACACTCATGCTGCACACACACACACACGCTCGTCTCTGCTTTTGCTGCTGTAACAATGATGTCAGGCTGCAGCTAATGATTATTTATTATTAATTATCGATGCATCTACTTCACTTTCTTGATTAACTGTTTGGTTGAGTAACCGTCCTAACCTCAAAGAACATTCGAGACCTTTCTCAAGAACTTTTACATTTTTACTCAGAAAATTGCTGAAATTCTTAAATTTTCTTTCAATCAACTAAATGACTAATCAGCCAATCATTACAGCTCTGTAATTAACTGAATAATTAAGAAGAAATCACTGTAAACCTTGGCTGCTGTTCAAAAGTCACATAGTCTCACTCTAACTGAGTTTTACTTCATTGACGTTTCATGTCTGCGAAACAGAAGACAAATAATTAATACAACGATAAAAATGATGCTGCGGAGACGGTCAACGAGTAAACGAACATAGCCATGAGTGTTAGTAAGAGAAAGCGTTTTGCTTCGTCGGTACCGGCACATGCTAACAGAAACATATCATGAGACGTCTGACCTCACTGTAGGTACAATCATCAGAGTCACAAAAGGCATTTAACAGCACTCCTGCAGAGTGTATATGGCATATCAAGCAGTATTTGAGGCCTACACATGTTACAGGGGAGACAGTGAGAGGCAGGAAGAGAGAAGCGATGAAATCCAACTGGTGAGAGCGAGCACTGACTCCTGTTGTTACAGCTCCTCTTCCTCTGGGCGTCTGTCAATAGCGCCCATTTTCTCCGGAGCCGACGTGCAGGGCAATGAATCCCTTCTAGCGTTACAGTGACACATGCCTTTCAAATGTCAGAGTCTCTCTCTTTATTTCTCTCCTCCCGCTGAGCGTCCCCGGACATTCCTCCTGTTACTTCATGCACAGACAGAAAGGGAGTCGCGGCTTTCAGGAGGAGGTGCTGCTCTGCTCAGCTGTTAGAGCGCGACAGCGACCGTGCCGAGGTTAACTCAGGTAAAGAAAAACGTCGGCACTCGTCAGCTCTGTAAGGTGCTTTGGATACTCCGCAGCCTGGCCGCTTCTTTAACTTCCAACCTTCTGATGCATTTCTAGTTCAAAGATGTCCGAGCATTGAAATCCACAGAGAAGGAGGACAGAGAGGGGAGGAGGGGGGGTTATTTATTAGTAAAAAAAAAAAAAGTCATGGTCGGGTGGAGCGTTTACTGCTCAGTGGGACAGACGTTACGGTCTTTGCAGCAGAAGTAATGCACCACCACGCCGTTGGGATACCTGGCAAACGCACTGAAAGAAAAGTAAAGAGACAAAACGTCAGTGTCGGGAGGATTATTACTCGCTGCATCACAGCAGATAGAGGAGTGTGTGAACAGGACAAACTGTGTTTTAGTTAATAAAACTGCAGCTGCAGACACAAAAACATCTGATAAAGAGAGCGAACAACGCCAAAATTAACGAGGATTTTTAATGAGAACTTTTCAAGAAAGGTGATTAAAAACCAGCCCGCTTCATTTATCACATAACTGTATTTTTGATTTCAAAGATAAACTCTAATAAAAGGCATCACGAAAGTCGACATAAATGTAAAGAAGCCTGATTTTTGATGCACTGTTACCTGTTTCCTATTTTCTTCTTGCAGACTCTGCAGGTCTTCTCCTCTGTGATGACACATTTAACCTGCTGGTGAAAGATCCGCTCCTCCTGCACCTGAAAACACACAACATGCTCGGTGAGCAGAGACAGACGGGGCGCAGTGAATCTGAAAGACCTTCAGAAAACGCTCCGTCGTTGGCTCTGAGCTCGGTTTCTGTGTCGGCCGATCAAACACTGACGGCTCGCTGCGAGCCTCGAAATGACTCGGAGGATTTTGAGAGATGATTACAAGAAAACATGCACAACACAAACCATATGTTTATTTTCGGGACTTTCCCACAGTTCTTACTTTTTCCTGACAACAACACGGAGAACGTTCACTCCTACAGGCCGCTGAAAAACTGAGAGTCATCCCATAAATGTGTTTCACATTTATTGTTAATGATTTTATTATTAATTATTAAAAGACGGGCAGACAGAGTGTTGTTGGTGTTACTGACGAGCAGGATCTCGACGGGCTCGAGTGACTCTGCAGGTTTACACCGTGTTTAATGTGCAGACTGACGTTAGCGGCGCTGAATGTTGGACACGTGTTCGTGTTTGAGACTTCAGCTAACGTTAGCTGTTGAGTCCGCGGCTCTTGTTTTGCCGTCCGGCTGTGACAGATCTCTGATGTTACTGAAGGTCTGATTGGCTCCGTCGATGCAGAGATTATCTTTTCCTTTGAAGGTGAACTGAGGACGTGTGATTAACAGAGCAGATATGTACGCTGTAGCAGAGTTTAATTTCAGCTGGATGGAAAAATCAATCTTTAATTGAACTGCTGTCGACTAATGGACATGCAACCTGCAGGCAACTGCAGCAACCTCATAGATCCGATGAGGCTCTTTAATCTGTTCCTGCCGGTGCTTATCCTAACAACTGTCTGACACATCACATCCTTTGTGCACCGGATTTTTAACACCGCTGCTACCTCGCTAAAACATGACACAGCACATTTATCAGAACACAGATTAAGACATCACAAAGTGTCGCCGCTCGACCAGAGAGCAGCTGAATGTATCCGGCCAAATCTGACAATTACTGTGTCCTTTTCAAAATGTACTGAAGCTGAACACAACCAATCAAACGGCACCAATTCAACGTGAAACTTTGGTTCAGTGGCTACATCAGTCGTTACGGCTGAAATTTGAATCTAATTTGCATGAAGCGCCACGTAAACGAACTCACCCTGAGGAACTCGGCCTGCAGCAGACTCTTCAACACCTGGTTGCAACGTTTTCTTTGTGCCTTCTCCTCCAGGACGCTCTCCAGGAAGACCCGGATCTCTCTAATCTGAGTGTTTGCTGGGAGGAGATTGATGGCCTGGAGAGACAAAAAAACAAAACAAAAACCCACTGTTGGCCAGATGTTTGTCGTGACTGGACGGAGGAAACGTTTCCTCACCGAAGCATTTCACTCAAATTTAAAAAGTAGTGCTGCTAATCTGGTGAAACACGCTGAGCTGAGTGGGACAGTGATAAAGGCTTCTAATAGAGTAATACAATTAAACATTTTCTCTTCAACTCATTAATCTTGTCAAATTAACCCGAAATAATAAATGAAAGATGTCAGTAACATTTCATCCCAACCAGAAAAATCACAATAACGCACATCCTCTGTGCGCTCAGGGAGACCAAACACAAACCCAGACCCACTCGTCCGGTTGTCCTCTTGCTCAAATTAATTAAATTTAATTAGTATAAATGGTTTAATTACACGCAGACAGCTCAGAGAGAGTTTTCGGCTGAGGAACAGAGAGGTCCCACTTTCTCCAGAGTTTTGTGACAAGAACGTGTCCGTCGGCAGAAAAGTAATCACAATAATTCTGATAATTAATTCATATTTTAAGTAACACTGCTTTTCCCTGTTTGTAATGACACTCGGGGCTCTGGAAAACGTTGTTTGCTTTTCACCATTTTCTGACATTTTATCGACTGTATCATAAATTGATTGTTCAAAAAATAGTTTCAGATAATCCATAGCTGCAAGACATCGCTGAAAAAATGACTCACAAACCAAAGAAAAGAAAAGAAGCTTCATGTTGCCTGAAGTTTTGTTCGGTCTTGTTCAGTCGCCCTCCTGCTCTCTTGGCGAGGCTCGGGCTGGGAACGAGGCCAGAGGAAATGAAAGCAGGGTGCCATTAAAGTCAACGAGGGAGGCAGAATGGCACAGAAAGACGAGATGGAGAGCGTCTGGCTGCAGGATCTCAGCCTCGACGTTCATATAAACCCGCAGCGTTCCCCTTGACAGACTCTTAATTCGACATGTCTGCGGCTGAACACTTCACAGATGCAGCACAGTCTGTTATGGTGCATTTTACAACAGGAGTATCACTCAGGACGGATAAACATGCTCGTTTTGTGTTTAAATATTGGCAGAGACACAGCGGAGGAGCTTCGAACACTGCGCCTCGTTTTTGTTAGAAGATATAAAGAGAGGAAGAATACACGATCTGCTGAGTGACTCTTTTCTCCTCGGCGTGGACTGTGGGGAGATTTTTGCAGCAAAGCAAACAGCTTCAGGCGAAAGCTTCATTACTCGAGAGCAGTCGGCGGATTGGGAAGCAAAATAGGTCACAAGCTACTTCTGAACAGAGCAGCTTTCATTCAATTAACTCATTGCTATTTCGGTTCAGTCCAAACAGGTATATGAAAGGAATTTCATCAAACGGATCCACGCTGCAGAGCAGACACCTCTCGAGGGAGATCAGCACCCCCCGTGGAAATCTAATTTTTTGTTGTGCTGGATCTTTCCCTTCACAAAGGCAGCAGCTTGATTACCCCCGACAGCGCCAAGCCTCTCATCTCGCCCTGAAAACAAACTAAATCAAATCTTTGAACGGGCTGTGTTTCAGCCGAGCTGCTGCTTTAATTTCACACCAAATGCCAACAGACTAATCGCGTGTGAGCGCGTGTCATCATTAATCGCGTTATCCGATCAGCCTAAACAAGCCGACTCCTCATCGCTCTCACTTTCAGCGCCACGTCTTGTCTGAATTAGCGATGATTGCTAAATTGGAGCGATGGCACACAGAGTCTTCTTACAATAATAAAGTCCTCGGTTGAATTAGAAGCCGGTTCTCTCTTCCTGGGGTATCAGACGGGAGGCTGCTGTGTAGAAAAGTTGAATTCAAGTGTGAGGAAGCACTTTTCTGTGACTGACAACTTACTTGACGTCGACAAGAGTTATTTGTAACTATTACCAGACTGGGGTTTGTTCTGAAGTCACCCGGATGACACGGAGGGCTGTTTACCTTGGTGGTGTTGAGCTTGCTGTGGTGCAACTCCAGGACGTGCAGGGCTGCCTGGAGGTTAGCCTGAGGCTCAGACAGCTCCATCTTGATGGGCCCGAGGCAGTGGACGTCAGGAGGTGACAGGTACATCCGCAGCAAAGACAGATAAACCTGAAGGGAGGAAACACAGTCACTGCGTCACTGTGTGCACGTTTTATCTGAATCTGAACCACAACAACAACAACTATGAAGTTCTTTACAATATATTCAAAAAACATCTCTTGGTAAGAAGGTGAAAATGTCAAACTGTTCCTTTAAAATCAGCCTTTCATGATGAGTTTAAGTCGTCTAACGCTCAGTCCGCCTTATTTCGTTCTGACCTTTACAGGAATGATTCACTGATCTGATGCGTATTCATTCATTTTCACTCTAATGTTGGTCTTTTTGGTAACAGACGTTATCAGCTGTCATTCCTGAGATATTTGAGTCCTTGAGCCATAAATGATGCATCATATTTGTGTAGCAATATCTGCGGACACAAAAGGCACTTGGAACGCAGCGGAGCGTACCGAAAGTCAGAGCAGAGCTGTGAGGACAAAACAAAACTTCAAAATAACATTAAGAGCTACTCACGTCTTTATTCCCCTCGACTGAACTGTTGTAATGGCTGTGACAGTATCTGCAGAGCACACACACACAGAGAGTGATGAAACATGAATGCTCTGCTTGTTTTCATGAAGTTGATTAATTGATTCGCTGCATCGCAGGACGAGCTCGCAATTAAAAGAAGATTTCAGAGCAGAGACCAACTTTTTTTTTTTACAGTTTTACACTCGTTTACGGTCGGACGTTAATTTCTCCTTTTAAGTCAAATCAGCTGCTGGAGTCGGCGAACGTCTGGCTGCAGGTAATTTGTGCAGGACGCCGTGCTGTTTGCAGGAGGAACTCACTCTTCGGCCATGCGGGTGTCTTTCAGGATGTGCACGTAGATGAAGAGCGCCTGCTCGTGTTTACCCATCCGGCCCAGAAGCAGCGCCCGTTCCTCCAGCAGGCCTTTGGGGATGGAAAACAAGGTCAAAGGTCAAAGTTTCAGGCCTTCAGCTTAAATATATAAATTCACTTCAATGTTCCTCTATGACTTTATATCCTGATATTAAAATGTGCAGTTTCATTTCTGCAGATTTCAAAAACTTTAAGGTGTAAATGTTTAAGGGAAATCTTGTTCATTATCTTGTATGTTATCTATAAAGCAAACGGAAGAGACGCTGATGTTGATCCACGGTGTTCTTACCGTCAAAGGGAAAGTCACTGATGAGTCTGGCTGGTTCGTAGCTGGTAGAAATATCCAGGAAAGACAGCAGCTTGTTCCTGAACTCACCCAGATCACCGTCCTCCTTCCCCGCAGCAACAGCTGGAACTCCTACAGCAGCACAGAGGTTTTAATGCAGAGTCTAAATCTGCAAAGGTTGGTCGATTAATCGATTCGTTGATTGACAGTTAATTATCAAAATTGTTGCAGATTAATGCTCTAATATTAGATTAGCTGCAGTGTCTCAAACGTGAGTATTTGCTGATTTTCTTGGTATTCTCTGAGAGTAAATTGAATTTCTGCATAAAACTGTTGCTTAAACAGTTTGCTGTGTCATTGTTGAGAAGCTCAATAATCTCAGAGAAACAATATCTTAATATCACAGCCCGCGTATGCAATATGCCTTTATAATGCAACGTTAAGCAATAACTTGCCCCAAGGACAGATTTATTTATTTTATTAGTTGCTTTTTTTAGTTGATTTCTCCGACAGAGTGCACATTAATAAGCGCCGCCGCAAACGAGAGGTTCGTCTGAATACACGCTCCCTGGCTGATCATTAACATGCACGGAGGGAGAGACGGATGGACTTCATAATGAGTCCTGACGCAGGCTTCACTTGCAAAGCAATGAGAGACAACTGCGAGCGGATGAGTAAGCAAAGGGAAACTCAACCCACATGCGGTGATGTAATCACATGAAAATCCTCCAATAAATCAGAATCATGTTCTTTTGGCATTAAATTGACTTTTTGTCAGGTTTGTTAAGAAGATAATAACGCTCTCGGACGGGCCACGTCGCCCTGCAGCTCCAGGTAGAAATGTTGAATGTTAAGTTTCTGTCTATCTACGTCTAATTATCTCTATGAAACGGGATGAAAATAAAAAATCTTTCATTCATAAAAGTGTTAAACTTTTTAAGGCCTGTTCTCTCTCGCTCCGTACCTTCCGGCAGTGAGTTGAGATACTGTTTCATGAGGCCTTGAACCCTCTCCAGGTAGAGCTGAATCAGCACGTTGTGAAACTCCGGGCCTTTGTCGTCCCACACGTAAATGATGTGCTCTAAATAAGGGATGGCGAGCTCCTTAAAGCCCTCCTTCAGGAAGTTCAGCACCTTGTCTCGGGGCAAAGTCTCCACCTCGGTCAGGTCCTCTGTGAAGATCTGAAGAGAAAAAATAAAGTACAAAATAAGAACGAGCTTTGATTCACAACCAAACATTTAAAGCTTCTCCACCACATTCATGTCTCACCTTCAGGCCGTCCTCAGGACAGATCTTCAACACCCAGGGAGAAAACTCAAAGATGATTCCCAAATTGTCCACTCCTGTGAGTGTGTGTGTGTGTGTGTGTGTGTGTGAGAGAGAGGGGATTACAACAGATTAGTACATTTAATTTATCAAGGAAGAAAAGATGGAGACAAAGTCCATGATCAGGTTCATGCAACAGCTTACTGTCAATGAGTCATGATAAATAAATATCTGTATCTCTGACATAAAGAGTCAAACTACAGAAAATTAACTGGCAACTATTTTGATCATATTATATTAATAATAAGTCATTTTCTCAGATCAGAACACTTTTACTGTGGGACAAAAACAGACATTTGAAGACGTCTCCTTGTGACATTTTTTCCGATTTATAGACCAAACGATTACTTCATCAATCACGACAGTAATCAGCAGCTATACTGCTGTTAATTGCAGTTATACAAAGCAGTGTAGTGTATAATACAGAACATATATGAACATGGTGGGAGATGTAAACTGGAATTAAAGAAACATAACAAGCAGGAGAGCTTTGAGAAAGAGAAACAACTTGACGAAGTAAGATTTTTGGGAAAGCGGTTTAAACTGAACAAAACGTGGGCACTAAATATAAAACTGGCTTCTAATCGTGGGCTACGACTGACGTCGTAATTATCTAAACATTACACCGCACTGTCACAACTAATTTAAAACTCATATGCTGAACAAAAGCGCGGGCAGCACCTTGGAACATCGGGAGAAGAGGGATTTATCTTGGCATCAGATGGCGCACAGATACAAGCGATTCAGAGTTACACAGTAAACACTGACACACATGGTACAAAACCTCATTTAGTCAGTGCCAGACGTTTAAAAGACTGCAGACCACGATGTGACAACGCAGAGGCTATATGTTTCATCCAACATCCACAATCAATCAGGGTGAAAGTTTTCTTAGAGGCTTTCCCAGAATCAGCCAACAAATTAAACATATCTAATGGAGATGACAGCTCGGAGACTAAAGCTGAAACAGACTCGAGCTGGCCGTCAGTCCTTACCCAGCCTTTGGAGGTACTGCACTGTTCGCTCGTGGCCCTTCAGTGGAGAGTTGGCCTTGGTGGACTGGTCCAACAGCACCTGCAGAGCTGCGAGAGGGCAAACCGGGTGAGCGAGAGCAAATGCGAGATTAGTCTGAGTGATGGAAAGTAGCAAAATGTCATCGTCTCTGGTGTGTGCGGTGTGTTACATAATTCCTATCAGCAGATATTGGACGAGGCACACATGGCGTTAATTGGCTTACGGGAACAGCTGGTTTGAATTGGCAGAGAGCGAGAGAGGCAGACTGGAGCAGCATGACATCACGAGCACAAATTGTAGGAGGCCGATTAAAACCAGCCGTGCTCCTCCGGCGAGAGCGGGCCAGAATCTGCTGCACGGTACCGCCAGAAACCAAATGACATTAAGACAGCTCTGATCTACGAGGATGACGAGTGGACCACATGCAGGAAAAACCTCCTCGGAGATAAACTGTGTAGCCCGACGGAGCCGATCCAGCCCGAGCCCAGAACACAGCTCTGTTACAAGCACATAACTGGTACCTATTGAATTAAACATAATGGAACAATTCAGCTTACGACGGCTCTTGTATTTGTCAGCGCTCTCATTACCTCCTGATTCAAAAGGCCCATGTAGGTCTGGCATCAAGTGATCAGTCATTTAAATACTCAAACACAAATTCAATCATCCAATTTGAAAGGGAAATCAGGAGCAGATGTTTCATTGTTGTTTATCGTTATGAGTTTATGTATTTCAGTCGTCACAACAACAGACAAATAAAACTCAACTCTGATACCCGTTATTATCCAGCTGACTGACGCATCTGTCATCTGCTGCCTGCTGATTGGAAATATGAGTGTAAAGTGATTTTCTAAATCAGATTTCCCTTTGAAATGTTCAATAAAACGCAGCGCTAACTGCAGCAACAACACATGAATACTCATAATAATGGATCACAAGTATTAGCAGCAAAATATACTTCAAACGTCAAAGGTGACGGGAGTAAGATAATCATATAAATCATATTATGACCATGTGATGCAGCATTTTAATTTTAGCTACATTATGTGGTGTGCGATGGTCTAAATGTAGAGGAATAAACAGCACAATGTGTGTATTTCTTCCTTAATTTTCCAAAACTGTTTATCCTCATCAGAGTCACAAAGGGCTGAAGATGATCTCAGCTGACACTGGCGAGAGGCCATGGACAGGTTGGACAGGTTGGACAGGTAAACGTACAAACCAGCCGGAGAACGAAAATATATTTTGGGCTGAAGTACAAATATGATTTTTTTCTAAACTTTAAACTTGATTTAACATTTTTATAACGAGTAGAGACATGTCCTTCCCTTTTCAATCAGGAGAACTTGTATCTAGTATTGTACGCACTAAACGTTACAGTGTGTGACACTTCCTGTACAACAAGCCGAGCTTTGTTTCTGGATTGAAACAATATCGAGAATTTGTTTTAAAAAAAATAAGAAAATAAACCTGTTTCTTATTCTGAGAGTAAGTCTGTGAACCAGTAAAACTGTTCCTGTTAAAGTCTTTGCAGCTTCTCACAGGAAGAAAACCGTGATCACTATCAGGATTTTCACAAATGAAACCGCTGCTGATAGTTCTTTCCTCACATACGGAGTAAGATCAGACCATTAAAGGTTTGTTGTGTCGGCGTTTATCAGGTTGAACGGTTTGACTGTGTGTTAGAAGGATCAGATTTCAGTTAACTCATCCAAATTAAAGACATTATGCTCAAGATATGATATTATAGATTTAATTATACTGCTGTGAGCCCGGCCTGCAGTCAGTGTGCACATACACTGATGAAGAGGCCGTCCGGTTTATCGCTGGGTGTGGTTCACAAAATGAGATGATAGAAATTCATGTGCACATACAGTATTTGATGTATATTTTCCATAAATAATTTATGTTACTAACCTCTGGTTAACGTATGATGTGTTTTTTTAATATATTCTTTAGCTTCTACTATAGTTATGTAGCTGAAATGGTCTTTAACAAAACAGTTTTAAACTTGCACTTGATCTCAACAGAGCCAAATATCTGCCAGTTTTCCAGTGGAGACATCAACAGCTGAAGGAAGTGTACAAATCCACCCCACCGCTTCAAATCAGTTATTACGCCCACAAATCACACATAATTAAAAGGAACTCAAGCTGTTTCTGTAGAAAAACACAGTTCAGTCCAAACACAGACTTCATATTAATCACCAGTAAGAGCATGTTTTTGACACAGAGGTGAGTAAAAAGTAAAATTTTCCTTTTGAAGTGCGGTAGGTCACATATTTTCAAATCATAAAGTGTATTGATCAGCAACAAATAGTGTGAAACTAAACTGTACAGGGAAAGTAAAAAGGCTGATGAAGTTTTCAGACAGTTGTCTTTAGCTCACAGAGATAGCTCTGAAAAGAGAAATGCCTGCGCAATGACGCCAAACCACCGACGTTTTAACTCGCTGTTGGCTCTTCGTCAGGTCAAAATGTTTACAAATGGTTACCACACCCAGATGAACTAATACACTGCGAAGAAATAC
The DNA here is from genome assembly GCA_036365135.1 of Miichthys miiuy. Taxonomy (NCBI): domain Eukaryota; kingdom Metazoa; phylum Chordata; class Actinopteri; family Sciaenidae; genus Miichthys; species Miichthys miiuy. Next base: position 22,893,119 of record CM071615.1, read on the forward strand.
ATCAAACTATCCAAAAACACACAGTCACAGTGTTGCGAGTTGTTTGACCTCCAGATCCAGACGTCAGTTTAAATAAATGTGTGGTTTTAGTGTGAGTGTGCAGGCGTTGCTCCTTCATGTGATTCTGCTTATAATCATACACGTCCATCCTGCAGATCGGACTTTAAGATCTGTCACGAATCATTGGATACGATGATCAGGTTTGCGGCACAGGTGTCTCTTACCTTTCTGGTGCAGGCCTTTCTTCTCATAGAGAATAATGAGCTCGCTGTACTTGTGGGCTTTCTTCAGGACGTACTCGCTCTCCTCGATGTGGCAGTGGTTGTTTTCCAGACGGAGGAGCGGCGACACCAGGGCCACGTTGGTCTAATGGGGGGGGGAAACACCACAAATGAACAGCACAGGTGACTTCACTTAGATTAGTGCGTCCTCCCTGCTGCACTGTGTAAATAATCTGGTGCAGATGCTCATCTTATCCCTGCAGCGCGATCTGTGCCTGGAAGTTCCTCTGATTAAACAGTTCTTATATTAATTAAGCGCTCATTATACCTCCAAAGGGAAGCACCTGGTGGCACTTTTCATGGACGTCCAGATCTCTAAACGTGGAGCAGCGGCAAGTGAGGTCCGACTACTTTTGGCCTAAATCAACACCAGACCAACATAACTGAAACCACGACACCTAGAAGACTGTAAAACTCACGTTCGCTCAGTTTTTGTTCATTCAAAGTCAAACTGCCGACGAGCTGCCTGAAAGAAAACTCGTTTGGCTACGCGTTCAGTAAAAGTTAACTGCCTCGTCTTGCTTCCAATTTCCATGAGAGTGTTTGGAGTCACTTCCCTGTGATATCGTGCCATTTCACTGTAAGTGGATGGCGAAGTCTGCCGAGTTCATTAAAGCCGAAGACTTTGATCATGAAATATTCAACATTTGGATGAGGTTCACTGACAACTGACAAAGTATATGAGTGGCAAAGAGAACAAAACAGATGAAGATTAAAAAGTAGCTGTTCACAACTAAACTTTTCAGAGTGTGTAATATCAAGTAATAATTATACTTAGAAAGTGGCAGTTTGGGCAGACAGCGTGTTCCTTACGTGCAGGTAACATTTGAGCAGGGTGGTGTCGATGATCTGCAGCAGTTTTTTGCGGCTTTTAATCGTAGGCGTGCCCTCCATGAGCGGAGACGTCGTCGAAGGGTCGGAGTCATTCAGCTGTTTGACGAGGTGGCTGCGTTTCTGTGAGGAGGAGAAAGAAAAAAGAAGGTTCACGCCAATGATCTGGATCCTCACCTTTAATCATCACACACACACACACACACACACACACCTGGGTGAGATAATCGATCAGGGCGAGATGAGCCTTCTCCAGCTCTGCCCCGGACAGAGTAGGCAGCGGGTTGGGATAGTGCAGCTGCTTGCGGTAGTCTGACGGGAGCAGGTCTGGGTACAGCCCAATCACATGGGTGGGATCTGCAGAGCACAGGACGGGAGATGTGTCATACTTTATTCTGTGTTTGTTTATTAGCCCTGTGATTTGAAGGTATACAGTTCAGACCTGAAAGAGCTCGTTAGAGCGAGGAAACGTCCGTCATTACTGTGAAATCAATCCTCACATACACACGATGTGACATCACTCATGTGAAATAAAAACATTTCCATCAGGATGCACAATAACTCACAGATGTCTAATGAGGTCACGAAAAACCAGATTCACGTCAACAACAACATTAACGCAGATCAAGAGAATAAAATGGATGATGTTTGTCTCACATAGTATCCACGTGCTACAGGCTAAAACACAAACACTCACTCTGTCTTCGAAATCTGGCCTGAACAGGGAGGACTCAGGTGTCCGCCGGGAGGAAGGAAAGCCTTACCTGTGCCGAGTTTGGCAAACACCTGCATGGAGTCATCAAATCTCTTCTGGCAAAACAGATTGAAGGCGTAGAGATTCTGGATGTGATGTATCTGCTGCTTCTTATCCCCGTCCGAATCATCCTTCATCTTCTGGCAGAAAAAAAAGGGGAAATAAAAAAAGAAATCATCAAACTACAGCAAAATGTCTGCCGTTTATTTAGCTAGCTTTCATCTATCCATCCTCCTTCTCTTATCCGGGGTCGGGTGGTCGGTGGCAGCAGGTTTAGCAGCAACTCATTCCAGCTCCTCCTGGAGGATCCCGAGGCGTTCCCAGGCTAGATGGGCTATGTAGTCCCTCCAGCGGGTTCTGCCCCGGGGTCTCCTCCCAGGTGGACGTGCCTGGAAGCCGCCCTGAGGGCATCCTAATGATGTTGAACCTCTTTTTCTCTAAGGCTGAGCCCGGACACCCGACTCACCCCTTTGCCTGCCACCCGGCTGACATAGTACCTGACCCCTCTGCCTCTCCCTGCGGGTGGTGGGGCTACAGGGCAGTTAGGTTCCAAGAATCAAAAGTTTTACTCTTGGAAATCCCCCCGGAAAGCTCGATTGCCAGATAAGCTGACCAAAATGTACAAAGCCGTTTCAACGCACAGCTCCTCATCAAGACGTTTAATGTTCCATCCTCTGAGCTGAAGCACTAATTGAATCTTGAGGAATTCAATAACAAGGTTTGATAGTGAAGTGAAGCTCACCGCCAGCTGAAGAGCCAGCTCAAACTGCTTGTCCTGAAGAAGCTGCCGGATCTGGCTGGCTATCGACACGGGAACGAGACGCCACACAAAGTGGTTGCTGGCAACGTACACGATATTTGGCCTGTGAGAGATGAAAGGAGAAAAACAAGATGAGAGAGAATAGTTTGGAGCTAAAGTGGTTTTTACATTGTCGGTATCATTATCGTGAAAAACAGAAAGCAGGAGAAGTCATCAAAGCGTTACACGGAGGACCGAAGAGGTCGCCATCAGTCATTATTGAATCTGGAACTTTAAGCTGTGTGTGTTGCAGCGGCCACTGCAGCTTTCTGTTCACCTCAAACACTGCAGTACTGCACTGTAATGCTGACACCAAGACAAACAACTACAAGACAACTTCTCACATTACAACACGACATTTTTCATGTCGTTATGATTATGTTTTTAAGCCGCAATAACGCAGCCAGCTGATGTAAAAAGGTTGGACTGATGCAGAAAAACAAACAGCTGATTGTCCACGGGTTTCCAGAACATCCTCTGCAGCTTCACAGAGGACTACTCACCCTGCTGAGGTGATGAAGCGAGGCCTCTGCAGCTCCACGCTCTGCACCAGCAGCCTCGGCTCGAAGGTCCGGATCTCCACGTACCGGGGGAGGACGGCGATGATGTACGGAGGCTGGTGCTCTGAGAACATTCAAAAAACAGACAAGAAGGTCTAACCACAGGTAGGTTTATAAAACATAAACATAAAATATCTAATTTAAAGTTCTTGTAACACATTTTTATAAAGTAGGCAGTCTATGCAGCACTGTATTGCATTGATGTAACTATTTGGCTACAAGGGCACTGAGAACATATATTTTATTGCCGAATGGACATTCTGGGCCCTAAAAGTGAAATTACTGATTTTTGTTTGAGTCATTTTGACACTGAGAACTTTTACCTCACCTCACCTCACCGCATTGAAAAATGCCTCCTATAACTATAACCCAGAAGCCAAGGTGAGGTCTTCAAAGTTTTGTCCAACCATGAGTATTGAATTAACAATGATGTGAAACAGAGAAGCGACAGTGAACCCACGCACTGGAGCAGGAACGTGCTTGAAAAATGTTGATTTTCTGTAAACAGACTAAAGCTCTCGTGAGGTTTGAGAGTTTTTGTGTCGTCCCAACCCAAATTGTCTCGAAAACAAGTGCCTCGGCCGTGATTACTGAGCGATGGGGAGGAAATCCAGCTGGAGACAGTTATCTAGACAGGCCTGAGGTTGGACTTTGGATCTGGATTCAAAGCCCTCCGCTCCAGCCATGAATGGTCAGTTAGATGTATTCTGAACTGACCAGCACTCATCCTCTGCTGATCCACCAAAGTCACGACGTCGACAGTATCGAAACAAGGAAATTGCAAAGTGTATGAACGCTCGGAGGCTTTCCCCTCTTTATTTCTCCTTTCTGCATTCCAATGAGCGCAGAAAGAGAAGCCCTTCAAAACAACACGAGAGCTCATCTGCATCGCTCCTGTCACAGGCTCATTAGTAACCCAGACCTGTGGCGTGTTAGTCACGGGATAAAAAAGCTGATGTGAAATGGTGTTTCCTCTCCTGACATGTGGAAAGCAGCAGCGCAGCTCAGACAGTGTGGAAAGAAAGACTTTGCACGGTGGAAGGAGAAAAAGGAAGAGACAGCTCGATGACAACAACTGACAAAAATAATTGGCAGTATTGGGTGTTAGTTCTCATATCCAGTTACTGCTATGTGAACAAACCTGCTCTATCAGTGTGACGAGAAGAGAATGACGTGCTGTTCGAGACACAGGCACAGACAACATACACCAGCTAATCAAATCAAATCAAAGCAACATCATTTATAGAGAAGCTGCATTTAATTCAACAGCTTACTATTAACAGGCAGGAAGTGAAACTTCTGTCTAATGATGTAAAGAGGAATGAGATTACACTGCTGCTTCCTTGTTTTGTCCTCTGAGGTTTGGTTCTCTATCACTATGTGCAAACTCTTTAATATTAAGTAGTCTGATAACTTACAGCAGACAGTGTCCTTGGCAAAAATCAATAGATGCTTATATTTGATACCACCAACTATCTAAAAGCAATACGGTTCATTAAAATGCCACTAAGACAGCTACTCTTTGGGGATTTCAGTGTTTGGACAGAGTGATAAGAAAAGCACAACAACAAAAAAATTAGGCCGATTTTGTTTTTTCCCCCCTCGAGCGAAATCGTCTGCCAGGGGTGACACATTTTGGCAAAACACATTCGGGAAGACGAAGCCACACAGAGAGCCGGGGAGGATTTTTTTGTGTTTTTGTTACTCAGCATGTGAACTTTTGACTTTGCTGTCAGTTCTTATTGATATCGAGTACGAGTTAACTCCAGCAGAGACATCAATGGTCATAAAAGCAGAGAAAAGCTAATCGGACTGGGTGTGTCGTAGCTTCTTTTTCATATAAACAGAAATGTAACAGCATGACCAACTCAGAACACACATCAAGCATAACTAAGTGTGGCTCTTGTCGTTGTGCCTCTTTCTTACCCATTGCTATCGGGATGTCTGTCCAGTTCAGGGCACACTTCTGCGTGCAAACGCCCTCTTCATTCAGTACCACGGTTAGATCATCCTGACCGACAGCCACCTTCCCATCAGCCAGTGGTGCGACCAGAGGCTCCAGCTGTTTCCCAGTGGGGAAGAGCTCCTTGATGGAGCCACGGCCGTCCATCTGTTTGACAGGAGAGAACGTATGAGTGAGTCTGAAGACACAAAAACCTATTAATAATAATAATAATCTCACAAACTTCCTTTGTGAGGTCGGTTATGAAGGGCTTTAAACAAAGAATAAAACAACATTAAATAAAAGCTGATGAGCTGAGCAAACATCAGACGATGAAAGGAATAATAAGAGGAGGAGAGAGAAGACCAAAATAAACAGATTCAAGGACAAAAAACAGACAAGAACTAATTATATAGCAGCCGGCTTCTAAACTTTTCAAGGCGGTACTTGAAGGAGAATCACTTCAAGTTGTCGATAGCTACAGATAAGTAAAAACCTCCTTTCCTGTAGCACGTACCCGAATGAGGTAATAGTCCCGTTTGAAACCAACACATATGGAGTTTTCACACCAAGCCATGGACTTTGGAATATCTGGAGCACCAAAGTCCCCCTGACAGACAAAAAGAAAACACTCAGGTGTCTGAACGTGTCAAAGGATCGGGCAAAGAAACTCTAAATCTGGATCGTGCCGCGGTGAGTCACATCTCAGATATATCTGATCTCACCTGCAGCTCGTGAAACTCTCGGTCCTTCCAGTAATAAAGCTGGAGCTTCTTTTTCACTGCGACGCACATTCTCAACTTTTCCTCTCCTGAGCTGTTTTGCTGAGGACAAAAGAGACAAAATATACGATTCAAATCAGGGAAAATATAAAAGTGTAACACATCGTTATGAATATGTCTTTGACTGTGCCATGAAACCATGGGAACATGAAACATGGGAACATCATATCGCTTTTTATTCTTGTCAAGCAAAATCTGAAGCAGTATAAATGAGCGTGGGTTGTTTATGTGCTGGTGGGAGGAAGCTCGAGGAAAAGCAATGAACTTGACACGCACGGCAGATCTGCATACAGAACTGCTCTTCTGTCTCCTGCTCTTTATTTGCGTTTGTTAATTCAAACGCCACCAAAGCATCACTAAAATGTGATGACGGATTATCAGTCTTAATCCTTTAAGACTCTCTTTTCTTACCTCACTGAAATTAATTACAAAAACTAAAATGACTGCCTGGAACATAAAAAAACAAACAAACAAGGCTAAAAAATCCCCTGATCATAAAACAGCTTCCCTCTGATACATCTGCCTTTTTCTCTTAACCCGTCGGCTAACTTAGAGCTGTATGAAGCAATACTAATGCATGTCACATCATATATGTGATATGCATATGATAGCGGTGCTGTACATTAACAATGCTGCAGGAACGCTGCCTGAAATACTACACGCCTGTAACCGACCTGCAGGTCGCAGGCGAAGAGCGTGGCTCCTTTGGCTTTGGGCAGCACGGTGATCTGCTGGAAGGTCAGGAGGTCGTGGACGTGGATGTTGTTCTCTGCAGGAGAAACACACACACACACACACACACAAAGATCACAGTTTCATGGGTGAAGACAGATGGAAGTCTAACCAGCATGATGTTTTTAAATTAAAAATACATGAGGGGGGGGGAAACTTACCGAGAAGACTGACAAGGATTTTGTACTGTGAGACAACGTAGAGCTGCAGAAAGAGAAAGAAACACGATTAAAGGAGGTTTGAACCAAATAAATCAAACATCAACCAGGACTGAGAGCACACACGGGCTCAGATGTTTAACCAACTTTGTAAGCAGGGAAAGTCCTACCTACACTGTTCCATTTGAAACTTAGCGTTGGTATGCTAAGCTGGCATATGGAAGCATCTTAACGTGTCGGGGTTCATAAGAGCTGAAGTCAGAGTGAAGTATGAAGCTTTGTTTACTGTCCTATTGTTATAAAATCAGGACAACGCAGTTTGTAGTCCGACCCGTATCAGTCTGAACAAGTCTGAATCAGGCCTGAAGTGTCACACTGTGGTTTGTGGTTTTATTCACTGTATGTGGACTTTGTATTGGGGGAACAACATAAGATGCAGAAGCTGCCTCCAATGGATCTGTTTTATTGTAGTTTATTAGACTGTTTATGAGGTCTGCCACGGCCTTGTGTTGAAGTGTTTATCTGTACTGAAGTACAGAACTTTGATACCGGCATTGATCGGGGATCCCGCACTGTCTCTTTATTTTGCAACACAGTCTTTCCCTTTAATACTGTGTTTTTGTGTTTGTGTTTGTTAAATATTAATAATATTGTTCAAAAATAGTCTGTGTGTATCCTATAAATCATCCTGTAATCTGATCTACCTGCTGAATCTTCTTTGAGAAGTTCTTGTTGGATTTCTCCAGTGTCACCTCAAACCGGTTTGTGCCTACGGAGAGAAGAGACAATCAATGTAACGATGTAACACGGTAAGTTGAGTAGGTCTGTATCATCGATGCATCACCACATCATCACATCTCTTGGCTCTCAGTACCTGCATCCTTCTTTATTCTGTAGAGGAGAAGGTGCCCCGGCTTTGTCCCCACGAGCAGCCAGTCCTCTGCGGGGAGATAAAAATTCACAGTCAAAGATGTGCCCTGATCATTCATACCAGGGGTAAATAAATCACTTCTAAGACAAGAGGGAGACCGGAGACTGCAGGTCAATACACGCCCAGAGGGACCACTGCAATGTCAAACAACACAAGAGAAGCTGTGAGGTCCATGAAGTGTCAACAACTCACCCCAGGCCGCGAGACAGTCGATCTGCAGAGGAAGCTTCTCCAGAATAGGCACCGGTTCATACGCGTCATGCATGTTGGAGCTGGTTCAGTTACAGACCGCTCTGATGGAGGGTCGATCCCCACACGGAGCTGACAACAGACCAGCTGACTGACCAACCGACCGCCGAGAGGTTTGTCAGTGTGGTACGGCTTTATATGTCGCCATTAACCGACCGTGCAACAGAAGGCTCGTGTGATGCTATGCAGTCTGTCTCGTTAGCCAGCAGCCACCGACCAAAACAACAGCTGATCGTTAGCCTGCTAGCTCAGAAGTTAGCACCGCACCTAAACATCGTCTCCTGTCAGTCCGTGCCGAGCACAGACGGTCAGTTACTCAAACAAACGCAACATTTAGTTAGCTTAGCACGAGTAAAGCGCGCGGTGACGGGCGTAGCTGTTAGTTCTTGTTAGCCAGGTTAGCTTCTCGTTACTTCCTCCAGTTGTGTTGTTGACGACGGCTGCGCGAGGGGAACAGGGTTTGACAGGCACGTGACTGGAAGTCAGAGCGCTCACGAGGAACGAATTAAAGGCGCAGTGCCCCAAATTTGTAGTCACACTTAAACGGTGTGTGCAAATCTCGCGAGACTTTGTATATGTTCATATTTAATTTAATTTAAAGCAGGGTCTTCAACCAGGGGTCCGTGACCCCCAGGGGGTCCGCAGAGGTACTGCAGGGGGTCCGCCAGTTTTTGTCATAATAATTGACAATTTTCACCAAAATAATGTTGAATGTGAGAAACTACAAACAGCGGAGGCATTTAAATAACCAATAATAATTATGCATGATTTTTTTATCAATCATAAACACATACAGGCTAATAACCCAGTATATAAATAGGTTAATAAGGTGAAATAAAAGTTGAATAATTAAATATAAAAGTTATTATAGGCCAAGCTGAAAATGTGACACATTTAAAAAAAAAATTGAATTACATGTGGGGGTCTCTGATCTGTTTGTCTCTTGTCCAAGGGGTCCCTGGGCTCCTGATTTAAAGCATTTAAAGCGCATAAAATAAACTCTATATATACATATTTTATCTACTGGGGAAATTCCTTGTCACAGCAGCTCTTGACCGGTTTGTTCGGAGTCTTTCTGTACTTCCCCCTCCCATGCAGACGACTGCACAGAATAATACAGATGTCACCACAGCGTCATAGAAAGTTTGTAACACTCCAAAGGACCTCAGCTTGCTGTTTGTTTCATTTTTGGATACATTTAATGTTACAGCTCTTTTTTGGGAAGTAGCTATGTTTTCTGATAATAAATATGAGATATTTTGCTATACATGTATTGTTTAGCAGTTCTAATGCAGCTGTTCCTTCTGTAAAAGTGAAGGTGAAAAGGACTCTACATATTAAAATCATCTGTGCTGAATGCATACACAAACTGACACCGTGTCCGTGTTTAAATACAAATTTTATTTGCAGGACATACGCAAAAAGCCATACAGTATCATCAGCTTCACATTACAATGCAGACTCACATCCAGGAATTGGGCTTTTGTGTCTCTCTAAAATAAAAAATATCTTCAACAAGACTCGGATAAATATATAAAAAAAAAACATAAATTAAGGAATTTAGAATATTCACACATACTGCAGTAGTTTGCACGAGGACGGGAATATAATTCTGCCACATAGGGCAAGATTAATTTGTGAATGAGTGTGAATGTTTGTTTTTTTTAAACTACCGTGTGCTACTGAATTTAGGTGAAGACCTTAACAAAACTCAATGAGTGGAGGGAGTGAGACAGGATTACATACGTACAGTGAACCACATCAAGTCTCTACGGCTTATCAAATCTGAAAAAAGAAAGTTAAAATCCCTTTGGTGACATGAAGTGGACGCAGATCACTGCTGTTATGTGGAAAGCTACAAAATGTGACTTTTTGTAGAGATGAAATGAAATTAAATATCCTTCACAGATCTTATGACATGAAATAGTAAACACAGGTGTTACAAATGATGCTAATTAAGCTTACGGTCGAGTCGGGGTCATCTAGAAAGTCTCTGCTGCACTAAATGGAACTGAACCTTTATTAGCATCATTGGAAACACCTGCGCTGCCAAGCTGGCTGCTGTGATAAAGGTCTATAATAGACTTATGACTACACAGCTTGCTTGAAAAACAGGTCTGGAAATGTTTACATACATGAACCTCACCCGCTGAGCAGCCTTGAAAATCACCAATATTAGTCACACTTTCAGTTGGTGACATCTCAGCACGATCTGATGACACTGTATGTGCTACAGTATGTAAGGTCTGAACAACAGGGTCATTACATTCTCCCAGTCTGTTCCAGTTAACACAAGAATCCTGATCCTACACAGATGTAGCACGTTTTACCCTGACGTATGGGATATTTTTCAAGTATCCATATTCACTGATGCAGCCATGTTTACAGAGTAAAAGGTAGCTTATGTATTTCTATAATCAGGATTACCCAGTTAGCCAGACAACAAAGTGTTAGTGTGGTGTGTTAACAATGTGACATTAAGAAATGAGGACATCCTCATCGGCACGGTAAAAGCATTAAAACATTGTTTTCTGGCTAAATGATTAATCATTTCGATATTAAATATATTTCTTTATGTGATCTATTAAATATATAACAAATGGAAACACCTGCTGAAAACAGCGTGTGTTTTCTTTTATACATTTAATTTATTTATGGCACAGCACATCTCTTAAGAGAAGCGGCCGTCACTGTGTTGGCTTAAATATAATCTTCTTATTCACAATAACTTCCTCTGTTCATATTGTCGTCTGATTTCTTGGCTGATTTAACCGCCAAGAATCATGATTTGTACAAATTTGACCAATCAGACGCTGTGGTCAGTGCTCAAGAGACCGCACGACAGATTTCAATAAATATTCTATTTTCTGCAAGGACACTGTAAAATGTCCTCTTCCTACTTGGTTTTGCCGAGTGTGTGACATTAAAAAAAAACAACTTTTAAACAAATAAAGTTCACCAGCCTCCCAAAATCCCGGTATTGACATCAAAAGCCAACCCACCCAGACACAGCTCACACAGTACTGCCTTAATATAAACACACTATTCATGCTTCTTTGAGCTTATTACAGTGTTGCACAATATCTGTGAAATTAAACTAAAAATGTAAAGTGTCTGGAGAGAACAGTTGGCTTTGCCCACTTTTTTTTTTTTTTTTTTTTTTTTTGGATTCGATCGCTCAGTGACGCGTTCTTCACTCTCACACTTGTGCTCGCTCGCTTCTACTCCATTTTGGATCGCTCCATCTTGGTTTTCAGGATCTCCTGAAAAAAAAAAAGGAACACAGATTAATGCATGTACAGTAATATGATTGTGGAATGATGGCACAGGAAGAGCCGGCGGCGTTTTAAATAGAAATCATGGGACAAGCAGGGGGGGGAAGTAAAAGAACCCTTTACCTCTTCCTCATCTAGCATTACAGGGAGCGCTCTGTGGAGAGAGAGAGAGGGAGGGAGCAGAGAGGAGGCAGTGAATGCATTCATACAGTCAGGCCTGCGTCAAACAACACTTTAAGATACACTGTGAAACTTGTTTGTGCTTCCAGAGTGTTACTGTTTGAGTATTAACAGTACATGTTTGTTTGTACGCTACATTAATGCGCATAAGCTCAAACAATGTGACATATTAAGAAGGGTTACAGTTTTCACAGTCCAGGTAACATTGTATGTTTGGCATCCTTGAGCTTACAGACACAGCTCCAGTGCTGCAAAGTAACTAAGTACTTTGACTTAAGTACTCTCTTTCGACTACTTTCTACTGCTACTTGACACTCCACGACATTTACGATGGAAATATTGTACTTCTTAGAGTTACTAATTATTTTTCAAATGAAGATTTTACATAAATAAACAGAAGATCAGCTTATAAAACACAATTTGTAAAAGATAAAACCAGCCGCTGCTCATGTCTCAGATGTCTATAGGTCGGGACTTTTCCCCCTCTAAACCAACTGTTTGACTTCCAAAGAGTTTAAATTATAGATCAAGAGAGAGTCTGAAATATGAAAACATTAATCATCGTTACAAATTTACTCGACTTACACGTCAGCAACAGTTGTAGGAATGTTCTCCTCGACCCATTTTAGGTCTTCATCCTGGAAAAAGCAGAAAAACAAAATGATTCAATTAAATGTGAAAAAAAAAAAACAATACACGCTATTCAGTTATTGTTTTATTTATCAGCATTGTTTATTATTTATTGAGATGTCCACAGAAGACATTCAACCCACCTCTTTACTCAGCAGTTTCTGGGAGCCATTAGAGTCGGGCTTCGAGCCTCTCATCTTCATCCCCTCTGAAAAACAAACAAAAACAAACCAACTGAAATCACACAGAAGTCTTTTGTCCAATAATATGATTAGAAACATTATTACATTTTCCATTTATACTATTATATGACGATCAGATGAACATTTCTAAAAGAATCTGCTCTCCACGTATCTGTCCAGATCAGATTTAGATCACGGCCTCAGTAGCACCGGGTTACACAACACAACACCTCAGCTGACGGGGTCGTCTTTACGGGATCTGATGTCAGATTATTCGCAGATGAGCGCGTTAATCACGAGAATAGAAGTTTTGTAGCAACTCAAGTTTACTGGAAATCATAGCCGGCACGTCCATCAAAAGAAAACTGTTAAATATGAAGCAATCAGAAAAGATTGTGACTTAAGTGTTTCCATATTTAGTGTGTCGATGTGACAAACATCTTCGTCCCTGCAGCCATTAAAGCTTTTAAAGCAGTCATAGATCAGAAATTCACTTCAAACTATAAAACTTAGATACGCAGCTGATATCTATATTTCTGTACAAATATTAGCGTGATTAATGAAAGCTTTTACTCAGCTGACGTATCGGACGTGTTTACTAGAAGACAATACCGGTTAGCGGTGTTGCTTAAGTAGAAACACACTCCACTGCTACAGGATAAGATCTCTATGTTTACACATTATCTGAACTCTATCTGAACCGCACTTACCAAAAGCCTCATTCAGCATGGGCTCCTTGGCCTCTTCCTCTTCATCGTCTTCATCAATCAGAGGAGAGTGGGAGAACCTGAGAGAAAACAGAACCACAGATGAAATACAACTACTGGCAACTTCAAATGGCAGAAATGGTTTCAGGCTGCAGGATCAGCCCTGTGCATCTCAACCTCAACTAAGCTTTAATCTGCAATTAATTAATAAGTTCTTATCAGCCAGTGTAACCTGAAGTCTGCTTGCAAAATGAGTCTCAGTCCAGTGATGATTTTGGGTGTTAAGCACCCAGCATGCAGAGAAGATATAGAGAAAATGTCTAAGAAGCGGGAAAAAACGCACTAAATGTTTGGACTCCTGGAAACCATGGAGGTTCGAATCAAAGACTACAAACCACAAGACAAAAGTAAGAAACGACAACAGAGACGAGAAAAATAAATTAGGAATAATTAAAATGTTTAAAGACGACGGAAACCAATACAGGAAAAAAATGAGAGAGAGTCGTGCGGCTCCTAAAAACAGAGCGTCAAACACAGAAGATAAATCTAATGATAAACCAAAACGAGTGACCAAAGCAGCGGGAAGCCCATTCCCAAATCCTGCAGCACCCTCAAGAAGAATGTGAACTTCAGAAAATCACAAGTGCTTGATTGCTATGCCGAAAGAAAGCAGCCATGCAGAGAAGGAGGAGAATCCTACTGGCTGGATTTAGATCAGGTAGAGCCAGGGAGAGAATTGGAGCAAACCAGGATTCAGAAATTAGAGAAGGAGATAGACAGAAATTATAATTCCTGTGTGGGGAGGGAACCAGGTGAGGCAGATGAACAGGCAGTGCATGAGGTAGGGAACAGAATAGTATTTGAGGAACAGGCAGGCCCGTCAGGGGAAAGACAGGAAGTAGAACAGAGGGAAGTGTTGGGAAGTGTTGCAAGCAAACAGAGTAAGGCATTTGACCCTGCATGAGATGCTTACGGGTCGACCGAAAGCATGAATTATTATGAAACAGTGATGTAAGAATGGTTCTAAAAAGCTGTGAAGTAAAAGGAGTTTTCTCCACAACAGCCCCGTGCTCCAGACGGACTCTGACCTCTGGCTGTTAGCAGAGGGCCGCAGCAGCACCATGATCACCAGCAGAATGGTGGAGAACAGAAGACGCCAGAAGGCGTCGTCTACCCACAAGTCCCTCCAACCCTGAGGAAAGGATACAAACAGAGAGAGGTCGATGTTATCAGGTTCACTTTTCATCTGTGTGTGTGTGTGTGTACACGAAGAACTGAAACCCAAACACAACACGGTAATCAATCAGTAACAGAAAATAAACTGACCGTCTGGCAGTCCACCAGCTTGAAGACTTTGGTGGTCCAGATGATGAATATGATGGAAGCTGCAGACACAAAGCATAACAACAGACTCACTCTGATGCCTGTAAACAATATGCAAATAGGAAAACCTCCCACAATTAGTACCACTCTGTATCCACAGCTAACAAAATCTACTAAAGCTCACAAATAAATACAACACCAGAAAACAGACAATATATACAAAAATACAATATAAAACAGTAAATACATGACAACACACATGCAGATTCATATTAAAAGACAGAAATCAACTAACCGTACCTACAGTAGTTCTGCCCTGTCTGTGTCTTACGTTTCTACTTCCTGCCTTGTTTTTCCCGCCTGTTTTTAATTAAGCACCCGTCCCTGATTAGTTTCACCTGGTGTCCTGCCTGGTTATTTAGTTCCTGCGTTTCCTTTCTTTGTCTGTACTGCGTCTGAAGCTTACCCGTTGTTCCTGCCTGTCCCTGGTTTTGTTTCAGATTTTGGGCATTTCCATTTGTATTTTGAACCACCAGCTGCCTTTTGGTTTGTGTTTAATCCCTGCTGTAAGCGAGTGAAGATACTTTTCACTTCTTCAGTTGGGTCCACTCTTGAACCCCGCCCCTCTGTGAGACGTTGAGCGGACATGAATTATTCAGATATTATCGGTTTCAGATGCTGACCTTGTTTAAAGAGTAACGACCCACGATGGAGCTTTATAAAATGAATAATGTCTTTTTAATTCCACATATTCTTCTTCCCTGTCAAAACTTGGACTCTGGTAAACTACCTGCTCTTCAACTCCACGCGCTCTGTGTGTTTTTCCTTTTCAAACCGACGGTGCATCAATATAATTTGTCGGATTTCGTGCAGCTCCCTCTGGAGCCACAGCTTTTTGCAACACCTACAAACAGACTTTGATGTGTAAAATCGACGGAGTTCCCCTTAAACTGATCACAATGACTCATCACATCTCTGCTGAGAGGCAGCTCATCTTAGAGTCAGCCACTACTCACCGAGAACGGAGAAGATGAGCGTGTTGGTGAAGTGCTGATACAAAGAGAGTTTCACCACATTCCTGCGTAGCTTCAGGAGACGAGTGGTTTGAGACAGACTGATGAAAATGTGGATGCAGATTAAGGAGAACATACAGCTCATATTTGCAAAGAGAATGAGTCAAATCCTGATTAGCCTGGAGTAGAAGTCTGACTGGTCTGATAAAGGATATCCACCACATGACACACGAGTCAATAAGCGAGAGGCTGAGATTAGCCACCAGGGCGACCGTCCCATAAAATCCCTGGAAAAAGAAGAAAGAAACATGAGCCTGAAGGACGGCACAGAGCGAGGAGTGTGTTTCAACAGACTGAGAGAAGAATTCATTCATTGTGAGGGCATCAGTGTTTTTTAAGATATGAACACTGAAGTTTCCTTATATCTGCTCTCCCTCTCCTCGTTCTTCTTCCTGCCTTTCTTATCTTGTATTTGTTTCTATAACTTGTTCTCGTGACTTTTTGAACTTGCTGCTTGCCGTGTCTTTGGCTGCTTTTTGAATATGACTCTTGGATCAAATTTGTCATTCCTTATCATCATCGCATGTCTGCCTCCCAGAGACTAAATCCCCGTGTAACCTTCTCTCTCTATCGCCTCCTCTACTCAAATCAAATTTATTTATATAGAGTGCCTTGCCGGGCAGGAGTTTTATGTAAAAATACACCACCACTATCGGCATCAATCGGCTTGCGGAGGCTGCAACAGATAACGTCCATCTGTTCTGGTTGAAATGCAGCAGGTTGGCTGAAATTATGAATTAAGGTTTAGCAGTGAAATCTTTTTCTTCTCTCTCTTTGATACATTTTGGGACACAGTGAGTCTTTACTGGGTAGTTTGGTTGACACAGATCGGTCTGTGCTGTGTAGCCTGTTGACAACAAACAAGTACCTCACACTATCTGATGCTAACAAGCTGCAGCCGTGCAGAGTGCACACCTCTTTTCATGCTAATTATAGTTAGCTGTTTCACCTGGAAACGATGCAGCATGTAAATGCAACACTACAGTTTTTAATTTGTTCTTACTGAGATCACAGTTTGCTGTTCACTCTTTAGTGACTGCTAGTACAAACCAAACATTTCCCACTGCACTAATATTAAACTGCACCGGCTGTCACCACGTTACAAACAGGACTGAAGCCTCAAGGAGTAATCATCAATAAGTATAATTCCTGTGTCAGGATATGAAAGCCCTGTGTGACATCTGTCGCTCTACGTAAGCTAAAATAAATATGGAGGCTGGTGGAGTTCATCCATGGTTGGTACTTACACCTGTCACTCTTAGCACACCTTCCACAGAGGAGAAGAGCAGGTAGAGAAGGCCGACGGCTACCAGCCGGTGCACTGTGGTACCCAACCTGGGCCTAAACAAGTGAGGGGAAGTTCAGTTATACTGACAAATTACTGAAAGTGGATGATCTTAAAATGTTAAAGCATCCAAAATGATGTGACACAAAAGGTGAGGTCGCAGAGTAAACTCACCTGACTATGCCGTATCCAAGACTGACAATGAGCACCAGGATTCGAGCTAGAGATCTTTTAAGTGCAGAGAGCAGCTCGGCAAAAATCACAGCACCTTGAACTGTCACGAAAACAAAATGACGATTACGAAGTGAAGAGAAATATTCCACAGACAAGCAAAGATATGAAATCAACCAACCGTAGTCTCCTTTGTAACGGATGCTCTGGTACTCCGAGTAAAACACGGCTTTTTCCAGCATGCCGAGGATGATGACTGCGCCGATCCAGAACTGGATCCGCAACAGATCCCTCCAATAACAGGCGCACCAGAAGAGCCAGAGAGCCCCGAACAGCACGTACACGATGCACATGATCATGAAGAACTGTGACGGACAAGAGGGAGAGAAAGCTTAACTTTAAAGCGAGGTGATACTGAGGAAGGCCACATCATGTGGTTGAAAGTTTCAACAATATGTAAGTTGAATCATTTACAGTACACACCATCATGAGGGGCCAGTCTGCTGGAGAAGAGTAGTCATGTGGTCCCTTCATCTCGACTTTCACTGAGGACAGGAAACAGATAAACGTCACGAACTTCCCGTTTTGTTTTCATATAAAGAGATTTCGTTTGAAGTGAGATGCTGCTGGTTCTCACTGGTGAAAGCGAAGCGGAGCAGGTCTACTCCGACGTCTTCATCCTCGACTCGAGACACAGGCTGCACCTTCACCATGAACAGATACGGACTGTCCTCCCAGGCTTTGGCCACCGCACTCAGAACCTGCACAAAGATGTTTGTGAGCAAAGAGTCGTTTTAATGCAGACCGACTGAAACTAGAAATCAAGACATGTTAAGACCAACAGAATACGCCACGGTACGATTTTGTAATGAACTACTTTTGCGTTCCTTTGTGATACTTGTGTCATAAATCTGGCAGTTAGATCATAAAGCGAGGCTAGAGTAAGCGCACCATCACCAGGTTCTGGCTGGCTTTCTCTGCTAATGTTAGAAGGAGCTGTAAAGGAGTAGTCACAGTACAGCTACTGTAGCCATATCCATAGCATCATCCACAACAACCACAACTGCAGCTGTAAACGGAGCAATAACTACGCCCAATGCCACAGCTTCAGCTTCAGCTTCAGCCATAGTTCAGTCTACAGCCATGCAGAGCTGATACAGCTGTGCACACAGCCAGTGGACGTGCAGCCTACTGTCGGAGCTCTGGCTTTAAAAAAGGAGTAATGTGAAGTGTCGGATCAAGACATCAAAACCGTCTCATTCAGTTTCATACATCAAAACTATGAAGGAACACATATGAAATTATGTCGTAAACAAAAACGGTGTAGACAAAACAAAATAAATTTCAGATCTGTTTGTTTTGATGACTCATCAGCTTCATGACGTCGTCATGTTCCTCCTCAGATGTTAATTAGTGCAATCTCTTGCCTTCTTGATGCGTTTCAGGACTGTCTCGTCCAGAGGTAACAGACAGCAATCCATATTTACATTTAGTCATTTAGCTTTTATCCAAAGCGAGTTACAAAATCTTTTTCTGTATTCCAGGTGGACGACCTCATGGAGCTGAAGAGGAGTGGCGAACTTCTGACTGACAGTGTACATTAAAAGTAATAACAACACGTCTTACCGGCTTGTCAGGCCAAATAAAGCTCTGATTCGATGGGTCACTCTGAATAGAACACATAACATAATGTTAAAGTGAACAGACGACACACACAAACACACACAAAAACACACAATGCTTCATAGAGTTTTTTTTTTTTTAGATATTACGGTCAATCCATCCATGATCAGTGACTCACCTTCGGGCTACTGAGCGGCTGATATGGGTTGTAGTAGTCTGCATAATACGCCTGGTCGAGAGGTTAGAGGGCAGAAACACAGACATTAAATAATAAACACTGAGGTTAGACTTATGCTCATACTGCAGCTGTGATTAACTCTGTTTGTTCCTGTGCAGACCTTTGTTATGACACAAACCTTTGGTAAGATGAGGGTGGAGCAGTTCTCAAAGTACATGTAGCCCTGACTGTAGTAGCCACTCCAGCCGTCTTTCAACATGTGGTCCATTCCAAACATGTTCATCGCTTTGTTGTCCTACAAAAGGACAGTGGAGGGGGTGATTAACTACACTATAAAACTATAAAGAGGTTGGAGCATTACAACAAATGAATGGAGGGCAGTGACAGACATTTACGATGCAACACTGGTTACTGCTGTGCTTCAACAAACTAATACATCTGACGTCTTCATTCAGCCGTTCTTTTTTTGTTGCTGTAGTCACTGCTACCTGTTCATCATGGCTCATCAGTGGACTGAAGTCAATACTCACTGGTGTGTTGAAGACTTCATTGTAGCACACAGACGAGCGCAGGTACCAGCTGATGTTTAAGGCCACGTTTCTATCACATGACCCCGGGTCACTCTGGACTGTGGAGAGACATAAAAGATGACCGGTTACTGAAAAAAGGGTGGAGCGCTGGATTGTCAGATAACAACAAGGAGCAGCTGTTCCACGTCATCACATGACAGGAGTTGCCGTGTGTGTGTTGTAATCTACTTGTATGTGCGCAGCCTCTCCCTGACCTCCTTCGTCTAGCTCTATTTCAAAAAGGTGACTTCCACTTTTTCCCCCTACGTCATGTTGCTGCATTGCATCCTGGTTTGTTTTCTGCTACCGTGGGAGTAGACGTCAGTACTTTATGCTGATGACTCCACATCTCCAAAGATTGCTCGGTGCATTGGATCTCTCTCTCCATCTGTAAAGTCTTCTCTGACAAATGTTGGTGTTATTTCCTTTGAACGTCACGTTAAATCACTCGTGTTCTTGTTTCTTCCACCTGAGAAACATCAGCCTGACGCTTATATCACGACCTGAACTACAAATGACGCTTTTTTTATACGTTCTTTATTATTTCAAATGATATATTATTATTATTATATATGTACATACTGTATAATATATTATTCTATATGATTTTAAACATTGATATTTTGATCACAGTTCCAGTTAAATCTGCCCTGCAGGTTGCAGGATGTCCAGTATAATGTTAAACACAGTCTCAGTGTTTTCTGTGTCTTGTCTTCAGCAAGATAATTACAACACAGTGATGTGTGCAATGACTTTTATTATTTTTTATTTGACTCAAACCTTTTACACCGCATACCACCTCTGAGTTATTTGACTACGGTACAACAAGTACAACGAGAACCAGAGCTGCTTGGGTGGAGAAGGGATCCTGATCTACACCTCTCTTTCTTGTAGTTTCCGTTTGAAGCAGCACAAAGAGCCTTTTTGTATAGAACAACTCGTGTATGTGTTGTGCTTGTGTGTCGAGTCACAACCTGACAGGTTCCAGAATAAACAATGAGGATGTGCAGTACCTGAGTGTTTTGTTTCTGTTCACCAATCAGACAAACAATATGCGTCTTAATATTCAAATTAAGGTGGATGTTGATGCAGGACTCAGGCTGGGGAAGGGCACCACTACTGGTCGCATAAATTATGCAATGCTCCAACCCTGTTTAGGGAAGTAACAACAAAACGATGCGTGATCAGGAGATCAGGAGATCAGATGACTTACACTTCATGTAGACGGTGGTGTTGGCGTACAGCGTCTTTCGAAACACGACATCCTGTGTCTGAAAACAAAGAGACAAACCGGTTCCTGGGTTAATGACGTGACGCTAAAGAGTTCAAATATTGAGAGAATATTTGACGGATAAAATGTGCAGAAATGTGAGTGCGGTGTGATCACTGAACAAAAGGTAACACTCTATATCATGTAACACCAATAATCTGAATATTATAATTAAATCAACTTCCTGCTTTAATGTGACGTCATTTTAATGTCGAAGCTGCTAAAGGCGGGCCCAATTTAAAGTGAGGAGCTTGTGAACATCCCCGAGGTACCATCATTTATTAGTTATTACATTTATATCAGAATCATTTTACACACACACACACACACACACACACACAGTTAAAAAAACAAGGACCTTGACAGGCAAACATAAACATGACATAATGTGTAATGTTATAACATATAATTTATATACATAAATGTTATTGTTGAGGTAGTTAACATAAAACAATCATATGTGTATATATTTATGCAAATATATATACACCTTTTAAATATGTATATAGTTATTTTTATGTCTATGTTTATGTTTTTATATATATAATATAATATAATATAATATAATATAATATAATATAATATAATGGATAAATATGGTTTATACAGCAGGCTGTGTTAAGCACATACTGTAGATGTTACAGTATACACAGTATGCACAGCCTGATCATTTGTATGTATTTGTAATCTGAATCTGAACATGTAAAGTAACTCAGTAACTTGAAAAGTACAATGTTTGCAGTACTGTAGTAAAATATGAACAGAAATACTCACGTTAAGTACCATAAGTACCTCTAAGCTGCAGGTACACTTGTGATAGTTTGCATCCATCCGTCACAGAGGACCGGTTCCACCGGTCAACATGTCAGATGTATCAGGAAATAACACCACACCTGACAGGCAGGTGTGACTTCAATTAAGTGTATTACTGTAATTATTGATGAGAAAATATAAGCCAGCTGGTTTCTAAGCAGAGGTTCATGTTGTCAGAGTAGTGAAGACAGGACTCTGTGTGTGTGTGTGTGTGTGTGTGTGTGTGTGTGTGTGTGTGTGTGTGTGTGTTGAAGAGCTGCTAGGGGCTAGTTAGCTACCCGGGCTAACAGCTGCTACTGGAGATTTAGCACGCCAGGCTAAGTACTAACCGTAAACACGCATAATGTCGGATGTGTGTGACTTAACACTCACCGAGTTGATGTCCACGTTCCATACGGAGACCTCTGCCGCCGTCCCGAGGCGGGAAACTAACGCAAAGAGCAGCAAACCGAACGGACGCGTCCGTTCAGCACCGGGCATCTTCATTTTACAGGTCAGCTGCGCGAGGCGCCTTCAGTTCCGGGGCTCTTCTTGGTGTAGTTTACGCATGCGCCAGGAGGGGGCGACAGAACACCCAATCGGATGTCCTGGCGCATGCGTAAATAAATAAATACTTCATATATATATAAATAAATAAAGGGGACGTTTTCTCAAGATGTCGAGATACTTGACATAATGCCAGAATTAATTTGAGGTCTTGAGAAAACAATTAAATCAACTTCCTGCTTTAATGACGTCATTTAAATATTTAAAAGTGCCCAGCATGGACCAAAGTATGGAGGGTGGACTGGTAGCTGGAGAGGGAGAGGCCAGTTCACTTTCTGGGCACTGCCGAGGTGCCCTTGAGCAAGGCACTGAACCCTGAACTGCTCCCAGGACGCCATTATGTGTGGCTGCCCATCACTCCATGTTTGCATGCTTATGAGCCCTTTGTGTGTGTGTGTGTGTGTGTGTGTGGTTGTATTTCTGGTCAAATGTATGTAAAACTTGAGTGGAAAAACATATTAAAGATTTTTTATATATATATTGGAGCTAGCCTCAAGCGGCTGCTCGAGGATTTACAGTTTTTGGGACTTCAACTCCTGATGCCAGTTTAATGAGAATAAGAAGACACAGCTTGCACATAAAATATGTGTAAAGTTAGCTAACAGTCGAAGGTAAACATGGCACAGTGGGGAAAAAAAACGCACAGGTAATGTGGAAGTTTACTTTGAAAATCCACAACCGGAAGTGTGTGTGGTGTGAATCGTCCTGTGTGTGTGTGGTCGCTGCTGTTGTCTCAACGTCAAAGAGGGCTGAGAAGTTTGCACAGAAGCGTAATGTAGCGCATGTTTACAGCAGAAGACTTACAGGTGACTGTCAGCTGCTGAAGCTTTCTGTGTCGGCATGGCGGGAGTGAGCCAAACCGTCAGGTACAAACAAACAAACAACAAGACTGTGCACACGTGCAGTCTGTGTGCAGGAAGTACATGTGTTTATAATGCATGCACGGTGGACTGTGTTTACCTGCAGGATCACACTCACCTGCATGCTGTCTGTGCATTTTAAAGCTTAGTTTTCTTCCTGTTTCCCACTCAGTGTTGTTCCTGATGATGAATGCAAAGAAAAGTTCAAGAAAAGTGACGATGTTGCTTTTTACAGGTATGTCAATACACACTATGTGCACAAATAACTCTACAATGAGGATATTTTGCAGAGAGTCACCTGTGTGTGTGTGTCATCGGTGGGAGTTGTCATTTCCCACTGAAATCTATAACGTGTTAATAATCACTCTGTGACCTGTGAGGCGACAGATGCAGGGCCCGAGCATGCGGCACCGAGCCCTTTTGGACACCATGGTGCTCACAGAGAAGGGGGCACGATTTGAACTGTTGGAGCCTGACACACAGGTCTGAACACACACACACACACACACACACATATTACAGTAAAACAGGTCTGTCTGTCTGCATTTTTTAACACCATCTGAGCATTGCAATATATAAAAAAACTAAGTTAAGTTGGTGGTGTGTTCCTGCTGTGTTCGTGCACGTCTGTGGGGCTAAAACTGGAGCTGCATTTGTCGAAAAATAATAAATTGTATGTTACATTTTTGTTGCAGCACAGTGATATTAAAAAGAGAGAGAGAGAGACATTAAAGATTAAAAATTGTCTGAAGAAGTCAAACAGAAATAAAGGTTTTATTATAATTTATTTATTTGTCACTTTAAAAGCTGCTAAATTCACTCAATGTGCACAGAAGCCGAACTCAAGTCCTACATCAGTTATTCCTCTAACCCTAAGATGGCTAACAGTGATAGCTTTGTTAAAAATGCATATAAAATCTGCCCCCGGTTTGTTGTCATATCTGAACTTTCTTTTCACAGACGTCGCTGCTTCTCTCTGTGTCACCTTGCAAAGACGACACTGTCAGGATACTCATAGACGAGCTCCGGCCCATTAAAGCACGCTACCGAGTTCCAGATGTGATAACGGGGAAGAAGCACAGCGTGAACAGTAAGAGCTGCATCAGCATCGGCAGCGTCCCTCCATTATAATATCGAGTTACACAAGAGATGCACTTTAAAAGATCAGCTCCTTCTTTTTTTAGGCCTTTCTCTGCCACGCTGAAAGCTTTGTGCGTGTTGTGTTGCACATCTGTGATTCTCAGGTTGTGTTTGTTGGAAAAGGGCTCAGAGAAATGTTGAAATAAATTTGTCAGGAGCTTCTTCTAACTCTGTCCAGCAGCAGTGGTTGACCTTTTCCCCCCTCCTCATCATCTGGCAGGTTGAGAGTGGAGAGGAAGTCGAAGGACTCCGTCACCCTTTCTTGGTCGTCAGGCCGTCACCAAGTTCGCGTGTGGCATTTTCCTTTCCGACTGGAGGTCCTGTGTGACGACGAAGTGACGCTCACCTTCAACCATAAAGGCAAACTGTGGTTCGAGACTCTGCAGGATCCCCCCAGGTGAGGATGTCAGGGGAGGGAGGTGAGCTAAAAACAAAACAACACACGAGGAAGTGGATTCAATCAATTTGCTTTGTGTTTTTTCTCTCTTGTTGTGTTTTCCTCCGGCCTGCATCTCATGATAGTGAGGTAAGAGAATACCAGCGCGGTGTAATTCTGCTTACAGTTGAAGTCTCATCTGGTCTATAAATGCATTTGTCCTTCTCCCCCTTTGTTCCTCTGACAGCTTCAAGACGACCACACAGGTTTATTATGGAAAGAGACTTTCAGGCACTTTGTGGATATCAAAGCCAATGGTTTGTTTCTATTGTACCATTATCAAAGGCTGTTCTGTTCTTCTTGTCTGAACTTTATCCACCTCTCTAATGCATCTGGAATATCATGTGTACACAAATCATTAGTGCACACGGAATAACTTGTTGTTTATCTGCAGGTCCCAGCAGCATCGGCTCTGACCTCCGTTTCCACGGGTTCAGTCACATGTACGGACTACCAGAGCACGCTGACGGCCTTCGGCTCAGAGACACCAGGTACACAACACGCATGCAAATAGCACAGAGCTTTGAGAAGCCTGTTGACCTGCTTTCATGTACATCACATCATGTCATCTCACAGAGATGGTGAACCTTACCGGCTGTATAATTTGGACGTCTTTGCGTACGACGTGTACAGCCGCCTCGGCCTGTACGGGTCCGTGCCGCTGTTGGTGGCCCACAATCCCGACAGGACTTTGGGCGTATTTTGGCTGAATGCATCTGAAACTTTTGTGAACGTTCATTACAGCCCATCTGAGCATCAGGTAACCTTTGCCCTCAGGCCACAGTAATCTGTCTTACTTTATGTCAAAGCAAAGTTTTTGTGCTTCTCCAAGAGCTGGAGATGTGCATCATTTAGGAAAACTACCTGATAATATGTTAGGAGTAAGAAGTCGAGACTTTTTAACTTCATTTTGTAAATATACATTCATAACCTCCATAATCACCCCCTACCCATAAACAGGACGACCAAACACCCCCAGTGAAGAGGAAGCGGATGCAGCCTCAGACAGACGTCCACTGGCTGTCAGAAAGTGGTGTGATCGACTGTGTGGTTCTGCTCAGGCCCGGTCCACAGCAGCTCTTCTCCCAGTATGCTCAGCTGACAGGTGTGTACACAGCACAAAAGTCAGTTTAAAATCTCAGAATGGGTTATTATGTTTTGATCTCACAGCCTCCAGTAGTTTAACAAATAACACGTGAACTTTCTGTTTACTGCACATTTATAGTTTTAATACTTGAGAAATGGAAGGAAAACTGTAATTCACTCTAGGTTTGAGTTGTATACTCTGTACACTACACCTCTTCCCTCCCTGTGTCAGGATATCAAGCCCTGCCTCCTCTGTTTGCTCTCGGGTACCACCAGTGTCGCTGGAACTATGACGATGAAGCTGACGTGAAGGCTGTAGACGCTGGATTCGATCGTCACGGCATCCCGTACGACGTCATCTGGCTGGATATCGAGCACACGGACGGGAAGCGATATTTCACCTGGGATCCTGCTCTGTTCCCTGAACCGGCCGGCCTGCAGCGCCTCCTAGAGGAGAAGAAGAGAAGGGTCAGGTTTTATAGGACACACACACACGCACACACTTTGTCACCCGCCATGTTATTGATCGTGCACGTTGTTCTTATCTTACAGTTGGTTGTTATAAATGATCCCCACATCAAGGTTGATCCTGATTGGTCGCTGTACTGTGAGGCCAGAGACGGAGGCCATTTTGTCAAGAACAGAGAGGGACGGATCTATCAGGGCTCGTGCTGGCCTGGTAAAGTTTTAAGTGTGACACCTGCTGTGAGAAGCCTCAGCTGACATAAAAATAAACCTGTTTTATGAATATTATATATCTGATCAATGTATTTAAGAAGATCCAGGACGCTTCGTGCTGTTAGACGCCCACAGAATAGACAAATAACTGAAAGTAATTGCCTTTACCTGTTTGTTGAGTATCTGAGTTTTTATTTACCTCTCTCATAGGTGAGTCGTCTTACCTTGACTTCAGCAATCCAGACACTCGAGCGTGGTACTCCAGATGTTTTGGACTCGATAAGTACAAGGTAAGAGTAAAAATAATCCACAAATCTCTCTCTGTGTCTCTCTCTGCCTGTTTCCAGCTGTCATTGATCATATAAAGGCATAAAAAGGCCCCAAAACATTTATATATATAATTATATTTTGTGTCTGTGAAATAAATGTTTCATGTATCGTTTTGTTTTTACATAAATCATCTTCTCACCGAGCAGTGTTGCTGTCGTTGAAGTGTTAATATCTGCTGCAGGGTTCGACGGCGTCGTTGTTTGTGTGGAATGACATGAATGAACCGTCTGTGTTCCACGGGCCGGAGCAGACGATGCCAAAGGACGCAGTGCATCATGGGGGCTGGGAACACCGTGAACTGCACAACCTGTACGGCTTCTTCCAGGTGAGCGGGGTCATCAGACACCAACACTTTTTGGATTAAAGCTGTTGTGTCACTGTAATTCTGCCATGCAGAAACATCTGTGCTGCCCCCACAAACTAAAATATGTCCGTCGCTGTATCGATGCTTTACAGTTTGTTTGGTTTTCTCGCAGCACATGGCCACAGCGGAGGGTCTGATAACTCGCTCAGGTGGCTTAGAGAGACCTTTCGTCCTTTCACGCTCCTTCTTCGCTGGGTCACAAAGATTTGGTATGTTTCTGAAATGAAAAATAGAGCAGTAAACTTCACAAACGTGAATCCATCACAGAGAGACTGACTTTGTTTGTTCTGACCGACAGGAGCGGTATGGACAGGTGACAACGTCGCCACTTGGGAGTACCTGAAGATCTCGATTCCAATGGTTCTGTCTCTGAGCGTGGCTGGGATTGTATTTTGTGGAGGTGAGCACAGCACTGTACGTGGTGGAGGTACACATACCGTTAAAACTCTTTGCTGCTTTAATGCTTCTGTGAGTTGCGGCCTCTCATCTCCCTCTCTGCTTCAGCCGATGTCGGTGGCTTTGTTCAGGACCCGGAGCCGGAGCTCTTGGTGCGTTGGTACCAGGCGGCCGCCCTGCAGCCGTTTTTCCGAGGTCACTCTGCAAAGGTGACAAAGCGCCGAGAGCCCTGGCTGTTTGGAGATGAAGTCACCGCTGCAATCCGCACCGTGATCCAAGAGAGGTAGTTTAAGTGAGGCGTTCATTGGCTGATTAAATGTCAGAGTGGAACACAAATCATGTGATTTATTTCTTGATTTTCTAACAAAGTGTTTCTCAAACTTTCTACACCGGGCACCACCTCGTCTTTTCTGTGTTCAGGTACTGTTTGCTGCCGTACTGGTACACTCTGTTCCACCTGGCTCACACCTCAGGTCTGCCTCCACTCAGGTGAGTTCTGCTGCCACCTACTGATCATTGGCAGGACTGCAGGCAAGCTTCTGGTATTGATTTTCCAGGCACTTTTCCAGGCACTAGAGGTCAATGTCTGTCATGTTTTGATGATGTAACCATGAACTTAAGTCTAAAATGCTAATTAAAACATATATCGATGGAAATGCTTGTTTTATTTCAAACTCTACAGACCTCTGTGGGTGGAGTTCCAGAAAGAAGAGAGCGCCTTCACTGTGGACAACCAGTATATGATCGGTGAATACCTGTTGTTTTTTTCTCAGTGTAAGCTGACATTTTTAAAAAGTTTAACTGTCTTTAACTCCCTGCAGGAGGAGCGCTGCTGGCCTGTCCTGTGACTGAACCGGGTGTTCAACAAGTCAACGTCTTACTGCCTGGATGTGGTGAGGTAAATCAACCAGCAGTAACATATTTACATGTACTGCGTTCATGATACACATCAGTGTGGGTGTTATGTTAAGGCGTGTTTCTGTGATAGGTGTGGTACGATGTCCACTCTGCAGAGGTGTATGAAGGAGGCAGGACTCTGAGTCTTCCAGTCACCCTGGACACAGTTAGTGTTTGTCTTAATTCACACAGCAGGGGGTGATAAAGTTTATGTGATGGAAGCTGATTTTTCTGGTGTTTCCTCTGTGCAGGTTCCCGTGTTCCAGCGTGGCGGCTCGGTGGTCTGCAGGTCAACAGGAAGTGGCTCCTGTACCGCCGAATATCAGCAGCTCCCCCTCTCCATCACCGTGGCCCTCAACACTCAGGTGAGCAGACCTGGCTTCTGTAAAGCAAATGAAACAAGGTGGAAGAAACACAGTGATCCAAACTGATACAAATACCTGTACAAGCTACAGGTACCACAGCTGTTCTGATATTCTGTCCACCTTTATTCGTGTAATCAGTGATCGATTTGTGATACCTGAGACTCAGATAATGATGAAGACGTCTCTGTTCAGTTTGTTTGACCTCAAACCTCAAGCTTTGTATTCTCACCCAACACACACACACACACACACACACACACACAGTTATCAGTCATATTTCATGATGTCGTTCAACATGAATAAAAATGATTCACGTCCGCATAGAAGTCTTTCCACAACGATGGCTAAAATATTAGCGTCAAAATGTAATGCTGGCTGGTCAGTGAAATAACAATCATGCATTCTGCAACTTCACCACTAGATGTCACTCAGTTTTACACACCGGACCTTTAAAGTGAAGCAAATGTTCTGTTTGGTCATGTCCACAGTATTTATGTTTGTTCCCGTGCATGCTAAAGGATCGCAGGACATGTTACTAATGCTAAGCTAATAGTTCTTGGTAAGACAGACGTGTAGCTGCAAAACGTGTTTATCAAATATAAACTGCTGTATTTTAAGGCTGAGGCAAAGTCCATTCATATTGAACTGTTCATTTGAGTTCAGCATTGTGACATTTGTATCATTTAATTAGACTGCAGTCTCTTCTCTCTGCAGGCCGTCGCTGATGGTGAGTTGTACCTGGACGACGGCCACTCCTTCAGCTACCGTGACAGAAAGGCCTTCTGCCTGCGCCGGTTCAGCATGCTGTCAGGCCGTCTGGCCTGCCGGTGAGTCATAACTCACACCTCCTAAAGAGGGATCCAAATTTAGACCAGGGTTCTGCCTCCGGTTTCATTTCATGTACTCAGTTTCTATGTCTGTTTCTGGCTCGAGTCGTGGTCGAGCGACATAGACGGTGAATGAGAGAGAGGGAGGATCAAAGAAATAATGTTATTTTCAGATTGTTTCATAGTGGTTCATCATATATAAACACACCCACGTACTGCAGGACGCCCCACACCACCACACAGCCCCTGCAGCGACTCGCCCTGATGCCCGACTTGGTCTGAAGACGGTAGTTTAGCTCCCTCAGAAGTGTTTAACCCTTCACACATCTGTCTTTCGGTCTCGCAGTCCTGCCGGTGAAAAAGGAACGTTTGGCTGTGATACCGCGATACAGTCGGTCACCATCCTCGGCGTGAAGAGCGTACCGTCCGCGGTGGTTGTGCACGTGCCGGTGAGCAGCTCTGCCTTTACAGTCACATATATTCACCGTTTGACTGCAGCAACCGACAACTGACTCTTTTCTTTTTCCATCACCAGGAGCTAAAGACGCCTCGCCTGCGTTTCAATACACGGAGACCTGCTGCATGCTGACGGTGAGCGGCCTGAACCTCAAAGCGACGACGGACTGGGAGATACGGATCCTGTAGATGGACATGTTGGTGACCTCCTCTGGATTTCTTCTTCATGTGAGGAGAGCGTCAGATAGTTTACAGTACAAACCGGTACATGTGTAACTAACAGAAACGTGGCACTCCACAATTATATTTAAATTATTTTACATTTGATTCAACGTCCGATTTCTTTTTAAGCACTTTGAATAAAAACATTAACGGGTACTGTACGTGTTTTTAAATCTGGATCTGTGGTGACAAACGAGAAGAGATGTTTTTAATCTGTGAACGATTTTATGAAGAATAATCTGTGAGGAATGACGTGGTTAAATAAAGGGCAAGCTGACGAGCAGCTTCCAGTTATAACCGACCCTCTTTTATTCTTAACATGTTGTGTCATATCTATATTTTATATCCTGTAAAGTTTATATTTTATTCAAGAGCATTGTGTTGTGTTGGTGTGATGTCTGACCTGACCTCCTCCTAACCCCAGAAGTTTACTTATTTAAGAGTCACGCAGGTAGAACAGTTCATTGAACGTTGAAGCTTCCTAGTTTAAGAACATTTTAGTGATGTGGCACGTTTTATTATAAAAACTGATTTATAGGAGAAATAAATGAGAAAGAAGAAGAGCGAAGAGAAGGAGCGATACGTGTGTAACGCCACAAAGACCCAACAGAATTAGTTTTAAGATGCTTTGCAGGAGGCTGTTTCAGGAGCAACAACAGGACGAGGCGGTGATCAGAGATCCATTTTATGTTTCTATAAAGCATCTTTTTCTATTTTGACCCCATAATTTTTACATATCCTGTTCAGCTTCTTACCTGCAAAGAAGAACAACCTGTCAGACTGACTCCTCTGCTCTTAATCGCTCTTTCAGACAGGCTGATCACGCACTGGCAGCCTGTTGATCATCTGTGCATCAGAGATGTGTGCCAGTAGAAATGTGTTCAAATGCTGATTTCTTACATGAACTTGTAAGCTCACCTCCTGTCTTCTTGCTTCCTCAGTCCAGCTATTCGTAAACTTACTGTGAGAACTGTGATATTATGTGTGAGCTGGACTGCAGAAATCGACCCAGCACCCAGCGTAGTTTCTGATAAATATTTGGCTCTTGTAGTCTCTTTGTTTTCCAAGCAGAGCTAAAAATGGATGAAACTATTGATAACATTAGCCTGCTGTGGTTATGCTGAGACTGCTCAACGCTGAGCTCCATTGAGAACAGGTTTAAAGAGACTGAATGCCTTCTGCTGAGGCAGGGCATCCACCGACCTCTCTTTACATGCCCTCTGCTGCAGCCCGCTGGCCTTTGTGTCACCCAACAATGATGGCACCGTTAGCACCACGGCCAAGAGGAGAGATCATTGTTCGTTTCAGCCAATGGGAGAGCAACAGATAGACGTTTATGTGATGCGTGAGTCTCTGTGCATATGTGTGTATGTGCAAAGGTGAATGCATGCGGAGTGAATGTGTCTTTTGCATCTACTCAGTGACGAAGGGAAGGGAGGACGTCACACAAAGAAAGAACCAATCAGGCATTACCTGTTTGGATTTATGCCAGGGTTTTTAGGCTTGTAAGACTTTAGTACAAGTGGCAAAAGCCAGTTTAAAAAAAAAAACAAACAAAAAAAAGTCAGCTGAGACGAGATGCCCTACGCACCGGCTGGCTTTTTCTGTGACCGGTTGATCCGGGAACGAGAGAGGAGAGACGGGGAAGGGTCCCTGAACAAGCCCCTCCGCTTCAACGGCCAGGACTACAACGTCCTGAAACAGGAGTACCACAAGAAGAAGAGCCTGTTCGAGGATGAGTCTTTCCCGGCCACCGTGGAGTCTCTGGGCTTCAAGGAGCTCGGACACAAGTCCAACAAAGTCAAGAACATCGTGTGGAAGAGGCCCAAGGTAGGAGGACGGAAAGTTAGATGATTGGAAGCTTAGCGGCTGTGGGGATTTACCTGGAGATGATCAAAATACTGCCCACCTGTTACACACTGATGGACTAGAATTAAGTTACTGTGTACTGTGTACTGTTCATAGCTCTAATATAATGGATGTTTTCTTATTTATCTGTGAAGAGACAACTGTAAGAGACGGATAGCTGATCTGTGATCGATTCTTGATTCTCTTTTTGTTTCTTGTTGTTTTACAGGAGATCTGTGAGAACCCTCAGTTCATTGTTGGAGGCGCCAGTAGGACAGATATCTGCCAGGGAGATCTCGGTAAATGATGCGTCTTTTTAACACGTTGATGATTTGTGAAGTGAGAATGATTTAATTCAGGTTTTTGGCACCAATCGACGGCATAAAGGAGCGATTTTTCTCAATGATGATCGGCTGAAAATGAGTTAAAATGAGAAGAACAACGCCGTCATTGTCTGGTGCTGCATTCACTTGTTCTGTATTGTTCAAACTCACTGATTGGAGCAAAAAATGCATACATAACACACATGCAGTGCGACAGGACCATGTGAGGCTATACATACTGGAAACCACTCCGCACTGTCTGTATTCAGGGTGGATCCCCCGCTCACGGCCTCTCTGTCTGCAAGCGGCCTCTCCACATATTGTGTTTATTCTTTTGGAAGAGAATCCGAACAGCAGCACTTCTCATTGTTGTTCGATTCAAAACTGCAAATAAAAGGGGGACCAAAGGGGGGACAAAGGTCCCGGTAAAACACCGTGGACTCATTCTCCTGTCGAAAAACTTACATTGTTTCCTGTCAACACACACCTGGACAATCAGAAACCGCGAACGTCAGCACTCAGCGGGGTCTTTCTCCTGGCAGCAAAAGAGAAAACGTCCAGCAGAGAAGCTCCCAAATTAAGTCCAACATCAGCACATTTTCCTCGATCTTAAAATCATTTATAAGTCCAAGACTAGATGACACCTCTGTCCCGGCTGTGTGCTTACTGTTTGTTAAAATCTTCCATGTTCAGGTGACTGCTGGTTGTTGGCTGCCATCGCCTGTCTCACCTTGAACGAGAAGCTTCTGTACCGTGTTGTACCCCAGGAGCAAAGCTTCTCAGAGGCCTACAGCGGCATCTTCCACTTCCAGGTCAGAAAATATGTCCATGTATACAGACATCCTATTTATTCCTACATTTATTGAAACATTCATAATCCTGATGAAGGTTTCTCCTCATCCTTTAACATTTCAGTATTGTTTCTCCATCCTCCTCCTCCTTCTCTCCTTCAGTTCTGGCGTTATGGCGACTGGGTCGACGTCGTCATTGACGACCGCATCCCGACCTTCAACAACCAGCTGGTCTTCACCAAGTCCGCTGAGAGGAACGAGTTCTGGAGCGCCCTGCTGGAGAAGGCCTACGCCAAGTGAGGGCTCAGCTGTTTTATGCTGTGGTGGAGGAGTGAAGAGCGTTTGTGCTCAACTCCAGTTATGAACTACACATAGCACTGTTGTTGTAGCTATATGCAACATATTAGTCATTACTCATACAGTACGACCTTTTTGGCACACAAACACACAACTACAGCGCTCATGCTGGGGCTAAGTAAGAGGAGGAAGAATAAAACTAGTTAGAAACCCAAACCAAACCTCACAAATGAAAGAGAAATGAGCAGTCAGATACCAGGAGGGAAGTTTGGAGGAAGTATCCTGAGAGAAATGTTCCACCAAGATATCCTGTTTGAGATGAAACAAGGCTGCAAAGACCCAAATAACGTTACCTCTCCTAAACTTCCCCGTCCAGGCTGCACGGCTCCTACGAGGCCCTCAAGGGTGGAAACACCACCGAGGCCATGGAGGACTTCACCGGTGGAGTCACCGAGTTCTACGAGATGAAGGAGGCTCCCAAAGAGCTCTACAAGATCATGAAGAAAGCTCTGGCTCGGGGCTCCCTCATGGGATGCTCCATTGATGTAAGATCATCTAACATCATCAGAGAAAAGTCTTCACCTTGCTTTTTTCTAAGTATGTGTAACATGTATTTTGTGTGCTGCAGTCTCTGGTTCCCGCTCGCTTTGAGACTCGTACCACGACGGGACTTGTGAAGGGTCACGCCTACTCTGTGACGGCAGTGGAGGAGGTAAATCTGTGAAATACTGACGTGCTGGGATCATTGTGCGGTCACCGATGCTGCGTTTATTCTCCATAACAGTCGAATAAGTAACACAGTTTGTGTTTCATCGCAGTGCAAAGCATCTCAGCAAAAGGAGAGCAAAGTCCGGCTGGTGCGTCTCAGGAACCCGTGGGGTCAGGTGGAGTGGAACGGCTCCTGGAGTGACAAGTGAGGAGTTTTTAATCATCTTTACTCATAATTAATCTTTAATTTCCACTCCTCTCAGTGTGATGAAAGCACAGTTGTGATGTTTTAATATTAAGAGTTAAATCTCTGCTGATGTGTCGCCCTTCTCTCCGTCAGCTCTAAGGAGTGGGCCACGCTTTCTAAGGGTGAAAAAGAGAAGCTGCAGCACCAGAGTGCCGAGGACGGAGAGTTCTGGTACGGCGACATTAACACATAATGAATGTGACGATTGTTTGTTGTCGTACTCTGGACTGTACCGTGTCTCTTCTGTGTTCCATCCAGGATGTCATTCGAGGACTTCAAGAAGAACTACACTAAGATCGAGATCTGTAACCTCACCCCCGACGCCCTGGAGGATGACAAGATCCACAAGTGGACGGTTTCCGTGAACGAAGGTCGCTGGGTGAGAGGCTGCTCCGCCGGAGGCTGCAGGAACTATCCAGGTACGTCGAGCTGCAGGAGAACAGGACGCGACGGTTTGGTCCATTCTCAAAAGTTTACGACAAACAGAAGAGCTCGATCAGTCAGGATGAATCAGTTTGTCACTTTTTCCTCTGATGTATCCGTGTGCGTGTTTTCAGAATCAGAAACAAGTTTTCATGTACAAGAATAACCATAAACAGAGAGAGAAAAGAAGAAATAAGCCCTGCAAACATCAATCATCAATATAATTGATAACTGCTATAATTTTATTAAAATAGCCTGTCTCCTTTTTAGATCTCGACTCTTTATATTAATATTTCTAAATAAAAAACATCATCGTGTACTGACGTGCCAACACTGAGTTCAAAACTACAAATGAAATCCCAAAACGTTAAATATTTCACTCACTAAACATCCTGCAGACACTTTCTGGACCAACCCTCAGTACCGCCTGCGTCTGCTGGAGGAGGACGACGATGCCGAGGAAAACGAAGCCGGCTGCACCTTCGTCGTCGCTCTGATGCAGAAGAACAGGCGGAAAGAGCGCAAGCTGGGAGCCAACCTCTTCACCATCGGGTTCGCCATTTATGAGGTGTGACACACTCTGGTTGAGTGTTTGAGTCTTTAAGACTTACTGACAACAGAAAACTTTAAAATGACATGAACACTGATGATGTCTCCGTCTCTCTGCAGGTGCCGAAGGAGGTAAGAAGGTGTAAAAGTCTCTGAGTGAAGCAGCAGTTTGCAAGTTAATCACCAACCGTCCCTTTCTTCAGTTTGAACTGTTCTTATTCAGCATCTCCTACCCTTCCCACTGTGACCTCTCTCTCTTGCAGATGCACGGGAACAAGCAGCACCTGCAGAAGGACTTCTTCCTGACCAACACCTCCAAGGCTCGCTGCAAGTCCTACATCAACCTGCGCGAGCTGAGCCAGCGTTTCCGCCTGGCCGCCGGGGAGTACGTCATCGTTCCCTCCACGTACGAGCCGCACCAGGAGGGAGAGTTCATCCTGAGAGTCTTCTCTGAGAAGAAGAACACCTCAGAGTGAGTGTGGGAGGGTTTGTCATAGATGATTAATTCAGTTTATTCATGTTGAATCTGTGTTTCTTAGTAGGGCTGGGTATTAAAACGATCCCGGCTCTTGATTAGAGAATATTAAGAGGTGTCTTCACATCAAAATCAAAAGATCGTTTTGGAGTTTTAATTCATTTTTCTTCAGAACAGAAATTAAACGAGCATTAGTTAGAACTGTGACTCGTGAATACATTTTAATTACTGATTAATCTGTCTGTTATTTTCTCAATTATTCAGGAGAAAACGAAAAATGTCACAATGTTCCAGTCTGACGTGACGTCTTCAAACAAACTGTCCAACCGACAGTTCAAAATGTATTTTATATTTGTTAATATATAGTATATACTATTATTATTTTTAAGATACTTTATAGCCTTAAAATACAACCTTACACAGCTTATAGACATGCGAATGTGGAGATGGTGGAGTAGGAGCTACTGCCACACCATAATATATAAATATTCATTTTACTGTCTGAGACCCAAAAAAAGCAGCAAATACTCACATTTAAGTAGATGGAACCATAAAACTTTTGATATTTTTGCTTAAAAATGACACAAAATAGTTGATTGATTAATTTTCTCTGGATCAACAAACTGATTCATTGACTAATTGTTTCAGCATTTCTGTTGATGCTCCAATGAACCTATTTTTATTTTTTTACGTCAGGTTAGGATTCAAATTAAAACTGGAGCACCTCACGAAGAGTCAGTTAGGTTAGCTCAAAACAAATCTGATCAGTTATAATTCATTAAATATATAAATAATAAATATAATGTTCAACAGTGTTTGTGAGGGAGAAATCACAGCTAGAGTTTTTTGGACAAGACAGACGGAAAAAACAAACAAAATATATTGTAGATAATGAAACGTAGATTTTATAGCTCATATATATTTAACATATTTCAAACAATACCCAGCCCTGCTTGATAATATTTTCTGTGTTTGTGAATGTGGGTGGGGGTTTAGTCGGGGGTGCTTGCTGGGTGGGGGCACAAACCTCCGAGAGCAAACCATTTTAACGGCCATTTGATTTGTAGAACTGGAAGAAAACGGCCCCAGTTCGAAGCTGTTATGGAATCTTTTTTAAGACAAGCGACTTCAGATTTGAGCATGCACCGGTAAACTTTCAAAATATTCAATATACTGCATGCTCAAGCCTCAACGACAAACATCCACCCACCCATCCACCCACGCCTCCACGGCCTGCCGCCCTGAAGGGACCAGACAGCATGCAGAGCCCGCCCGCCTGCGCTCTGATTGGACCGGGACCTGGCTGTGGATCAGGCTGTGGGATGGATGTGCACAGCAATCAGCACGCTGTGATGAGCTTAACGTTAGATCTAACATGGCATTAGTTTGATGGGTGTGGGTCATCACAGAGTCATTTATTAACGTAATTAAAGTCTGAAACAAAGTGTAAACTCAAGAGGACGACGCCTTCTGCAACCCCAAAATCAGAAAATGAAGAGAAGCGACAGGTGGTACTAAACTAACGTTTCGTTCACAGCTTCGAGGACAGTTTGTTGTGAGTATGAGACTTTAGAAATGTTGTGCTGATGTCAGGATATCAGACTTATTTAACTGTTTGTTGGAGATCTGATGAGAGTCACATGATCAGCTGTGGTTGAGTTGAGATGTTGTTGTCACCATGGTGACCGCTGTTTGTTCGTCTTCACCCAGGGAGATTGAGAACAGGATCGAGGCCGATCATCCAGTGGTAAGTGCCATCAGGATATTATGAGTTTTATCAACTCCTTCTTAAAACACAAATTAAATCTGTTCCTTCAATTTGTTCATCTTTAATCCTAATTTCAGTCTCCACATTTATTTTGTCCTTTCACATCTTCTCCTTCTCGTCTCCGTCGCCTCAGCCGGCACCAGCCTCAGCAGGAGAGGAGAGCGAGGAGGACCAGCACTTCAGGACTATTTTTCAGGAGATAGCCGGTGATGTGAGTACAAAGAATACAAGAAGACAGAAACGTAGAGCGCAGTTCTGAGTATTTGAGATTTTAATGGTCTCTCGTCTTTCCCTCGTCCCGTCGCCTCTCTCACAGGAAATGGAAATCACAGCCAACGAACTGAAGAACGTTCTCAACAGAGTGATCTCCAAACGTGAGTCCAGTTTAAATTTTAACAGACGGAGTCTGAAGTTTGGCACAAAGAGAGGATGAAGGAGGGAACGTACATTAGAAACCAGAGAAGACTCGACACTGAGCAATGAACATCAGGACAGGACGCGACGCTGTACATTGGTTTATTGCCCGTGAATCTGTCTGAATCTGCCCGTGTCTCCCTGCAGATAAGGACCTGAACACTGAAGGCTTCAGCCTGGAGTGCTGCAGGAGCATGATTGCTCTGATGGACGTATCCTTTGTATCGAGTGCATCGGGCTGGCTGTGTTGTCTGGAGGAGGCACGATTCACTTAAAGGATCAAATATTTCACCTGAACACGACAGAACGCCCTAAATTATGACACGATCCTCTCGACCAGAACACAAAACAGACCCTTTGTGGCAAAGACGATGTTTTCTAACTCTGCAATCGTGTTTGTAACTAAAAATGGTGGAACGTAGTCTGTCAGATTTTGGTCTTAACTGCTTCTGCTCAGATGGACGGCACGGGTCGACTCAACCTTCAGGAGTTCAGACATCTGTGGAATAAGATCAAACAGTGGCAGGTCTGAACGCAGCTTTCATCAGCTCTCGTGTCATGTAACAGATCAATGCTCCTGCATCAAACTCACCCTCCGCTGCTTCTCTTCCAGGGAATCTTCAAGCACTACAACGCCGACCAGTACGGCAGCATCAACAGTTACGAGATGAGGAACGCCGTCAATGATGCAGGTAATAATGAAACGAGTCCATCGTCATTGCAGAAAGAAGATTGCACAGATTTTTGTCCATCTGTGTGTTAGATTTGTGTTGTTCTATAACAAAGGAGGTAAAATCGATTTAGAAAATGCATTTGAACGATCATCCAGAGGAACTACGACTCTGGAAAGACAAATTTTAGACAAATTTTCTGGGTTTATGATGTAAACATGCTGTTTGTAGGCAGGTGGATTGTTTCAGTCTGCGTCTGTTACAGCTTGAACTCATCCTCTAAATCTTCTTGTCACTGTACAGTCATGTGTCTTGTGTCCCGCTCAGGCTTCCGTCTCAACAACCAGCTGTACGACATCATCACCATGCGCTACGCCAACGAGAGCATGAACATCGACTTCGACAGCTTCATCAGCTGTCTGGTTCGACTCGAGGCCATGTTCAGTAAGTGGCTGACACGTTGACGACGCGTGTTGGAGGAAGCCTCTGCGTGGCTCTCTTTCCAGAGTGGCTTGGCATTTCACTTTGCATGCTTTTATTGTGAAAATACACTTTAAATCAGCTGGATTCACAAAGATGAGGCTGACAAAAGGAAACAACATCACCTGTGTTTTGTATATTTGTATCGGTGTGTCTCTGGAGTTAGTTCTGGTTGGTAATCTTCGCTGACGTTGTGTCTGTGTCTCTCAGATGTAGCTAACATTCCTCTCTTCTTCAGGGGCGTTCCAGGCCTTCGATCAGGATGGAGACGGTACAATCAGACTCAGTGTCCTGGAGGTAAGAGCTATTGTTAAAAAATCCAGTTTAAAATCACCAAATCTGAACAAATAAACATGGAAACATGGATGGAGTATGAAAAACTGTAATCTGAAAAGTAACTAAAGCTGTCAGATGTAGTGCAGTAAAAAAAAGTCCAATATTTCCCTCTAAGATGAAGTAGAAAATTGTTCACATAAAGTGAGGAATCACTTTTCATTTTTACTTGTTAATGGGTAATTATGGGATATTTGTGCATCTTCGTGCACAAAAGTTTAACTTATTGGAGCTGAGAAGGTGTCTAACCCAGATTTATTCAATCTTCTCCGTCTGCAGTGGCTCCAGTTGACCATGTACGCCTGAGAAGGCCCATCTCCTCCCAGGTGAGCTCCACTCCACACGAGGACCAGACCTGCCAGCCTTTACCTCAGTATTCAGTGTGCCCGACCGTCGTTAGCTCTCATCCACCTCGCCTCCGGCCTCCAGCCTCCGGCCTCCCCTCGCTCAGCTCTTTCTCCTCTAACACGTTTCAACATTTCATCTCTCCAGTTTGACTTCTCTCTTTGGAGGTCTCTGCTCTCGTTCTTCTATCATCGGTCATATCAGTCTCAGACGCCCTTACAGAAACGCTTGTAAGGCTTTTCTCAGGCATCAACACACACCACCTCTTTTTTTTCTGTCACAATACCTCACAGCACTCCTCCTCCTCCTCCTCCTCCTCCTTCTCCTTCTTCCACCCTCCATGTTATCTTCTGTTGTCAAACTGAGCAGCACGGGCATTCTTCCTGTATTCATCCAAGTGATCTGGGTTATATTTCTGATAATGCATCAAACACTTTCTACAGGATTTTATTTTTGTCCTGCTGGAATTTTTTTGTGTGGGACTCAGGAATCAGTCAAACGTCACCTGACTGCTCGGACAAACTCAGGCTTCTTTTGTTCATCTCAGCTCCAGCCGACAGGAATCAAACCTCCTCCCGACATCCGTCCGGTGTCCACTCGGCGTTTCACGTGGACGGATGTGACTCAGGAGCGAATCAGAGGAGCGGACGAGTTTTTTTTTTAACTTTAACATCGAGGTTCAAATATGGATTTGAAAGAGTACGGCTGACGGACTGGACTGCAGCTTTGTTGTGATTTTTTTTCCCATTATGGCTTTGGTCGAATGAGTGTTCTGCATTTTTAATCCATTTTAACCAAATAAATAAATGTGTAGTTCTTGGTTTGACTGCGTTAACAGTAGATTTGATGTGGAATTGTGTTTTTTTTTTTGACCCTGACACTTAAAAATCAAAGACACAGGAAAAAGTTTTATAATGTTGCAACATGTTTTTTTTATTATTTTTAACAATGTTTTAGATTTTAGCACTTTCTTAAAAAATATCTCTTCACAACTTTAATAACAAACTGAAAAAAAAAAAACACAAGAAACTCAGGAATGCCAGCTTCGAGGTGAGCTGCACGCTTTTTTTTCCCGCGGCGGATGAGGCGAGTTTGGAAGACGGCGGCTGTGAGAACGGCAGATGAACTCTGCTGAGAACAAATCCTCAAAAAAAAAAAAAAAAAAAGGAGGACGCGACCAAGAGAGCTGAAACCACAACAAAGTACGCCAAAGAGCATCGGCTGGGCTTTTTCGTACGGTTAAAATTTGCCTTTAAAAAAGTTTTTGTTTTTAGGGGGTGAGGCATGGCATGGGAGATGAATCCTAATTCTTCCCTTCAGGCTCTTCCATCAAACACCTCCTCGAAACATCCTTCACCTCCACACTTTATTTTGAAAACTGTGGAAAATACAGCTCCTTCTGCTCGACGCTACAAATATATAAATATAAATTCCAAAAAAGACGACATTCTCTCCAGCGAAGGAGTAAAAACAGTACGTCGCACTCGCACTCGTGGAAAACAGGCTTCACCACCAAACAGGGTTAAAACGTCTCCGTCAACATTCAGAAGAATAAACCCGACACGGATAAACACGTGTAGGAGAACACACGAACACACCGTGACCACGTCTTGGTTCTGTTATCACTGCAAATGTAAATCCTCAAATGGCAACCTGAGGCCAAGTCACACAACACTGCACCGAAAGTCCCTCAACGCTTCAATATCAGTGAGCAACAACAACAGAAAAAAAAAGATTCATGTAATCCTAAAACCGCTAACGAAAAGAGATTTTTCCTGAAAATAAAATAAAATCAAACCAAAAATAAATAAATTCTCACTCCAATGAAACTCCTTCAAAATAAAAGAACCGTCGAACTGAAGCACGGTCCTGGAGACGACACCATGAAAACTTTAAATCACTCATTATCGTCGTTAAAGTTAACAAATAATGGCACCTTAAAGGTCCAGTGTTACCTGTGTGTGTGTGTGTGAGACTTTATAGCTATAGATGGAGCGGGTCCAAACCAAACGCCGGCTCTACATTCTCATTTTTCACGGCTGCTGTAGTTTCTCCGTCGTGCTTAAAACTACGAGGGAGACGTGAGCGCTATTCAGTCTGTTACAATCTGCAGCCTCACCACTAGATGCCGCCAAATTCCACACTGGACCTTTAATTAATTAATTAAAAGAAAAAAAGAAAAAGAAGTTATAGGTTGCTCAACGTGACACATCAACAACTGCACGACAACGATAAAAACATCTCTGAGCCCATGCCATATTGGAGCCAAACGATCCGGAGGAAAAAAAAAAAGAAAAAAGATGGTTATTGTTTCTGTTGGGACAGAAAAGCGGAGCGGACGCCTCTGTTAGCGGCAACGCTGGAGTTTCTTCAATAAACAAAAGTTTCTTTGTCTTGGTTTGGTCAGTGAAAAGAGGAGCTGCAGTGGTCAGACAGACGGAGAGAGGAAGGCGTGTTTTTGTAGAACGTAAAAAAAAAAACAACAGCACAACCAACCCTCCTTTCAAGATTGTATTATGGTTGGATTCCAACACTGAACATAAAGGATGGAGTCATCAGACGCCACTAACTCAAGTGGGTCCCAAACATCCCCCCCAATATGGGAGGTTAACAGGAG
Organism: Miichthys miiuy; assembly: GCA_036365135.1. Taxonomy (NCBI): domain Eukaryota; kingdom Metazoa; phylum Chordata; class Actinopteri; family Sciaenidae; genus Miichthys; species Miichthys miiuy. Next base: position 22,935,309 of record CM071615.1, read on the forward strand.
GGGGGGGTAAAGAGAGCAGGAAGAAGGCTCAGCGAGAAACAACGTCCCCGCCAGCTTTAAGGCTCCAGTTTAATCTCCTCCTCAGCGTGTTTCTGCATGTGCATCTGCATCCCCTGAAACACACAGACACGTCGTCCACATCAACCTCTGCCACCTGAACGCACGGCGGTGTTAAAAATGTGTGGAGTGGAAACTGTTGCGTACCTGCTTGGAGCTGTTGCGTGCACAGAAAAACTCTTCTGGAAGCGTCTGGAACTTGGCACTGGTGTGGTCGCTGATCAGGTGCTGCTGCAGGTGCTCCATCACCCCGAACACCAGCGAACAGCCGTGCCACTGTCGACACGACACAACCGTTAATCACTGAGACCGGGAGGTCAAAAGATACATAAACAGATCAGTCCCACACCGTCTGTCTAACTGGCTGCACATTGGAGGGCAACCATCTTAACGCGGTGAGGTTAAATCAGTAAAACAGTGCTGCACACTACAGCAGCAACCTGCGGCTCAGGAAATGATAAATCTGAGAGGTAGGACGATGATTCACAGCACGGGAAAACATTTACGAGTGATTTACGAGGTAATGTTCCCTCTTCGGGCCTCTAAAATATATTCAAATCAGATCAGACCGTGCCGTCACAAGCTGAGAGTGTCAGCGGGTCACAAGTAGACATTGTTTCATTGTAACTGACAAATCCTGAAGAAAATCCACCTTAAAACTTAAAGTTAGGCTGCCAAGATGAAGTCCAGCCTCATGACATGGTGCATAAGCGACTCTGAATAAACTCTCCGTTCAACCTGCTCATCTTACCCAGCAGCGGTAGTTCTGCATCAGGTTCAGCTTGACGGCCTGCACGCTGCCGTCATAACAGCCCGTGTAGATCTGAAACACAAAATAACGGAGCTCATCCTCAAGTTTTATGTTCTCCACATATCTACGACAAAATGTACATATTTGGCATGTGCAGATCATGTGTTATATCTCATCTAAACGTGCATACAGCTCTGGAATAAATCAGGCTCTCACCATGTTCTTGTGGATAGCCATACACATCACCATGTCCTTATGTCCACCGTAGACCTGCAGCTGCTCATGAGACTGTGGACAGAACAATGAAATCCTCTCAGATTTTTATAGAAAATACGCTGCAGCCCGAGCTGAGCGGACACAAAACATTACATAAATACAGATGTTTTAAGGATGCACACCTGTAGGTCGTAGACGCGGACCAGTTTGTCCAGGCAGGCGGTCACCATCACTTTCCCCAGGACGGCCACTACGGTGACGGCATGACTGTGACCTTTATAGACCCGCACCAGCTCTCCTGTCTGCACGAGTGGCACGCAGAATAAAGAGTCACGTACACATGTATATCAAGAAACATCGCAAAACATCATCTGTACCATCAAATCTTTAGAAGACTTACATGGATGTTGTGTGCGTAGACGCACTGATCACTGGATCCACTGAACACCAGATCATTGACAACCTGATGGAGAAACAGAGAAAAAATGAATTTTTAGCACTTAAAAGATGAAAAATATGAAAAAATAAAGACTTAAAATGAGAATAAATATCCTGTTTGTCTGTGTTTTGTTGAGTACATACAAATATATAAATATAAAGGCTGTTTTTGAAGGTGTTAAACTGGAATAAATATTCTGTTTTCAGCACAAACACACTAATTATCTTTATATTTCTTAGTGTTATAATAACAGACACATTTGCATGGTTTATATCTTCCATCCATACAAAGTACTGAGTCTTAAAGTACACCATGATGTCTGTTTTTATGAACGCCTGGGCTTGTTCCTCTGCTTTCTCGTGCATATTGAAGTGACATTTATCAGCTCAGGTCTCAGACTCGACAGACCTTCATGCAGAGCACCGTCTTGGTGTGTCCCTCCAGCGTACGCAGCAGCAGTCCGTTCTTGGCGTCTCTCACGCTGATGGTGCTGTCGTAGGAGCCGACCAGCAGGATCCTCCGGGCTCCCTCCTGCGACGAGGCCAGACAGCTCACGCCTCGCGGGCCGTGACACTCGAACGCGTCCGTCTGTTTGTTTGTCTGAACGGATAATTACAAAACAGAGATGAAATCTTCTGGATGGAGTCCAGCTCGCTCGTTTTCTCCCTGAAACCAGCAAACCGAGCTAAAAACATTCATTTCTTTCTTCCTGATTTATCGCTTTTTGTTAAGGTGTCACATTCTTAATTGTGGATCCACTTTTTCATAGTAAAGGTGTCGATATACATAACAAATGACTGCGTATCATAGATTTATAAGCCGCTCCAGCTACTTGAAACGTCCTTCATCAGCAGCACTGTGTGAGCTCAGAATAACTGCCCTAGATTTACACTAACAACAGCATTACGTTACAAGTTGCACGTCTCACCTTGAGGTTAAAGGTCACCACCGTGCCGTTTGCCAGACCGGCGTACAGAAACTTCCAGTGACTGTGCATGCAGAGGACTCGGTCTGACAGAGAGAACTGCTGCTCCAGCTCTCGTGTCTGCGGACGAGAAAGAGAAATGAAACAAACAAAAAACACCCGATAGGACAGAGTAATCACTGCATGTCTGATATTTGATGAATCGATTATTAATCAGTAAAAGCAGACACGTGTGTTTACCTTCAGACTGTAGCAGCGGATGGTCTGATCGCTGGAGCCGGAATAAAGACGATGATGCAGGCAGGGAGCGGCGGACACCAACAGGCAGCTCACTTTGGAACTGTGACCCTCAAACACGCCGACACATTTATGACTCTACAGCAAGAACGACACAGTAAAAAGTTTGTTCGGTTGTTGCGTTCACGGAAAAATAAGAACGAATGGGTCCAACAAGAACAGCAGTACCCACCACCAGGTCGAAGACTCTGACAGTCCGGTCCCCCGAGCACGTGTACAGCAGCCCGTTGTGGATCTGCATGGCGTTCACCGCCTCCTGGTGGCCCTCAAACACGCCCTCAGTGGGCAAATCATCCTCACCGTGGTCAGACGACGCATCTGTGAAACAAAAATACACACATGAGCGCCAAGATGAAGTGAAAAATTCATTTTTTCCTCCTCCTTCTTGTTAAAAACTCAAACATACACCATCTAGTTTTGTCATTTTGGACGTCAAAGTACGCGATGTAACAAATTTCCTCGTGATCACGGTGGTCAGAGCGTTAATGTTTAAACGAGGAGCCTCCCAGTGATCAGCAGGTTAAATATACACATTCTCAGAAAGTTGCGTCCATTCATCAGTGAACTCCATTCAGCCGTGCTGCGCGGCGTCCCTGGAAGTCAATTAACGGCTCCACGAATATCTTGCCCATAAAAAGTAATTTGGGTACTCCAGTCTATTTTAACCGGCTCAACGAGTGTGACGTTTCGCTGAGGCTGGAACACTATGATCGTCTTCCAGGAGAGGCCGCCCTCTCACCTGACTCTCTCCAGAGATGATGAACATACCTGATGAAGACTTCGCTATCTTGGGGTTCGTGATCTGGAACGGAATATCACTGTGGGGAGAAAAGATTCATTTGATTAGACTTCACACAGAGATCATAGGTTGAGGTTCTGAGTATACATAAAATGTTCGTTTCAGCTGAATGAGTTGTGATCTCACCTCTCAGAGGATCTACAGACGTCCATATCACTGGTGGAGGTGACCTCGTTGTAGGCCAGGCTCTGTGGCTCGGGCCTGGAGGAGTCTGGGACCTGGGCTGGAGGCGGAGCTGGAACTGGGGCATCCACGTGGAGCTGTGGACAGGCTGCAGCGACCTCCATGCTTTCTTCTAAATCCAACTTCAACGTGGGTTCGGCTGGGTCCGCCTGGGGAAGCTCCACCATTTGTTTAGGGGACACTTTCTCTTGTTTGATGGCTGGAAGCAGCTGCCTGGAGGCCTCCTCGACGCCCTCCATGTTCACGTCGGCGTCTCTGTCTTCTGAAGGCTGAGTGGAGGTGCTGACCTGAGAGCTCTGCCTCCTGCGTGGTCGGAGCCACCTCGGCCTCAAGGCCTCTCCATCGATTTCTGTGTCGCTGCTCTCGGGCTGCTCTGTCCCCTGGGCCTTCTTCAGCACTTTCCTCTTCTTCAGCTTCCTCACGCGCTTCCCGTTCCTCAGTTCAGACGGCGAGGCAGGCATATTAAGGACTGAGGGCGGCTCGAAGCAGTGCGTGGCTGCACAGTTGACACTCGCCACCTCGGAGCTTCTGCTGCTGGCTGACAGAAGGTTTATGGCAGCTTTGGAGTCAGACAAAGGGGTGAGACAGCTCCTCGTTGCCTGTATGGCCTTTTCCGTCGTCTCAACCGGCCCTGACAAACTCTCTTTGCAGTCTGCAGGCTTGCTGAAGTTCTCCCAGTTATGTTCTGTTTCAGGCTTTCTTTCAGGAGACGGCTGGAAATTAAGGCCAGCATCTGCAAGAGTTTAAGATGCACTTGGATGAGTACACTGCACATTTCACTGACAGAAAATGAAACACTCCAACTGTGCGTTGAGTGATGTTACCTGAAGGAGAGGCTGCGGCGGAAGCAACAGGCAGCTCTGGAGTGGTGCTGTGAGCGCAGTGGGTTATGTCGTCTGCAGGGTCGAGCTCTGAGCTGACGTGAACCGGAGACTGAGGCTCCTGCTTGATGACGACAGGCGTGAAGGGAAGGCTCGAAGAGGGAGGGGAGGCACGCTCAGCAGGAGGACCAGGACTGGGGTCAGCAGCAGGAGAGTCCATCACAGAGGAGGGTACGCGTGGCTCGGCTTCGACTGAATCCATCTTCTCTTCTTTCAGTCTGACCCGAGGCTCTTCCTCCCGAATACCTGCAGAGAAGAAACACACAACACAAACTTAATTACACTCTTTATTTCTGTATTTATGCATTTTATTAAATATAATTTCATGTATTTCGTACGCAGACATGTCCCCACCTTGCATCCCTTTTAGTAACTCGATGCGCTTGTTTCTCAGCGTGTTCATCTCTCCAGTCATCTGAGAGAGAAAAATCATACAGGAGCCATCAGAAGGTGAATATTTCTGCATAAAATGTTAAGACGACATGAATAAACTTAAATATTTTATCATGGTTATCAAGAGAAACAACCAATCAAGTGGCTGGAAAGACAACAAACGCTAAGCTAAGCTTCGCAAAGAGATGCCTGCTGTTTTTACCTGCTGTTTAACCACCATGAGACGCTGCACCTCGATGTAGGCGGCCTCCAGAGCGGCCCGGGCCTGGATCAGGCTGGTGTCCACAGTCTGCAGGGAGTGACTCAGCTCTTCCTCCCGCAGAGAAACGGCCAGCAGCTGGTCGATCTGTAAACGCTCTGCACGGAGCACCAAGACATACTCATGAACCTCACTCATGCACCATGCACTAGGGCTTAAATAATATATGAAGCTGTCAAATCATTCCACCAAAATAATTTTATTACTTCAGAAGAGACGATACTCTGCAGACAGAAACATGTACATGACTTCATCGGTGCAGCAGGACTCACCTTTTTTAGATTTGACCTTCCTTCTTTTGTTATTGTGCTCCAAGCAGGAAGTCTCTGCACTTGGAATATCCTACAAGGGAGATAAATGGTCACACAGACCTTTTTAAGCATCGCACCACCATGAACTCGTCAGATACGTGATGGAGAGTTTAACTTCTGATGCAGAAGAAGCATACTGCAGCAGTAGACCTGCACGGACTCACCCCAGCTGCTCTTCGCCTCTTTCCCGTTCCCTGGCCGTCATACTGCTCCGTGCCCGAGCTGCTGTCCCCGAGCACTGAATCAGACCTCTGGAGAGCCTTCACCGTCACTGACGTCAGTTTCTCGGGCTGCTTCTGTGCTTTAGCGTCGAGCTGACCGAGCATCTGCTCCACTTCTTCCTGACGCCGGCTGTCTTTGTTCCCTTGCGGAGAAACCGAGGATTCCTGCTGCTCCGAGCCGAGGCCTTCTTTCTGTGCCGCCTCCTTCGACATCAGGGATGTGAACAGAGAGTGAGTGGACGCGGGGGTGACGCTGCTCTCAGATAAGGAGCGTTTTCGGGAGGCGCCCAGGGTGGAGGTGTCCATCAACGAGTCCCATTGGAAACCCTCGAGCAGGGGAATGTCGCCTTCCTCCTGGCTCTGGTCCTCCTGGTCTAATGGCACCATCTCTATCCCGAACCTGGAGCACAGGAGACAGACCGGACATGACATGAGCTTCAAGTAACTAAAATCAAAACACTGAGAGAATATATCACTTCAAACTCTAAATATAAAGATCAAACTTTCACCTCGGCATGCCCTTTCCTTTGTCTTGCTTCTTCCTGACCTCCTGGTACACCTGCTCCCAGTTCACATTGCGTCGAGACCCGGAGGAGCTGATGAGCTGCCGTACGGTCGGTTTGAGCCCGGAGTCTTTTTCCGTGTCACTCCTCCGTGACTCGCTCAGGTTTCTCACCCGTCTGGCGATGTTCAGGTTGGGCTCGTGGCTGCCTGTTTTGCTCTTGGAGCTGATGTGTTTGGTCAGGTCACGTTTTAAGACCGGAGGAAGGTCGAGTTTGGACAGACTTGATGTGTTTGACCCCGAGACCGCCTGCGCTTCACCGCTTCTGGAGGTGTCGCTCTCAGAGCTCTGCCCTGCTTCGGCAGCATGCATGGCTTCAGTTTCCTTCCCGCCTTTCTTCCTGCTCTCCTCATCTTCCTTAGTCAAGGCTGCAGCCTCCGAGCTCTCCATGGTAGAGGTGCTAACCTGCAATGATTGGAGAAACTGGCTGCTGTCTGAAGACTGCAATGCAGGCTTCTCTGACCCGAGTGAGTCGGGTAAATTTGGTTTAGTTGCGTTCTGCCTGCAGCTGTTTTCTTTGTTTACTCCAACCTGACTCTGCACGTGATCCCTCTGCTGCTCCTCCACGATGTGCAGCGTCATTTCCATACTGTTGCTTCTGGACTTCTCCAAAGAGCCCTTCTTCTCTAACACTATCTGTCGGGCTCTCTTTAATGTCTCTGGAAGCTGCCGTTCTTGTCTCGACTGAAGGGGCCCGACAGGTGGAGCCTGGGGTTTGACTCCACTCTGCTTTGCTGCAGTTGATTTTAATTGTACAAGCGTTTGACTGGAGGCCTTGCTGAGCTGAGCTCCACTGTTCAGACCGAGTACCGAAGACTTCTTCTTGTCTTTAGGTAGCAAAGACTTACTCGCATTCTGACTGGAGGGATCAGACGCAGAGTTCTGTTGGCTGTCTCTCTGAGCACTGCTGCTTCTGCTGCCGCTGCTGCTCCGATCTCTGGGTTTGGTTTTGGGGTTCGTTTTATGCCTCAGTTTTTCTTCCATGCCTTGTCCACTCGAGGTCAACTGCCCTGGTTTCTGTTCAGGTCGGGGCTGCTGGGTGGAGGCACTGGTTTCCGGTGCCTTGTCTTGCTTCTGGGCTTTGGGGACTTTGGGGTATTTCTCTGATGAACTTGGGTTGGTATCTTTATGGGGTACAGATTCTAAACCCTTTGTGACCGGATAAGGTGACCAGCGACAGGCTTTGTCCAGCTTTGGATTGCTACCAAAGGTCTTAGAGCTCTTATTACTGTTGTGGTCGGGTTCTGCTGTTTGTCCCTCCCCATTCTGGGGCCTGTTACCCTGCTGACCTCCCTGGTTATTACCTGTATTTTGAAACTGGCTAAGAGTGTGGGCGAAAAAACTGGGCGGAGGTGGATACATGGAAGAAGACCCCAAAAGGTTCAGCGGACGGCCCCTTTGTGGGTTCTGGGAAATATTATTCCAGCCATAAACCCCGTTACTGCTGCCTCCGTTGCTGAGCCAAGGCAATCGACTTCGTTGATTGCCAGACATTGCACCCTGATCCCACTGCCTGTTGCCCCATCCTTCCTGGCTATGCAAGCTTCCGCCAGCAAATGGTCCAGACGACCATTTCTGAAAGTTGGGAGGCTCCTGAGCGTGCCAGGTGGCGCTCTTCCCCTGTCTGCTGTGTTGCCAGGGTTGTGCCTCCCCTCCTCTTCCGTTATATCTGTTGCCTCTGTACCATGAGGTCTGTTGAGTGGATCCATTGAACCCTTGCGACTGCTGCTGCTGCTTCCAGGCACACTCCAGCCGGTAACGCTCCTTAGCATCCTTCAACCTCTGTTGAAACCCCTCCTTTCTCCTTCGATCCTCTTCTTCTTGTGCGAGCTTTGCAGCAGCAGCCTCTTTGTCTTTTCTACAAACAGAACAAATATTTAAATATATACAATATTTCTTACAAATTAATTATATCAACTTATGTTCCTAATATCAGACTAGCTCAGACAATGAGCGCGCAGTTCAAGCCACATCTCGGGTTGGGTGATTGGACAGTACGACTGGCTCGAGTCCATCGCCGTACAAGAACTACTGGGTGGAAAATCACGTCTAACTTCGTGGTTTAAGGTTTTTTTTTCCAACCAAACCAGAAATAATCAGTTCTGGAGCAGTCAAACGACTAACCACGACGGTTCAGGTGAGTTTTAACTTGTTTTTACGAAGTTAACAAGACAATTCAGCCTCGTCTTAGCTCGGTAAGAGAGAGAAACTTGAATTTGAACTTAACTTGTCGGGAATGCCACACAGAAAATTATCACCCGACTCTGCCACTACCCTTCAGCTCTACGTGGAGTTTTAGCACCTTTAAGCTCTTTGTTTTGGTTTCACTCAGAATCGACAGATTTGCACAAACACAACAACATACCGACTTAAAAGCTGAAATAAAATGTCAAAGTTTGGTTCATGTGACGGTTCTCAGTCATCTCTCATCAAGAAAAGACAAAATAAATTGTTCGGTTTGTTTCTGCTGCCACCAAGTGGCCAAAAATGTATACTGCAGGTTTAAGACTCCTTTGCTGCAACATAAAGCTGCATAAAAATATTATTTTAGATACAGAAACTGTTTTATGAGACTTGTTTCTCTGGTAACTTCATCTCTTGGCCCACTGTGTCGAGGTCCGGTTCACAGTGTGACCTCCAGCAGTGACCTGCAGAGTGGAAAGATCTGGCACGTGACAAAGCTGACAGCTTCTGCCTTGGCACACGCGTGTGATTTTACAATCATAATACGACTTTGGTGTGTCAAAGGAAAATCTGTGTAACTTCACCGTGTCAGAGTGAAGGTTTTTCTGGATTTACTATTTCCAGAGAGCCGTAAACTCGAAGCAGCATCTGTCTGAACTTTGCGAGTGCGGTCATGCTTTTTTTTTTAGGCTGCCGTCCTGACATACGACCCCGAGGCAGCAGCTAAAACAGGCCTGTGACCGCCGCCGTGCAAAATGTGACTATACATGGCGCATGTGCACACAAACGAACAAACGCTCGTGAGCTATCACTTACCTTTACATTGTATAAACATTAGAAACAAAGGCCAGTGATGATTAATCAAAGAAAAAATGTCTGATTAAGTTTTAGAAATAAAAATATTTCTAACAGGACCTGGTCTACTGATCAAAAGTCATGTTGACAAATATGAAATATGTTTTATTTTATTAAAAAAACATCCAAAAAAACATTTGGAGTCCTCATAGTCACACAAAATTTAATAAAAAGTTTATTTTTCACACTAGATAGAAATTAATGTCAATGTTTTCACCAATAAATGAGCATTTTTAGTGATTTTTTTGTAAAAAAAAAACAAACTTTTTGCTGTTTTAAAGCAAATATATTGATTATTATCCTGTTAAAAACGTGTGTTTAGTGGCAGGACTGTCTTACCTGATCTGCTCTTTTCTCTTCTCAATCAGATCCACCAGAACCGGATCAAAGTAGTCCTCTTCGTGGTCGTTCCCGGCGTTCTTTCGCTCGGCAGCCTCCACATTCTGCTTGTGCGTGGGACTGGAAATGTGGCTGGCGTAATCGGTCAGGCTCACCACCGTCACCTTGCACACTCTGCACTCGTGTCCGCAGTCCCTGGGGAGGGAAGGCGAGAGCGGGCGTTCAATCGTTCCTTCAGGCATCGTTCTGTTCTGATCTAGTCTGCAGAGCCGACGGCAACGTACTCTGGCTCTACTATCTGTTACTTCAAAGTCTAAGATAAAACAAGGAGAGGAGAATACTCAACAATCCTTACAAAAATAACTTGTCCAAATTCTCTATCTGTCACAGATCAGGAGGTAGCTAACTTAAAATTTTCACTTGTTAAAATAAAAAGTTAAAATATGTATCTTCCTGATCTTGTTTCTCCGTTCTTCAGTAGGCCATAGGTGGCGGGGTGAGGGCAGGCTGGACCCAGGCAGGTTTACGTCCAGCCCTGCAGCACAGCACTGGGGATGAGTGGAGGGGAGAGAGAGGCACGGCGCCCTCAGCCTAGTCCGCTTTCATGATGGTGTCCGCTGCGCTCTGGGACTCTACACAAGGCAATGTCTGTATTTGACCTCACACTTCTCTGCGAGAGCCAAGACCCAGCCCCCCACCCCGTCGTCTCCGGGGGCCAGCATGTGTTATTAGAACAGGCCTGCAGCATCCTGCTGACCAATCCCCTGCAAAGCCTTCGTAACTGGAGCCTCGTGCAGCTGCTCGCTTCAAAACCTCTCCCAAGTATGTCATCTTGTGATTCGGACCGGGGCATTGACTTCGCTGGCTCTGTCTCGATTTCTTTTTCAAATCTGTGTCATGGCACGCTGCCATTTACTGACCTCTCATGCAGTTGGCAAAATCTTTATCAGTGAGATTGGATTATTGTTTCCCAGCTGCAGCGGAGGGAGACAAGCAGCCTGTGTTTGTAATAATAAATCAGCGCTTGCTGCACACTGTTATATATATTTTACAGTTTCACCTGACACCTTTGCACATCAGTGTATAGATGAAATCTTTAGCAACAACTCGGGCCTTTAATCAGTATTTGCTCCCCTCCAGATTCCTCCATCTCAGTGACAGGCCGCATACTTTCAGTAATCTACATGGGAGTCACAAGATAGCCAGTTGCCTTCTATCGGTCATGCCTGTTGTTCCGGAGAGATTGTGTCTAAATATACATGCCACAGTTGAGACAGCTGCCCGTATATACCCGTATGCCCGATAACGGGCGATAAACACGTGCCAGCGTGCACATGTGCCTCGTGACCCAGATAGATTCAGACAAAAACCGTTAAAACAAAGTCAGAAGTGTGATTTTAACATCACGAGTTCAGTTAGAAATAAAATAAAATGCGACTATAGTCCAAATTATGATGCTAAATATGTTGCTAAATGTTGCTCACAGATCAGGAAAATATGATCATCAATGTGAAATTTAAGATACATGACTCACCGGCCTTTGAGCTTCTCCAGCTCGCGGTGGTGCAGCATGCTCCTCATGTGCTCATCCATCTCCTGCAGACACACATCGAAAACATGAAGCTTTTCTCTTAGACGGGAGACGTTACGTTGCAGAATGAATCACAGGTGATCTCGACAGGTTCTTCGCTTTCCAAAGTAAAGCACTCATCTCCAGATTTAGTGATTTTTAATTTTCCAGATAAACTGAAGGATAAAAATGTTCCTTTATGAGAACGTTCTTATATTTTTAAGCTAAACAAACAATTAAAACACCCAATTAGGTGATTAACAGTGAAAACAGGCTGTTTTTATTAGATAAAACATACACATGCACAAAATAAACAGGCCTAGATCGCTCAATTGATTTATTATAACACTTAATAATCTTGTGTAACTCCAGTGTTGATGTGCCCTCCTACTCCTGAGTGTATCAAATCATGTTTGAGGGTGAATTACCTGCTTGGAGACGTAGACCGTCTCACAAAGGATGCACTTTCTGTCTCTCGCCATCTTGAACAAAAGTGGAAATCAGCCCATTACTGTCAAAAGAGAGAATTTAATTAATTAATTATAAATACATGCAGTGTGCGGTTCAACATTAGTTGCACTGTACGTTTGCAGCTGAGCTCTCAGACTCATCAAACCGACGCAGCAGAGGGAGCTCAAGGCTCGTCTTCTCCAAACAACAAGTCTCAAACTATTTGACAACATGCCTCGGTCCCGCCGCCCTTAAAAATGCCAGCGCAGAGTTCAACCTGGACGCTGGTCTAATTCCAGTCTGCTGAATGAGCAACTCTGTGGCCAGGAGGCCGTGGCAGCGCCGTGGGCTAAGTCTGGACTTGTTTAACGCTCACTAAACGGGGTGAGAAACTAACGGCGGACACGAGTCCAAGGGCTGGGCAGTGAAGTTAGAAGTGTGGCTGCATTAACACCACCTTCTCAAGATGCAGCTGAGCTGTAACGTGGAGAAGCTGATCTGTTCGAACACGTTACTGGTTTATGCACTTTGAGAAGTTCAGAGAAAACTCTTTGTAGCAGCCTTCCAAAATAAGTTTGTAAATCCAGTAAAGTTTTGGCTCGGGTGCAGGATGAAGAAAAATTTATTGCACACCGAAAGCAGCTCCAGTAATTTATCTACGTAATGTTCTGGACACTCTCTTCAACGAAGCTTTTAAGTGGCTGTAAAGAACATTACATCATAAATAAGTGCTTTTTGTAGCTCAGATCTGTCTGGTACTGAAGACAAATGTTGCCACAAAACAGAAAAACTGGCAGTCCAACCATCGTACAGCCAACATCAGCCAAGGCTGTGACGGGGATGAAAGGACACTCGGCTAATCTGCACCTGAAACTACAGAAATGTGGCTTTGTCTCCGTCTATCCAAGCACAACTTTCTTATCGTCACCAAACTGAGGGACAGTTCAGTCAAAGAGCAAAGTTTAATATAGAATAAGTCTAATAATGAACATGGGTTCAGTCTGCACAGCCCTCTGTAGTTAGGCCTATATTCTGTTTATGACATTATGACGTGCCTCACAGTCACAATACCTCCATCACCATTTCTCTTCACTCCCCGAGCACCAGAGGGCGACTATTAATAATAATAAGAGTATGATGCATGGGTCATATTCGCTCTCCAGGGGGGCAGCATGCAGGACAAGTTTAATCTCCAGACACTGATATCAGCTACTGACGGACCTACAGCTCAACTGTAAACACACACAGAGAAGAGAGGACAGTGTGGGATTCATTCAGACCACACTGCAAGCTTCTAGACCAGAGGTCTTCAACCAGGGCTCCTGGTACTGATACTGAGTAAACTGCAAGCATTAATATGCAATAATAGACTACATTTGACCAAAACTATTTATAAAATAAATTCTTCCAACGATGCAGTCGAACATAATGTGACCAGCTGCTATCGAAGGAAAGGTGAGGAAAGGTGAGGAAAGGTGTTGGCTACCACAGCAGTTTGTTCTTTGTTGTGAAATTAACGTGAATCAGTAACGTTACTAAATAATGCGAGCTACTAGTTTGATATGAAGTGAAGCAGAATGAATACATTTGTGACAGAAACGAGGCATCGAGCTCGAGATCCTACAGCTAATAATGATAATTATACATGAACATTTTGTCAACATAAACACATATAGGCTAATAATCCAGTGTATAAATAGGTGAATAAAGTACATATAAAAGTTATTATAGGCCACATTTTTAAAAATGAGTTACATGTGGGCTGAAAAAGGTTGAAGACTCCTGATCTAGACTCAGAGATCAGCACACATGTAGCTCACAGAGCTTCATCATCAGCATTCAATGGAGTCAGACAGAGACAGTAAACACAACAAACCAGCTCAGCTCAGTTAGCTCAGTTAGCTTTGTTAGCTTTGGTGCAGGAGGCTGCAAAACATACGAACATGTTCGACAACACTTATATATAAAGTCAGCAAAGTTAGCCAGCTGATACTCTGACTCTGAACTCTGACTGTACAGCTGTGCTACAGTTAAAACCTTCGTTAGGACCAAGCTGCAACGCTAGCAGAGGGTCTTTGTTGTTAGCCTAGCTGTAGCTATCGTCACTGTTTTATTATCATGTTTGCTGTCGTGTCTCCACGATAAACAGATTAAAAGCTAACAAAGACATCTGCAGACACACGGACTGTGACTCCTGATACGAGTGTCGTTAAGTTGTACTGTTAAATAAGAGCCACAACCTGGTTAGCTCGCAGGTTAGCACGTTAGCAGCAGCATGCTATGATGTAAGTCAGTGACTTTAAACGCGCGTGCAGGGAGAACAGCTGACACGTAACGTGTCCGTTACATTACAAACACACAGGTGTGATCGTTTAACTACCTTTATAACATCCAAACGTGTCGGCGCTGCTGCATCTTCTCATACACCTCTGAAGCTAACAACAACATCCGCCTCCACCTCGCCCCCACACGGAACTACGTCACGCGGTGCGTTCACGAGCATCGCTGTTCAGGAGAAACGGCTACTGAGTTCAGAGTGAGCTAAAGAAAAAGTTATAAAGGTTTTATACAATTTTATGAGTTTATAAGTTTATATAACACTACATTAAACAAACACAGTTGACAAAGTCCACATTATTTACCTATTTATTACTACGACTACTCACCATAGTTTTTATATTTATATTTATTTGTTTGTATTATATTTTTCATTCCAATTACTACCATGTGCAATATTATTTATATTATGGCCACTTTATTTTCAAGTACTCGTTTTGCATGTCTGTTTTTTTGTGTATTGTATAGGCCGAAGGACACTTCTGTCTGTTCCTTGTGTTTGCCCTTTTTATTCTATTCTGTAGTGTATATCTATCTATCTATCTATCTATCTATCTATCTATCTATCTATCTATCTATCTATCTATCTATCTATCTATCTGTTAGGATATGATTAAATCACTTATTCATTCACCACAAACTGCAAAACATAAAAGGCATAAAAATATATTTTTATTTTCCAAAATTTCTAAAAACATAATGTGTGGCATATAATATTGAACAACAACAATGCAATTATGACACAAATTCAAGTACATCTGAGCAACAATGCACACGCTGACACGTTAAATGAAATAACAGTGGTAAGACAAAGTTTAGAGCACACAAATAAACAGCAGGTCACTGTGATAGAAGAAAAGTAGCTCATTGTAATCCCTTTAGTTTAATTTTGATGCTTCTTGACATGAATAGGACATAAACATACGCTACAATATTCCCTTTAGAATAACACAATCCAAAATCCAGCAACATTTTGACCAAAGTTCACATTTTTTCTCTTTAAAGCTCTCAAACATTTCAGGTGTCTCGGCTTTCAGCAACATTTTTCATCTCTGTGCGTACAAAAACTGCATTTCCAGGAATGTTCATGAAATATTGATGACGTACGTCTTCATTTGAAATGCAACAACAATTAAAAAATTCACTAAATTCTCGTCAAACTGGACATTTTTTAAAAGAAATGATGAACTAGCAGTAACATCAGTTTGAGCTTGTCACTGTGTGTCATGTTACAAACATTCCTGAGTGAGCATCCTTAGCAGTGATTACAAAATGGTGCAAGTAGTGACCTCAGAAAACACGAATCATGTCAGATTATTCACTTGGATAATTTGTGCCGTCTAGTTCAGTTATCGGTTACTGGGTTCATTTCCCGAGCTTTATTCCTCAGATGCCTCTTGCGCATCCTGATGATCCACTGAATGGTGAGTTTGGCAAAGTTAGCAGCCTTGAAGAGAGCCATGAAGACCCCGCAGAGGATGGCCACGGAGCTCCAGGGATTCGCAGTCACGATCTGTTTGAGAGGAAAGCAAAGTTACAGGCTGACACGCTGACGTCGACGATGATGAGGATAAAACGTTCGAGGGGGGGGGAACTCACCAGTCGGATTTCTTGCATGTATGGATCCCGCCATTCAAAGACAGCGAAGAAGAGCTGATTGGTTCTCTCTGGTTCTGGCCTTTTGTCATTGAATTTAACCACGGCGGACTGGAAGATGAAACGAAAGCTTTTAAAATCTATTATCATCACGTATGCACGATATATGCACGTGGACACCAGCTGGATTTAAATACCTCTTGCCGAAACTCGACAGCTTCGTTGATTTTCCCCGACGTCCTCACTAAAGACATCTTCACCCAGGTTCTGAATCCTCCAGAGAAGGTCCACATGGAGTAATTCCTCTCACAGTCCCTCATAAACTCGGATTCATTTGCACTAGACAGACAGAAAACACTACAAGTAAACACTGAAGTTGAAAAGCAAACACACACGCTGCTGTCAGACGCCGTTGTCACATAACAGTTTACTAAATTTAGATTTAAATTATCAAGCTGTCAACACCAGAGGCTGTAAATCCCTCTATGAGACCTCACTTTGCTTGCTGTTACCTGCCAGTCAAGTCACTAAACTTGGCAAAAAGCATGTAAGTGATGGCGCTGAAGTCCTCTTCTGTCTCATTATGACTGAACTGCATGAAGATCAGCTCCTTGTTTCTGACATCAGACGGACCTCTGACCACCAGAGCTGTCTTCTGTGAGGACGAAGTTGAGTCAGTATGATAATCAACAAAATGTATTCATGTCTGTGAGTGTTTTCATGGCTGACCTTTGTTTCGTTGGTAAACGGTCCGATGTAAGTCACTTCTCTAGTCTTACAGTCTCCCTTCTGAGGCTTGCCCGGGTCCACTAACGGTGGGATGTAGTCGTGGTAGTGATGTTTGCAGCTCAGCAGTTTAGCTTTGCCAGGGTACAGAGCGATCCCTGCTCCAAGAAAACACATTAATAAAAGGATCATATCTGTTTATTACTATGTCCAAACACTTTATATGATGTTCATGTTCCCAAAACTTTCACTGCATGATATCATAGCATTGTTAAACTTTCTAACAGTATAAACTTTTAGACTGAGTCCTGTTGTCAAAAAATGGAGCAACAACTATAAACATAATAATACAAATTGTATTACATAACATGCACTGTTTGGAACAAAGGAATAAGACACTGTCAAACAAAAGAACACAGATATATAATAAACTTTTTTAACCTTAAAAATACTCAATTCTGTTTTATTAAAGGCAGAAGAGAAGTTAAGTCTGTAGTAACTTGACGTTCTGGTAGTTAAAACCACATATACACTGTATCTTCTTCTATCTTATGAATATCAAAACTTCAAATTAAAAACTACAAGCATGTAAATTTTACTAATGCAACAAATATAATTCTTCTAATTCTGGAGTGTACGTTTGGCTGTTTGCTGTTTTTTTTACATGTTAAAAAGTTGCAGCAACCGGCAACAGAAGGCCAAGAACTGGTTGCCAATTTCTCAAAATAGTTGCCAATGGCAACCTGACAACTGTTACTCTCAAATCCTGGCACATTCGGTTCACACATTTGGCAGCGTTGCCTCCTGTTATTTTTAGCTCAGATGCATGCTAACATTACACTGTTTCATTACACTGTTTTAACTCTTAAAGAAGCAGTTTGTTTACGTCTACGTTAACCCCGGCGTGCTCCCAAACTACCCACCATGCAGTACAAACCTGGGGGTGAGAAGGAGTCGACCTCTTTGTAGGTGACAGACATTACGGGGTGGTTAAGTTTCTCCAAGAACTCGGAGATGGTCTGGTAGGCCAGGAACACGGCCACGGCTGTCAGCAGCAGGTAGATGAAGATGAGCACCACGGTGAAGACGTTCTTCAGACAGGCTTTACTGAATCTCATCGACGGACTGCTTCCTCTGATGTCGTCCTCTGTCATGAAAGAAAATGTTGTACGGTCGTGTTATGGGTCAAATTACTTAATCAAAATGTAATAACTGTGTACAGGTGGCTCATGTTCAGCGTTTGGACTTTCACGGGACACTAAAACCCGTGAAGTTCTCCTGAGGTCAGCGGCTCATCAGAGCAGAGTGTCCGGTTAAAAATGGATGAACTCTTGAGAGTGTGAGTGTCCACCGTGTTGGCACGGAGACACTTCACTCGTCATCATCACCTTCTGAGATGCTGCCGTACGGCTCCACGTGCTCAGTGACATCGTCAAAGTAGCCTTCAGACCGAGCGTCACCTCCATCTTCATCATTATCATCATTTAACTGTGAGGTTCAGAGGAGAGGACGTTAAATATGGACGAGCAAAGGGTGGGGAAAGTACAGCAAACATTTAAAGGTGGGAATTCAACAATGGCCCTGCATGTTAAATTATATGTATGCATAAAATTACAAGCTGTAAATGTGCTTTGGTCAGGGAGGCTCCTGGAACAACCTGTAAACATGCTGTCAGAGGTTTAACTACCTCATAGTGCAGAGACCTTCCAGCTGAGTGTACTTCAATAATTTAGTGGAATAAAAGTGTAAAATGTCTTGTGCCTGTATCAGGTCATGACGAGGGACAATCTTTCTACGCACATTGGGCTTTTATTTTGAAACTCTTAGTTAATACCAGCCATTCAAATGACGTTTTTGTGAATAAATGTAACTAAGAGTCAAGGTCTCTCCTTCATGTCTCTTTGTTCTCACGTCATGCTCTGTGTTTGCAGGGATCAAGACAAATCAGACAGAAGTTCACAGTCAGCTGCACTGTTTAATGTTTTCTGCACATTTTGCACCACAAGTCATGATTCAGTTTGCACATTTACTCTGTACAGACAATGCTGTGACTGTCATTCATTTTTTTATTTAGTTTTCTACTTGTATCTTTGCACAGGTTTAATTTAAATTCAAATGTATCTTTATCGGTCTAATTTTAATGCATGTTTACTGTGTCTCATCCATCTATCATTTAAACTGAATGAGTAATTCTTCATATAATTACATTTTTAACGTCAGATTTCCCTGAAATGTGTCTTGCATCAAAGGGTGAACATACATTAAACAACAAAACAAACTATAAAATAAACTAACAGTACTGGACTTTAATGACAGGACACACACTGGTGCTTATAAGATTACAGAGTTTTAACATAGTTTGCATGACTTATCTTCAGTCTACAGCACTCTAAAGTGACAGTACTCAGACAGTGACCTATTTCTTTCATGTTTTGGATGAACAGGGTCCAGATTGAGCTCAGTCACCAGGCAGACTCACAGAAAAAAAACACGAAGTCAGCTGATTTCATGTTTTAGGTAGGAAGCCGCTCGTGCCAGCAGTCTGAAGTCACATGATGTCAAGTGAGCTGGACAGTCCATGTCGCGTCACCGTTACCAAACACTTTCCTTTGATGAGACAGATATTAAAGACAACACACACTGTCCACACACACTGTCCACACACAGAGAGGAAGTTGTCTTACCTCTTGGTATGACCGAGAGTTTTCCTTCCCGAGCATTCCTTTACTTCTTTTAATTGCACAAACTACCTCTGCTTGTCAACAGCAGCCGCTGTGTTATTTGTTTGAAGTGTGAAAACTAGTTTTCATGAATAACAGCTGCATTGTAAAGGAAACATAATCCCCGTGGTCGGTGGTTAGATTCCTGTTTTCGGTCCAAAGGGAGAAGCGCCGTACACCCGCGGGGTGGCGACGCTACAGGCCCATCCCATGATAATGAGACACCTACTGCCCGCGTACCAATAGTAAGATAAGCATGTCTCCTTCTTTCCTTGTTTCCTTCCCTACCTAGTGCTGACTTGTAAAATTCTACACTCAAAGGTCACAAACTGACCTAAAAAGTGAATTGGACCCATCAGTTTTTTTCCAAATGTTTCAATGGGAACAACAACATAAAGCCGTTGTCCCTTGTTTCCTTCCTCCTTTCCTACCTAGTGCTGACTTGTAAGATTCTACACTCAAAGGTCACAAACTGACCTAAAAAGTGAATTTGACCCATCAGTTTTTTCCAGATGTTTCAATGGGAACAACAACATAAAGCCGTTGTCCCTTGTTTCCTTCCTCTTTTCCTAACTAGTGCTGACTTGTAACATTCTTCACTCAAAGGTCGTAAACAGAGGTAAAAAAAAATGAATTGGATCCCATCAGTTTTCTCCAAACATTTCAACGGAGACACTAGTTAGCCAATAATAACAAAAAGCCTGTGTGTCCTTGTTACCTTGTTTCCTTCCCTACCTAGTGCTGCCTTAAGGTGCTACTTGTAGAATTTGAGTAAAGGTCACAAACAGAGTGAACTGGACTGGCTAGCCTACATGCTAACGACAACATAAAGCCTTTGTCTCCTTATTCCCTTGTTTCCTTCCTCCTTTTCTACCTAGTGCTGACATGCTAACAACAACATAAAGTTGTAGTAAAGTAACACCACAATACAATAAAAATGTCTTATCGTTTATATGTAAATTAAATGTAAATTGAAGCCTTGGACGTTGCCAATGCTTCTGTCTGTTCTTACTCGAGTACATTAAAGGCTAATATAGGCTAATAACTTAATTACAGTTCATTTACTTCATTTTTACACCACTAGGGGTAACTTAAATGAGATTTTTTTTTTTGATTTTTTATTTTAAGTAGGTGTATTAACAGTTTAAAGACACACGCCGCCATCTTAGGTGGGGTTACAGACTGTGGGGTTACTTCTTGCTGGACAGTATCTTGGCGGAAGTAACCCCCTGGTTGCTCCAGTCGTTGCCTAGTAACCTCTCCCGCCTTTCCAAAATGGCGACTTGTCTTCTTCTTAAACTTTTGTAAGTATTAAACAAATTAAATATAACTAAATATACTAAATACTACTACTAAATATATGTCAGTTGGTGAGTTTTAGGCGGGCTGGTAGGTGGATTTTGTTACCTTTGGACTGAGCCAGGCTAGTTTCTCCCCGTTTACAGACCAGCTAACTATATTTAAGACAACCCACGTTAGCAGAGTGGTATCAATCTTATCATATGACGATAAGAATATTTCCTAAAATGTCAAACTACTTATCTAAACGTAAAGCAGGCTAATAGCAAACAAGTAGTTTGACAATTCCCGCTCGAATCACTAGCTCTAATATTTCCGACGGCCTTAAACGCAGCATCAGCTCCACAGGGGGAAGTGGCTGTCGGAGAGTTTCCGCACCAAACTCGTCCAAACAAACGATCCTGCCATGGCAACAACGCGGATCTGTGTCCTTTTTGTCGTCCTTTCTACGACTTTAGCGGAAGACGTTAAATTAAAATACAAAGCACCCACCACACCTGTCCGGCTGTTCACTGAGGAGGAACTGAAGAGATACGACGGCAGCCAGGTAAACTTTATTTGCCCATAATGCAGGGTGTGTTTTTTGTCTGTCTCTCTGTGGGATTGTGTGTGATAACGATTTATCTCTTTCTGCCTGTTTTTCCCTCCTTGTCTTAGGAGGGGCAGCCGATTTATATGGCAGTAAAAGGCGTGGTGTTTGATGTCACCAAGGGAAAAGGTAAATACACACCATCAATGAAGTTAAAAATGACTCATTCAAACAAAACTGTGAAATAAAAGCAGAATTTACACTTTGATGCCCACAGAAAGCCGTCCTACGAGTGCAGACCAGACTTATCCCCTCAGGATTAACTGATTCTGATGTTAAACTCATTCTTTATTTTACCTCCTGCAGAGTTTTACGGAAAAGATGCACCGTACAACGCCCTGGTCGGTAAGGACTCTACCCGGGCCGTGGCTAAGATGTCCCTGGACCCGGCAGACCTGACATCAGATACTGTGAGTTTAGTGTGCACGCCTACAGGCAAATTATCTGTTCTGACACCACCATGTTGTCTGTGTTTCCCAAAAGGCTGACAATGTGTGTGTGTGTGTGTCAGTGTTAACTCCCATGGGTGGAGAGCACCGACATCTGACTCCTGAGTGTCTGCTGCTATATAACCACACTGAAACTGACGAGGAGCTTTGTGTCAGTGCAATGTACTTGCAACCATTCAATCTTGAAATCTGAGTTTAGAAAGAAATATTCAACACAAAGGCAGACACAAGTCATAAACACTACTGACGTTACAGAGATAACTCCTCTGTCCTCCACGTCTTACCATGATGAAGCTGATCCAGTGGGCAAATGGAGGATCTCTATTGATATTATAGGAAATTATAGTTCCACTCTCTGATACAACTCGTGTCTGAATGTGAGTGAATTGTCTTGTTGTAAACATGTTGTGTTGTAAATATATAATTTGTTCTCATGTCTCTCTTGCTAAATAAATATGAGATTTTAGTATCTAGAGTAATCTATGGCAAACGTGCATAATTTACTCCCTAAAATAATAATGACTTTATTCATATAGTATCTTTTAAAACCAAAGTTACAAAGTGTTTCACTTGATTAAACTACCTACAAGAAATAACATCAGTTAAAGCAACATCAAGTAGGTATTTTTGCAATTTAGATCATCCGAGTCATAAAATGTTCAGCTGTACTCGAGTATTTGTTCTGATTGCATTACTTATGATCAAAAACTAGCCTAGTCTGCAAACATCAACCAGGTCACCAACAGCAGACGTAGCAGCAGCTAATATTACTGACTTGTCCAACAGCAGTCAGCCCAGCTCGGCGTCTCAGAAGTCAGTCCCAGATTTACTCTTGTCCGGCGGCTTCTTGCTCGCTCACTCTCACCTTTTCTGTCCTTAGCTCAACTCTCACTCTTCTCCTCTGCCATTATGTCCATCTCTGGTTACATTCCTCCCCAGGCCTCTCCTCCTCTTCTTCTTCTTCCCGGTGGTCCAAAACGTTTGTGGTTCAAACACTAAAACTCCCCCGGTGCTCTGAGCTCACAGTCCGGTCAGCTCGGCTAACAAACTGAGCTAACAGCCGCTACAGTTGGCAGCAACTGTAGGCGTAGCAGCCGGAGGACATCAGAGGGAAATCAAGCAGTAATACCTTAAAATCAATTCAAAAACTTACAGTGAAGTACAGCATGGATTCAGTTTAACGTGTGGTCACTTAGTACGTGTTAACAGTCTGGCAGCAGTGTTTTATATCTGCTGCAGTCTTTGGATATCAAGTCTGCTGATACCAGAGTACGGTTCACTGCAGTAGAAAAAAAGGGAGCATGCATGACGTTTTCCAAGTCTGCAGAGGAAACAATGACCTAATCTTCGTTAGCTGTCGCAGTCCAGTAAGGCGGCACCACTGTACTCACCTGAGCATCGAAGGACAACTCTGAATCAAAAATAACCCCAAGGTTGTGGGCTCCTTTATGAACATTATTAGATGAAGGCACGCAGATGAGAGGAGAGATTATTAATGCTGCTGGTGCTCGCTCCACAGGGGGCAATCATAGAAACATCAGATTTAGAGATATTCAATCACAAGTTTTTAATTCCAGAGAGGCAGGACGTGATACAGGTGTGCCACCCAAGAACCAGTGCCTTAGAATGAACCTTTAATATCTACAGAGAGGTCTTCTACCGTCTAACCGTCTCTACAGTAACCCAAAACCATACACGGTTAGAAGGGAAGGTGAACCACTAGATGGCACTACCTCCCACACACTGGACCTTTAAATGTTAAAATAAATGTAAATAATAATATAATCAAGTCACGTCCATTCTACCTCCAGCATCAGCATGTGACAGGTGCTGATGACAGTTGTTGTTTCCCACCTTTACCTCCGCAGACCGGCCTCACTGAAGAGCAGCTGAAGTCTCTGGACAGTGTGTTTGAAGGCACGTACAAATCAAAGTATCCCATCGTGGGTTACACGGCGTCACGAATCCTCAACGAGGATGGGAGCCCCAACAAAGACTTCAGACCGGAGGACCAGCCTCATTTTCAAATCAAAGATGAGTTTTAATCTCATTTTACCTCTTTGTAGAACGTTGTTATGAACAAGTTAGCCTCACCTCTCTTTACCTGACGAGAATCAAAGGAACAAATGAACTTGAATTTTATTTGTATTTACTTGGACTAAATGTTTCATTTTATCTGTGACAGCTTTAGGCTTACTTACTGTGCTTAGTTTTTTTTAATACATTTTGACAAGTTTAAACATCAGGGGATGCAGAGTGAAGGCTGATTATATCTGATATGTTTTCCATAAAAACATAATTACTTACTCTACGGTCGGCTCCAAACTAATTGCGATGTCACGAGGTCATCTCGTACTCGCACACACTCACACTCACCCACATTAAACTGAGATATAGTACATATGGAAACATGCTCGTGCATCATTCTGCACAGTCAAGCCGAAATGTTGAAAATGAAGTAATGAAATACATTTTTGAAACTAGCTTTAGCTTTAGCCTGCCGTGCAGCCTCCTGTGCAGGAGATGTGGTCACAGTGGAAGTCTACATTTGTCAGAGCAATAATGCAACAAATGAACTGAAACACTTGAGTTCTTTCAAAGAAAGACACAAAAAAAGTCAAATTAAAAACCATCCACCTGTTTAGAAAGGAGGCACTGAGCTGACAGACCAGATCCAATAAACGTACTCACATTGAATTAGATTGTAGTAGATCTGCTACTTCATCGTTTAGTCTATAAAAGACAGTCGAGGTCATGTGTTCAGATGTCTCATTTTGTCCAAACCCTCCAAATATTAATCAGTTAACAGTCATTTAAACTGGAGAAGCTGCAGCCAAAAGAAAATGAGCTTCATGCTTTAAATGTTATTATCAAAACTTTCTGTCAATCAACTTCCAGTAATTGATTTTCATATAAAATGTCGTTAAATGCACCGATTGTTACTGTAATTCAAACCACTAAATCTGCAGCAGTGTGAATGTTTACATGATCAGAATCAGTCATCGTCCTGTTTTTGTACAATTATCATTAAAGTGTGTAAATATGAAACTCCTCAGACTTTGTTTCACTTGAGTTTTAACACGCTGCTCCTCTGGATGTTATCTGGATGTCTTTATGGCAGCCCATGACTCACTCGTGTCACCTCCAAACAGGCAACATAAATTGTACTTCCGGGCTTATGTGGCCTCGCATGGTTCCGATCAAAGGTCACTTCAGCGGTAAGACAGGTGATCGTTTTTTGGGTGGAGCTGTGCGTCTTGTCTTAGGCGTCCCTGCTGGGTGATCGCAGCGGAGGTGAGTCTGTCAGCTTGTGTGATAGTTACCAAACTGAACCTCCCACTTCACTGTGAGTGATCTACAGCCGGGTTCAAAGGACACAAGCCCTGCCCTTGAGTCTGCCAGCGAGAGCGGAGCCGAGTTCTTTATCAGCTGGAGGTTCTGCTGGTAGTCGGCCACTGCAGCCTCGGTCATCCTGGGAAACACTTTCTTCTGCTGGAGCTCGCCCACCAACCTGAGCCAAAATGCCCAAAACGGTAAGACACACTCTGGGTCATTTTGTTGTGATGTTCCCCGGAAACATCTCCTAATTATAAGGGGGGACGGTTTATAGATCCACCTTTAAAAATTCTTATGCAAAAAGAGCACAGAGTAAAACAAATTTAAGGCTTCATAATGTATAATTTAATAGCTTTGGTCACATCTTTTTCTCTGTGTTCAAGCTTGTGTGGCACTTTTCCTTCTTGGCATTTACTCATTAACCAAATGTAGAGTTTGACCCATGCTGCACACATTCCTGGCTGACAGAAATGGCACCGTATGTCGCCTGTGTGGATAACTGATAATAATCTGGTGACACTGGAGTGATTTGTAAATGTCAAGAGCGACTTCAACAGCTTTATACTCCCCTGTTATTTTTTTGCCGGGGCAGCGGTAATCAGTTGGCCGTGTTTCATTTGCTGAAAGTCCTAAATGCCCTCAGTTAGAGTTACTCAAGCATTCAGCATCAGTCTTTAGGAGAACTGATAAGATGCATTACGGCTGCCGCTCTGCTGCGCTCGTATTGACACTCCAAGGAGAAAGCCGCTCAGAAGAGGTCACGCTGACGTTTTTCTCCGTTTGAGTGACGTTAACTTGAAATCAAACAAATGAAGTCATGGGAGCAGGTGATGGAAAATCTGACTTATGAGTTCATCAGGAACAATTTGTGGATTCCAAAAAGTATAAACAAATTGGAAAAAGCAACGTACTGATTGATTGTAATGGATTACTTCTTCCACGAAGGTGATTATTACCATGGTCAATGATTGAAGAAAAGGTCAGGCCGCAAGGAATTCATCAGCAGGAGTTAAGGAGTTATCTCACGCATGTGCTCATGGAAAACGGAAACAGTTGAGAAACATGTTTGAGGTTTCATAAACTGGATGTTCTCTCAGTCGCTCAGGTTTCAGTGGGTTTATCTTTATGACACCCGGGTGTGCTCAAGTGTAACTTCATAAAATGATTGTGTAACTTCTACAAGCCCCAGCCTGGACCTGCAGGCCAGGGTCAGCCAGTTTCTGGATGTTTGTCGTGCTTTTTTCTGGAAAATATTAAAAATAAAAGTGTTTTCCTCTTTTGGGAAATTCATTCTAGAAAACACACGAAAGTCAGATTTGTGCAAGTTTTATTGCTTTTCATGTAAAACAGTTCAATCTTACTAACAATGATAAAGTCTCTGGGGCAATTTGGCAAGCAGTGAGTATTTTGATATTTTAATCTGTGTATGTGCAACCTTGTGGCAACTTGACAAGTTAGTCCAAAGTCTAAAGTCTGAAGATAGTGAGCAATTATGGTTTATGAACAATCCACTTCACAGCTTCACATCGTGGTTGTTTTTTTTTTACTATGAAAAGTATCATGTTTCGTAAAGAAAGCACAAATCGAATCATCCGAATCAAGAAGAAATATGACAGAAAAATTAAAGACGTGTGCTTGTTGACGTGAGAGATGCAGCAGAACGATGCGTTCACTTTACATCAGGGTGAAGATTTAAATGGACTGAATGGAAATAAGTGTGCGTCTGTGTCGTCATGTGACTGATGTACCTTTTTTTTGCGCTGTAGGTCAACGTGCGCGTCACCACCGTGGACGCAGAGCTGGAGTTTTCCTTCCACCCCACCACCACAGGGAAGCAGCTCTTTGACCAGGTCTGTATG
The DNA here is from genome assembly GCA_036365135.1 of Miichthys miiuy. Lineage (NCBI taxonomy): Eukaryota > Metazoa > Chordata > Actinopteri > Sciaenidae > Miichthys > Miichthys miiuy. Next base: position 22,961,912 of record CM071615.1, read on the forward strand.
TGACAGTGTGAAAAAGCACAACAAGAGTTTACGCAGATTTATGGGATTGTTTCAGTTTTCATCATTCATCATTCATCATTGTTACTTTATGTTGTAGGTGGTCAAACTACTGCTTATATATTTTGGGGTTCGATGCGACCTGCGCCCTTTGCTGCGTGTCGTTCCCCGTGTCTCTCTCTCCACATTCCTGTCACTCGTTTGCTCTCTCTGTCAAAAATAAAGCTTGAAAAAGGCCAAAAAATATCTTAAAATGTAAATCAAAGAACTTAAGGCCAGACGCTACAGGTGAACAGGGTACAAACACTTAAACTCAGAGATATCACCATGAAACATTAAGTTAGTTTTCAGAGATTTTTAGGTTTAAAAATGTACAAATGAGCCAAGTAATTGGATCTTAATCGGATGAAAGTTAATGAAATAAGAACTTTTACATATCTGGTGCTAACATTTGGTGAATTTAGGAGAAATCTAAATAGACAAAGTGAAATAAAATAAAACATTTTCTTTCCACTGGTCTGAAAGAAGAAATGTTGTGGAGGCAAAATGTATGAAACGATGATTTTGCTTGTTAGTGTCTTGAGTAAATATACTCAGTTACTGTCCACTATTAGTTAATTATTATATTAAAGGGTAATCAGAGGGTAGCACAGCCGTTTATTGATTATACTTTATCTAAGTCAGTGGTTGAAACAAGTTCATTAAAATGCATTTCATCAGTAGAAAATGTTATTGTGCATCGTCAAGTGAAATCTGCACGTCCAAAAGTTTACTTATTAATACACAATTAACTATTAATTGAAAAGCGACGCCCCTTTCTCTGGGGTGCACGTACTGTGTGTTATATAGGCAGCTGTGTGATAAAGGAGGTCCTGAGGCTTTTGAAGTGTTCTTCACCTCAGCTCGAGGTGACGTGATCGTAAAGGACACTAATGCACACAGTCTGCAGTCTCTGTGCTGTAAAATGTCCGTCCAAAGGTTGTTTCTTCAGAATATTGGAGGTGGAGGTGGAGGTGCAGATCCTCCTGCTATCATGTCTCTGCTCCTCTCTCTGTGTCTCAGGTTGCCAGGACCATCGGACTTCGTGAGATTTGGTACTTTGGGCTGCAGTTTGTGGACGCCAGAGGCTTCATCACATGGCTGAACGCTGAGAAGAAGGTAACTAAGTACTGAGCGATGACACGATGATTTGTTCATGGAGACCAACAGAGCTCCTTGAATTAACTCAGTTCTACTCTGCCACCTTCAACTAACCGTGCACCCTTTTATTGTTCTCAGTGTTTTATTGTCTGCCGTGCACCCACAGCCATCTACACCATTACTTCTAGAAGAGAGGATATTGTTAAAAACATGCTGCCACTACTACTGCTCTGACTTTTCATGGCGTTTCAGACATTTTTTATGTCTGTTCCAAACTCCCTGCTTTGTTTTTTAAATGGTTTCCAACATGCGATGGTCACGTTTTAAATCAGACTCAGCTTGGTGGGATATAGAAAGCCAGCCAGGTCGTGTTTAAACACGTTGACAACACGTTGTTATTTTCATTCTTCGTTAACACAAAGTGTTGACAACTTCACAGTTTGTATGCCTGAATGTCACCAACAAGCAGTGAAGCAGAAAGGAGGCAGTCTGATCTTGATCAAATAATTAAGAAATAAGATGATCGTTAGCATGTTAAATATCAGAAATATGTGAAATGAATGCATGTGATCACACACGATAACGTGTTAACGTATCAACGCGTTGGAGGTCCAACCCTCAGGCTTACAGAAATGGTTTAACCCGAGTATTTATCGACGTGTTGGAAGTCATGGATATTTGAACTATAGCTGGATGTGTGTCCTGTGCAATCAGCTTGACGTAGCTGCTAGTTTATCGTTATTATGAAAATAAACATGCTAAAGATCAGACTTACATTCATGTGTAATCCTGTGTGTGTGTGTATTTATCCCCCTAAACACAAATATGTGGATATACATACATACAGTATATACTTTAGTCTTTCCCAGTGTCTCTTGGCAGCAGTCGTACTCACAGTTAGGAGGATAAATTGTACTCTAATATAACAAAAAGTCATCTAATTAATTTTAAGAGTTTGTGCTTATATTTGAGAAAATATATGAAAGATTGACGATGAGAAAAACATTTTATTTCAGTCTACTCTGCAGACTTTGCTCACGATGTTCTCTCCTCACACCTGCTCTGCTCTGCTCAGGTGATGGTCCAGGAGGTGAAGAAGGAGACGCCCCTGCAGTTCAAGCTGAGGGTCAAGTTTTACCCCGAGGAGGTGTCCGAGGAGCTGATCCAGGACGTCACCCGGAGGCTCTGCTTCATGCAGGTGAAGGAGGACATTATGTCAGAGGAGATCTACTGCCCTCCGGAGACGGCCGTGCTGCTGGCCTCCTACGCCGTCCAGGCCAAGTTCGGAGAGTACAAGAAGGCAGATCATCAGCCGGGTTACCTGGCCGCTGAGCACCTGCTGCCCAAGAGGTGAGTTTGAGTTAGCTGGTCGAATTCGGTTGTAGCTGGTGGTCATTTCATTTTCTGTACTGCAAAGAGCAAATACACACAGAATACACAGGAGAGGAAAGAAACAAGTCTACTGGTGACCCACCGTCACCATATTCCTGTTCAGAAATCCACAAAGATGATAGAGGAAAAAAATGTTTAACCAATTAAACTAAATAAATATTTGTAACTTTTTTGGAATTACAGTTGGAAAACTTTTTTTTTTCTGCTTTCCTTCACTGTTAATCACCTCGTAACCCCTCGAATTCATCCTGCCATTCGAGTACTGAGCTGGGAACCACTAAACACTGAGCAGCTGAGCAAGGCAATAAAGTCTGAACGACTGTTTGAATAAAACGTCTCCTGGACTGGAAACCAGTATTTAGTCTTACCAACAAAATGTACTCAAAGTAGCAAAAGTAAAAGTACTCATTAAGCAGAATGAGCCACCTTAGAATGAAGTATTTCATTGAGTTAAGTAATACAACTTATTATTAATGTTGAAGCTGGTAAAGGTGGAGCTACTGAACATGATCAAATATATCAGAGTAAAAGTACAATATAAAGTACTCAGATGTGTGTGTAAGTACTTTCCACCCCCGTGTGTACAGAACACAGCGACACAGTAAACAGTACGGATCAATGACTCAGTTATGAACCCGTGATCTTTTTTTACGCCGTCACAATCGCCACCGACAGATATGACCGGAGAGGACGGGACAATGCGGCGTGTTTGGTTTGAGCTCTGTAGGTATACACAGACTGTTTACACGTTCACCAGTGTGCTGCTGATAACTCGTCTCTCCTCTCAGAGTGCTGAAACAACACAATCTGTCCAAGGAGCAGTGGGAAGAGAGAATCCAGATTTGGCACGAGGAGCACAGATCGATGCTGAAGTAAGTGAGAAACAGTCCGAGTGTCACTGTGTGACTAACAGATGAGGACCTGAATTCCTCAGCACTAAAACATCTTTGATACCAAACACTCTCTGTGATGTTTTATGACTTAATGACTCCTCTTTTCATGTGTTAATATTACACTACGGTTTAGTTTGTAACAGCTTTTTCTTCTGGGTCGAGGTTCAGTCGCATTTTACAGAAACCAGACGTCATTTATTTTATTCTTTTTATTTCATCTTATTCTTTATTTTTAAAGAGCTGGTTCACAATAAGAGCTATGGAGAACCTTTTTATCCTCAACAACACATTTTTATGTTGTTTAAGGTTCTTTGGGGAACCGAATGCCAAATAAGATCCAATTGCAGAACCTTTTTATGTTTAATAATCTTTTTCTTTAACTTAAATCTTCTTTGTTTTACTGATTACTGGTTCTTTAAATCAACCTTTGCGACCTTCTTTGAAGAACCAATAGGTTAAAGGTTCCTTGCAGAACCGACAAAGAACCATGCACCACGAAGAACTCACACTTTTATTCTTACTTAACTTTACTTTGAGTTCTCTGGAGAATATTTTTGTCCTTGAGAACCTTTTTTGTTTTTGTTGTTTAAGGTTCTTTGAATTAACTGAATGCCCAAAAAAAGTTCTTTAAGTCATAATTTACAGAACTTTTGGTGCTTTAAAGAACCTCGACTCTTTGCAGCAGTTGTTTCTTTAAAGAACCAATAGTTCAAAAGTTCCTTACAGAACCAAAAATGGTTCCCCTGTAGCATCACCATGAAGAACCTCTTTAGGCTCTAACTCGAACCTTTATTCTTAACGTGTACAGTAACTAAGAGTAAATGTTGATCTGCAGACGGTGTGCAGAGACAGCGCAGGTTGATGTAGTCATAGATGTAACAATAACAGACAATTTGTTGAATTAAAATATTTGAGAACAATTTGAAATCTAAGTGGAGCTGACTGTGGGAAGTCGACCCTGCTCTGTACTGCCTCTTTGAGAACTCAAAAGTTTGAACCTTTAAAGCATCCGAGGTCACACGCGACCTTTTTGTCTGATCTGTCCGTTTGACCTGAACAGGGAAGAGGCCATGCTCGAGTACCTGAAGATCGCTCAGGACCTGGAAATGTACGGCATCAACTACTTTGACATCAAGAACAAGAAGGGCACGGACCTGTGGCTCGGAGTCGACGCTCTGGGACTGAACATCTATGAGAAGAAGGACAAGTAAGTCAAAGAATCGGTGGCTTAAATCACTGGTTGAGCAGTACAGTCTCTCCTAACATCATGACATGCAGTTGTAGACGTGAGAGCAGCGCACAAGCGGTCATCGACCTCTGCTACCTTCTCTGCCAGTCGGTCAAGCTTTCAATAACACGTTTGACCGCATGGCTGTTGTTTTGGAGAGGCCGTTGACCTAATTCTCCACACCACATGTGCCAAAGAGTGTGTGCAGCAAACTTTTTAAACCTCGCCGTGTTCTCCGTCCTCCAGGCTGACTCCAAAGATCGGATTCCCCTGGAGCGAAATCAGAAACATTTCATTCAGCGATAAGAAATTCATCATCAAGCCCATCGATAAGAGAGCTAACGTGAGTATTCTCTGCAGAACATTTGACTTAAACTATTTATTTTTTGTGCAAATCTGTGCAAATCTGTCTCCTGCCGTCTTTTTCTCTCCAAGGATTTCATATTCTACGCTTCGCGACCACGAGTCAACAAGTGCATCCTGCAGCTGTGCATGGGCAACCACGAACTGTACATGCGCCGCCGCAAGGCCGACACCATCGAGGTCCAGCAGATGAAGGCTCAGGCCAACGAGGAGAGGCTGCAGAAGAAGATGGAGAGGTGACGGAGGCGGGTTCTTGTCGAGTCACAGGCGTTAGATTTGAAGTGAGGCCGCGATTTTTAAAACGCCTTTCTGTGTTCTGCAGGGATCGGCTGGAGAATGAGAAGAAGAGGAGGGAGGCCATCGAGAGGGAGAAGGATAACGTGGAGAGAGAAAAGCAGGAGCTGATGATGAAGCTCTACGAGTACGAAGAGACGACCAGGAGGGCGGAGAGAGGTGAGACACTTCACTTAACTCACTCTCAGAAAGAACTACCGTGGACAACATAAAGATTTCAATATTAAACTAATAACACGGGGTTGCTGCCCTCTTCTGTTTATCTGCTTGAAAGACAAAGTGTAGATGATCAGATTGGATGTTCCCTTGCCTTTTTTTAAAGGCCTTGTCAAGACCACGACTGCAGAGATGTCACTATAAAATGTCTGACTTATTTGTTAACTGTCACAAGACATCAGCCTAATCCTCGGGAATACAATTCAGTCTCCTAAATCGAGAGTTCATCTGCAAAACAGCGTCCGAAAAGAACACACAGAGGTTCGAAATACTTCAAGGTGACACTTAACGAGGTGACCTTCACCCAAAGAGTTTTTGTGAGTATGCCACATACTGTCTGGTCTTGGTCTTGACTCGGTCTCGGTTTAGTTGGTCTTGACTATAACACTGTCACACACTCTGTACACATATACATGTGTTTATATTTGCAAATGCTCGAGCTCAGTATCACGATACCTTAAAAATAAAGACATAAACAGAGCTGTCCAGTCTTTGGAAGTTCCATAAATGCACCACAAGACGGCTGTGGCTGATTTCTGGGAAACATCGAGCTTTCTGCACTAGAAAATGGTGCCAACATGCAACCAGCAGACTGATCTGGGAAAAAATATTTCAGTTTTTCTGACTTTCCGCTCATTTTTTCCCTTTTTCCTCGTGAAATACTTCATATTTTATCTCTTTATGGCTCTAAAAATCACTAACTGCACACAACTTTTATCACGAGGTGTCACAAGCGGACACTGCCTCAAGTAAGACAAACAGGTTTATAACCGTCCCAGAAAAGAACCAGAATGCGGCACAAAGCCTGAGTAGTAGTAATACGTGATGTATTTCTCTGACTTTGTCCTGCAGAGCTTCAGGAGCAGCTGGAGAGGGCCATGAGGCTGGAGGAGGAGAGGAGGAGGGTGGAGGAGGATGCGCACCGGCTGGAGGCTGAGAGGATGGAGGCCATAATAGCCAAGGAGGAGCTGGCCAGGCAAGCCGAGGAGCAGATAAAGAGCCAGGAGCAGCTGGTGAGTCCACGGTGCAGCGAGTGCTTGAATCCTTCACGTGAGAAAGTCGTGAGAGGAAAAAGGATAAACACACGTCAGCTGTTTTAATTGCAGTTTGAGCTCATGATCCGTGTTTGGGGGGATTATGTTTCTCTTACAGCTTGAGAAAAAACTGCAAAACTCTGTCTTAGTTTGAACCTCCTCAGAAACGTCATGTGATATTTTATGAGTTCATTATTAAACATTTATTTATTGACGTCACATTCAAACTGTCATTAAATTAACGGTGACTTCCAGTTGACTTTTTTTTGGTCCGTCCATTCATAAAATGACGGCGTGTCCTGATAACGGAGGTCGCCGAGGTAAACAGGTGTCTATTCTTGGGTCTCTTTGACGACACGGTTCGTGCCTCCCGCCCCGCAGGCTGCAGAGTTGGCCGAGTACACCGCCAAGATCGCTCAGCTGGAGGAGGACAAGAGAGTCAAGGAGGAAGAGGCTGAGACATGGGAGAGCAAGGTGAGTGTCCGAGAGGCGAGCAAAGGACGGACGGACTGCCTGTGAAAAATCTATTTCAGTGTCACATATTTAACACAGTTTCTGTGTTTTAAAAATTATATTTTGTTCTCCGGTTTTCTGTCGCGTATTTAAGACTAAAACAGCATTTATAAGCAGTTTATTACTACTTAATACATATTTGTTAAAGGCTATAATATATTAACAAACATCTTTATCAGAGAAGTTAATAAACACTTTTAAACGACCTTTTCCTTCATTATAGTGTTATAAACATTTTATTTGTATGCTGAGTTCTACTGAGTTCAAGTCTTTCCATACGTAAAAAAACTGAGTAAAGATTAACAGATGCCTCCATAAATCTTGTATTTATTGTCTCCTGTCAACAGTTTATCATCCGGTTAATGAACACATGAATGCTGACCCGTCATGGTCACGATTTTCTGAAGGGGAAAAGTTCAATTTCTTGTAGTAATGGAAGAAAAATATCAAAATCCTTTGCACATTTTACTTTTTTACGTTTATTTCCAATTTTTTTTTTTATAGCTTTATATTTATAAATATGTTTATAGGACATAGGAAGACAAAGGAAGGTTTGCATCGTCACAAAAGCAAATTTAAGACCAGGTCCAGCTCTGGATCTGATCACGTCTTACTGATGCTCAGACGTTTCTCATCAAAGACAGCAGATGAAAAATCATAAATTTGTCTCTCCTCTTCGTCCCAGGCGAAGACGGTGGAGGAGAACCTGATAAAGACTCAGGAGGAGCTGCACACTGTGATGAACTCGGTTCCTGCCGCCGCTCCTCCTGCCGCTCCTGCCTCCTCCTCCTCCTCCTCCTCCTCTTCCTCGGACAACGAGAGCGAGCACGAGCACAGCGAGGAGAACAGCACCTACAGCGCTGAGCTGCAGACGCAGGACATCAACGACCACCGCGAGGAGGAGGAGCGACTCACCGAGGCCGAGAAGAACGAGCGCCTGCAGAAGAAGCTGAAGGTGAGTTCAGGGACCTCTTATGATTGACCGACACTTAAAATGCAAAGAGACGAGATGTTGACAGTACACTCTGCTCATGGTCAAACACAGTTTAAATAAACTGCCATATATACCTGCTCTAATTCAAACATACACTCATATTACACGTGTTTGCATAATAATAACAACACAATAATAATCAGAGAGAACGTGTATTTCTATATTTCTACTAGATGGAAGATCAAAAAAACATAATCAGACACACAAAGTGACAAAACACATCTGAATTACATATTTCAGTGGCAGTTAATTCTCACTTTGGACCAAAGCGTGATGAAAATAGTGATTTGAAGATTGTCAAGACACACACAGAGCTGCTATTAATGGGGATTATGCAGGTTTTAACTTCCCCTCCTGACAGTTTATGAAATAAAATACTCTTTAACTCTCTGTAACATAACACATAACACTTTAATACATCAGTTTACATGTTTATCAATACAATTATACATCGCTAATGTCTTCATGTTTCAAGCTAATCCATTTTCTGTTCAACACGTTTAACAAAATTCTTTCTCTCTGAGAGAATAAGTCATTTTTTTTCCCATCATGAATATTTCCCGAAACTCTCATCACACCACTTAATCAGAGGACAGAGTCGTGTTGCGTCTAAATATTTCCTTTTAAAATTTGGAAGTTTATCTTTTGGCAGCTGGAGGAAACGTTTGTGAAGTCAAGAATCCTCCGTACACGTGTCAAACATCCAAGTGAAGTAACAAGAAAGAAAGACTGTATTTTAAAAACTTCATGTTCATCTAAAAAAACTATCATTTGTAAGTGTAGTTACTTCATAATTTTCATAAACCTGCAAACACGCGGCTGAATGTAGAGAAATCTCCAGCCTGATCGAGGAAACGCCTTCATCCCATCCGGCCTCATACAACGACAAATTCATCATTCACCCAGAATGTGCTGCAGCCGTCAGACAGGTCACAGTTCAAGTAAATGACAGGAAGTCTTCTAATGGAGCGAACATCACGGTTACCACAGTGTCCTTTCGGTTTAATAACTGGAGCTTTCCTCCCTCCAACAGGCCCTGAGCTCAGACCTGGAACAAGCCCGAGACGACAAAATGAAGACCCAGAACGACCTGCTCCACGCCGAGAACGTCCGAGAGGGCCGCGACAAGTACAAGACCCTGCGTCAGATCCGTCAGGGCAACACCAAGCAGAGGATCGACGAGTTCGAAGCCTTGTAGGAACCTCAGAGACCCAAAGATCTCTCCTAAATACCTCATGAAGGCCCCCGTTCAGCAATGTTTCTTCATTTCAGTGTGATGTTAATTGCAGCCACACCAGAAAAGCATGGAGCTGATCTGTGTAAAAGTACCTCCATGAGATTTATTCTAACTTTAGCTTGAAAGCACTGTCTTTGTTTTATTTTATTTTGTAGCACTCAAACATCTCCAGCGTGCTTTTTAGTCCCATGAAAACATGAGAACATGTAACAGACGTGTTCCTGATATACTGTATGAACAAAGCTGTACTGTAGAGACGACAACGATCAAACAGGTTATTGCACTTTGGTCTGAAGTGGTTAAATTTGGTGTGCCATGTTAGAATCAGTGTCATGTAGAACAGCAGCTAAAGGTTATCACTGATTAATGTATTAATTATTTTAATTGTTTTGAGCCCAGCTGTGTGTCTTTATATTCTGTATTGTACCCAAAACCAGAACATTAAATTTATAATATGGTCCAAATACAGCACTTCTGATCTGATTTATGAACAGTGTTTATGTCGTGTCATTATTTCAGATCTGATCTAAATAATCTGACTGATGGCTGAAAATTGAAGCCACAGACCTGAAATAACCATGTTTGTAGTCTATTATGCAGTTCCTACATTTCCCATAATGCAACTCAAAAGACTTCAACACGTGTATTGGCTGCCACAGCAGAAGAAGTGACAACGAATGAGTATGACATCATGTACGGAAGCCTGTTGCTGCCACAGCAGAAAAATAAAAATGCATCAGTATAATTTATTGTTGTATTTCATGCTGAGGTTGAGACAGCACAGTGGATTTTAAAATGTATGGAGCTGTTCGGGATCAGTCCAGCCTGCTGATGGGACCCTGGAGGCTCCACCCGAGACCAACTCTTCATGTTAAAACAATATAATCTGCTGCTGTGGAAAGTTATAAGAAGATAATTTCATATTTTATTATGACATAGTTAAATGTTTCACGTTATAACAAGATAAATAAGTTTTCTGTGTACTAACATGAAAATATCAGGTATCGCTGTAACATCTCTGATCTGTTTTTATTTGTTCTAGTCTGGCAGCAACATGCTGACACCTAAGCCCATGCAACCCCGATGACGTCACTATGACATCATCAGGGTTATTTATTTGTTTATTTGTTTATATTATGAATGACTGAAAAGCTCCACACAGACATCACATCACATGCACAGGCTGATGAGCTCTGGCTGTTGTGAGTAAACTGCGCAGTGATCCTTTAAAGCTGCATCACACAGACCTCCACCTGCTGCAGGAGACGAGCATGAAACTTTATTCATAACGCCCTCTCGGACATTTTCCTCTCCCCACCACGTGAAACGATCAGCTCTGCTCACACCTGTCTGTATTTTCTGCGTGACAAAAGTTGCGTTTGTCTGCCGGCCGTGAAAAGGATGTGACTTTTTAAATATTTACCCACGAGGAGACGATGCTTATCATTAGGTTGCTAGACAACTTGCGAAGCCAGTCGAGCTAGTCTGTTTAAAGAGGCACTATGCAAATATTTTACCTGTGAATGAACACATGAATCATACAGCAAAGGGATATTTGACAACGTTGGGGACTGGACTAGGCTGCTGCTGCGCTGCTCAGTTTATTTTGGCCTCAGGGGGAAGAAGGAGGAAAGCTGCGCGTCTGTGCGTAAAAAGCTCCGGATAGGTGAGCGCTTGATTTTGGTCTACTCCACTCCAAGAATCCGCCTCTTGACAGTCTGTGGGATTGCCCTGTGTTTCTTTTCTGCAGAATCTAAATATAAGTCGGTGACAAATAGTCCAAATACAGTAGCAACCCAACTGTGATGTGGGGGTGGTGCTGAGAGAACAGCTCCGTCTTCAGAGTCCCCCGCCCTCTGTTGGTTCCGGAGTCCGTCAGGAGAAGGTCGCACCGAGTCTCAGCTCCCACCTGCACTTGAATGAATGTTTCCTCTTTTTGTATTATCATTATTACCATGAAGAGACAAAACGCCAGGACTCTCGCCCTCATCATCAGCATCCTCACCTACCTGGTAGTCGGAGCGGCCGTGTTCGAGACCCTGGAGTCGAAACAGGAGAAAAGTCACAAGAGGAAGCTCGACGCCAGAAAGTACGAACTCATGCGCAAATATAACTTGACCAAAGAGAACTTCGAGGAGCTGGAGCACGTCGTGTTACAGCTCAAACCTCACAAAGCAGGAGTGCAGTGGAAATTCGCTGGCTCGTTTTACTTCGCCATCACTGTGATAACGACAATAGGTGAGCAGCTTTACTTCACTGTCATGTTTAAAGAGGCGCTCGGTGCGCAGCCAGGATTTAAGAAGGCGCACAGACTGTGCCTTTGATTAGTGTTGCATTGGAGTGTTTGAAGTGCCAAAGCCTGTAATTCCTCCAGTGTCCACTTGAAGCTGGCTGCAAAAGTGAGTCAGTCTCCATAAGTCCCCATGTTCAAATGTCCAACTTCACAGCAGAAATAAACATGTTTACAGCCTGGTACAAAAAACAGTTTTGGTCTCTGTAGCTAATTTCCCCGTTCATGACAACTGTACTGAGGGTGAATTTATATACAACTCACCTGTTCAGGTTATATTAAGGCTTAAAGTTATGCAGGATTAAGAGCGTGGACGCTTTGACTGACTGCAGATGATCCACGTCTTTGCTGATTTACATCAGCCGGGAGGTGGAAGAGGCAGGACTGCCAAAATGGCGGCTACATATTTTAAGCTTCAGAAACCTGTTGGTGACTTTATTATTTTTACTGTCGTTGTGATAGACTGACTATTTTCTTCTTCTTTCTCTTCACCTAAAAATCAAAGAAACAGTTAATACTACCAACTATAACTCATTGTTTTTGCTGTCTTTCTCTGCCTGGACACCTTTGAAAAAATTTTGGACTAATAAACACATAATAAAATGTTTGGTGGAAGAAAAACCCTAATACCTCAACTTCTTTCCTTTTTTTAGTGTTAAAACAGTCAAATCTAAGAAAAGTGAGTCGGTAAAGGTGGACTTTGTGTGTAACTGTAGTCACTAAAACCAGCACTTTACCAAAAAAAAACATTTTCTCCATAAGTCCCCATGTTAAAATGTCTGCACGATAAACCCAGACAAAGAATTTGTACAAATTTAAACTAAATCTATCACCAGCCGCCCACATGAACTCTAAACATCATGCCACCTCATGGTTTAAATGAGGAATTTGAATGTAACATGACGCCAAACCCAAACCACTTCCCTAAACCAGCTTCCTGTCTGTTTTAATGCATTGCAAAAAAAAGAAATGTCAGAAAATGTTTGGTGTCAGGAAATAACGCCTCCTCGATAAGAACACTGCAACCTCCAAATGACAGACGCCTGGCTCTGCCACACAGACGCTCAGAGTAATCCAGACTCTTCTCGTCTGTTGTTCCTCGTTGGTGGAACGTCCTACCAGTTCCTACCAGATCAGGGGCGTCCCTCTCTACATTCACAAACCTCCTGAAGACCTCCAGCTCTTCAGAGAGGACCTCCTCTGCAACACTACCAACAGCTGGACATGACACATCTGTCCCCCTCCACAACTGTCACACTACTTACTGCTGCACTAACAAGTCCTCGTCATGCTGACTGTTTTCCTTTTTGTAAGTCGTTAAATGACTCAGAGACTTTTACCATCATGTACGTTTGTCCAAAGTTGTGTTACTTTACTACAATTTTATATTAAAATATGTTCAGAACATCAGTCTGCGTTCTCAGAGGCATAGAGCTCTTCATTTTTCAGAAACATTCGATGCTTTGTGACTCGACTGGTAATAAGATGCACAAATGGAGGCCACAAAACAAAGTTTAAATGCTCATAATTTTATAATCTTATTTTTGTTTAATCATGATTTTGTCTTTCTCTGCCAGGACACCTTCGAGAAAGAAATAATTAGACTAATAAACACATGACAAAATGTTAGGAATTAATCCCTGGAATCTGAGAAAAGTAGGTCAAAAACTTACTAGAATTATCCTTAAAAGAGCTTCCAGGTGTGGAAACACCTTTTGGAGTCACTAAAACCAGCTCCAGACTCAGCATCTGTCACCACGATTAGGCCACTTCAGGGTAATTCAGATGAAGAAAGCCTTTCTGATTTATTTCCAGTGTTTACAACATCTCAGCTGACAACAGCGTGGGAGTTATAAATAAGTAGTTGTTAATTCACAGCGCTGAACAGTGTGATTGAGTTTTCCATTAATGGGATTTAGTGGGAGTGTGTGTCAGCGTCCTGTGGATCTAAAGTCAGGCTGAACCTTTGAAATAATAATTTGATTTAAACACATCTGAGTGTCTGAATGTCGTGTCTCTTCGTTCAGGGTACGGCCATGCAGCGCCAAGCACCGACTCAGGGAAAGTGTTCTGCATGTTCTACGCCCTCCTGGGGATCCCGCTAACCCTGGTCATGTTCCAGAGCCTGGGTGAGCGGATCAACACGTTCGTCAGGTACCTGCTGCACCAAGCCAAAAAGTGCCTGGGAATGCGTCAGACCGAGGTCTCCATGGCAAACATGGTGACCGTGGGCTTCTTCTCCTGCATGAGCACCCTGTGCGTGGGGGCCGTGGCGTTCTCCCACTGCGAGGGATGGAGCTTCCTGCACGCCTTTTACTACTGCTTCATCACCCTCACCACTATCGGGTTCGGGGACTACGTGGCTCTGCAGAGGGACGACGCGCTGCAGAATGACCCTCGGTATGTGGCTTTCTGCTTTGTCTACATCCTGATGGGCCTGACGGTGATCGGAGCGTTCCTGAACCTGGTGGTGCTTCGCTTCCTGACCATGAACACCGAGGACGAGCGGAGGGACGCCAAGCAGAGGGCCCTGATGTCCGTCAATAAGTCCAGAGGGGAGGTGACTCGTCTAATACCGGTGTCAGCCTCGACCTCTTCCACACCTGTAGCAGACAACACCACAAAGTCGAAAGATCTAAAAGGTGTCTACACCGAGGTGCTGCACTTCCAGACTATATGCTCCTGCTTGTGGTACAGGAGCAAGGAGAAGCTGCAGGGTTCCATTCCCACTATGGTCCCTCAGGAGCTGACGTTCTCTGATGCCTACTTGCAGCAGAACAGTAACTGCCCTCACTACATGGAGCCTTTATCAACAGGCTGCGTTTGCAGTCCACGTCAGTGTTCGAGCATAAGCTCCATAACAACGGGCCTACACATTCTCTCTCCGTTCAGGGTGTTTAAGAGACGCAGCTCCGTCTAGCCTTTCAATACAGCAGATTTCAGCACAGCACAATGCGTCTATATACTGCCAAGCGGGCAACAACAGATACTTGGCAGTCCTCACAGCAAAAACGTGACTGCAAGTTGATGTTTGTGGTGCTATAATCCCAGTAAACCAACAGTAGGACACGCAAAAAGGGAAAAGCACATACAGTACTGTAAACAGCGAATGCACAACAACGCAATGTTTTGAGGTCTGACAAATCATGTAGGAGGTCACACGAGCGCACGCTGTAGTGTATAACGTGGCGTACGGCGCACACGACGTGTAGGCGGCAGCATGGCGGCACAACGGGCGCCGCCAGAGAAGGGTGGAGTCTGGAAAATTACAGAAAACATCTTAGGCGACAGCTCGGCAGTGAAAATTTGTGTCCAGCTCAGAGGTGTTGATTCGAGGTTGTCCGTCCTGCATTCGTCTTAATGTTTTGTGACTGATGCAGCGCCGTTTTCTGGCCACACCTTATGCCATCCTTAAAAAAAAAACATTTTCAAACAAATCGTGATTGTCAGAACTGTATTAAAGCTGACACACAAACACACACTGGTAGCTCAGTGTGACTCATTCTCCGTGTAGCTGCTTCTGTTATTGAGATTTTCAGTGCTCTCTGCCCAAATTGTCGGTGCATCAGTCACAAACACTGCAAAATTATGTAACGTCACAAGTGGAGAAGATCAAAAAAATCACGGTGATGTATCCCCAAACAGTGAAACTGCATTAGGATAAGAAGTATGGTCACCATAAATAGACGCTGACTGACACTCGACTGGACGGACGGGATAAATCAACAACTCTGAGCTAGCTTCACCAGCCCGGTTCAGTTCAACATTTTGAAAATGATGCTTTTTCACCGTGTTGCAATGAGTTCGACGAGGAGATTCAGTGTCATGGCTGTGTGTTACATCTGGAGCCGGAGCGAGGAAGTGATTAGCTTAGCTTAGAACTGGAAGCAGGAAAAAAACAACCAGCTAGCCTGGCTCTGTCCAAAGTTATAAATACCTCTAATAACACCTCTAAAACTCACTGACGATCACACTGTGTCTTGGCTAGCTTAATTTTTAGCATACAGACATGACAGATAACATCCTGGAATGCTCCTTTTATACAAACACAGTTTGTCTAATCACTTTGCATGTCATTTATTAGCTCGTTTACATACTTGGAGCCAACCGGTAGCCTTTTAGCTTAGCTTAGCTTAGCTTAGCATAAAGACAGGTGTCTCTGTCCTGAGGTAAATCTGCCTACCAGCACCTGTAAAGCTCAGAAATTAACATGACAGAGCCAGGCTAGCTGTTGACCCCCGTTTCCAGTCTTTATGCTATGCTAAGCTAATATAACCATAATTAGCATAGATACATATATATATATAAGTATATTTCCCAAAGTGAAACAACAATTTTTGTGTGACGTTGCCAGGCAACCAGCAGAGACGTTGCACAGAAGTGCTGTGTGGACAGATAAAATGTTGTTTGTCAAGAGATACTTCCAGTTCGAAACGCCATCTGAAACCACATTCTTAGATTTCTGTTTGTGTGCCGATTTAAGATAAGACGTGTTCATTTGTGAGCTTCAGACAGACTTTCTAACTCTGGATATGCTAAGCTAGGCTAACCTAGCTTCCTGGCTGTAGCTCTAACACACAGACATGAGAGCGTTCTCGTCTAACTCTGAGCAAGAAAACAAAAGTATTCCCCAAATTGTTGAAATAACCACAGAGATTAGCACGGCTCGTGATTATCTTTCAAATGTTTGGATCATGAAGCTTCTATTATTTCTTTTGGAGGCTTCACGGAGGTCTGACTGTGAAAGAAACACACATCAGATATTCATGTATGAAGCGTGCAGAGCCGTCCAAATCACATCTGGATCGAACTGTGGATGCAGACTATTTTTAGGAGTGGCAGATGGGAGGAGGTTTTCTGTGTTTGGACAATGGATAATAAGATGGTTGTCAATCAGAGACAGTTATGCCACAAAAGACGATTGATTGATTGAAAAGGGACAAAAATCCACCCTCAGATACTATTTCTTGTATTTCTGGGCCTATTTTGGTGTTTAGTGGTGTATTTTTTCTTTACAGTAGGGCGACTTGATGTGTCATTAGGTTTATTTCTGGCAGCTGTGGAGCTCTATCAGGAGATTAAGTACTTGAGTAAATGTAGTTTAGTTATATTCCACCACCTGAAGAAACATTACAATGAATCAGGATGGGAATGTGGGCACTGGAAATCATACTCAACATCAATAGTCAATATCTGAAGGTGGATTTTTGACTTTCTGCTGTTTATTGTCTTGCCTTGTTGGGTGAAATCACCCATGTGACATAAAAACAAGTGCCAAAAAAAAATGACTTGCAAATACTATTCGATCTTCTGAGACACTCGTCTCATCTCTTTTGGGAAGTGGTGACTGTACTGTACCTCTTAGCACATGATGATTTCTTTTTTTTTTCTTCTGACTTGCTTTTAACAATAAGTGACCCAGAAAACAAACAAGCCTACTATATATTTCATGCAAGTACTGTATTAAAGTAGGACTACGTGCACTAACAGAAACTGTTTTTTCTGTTTTACCTGGTGAAGAAAATGGGGGTTTTTTTTAAAGACGACCAGCGGCAAAGTAGTACTTGAACACACGAGATAAACTTGAACTGTAAGAACGTTTTTTATCTTAACTTGCTGAGGGCTGTGTTAAGTTAAGACGACATGTAGTTCAACACAATATTGTACTATTTTGCCCATTTAAAGAAAAGAACATCCACAGAAAGCATTAAAAAAAAAAAAAGATATTTAATCCAAAAACTCTGACTGTTTTTGTTGTTTTACTGTTTTCTAATTTACATTTTGGTTTTATTTATGGAATCTACAGTAAAAGAACTGTACAAGATGTCGTCACGTGATGTTTGCATGCTGTTTACCAACATGTGCTGCGTGAGAAAAAAGCCTGCTGAACGTATAGAAATGACCAGTTTGGTCCAGATGGTTTCCCCCTGGGAATTCTGACTGAGGTCCAGTTCCGGACAACCTACAGCAGGTTAGTCACGAGCAGAGAGTATGGCGGTGTGTATCATTATGTCATCATTTGTGACAGTGTGCAAAGCGTGGACAAAATAACGGAAACACACACACCAAGGGGTGTTTAATTTGGCCACCAGGACATACTAATATTAAGACTGAGCTGTTGATTCAGCTATATTGTATGGGTATGTAATATTTAAATAAATAAGAAGAGGAAGAAAAGAAGAGAAAATAGAAATTGGTACGCCTCCACTACATCATTTTAGGAACATTTTTAGTCAGTGCTCATAAAAAACATGCACAAATTTCATATTTGTCTACAAACAGACAATTAATGCAGTCTCTATTTAACCTCATTAGTAAATAGAGACTGTCTTGGGTTTAAATTAAGCTTTTCGCATAAGAAAATAGTTATTTTCTGCATATTTAGATAAGATAAGATGACCCTCTTGACCAGCTTGTTGAGTCTTTTCCTGTCCTTCTCCGTGCAGACGACCTCCACAGTGTCATAGAAAGTTTTCAACAGTCCTCCACACTCCGAAGAGCCTCCGTCTGCTCAGCAAGTGGAGATGACTTTGACCTTCTTGTTCAGAACGTCTGTGTTGTCCAACCAGTCCAGTTTGTTGTTGAGGTGACCACCCACCATCTCCATATCCGATCCCTGGATGTTCACCGGTCTGGTCTGAGGCGTCGATCAACATTTCTAGAAGAAAGTAGTGCGGCAAGTTAAACAAGTTAAGAGTTGCAACATCAGTTAATCATTTCTTGAGAAGTGAGCAGTAAGGACTATCTCGTAATCACAGATTTGCTTGCCATTGCAACATCAAACCAGCTTGTAAAAGCCTGGCCCCGTGCCTCTGAATCTGCCTTCAGCCATTAGATGTGCACAGAAAAGCAACAGAAGGAGTATCCATTCGACAAATCCCTGTATTGGCCCCCTGTGGCCGGAGCATCTGCTGTTTTCTACTTTGGCCATAGACCTGAGTATCTATGTCAAAGACAAAAATAGTTCCACTGAGAAGGTCAGCGGTGGCATTACGTCACTCTGTTTCTTCTCTGTTTTTAGAAATATTCTGGCCGGGTTAAAGCTGAAGGTGTCTGTCACGTTTATGCTAATTTGGAGTGTCGACGACAGAGATGTTTAACAACGAACAGGACACGTTAACCCATTTCTGAGGTTCAGTTACCTTTTCTGGGAACAAGGTTAACTGTCGACTCTGAGCTAAATGCTAATATCAGCATGCTAACATGCTCACAGGTGTAGCAGGTGTATTGTTTGTGTCGAGTCTCATCACCGAACATAAAATACAGCTCATTGTGCAGCTTGACTCCTTTCACGTTTTCCAATTCAAACATCAAAATATTCGGCTCTTGTTGCTGTTTTCAGTTGATAATTTTCAGAAAATATTTAAATTTTCATCATCGTATTAATGGACAGAAGCAAGTATTTGCATTTGCATTAGTATTTACTGATTCCTCTTTTCATCTAGAAACTTTAAAAAATATTCCACTTTTTTTTTAAGCTTAGTTACAGTGGAAGCCAATTAGAAACTCCATCCATACGTTGATGACACTTTTTCATATCTTTCAAACTTTTTTAAGCAGTCGCAGTTTAAATTTGATGAGACGTTCATCCCTCCTCAGATTTTTTTTGTATTATCAATCAATCAGACTTTATTTGTTTTCATATAAACAAAATGTAACACAAAGTGCTTCACACCGATCATGAAATAAAAACAACACGGTAAAAAGCATAATAAAATATATACGTAGCCAAAAATAAAGATTACGATACATAAATAGACAACTAACCAAATAAATAAATAAAAGTGAAAATGATGTAACAGATTAAAATATATAAACAGACAAATTCATAAATATAGTTCAAGTGTTCGTGTTCATAGAGCAGAATATTCATTCACTCAATATTCTTCTCTTCATTTCCCACAATATTTACTTCACAAACATAAATTGTACATGAACATGTATGAAAATACGTGTCCGTCACTGGAATGTAACAGACAGGCTAAAGAACAGACGGCTCTCCCTCTCCAACTCGAAGCAGGCGTACGACAGCCTCAGCTAAAAATCTCAGTGAAATGAACTTTGACCCCGAGACACGCAGCAGATGCCATCACCATGGCAACCTTTAATTTCAGGAGGGTACACAGAACTAATTGAGATGAGCAAATTAGTTCAGTTTGGCACACACACACACTGTAACACACTGTGAACAGGTTAGGCCTAACTCTGCAGACTCTGCTTACAGGGACCCCACAAAGGCTTAGTCCGGCCCTGGAGTTACTGGGCCATGAACAGTGAGCAGTGACAGCAGAACTGGGACATCTAAACCAAAAACAGAGGAACACGATGAGAAGAGGCCACCGTATGAATACATTATAGTGTGAGGACAGAAAATGAGAGCTTCTCTATTTATTCACAACTCGACATTGAGTCTGAATGACGTCTGGTTGCTCAAACAAGCCACCTGTAACGACACCCACCTGTCAATCAAAGCGTCCACGCTCTTAATCCTGCATAACTTTAAGCCTTAATATAACCTGAACAGGTGAGTTGTATATAAATTCACCCTCAGTACAGTTGTCATGAACGGGGAAATTAGCTACAGAGACCAAAACTGTTTTTTGTACCAGGCTGTAAACATGTTTATTTCTGCTGTGAAGTTTTAACATGGGGACTTATGGAGACTGACTCACTTCTGCAGCCAGCCTCAAGTGGACGTTTGAGGAACTGCAGTTTCTGCGTATATTTCACCTCTCAGCCACAGAGGTTCCCTCTTCATGTCTATCATAATGAAGCCCGGGGAGGACCGAGCGTCAGTGAACGTCTCACATGGAGGGTCTTGGACCAAAGTTCAATGTCCGGTAGGACTCCGCCAGGCTCCAACATGGACGTGAGGGAGCTGGCCGTGAACGCGTTGTCTCAGCACAGGAGAGCCGCTCTGCTGGTCGGCGGAGCCGGCGTCGCTGCTCTGGGACTCGGCCTCGGATATAAATACCTGCGAAAGCCAGAAAAAGTAGTCCGTGTAGGCGTAGTGTCGCAGCTCCTCATTTACCCTGTCAAGTCTGGCAAAGCGGTGTCTGTGGCTGTCGCAGAATGCCAGAAAAGAGGGCTGAAGTTTGGAGACTTGGAGGATCGGTGAGTGCTGCAGGAAAATAATAAAAATATATATATATAAAGTCTGATGAATCAGTCAGGTGTGTTTACGGACCAACAATCAACAATCAAACTGCTCATCAGGAAGAAGCATTCAGGCACTAGTGTACAATCTGGACATGTAATTTATGCAAATTTATTCCTGATGTGGAAAAGTGTTATCTGCAGGTGCATTAATTTAACGTGTAAAACATGCGATCAACTTATTAAATATGATGCATTATGAGGCCGCAGCCAGCTGTTTGCAGTTGTTTTGGTGTGTATATTGTGTAACATTTGTGTGCAGAAAAGTTGATCCAGAGATGTTATATAACACAAGATGACTCCAGTCTCTCAAAGTGTCTCGTTTCTGTAAAAACACGCTTCAGAAAGTTATTTTAGTTTCAGTTGTTTTTAAATCATCTTTGGTGAAACAGACAGACAGACAGACAGACAGACAGACAGAGAAGAGAGCGGTGCTGTCCAAATCTCGCGAGATCTGAGACAGCGACAAGTCTCCAAGAAGTGAATTTTCTCGACTTGAAAGACGCCATTTTGGTTACAGGCTGTTCATCAACATGACTTCTTGTGTGTTTTTTGTTATTTAGAACTCATGTTTTATTTGAATCTTAACATTTGATTCCATACATACGATACAGTTTTACATTTCTGCATTTCACTTCACAAATCTCCAGCCGCTTTAATATCGAAATCAATCAATCAATAAATACACATAAAAAGAAACAATAAACAAACAAACAACTCCCTTATTGCATTAACGGACTCTTTACAGGGCTCCACCTCTTTAGAAATGTGTGTAGTTTATGTCATTTATGTGATTTATGTAATTTGTTCCTTCTTGTGTGTTTCAAATGCAAATTTAATTTTCCAAGAAATATAAAATATTTAAATATTAAAACAGGAACGTCAGGTCAAAATTATGAGACGCCACACGAAGATTTCATCTCATCGTTTTTTTTGGCTTTTAAGTATATTTATTCATTTCAAAGGGTCAGGTAATAAGTTACAAATATGGAGGCATGACCAACATATACACCCTCTTTTTTAAACCGCTTAACCTAAACACAGAACACACTCTCCACACACACACACACAAATAGACCAAAAGTAGCAAAAAAACAAAAAGCAGAAGGTTTATGTGGTCAGATGCACTGAGGGGAATCAAACAAACTAAGGGACTTGTACATGTCGTCGTCATCTCTGATGCAGAAACATGTTTTCTGTGTGTTTCCCGGGTCGGTTCATAAATAGAACGATGATGTAAATCTGGGATTTCTGCACTGCTGTCACCATGGCGACACCGTGGTGACGTCATCGGTCCTGTAACTTTGCTTCAAATCTGTGCGAGCTCAGTGTGCGGGTTCAGATTTAGTCTGGACGTTGGACTTAAACCGGGGAGATGTGGAACGGTTCGGCTGAGGCGAACTCACGGCTCTGTTTGTTTCTGACTGCAGACACTGGCTGGTGATCACGGAGGAGGGTCAGATGGTGACGGGCCGGCAGGAGCCTCGCCTGGTGTTGGTGTCTCTGACCTGTGAGGACGGTCATGTTTGTCTGAACGGGCCGAACATGGAGGAGCTGCGATTCCCCTTTAAACAGTCCGACAAGCTCGTCATCGACTGCAGGTTTTACATCCACGACAGTCTTCTCTGAATGAACCGTTACTGTTATTTCTGATTATTTTCTTTGTCTTTATTTTACATTTATTTGACATGAAACATGCAGAGAGAGAGCGGTATGTTGACTTCTTCAAATGTCTTTTTTTTTGTCTTACCAAAACTCCCAAAAATTCAGTTTACAGTCAGAAAAAAGCAGCAAATTCTCACATCTGAGAAGCTGCAGCCAGTAAATTTTTGGCATTTCTGCTTGAAAAATAACTAAAAACTATTAACGGATGATCAAAATTGTCAGATAGACCCATCATTCCCAAAATAGAGCCACATTAGACACTGATTTTATTGATACTTGACACTTCAAATGTGTCAAATCTGTCTTGTTTTCTGACTTAAATAACAGTTTTCTGTTGTCGTGATGCTGCAGGGTGTTTGGAGCTGACATTCAGGGACGGGACTGTGGCGATGAAGCGTCTCGCTGGCTCACTCGTTATCTCGGGGCTGAGAAAACGTTTCGCCTGGTGCACTTCGAAACCCAGATGAGGCCGAGGAAGTCGGCGGATTGCGAAGCTCTTTTCTCACAAAACGAGGTGAACAGGCTGCAGCGTGTGCTGCTTTTTTATCACAGTCTTAAAGCGTTACACACATTTGTTGTATCTATGACGTTTATCCGTTTATCCAGAAAGTGGCGTACGCGGATGTCGGGCCCGTGATGCTGCTGTCCGAGTCCTCTGTGAAGGATCTCAGCAGCAGGTTAGACGAGGACGTCACGGTGGAGCGTTTCCGCGCGAACATCATCATAAGTGACTGCGATGCGTTCGAGGAGGTGCGTTGCTCAGCGTTTACGGACAAGAGGCACACCTGCAAATCTTTCTTTTCCTGCTGATTCCACTGTTTGAGTCACATCAATGGAGAAGGCAATGGTCTAAAGATCAACAGACCCCGTGTGTCTCTGCAGCCCGTCAGGTTCTGTTTCTAACAAATCATTTGGTCCTTTTTACTTCTGACTAATCGCCTGCCCTTTTCAGTGTGAGCAGCGTGGACTAAAATTATCTCACCAACTCAAAAAACCAACTGCTTTGCTTTTTTTCAGGATTCATGGGACGAGATCCAGATTGGCAGCGTGAGACTGCAGCGTGTAATGTCATGTGGACGGTAAAGACACTCGATGCTTCACACAGATTTTTTAATCAGAGACAGAATCACTTCATTTGTAAACAACAATGAATCCAAAGCTGTAATAATTAAACTGTAATAATCGTGTTTGATGTCAGAATGCATTATTGTGTCAGGATGGATGCAAACTCAGCCGTGACGTTTGTTGTTTCCAGATGCATTTTCACCACAGTTGATCCCAAAACGGGTATAATCACCAGAAAAGAACCTCTGGAGACACTGAAGAGGTAAAGTTTTAGTTTATTTTACGTTTTTGTGCGTTGCCAGATGTTTGGCATCACAGTCTTGTAGCGGGCTCACATTGGACGGTTAAAAAGAAAGAGTCAAAATTAATGTTGCAGAACATCCTCATCGTTCTTTCTTTCACAAAACACGGTGCCTACATTACCCATAATGCAACCCGACTATTGACAGTTGTGTGGGGCTGTTCTGTTAGTAGCAGCTAATGTAAGGAGAGATGAGGAGCAGGTTACAGAGTGGATTTTTTGCAAACTCCTTCAGTCCCGACCGACTCTGACTCAAATTTAGTGCAGCTCCGTCTGGAGCCACAAAAGACTTTATATTACACATGTTTATTAGATTAATACAAACAGACTTTAATGTGTAGGATTTCCTTTAAATGCAACAGGTGGAGCTAATGTAATGATACGTTTCAGTCCCACCTGAAGTGCCCCTGCTGTCTCGTCTCCTTCTTTTTCTTGCATTTGCATCTTTCTCTCTTTGCTTATGCTCCCCCGCTCAGAATTAAAACTTCGACCGTCGATTATTTTGAGTTTTGTGGGGGAAGTTTTTTGTCCGACTGTTGGGAGCTGTCGGTCTAACCCGCCGTCGTGCTCGGTTGCCTACCAGGAGCTAATGTTCAATATAATAACATCATGTTTGGGTTTGCCTGAATGTGTAACGCTTAAACATCGATCTGTTTGAACTGAGCTCCTCAGCACACACCCAACAACGTCCGTTACTGATATGTACTGTGTGTTGTTGAGATTGCGACAAAGCTGCCTGTGTGTGTGTGTGTGTGTGTGTGTGTGTGAATATCAGCAGCATCCCACTTTAACCTAAAAAAAGAACAATTATTATTTCATGCATTCGAACACTCCCTCTGCGATTCAAAGCTAAAAAACTAAAGCTACTTTTATGAGCATTACGTCTGATTCAAGGCTCTGACTGGGTTTTTTTAGTTCATTTAAATTCTGTTTCTCTCTCAGTTCAGTCACATTGCTCAAAGATAAACCCACAGTTCGTCTGGTTTGACACGCAAAGACCTCTGAAACTCTCTCTGATGAACGTTCTCTTGCAGCTATCGCCTGTGCAAGCCGTCCGAGAAGCACATCTACAAGTCGTCTCCGTTGTTTGGACAGCTGCACACCGTGAAGAAGATGGGCGTCCTGCAGGTCGGCGACGTGGTGTACAAAATCAGCCGCTGACTGACAGACTCGGCTGTCTCCACTGAGATAACACGCAGTTTGCAATATAACACTAATTAACATTTTTTATAGGGGACTGTATTAATTGTTAATCCACTGAGCTGCATCTACGTCAGATGGGCTGTTGTGTAACACTAAAGGTGCCTGGATTTAATAAATCACAAACACTGACACATTAATATCACTGCTGATTAAATCCTGAGAGTACGCGCTGCTAATAAAGACACAAATGAAAGTGCCTAAAGTCTTTAATATACTTCACGCGTGTAATTATTACTGCAGTAACGAGGCAGGGCAGCAATAACTTCTGTCATTTAGGATGTTATCTTTGACTGCAGATGATTCTCGTGAATAAACTTTAAATAATTTAAACATTTCAGACATGTTTGCGTGTTCTCTCCGGGTACTCCGGCTTCCTCCCACAGTCCAAAGACCTTCACGGGTTAATTGGTGACTCTAAATTGTCCGTAGGTGTCAATGTGAGTGTGAATGGTTGTTTGTCTCTGTGTGTGTCCTGTGATGAACTGCTGACTTGTCCACGGTGTACCACCTTGTGTCACTTTGTGCAGGCTCAATGTTTTTGCAGGACAACGACTGAAACGTTAGCAGGTAAGTTCCCATCTGACAAACATTTACGTCCAAACATCAGTGAAAAATATAATATTATAGGCCCGACAGGAGCCGAGTGGCCGATTCAAGTCCAGCATGCACCAAATCAGTTACTTTGTGGTTGTATTTGTAGTTAATCTGTGCTTCCCCGTCAGTAACTAACGTGACTCGACAGATTTTCGTCTCTTTAATCCAAAATATCTTTAGAGTCCCGTGAGTGCGAACAGTTTTAGCATTGGTGGCCCCACTGAGGCCCAGTTTTAGTTACATATGACGGCCACTAGAGAGCAACATGCCTTTATTTAACCACAACGAGAGCCAGCAGAGGGAAGAGGAAGAGATTTCTGGACATAAATGAACCTCTTCTACACTTGCATAAAATATTTAGCGTCATATATATTTAAATTAGTTCTTTTAAACAAGCAGTAGATTTGTATACTGCAGTGAGCAAGTGACACTTGATGAAGAAGGTCAAAAATCAAAAATCCAAAGAAAAATATTTAATTGTCATTAAATTGACAAAACCACGACCTCTGCTGACAAACATGTATGTTATACATTTTTCAGTCATGTGTGAACATGATTTATGGTGCCGTTTGATCCAACTTGAGGTTTTCTTACAAAAGTTTTGAGTTTGTTTTGTGTTTCCTGTTTTATTTTGTATTTCTACATCCTGCCTTGGTTTCCCGCCTGTTTTTAATTAAGCACCTGTCTCTGATTAGTCTCACCTGTTGTCCTACATGATTATTCAGTTCCCGTGTTTCCTTTGTTTCGTCTGTCTGTCCGTTATGTGTCTGATGGTGACTCCAGGTGACTGAAACTTACCTGTGTCTCTTCCTCTGTTGCCGATTTTGTATTTTTGCCTCGACCTCCAGCCGCCTTTTACTTAGTTTTTGTGTTTACTTAACCTTTTGTGTACATACCTGTGTCTGCGCGTGTGCCCTCCATGACAGTTAAACATGTTTGGATCATAATATGTTATATAGTTACAGTTTACTCTACTAAATATTAACAGACATAAACAGAGGTTTGGTTTCTGCGCTCACAGATCACCATAACGGTGCTACATTTCTCACAGAGGTGACAGAGCATCTTCACGAGCATTGATGTTAAAGGAAGAGCTCTCTCCAGTTTAAATTTAAAGTGGATCTGCTCCAGATGGATAAAACCATAACACCAATGACTGTAAGTCTCTTCTTTAAATGGTCATGATGATTTTACTATAAAACGAGTCATGCTCGCAGCTCTGTGAAGCTTTACTCTACTGACTGCATTCAACAAATTAAGTTCAGAGTTATTGATTCATCATCTGGGACTATGAATATCTGCAAAATGATGCTGCATAAATGAAAATCTGTCTCTCAGATTACAGTAAGTTAAATTCCAGGTGATGCAGTAAGAGTTAAAAGCACATACTTTTGTCCTAAATGTTCCTACCGTTCAAATTCAGGCTCTTATTTCAGTACCGGGCAGCTTGTTACAGGTCCGCTTCATTGCAAGGATTTCAACAAAACTTCTTTAAAGGAAACCACCATGACACGTGACAGCAGAGTGCCGTGTTAGTTGTAAAGTGTCCTGGCAAGCGTCGCCCCTCGAGCTAAAACAGCCCCAGGTAATGACAAACAGAGCTAACGGGAGTCGTTGCACAACAGGAAAAGAGAGAGAGGCTCCTCCAAACGTCGTCACGAAGCTAGTACTTTAGAGGAAACATTAGCCTTTTTTTGTGTTTTCTAAATGGGTGACATTTCAGCACAGATATGTAGTTATGTAGGTCTGTAATTTGTAGAGGGTCTCATGTTCAAAGAACTTCCACATCCACTACCCCCCGTCTAGAAGACACATGGTAGGCCTACATTAAATCTGAGTGTTGTATTTTCAGACCTACCATTACTGTAAACTCTTTGGACTCTCGTGCTTCTTGTTCTAATCAGTGTAATTTACATTTTGTGCTGCATTCGCAGAGCTTTAAGTGGTGAGGCGCTAGTCCAGAGGTGCATACATACATACATACATACACCTACAGACAAACAAAAATAATAGTTTGCTACTTGCTAAATCTAATACACTGCTTCAGTCTTTAAACACGGCTTTACTGAAATCTGTTGTTACACAAGCAGTGATAACGTAACATTACGAAACGTGTAATGTTTGTGTGTGGCGGCTGTTGTTCTTGTAGTACGTAATCTCATGTCATTGTATATGGAGTTCATATGTTCTATGTCATGTCACAGTATAAGGTATGTTATGTTTGTGTCATGGCATATGCTGTGGTATGCCTGTCACGTTACATGTTATGGCAGCAGGTTAAAGCGGCGGTGGAGTGTGCGAGTCCTCGGATAACCACTCTTTGACTCATAACTGCATTATGATCATCAGTTATGATCAGTGGTGGTGGAGTTTAATTATAGAGTACTTCTGACACACACACACACACACACACACACTTCTAATGTTTATTTTTAACACTTGCATGTGTTGTCAAAATTAGAGCAATTAAACATCACTGAGTTCTGGTATAGTTAGAAGGTTTTTTTTTGGTTTTTGCGTTCTTGGTATGTTTTAAGCGCAGACAGGACGGTTATTAAGCTGGACCGATGGTTTTACAACAGACAGAAATAAAACATGAAGGAAACAGTGTCATTACATGCATAATAAACAGCTGTGTACTTTGTACTTTAAAGGACTAGGTCAACATTTAGGAAATGTGCTTACTCACTTCGTGGCCGGTGTTAGATGAAAACATTTGGCCTGGCTCCGGATTAAACAAACTCAATATAACGTGTTAAATACTGAGCTAACAAAGTTAGGCCAAATCAACAGGAGGGGGTAGCTTCATATATATATACGGAAGCACATTTCCCAAAAAAGTCAAACTATTTCTTTAAAACTTTACAGTCTGAATGTTTCACAAATAAAAAAATATACAAAATAACTTAAACTTTAAAGTGCTTTGTCATGTTTGGCTCGCTTGTTTTTCACCTGAAGTTTGTTCTGCGTCGTTCGGTTTGTTTTTACATTCAAGTTAGTCTTAGTTTCATTCATGAAGGCGCGAAACTCTCTCAGCTTTACGCTGTTTTTCTCGTGTCTGGTTGGCTCCCGCGCATCTTTCCTTTGGGGAACCTTCCTCGTGGTGATTGTGTTGTTTTTCAGGCTTTTAGGGTTTTTAGGACGTTACGTTTTACACCATCTGTGGCTGTTTGGTTGGTCTTTGGTTTTATTTTGTCACCGTCAGGCTTTTTGGATTGTTTCTTGGGTTTTTGTTTCAAAGTGTTCTTCTTCACTTGCACGTTAGCTGCCTGCTTGTTCGGCACTTTGTTCTTCCTCCGCGGATTCAAATTATTTTTCTTCTTCTTCTTTTCTTCTTTCGCTTTCTTATCAAGTAATTTCCATTTCGGCTTCACAGTATCGCTCATGGACTCTGTCGCCGTTGTAGCGGTCGTTGTAGCCATCGTAGTTGTCGACATTGAAGCCGTTGTCTTAGTCGTTGTAGCTTTCGTCTTGGCCATCGTCGTTGAAGTTGAAGCCGTCATCGTTGAAGCCGTCGTCGTTGAAGCCGTCGTTGTTGAAGCTGCTGTCTGAGCGGTTGTCGTTGAAGCCGTCGTCGTTGAAGCCATCGTCGTTGAAGCCGTCGTCGTTGAAGCCGTCGTCGTTGAAGCGGTCGTCGTTGAAGCGGTCGTCGTTGAAGCCATCGTCGTTGAAGCTGTTGTCTTAGCCGTCGTTGTCGTTTTGACCTTGCTGCTTGTCACCGGCCGTCTGGTGGGGACTTTGTATTTTCTCGGTGGCGGTCTCGTTGGTTTTTCATTGGTGTCCAGCACAGTCACTGAAATGGCACAGTAAGATGTCAGTAAGCAGCTACCCATGTTACTTGTTTTACTTGGATTTACTCGTGCTGATCTGCTGCCACATGTGTAGGATTTTTATAAGGCTGGACTGAATGTTTGGCTCAGGGCCTGCATGTTTGAAATGTTTTCCTCTTCTGTCTTTTTTTAAAGTATGTTTGATGTAAAACGGGCGACTGCTTTTTAGAGTTTTTATATATGACCTCAAGTCATTATACAATTTGGCAGTATGGTATGCATGAAAAAAAGCCGGGTCTGCTCAGGACAACATACACACTGCAGTGTAAACACTGAATGTAAGCAATTTGTTGGCTTGCCAGAACAGATGTCTTCTTCCACTAACCGCTAACATCGATTTAAATGACTTGATAACATGTTGTGTAGATGCTGTTTATATTTTGCGTACCTTGACTGAACCAAAGCTATTTTTTACTCAAAAAAAAAACAGTCAACATACTTAGATTCAATTTCAGAGGCTCCACTTTGTCAGACAGACTCAGTAAAGGAAAGCAGCAGGAATGTGCACACCATAAAAATGACTTATTAAAGTTATAGGACGAAGAAGAAAGAGGTAAAGATGTAAAGGTAAGCTCAGGTGACTCACGTTCTCTGGGCACAAAGGGAACCTTCTTCCCCCTCACTTTGACAGGCAGAGGCTTCTGCTTACATTTGCCTGGAGGAGCTCTCCTGCAAAAAGTCCAACAGAAGCACTTCTTTAAATTTATACAGCGTGATGTTACGTTAAATAATAAGAATAAAAATCTGTGGCTTTTTAATCAGATTTTAACGAGGACGTCCCCAGCGTCACCAGAGAGGAGCTCAACCGATAAAAACTACAATCAGCGACTATGGTGAGTCAGTGTAGTCTGTTCACTTTGTTAATAAAGATTTGTTTGTACGCTGATTGTCACCTTGTGCAGCGATGTGCTGCTTTCAGGTTCATCTGGCTGCTAGGATTCATTCAAATACTCTGAGAAACAATTTAAGAAATGTATCTGAGCTGTTGGCGTGTTTGTCCAGCAGGTATGCATCTTAGTATCAGACAACTTCATTCAACCCCCCTCAGGTCCACCGATGATCCACATCTTTGCAAGAAGAAGGAGCACCCTGCATGGCAGCCAATGCCATCAGTATGTGAATGTGTAAAGAAACTAGAGCCTCCAGAGTGCGAAAACACCTCCTACTTATCAATACGATGATGTGAAAGTTGTTCTCCCAGTTGGCAACATGTTCGTATAGTAAATATAGTAAATGAAACACCTCTCATGCATTAATGTAAGCTGGGTCTGATACTACACCTGGAAGGGTCCATGAACTTGAACACGGTTCCCAAAGGAGACATGGTACTCGGGTACGTGGTGGCCAAAAAATATAGCTCCCCTATAAAAAGACAGAAGCAGCTCATGAGTGCTGTTAAACTGACAGATAACGTAACGCTGCACAGACCGAAGGAACGTTACCTGCTTCGTCTTCAGCGAACGAGATGATGAACTTGTGGTGATGATTGATGAGTCCGGGAAATGAGCAGGTCTTTTTGGTGCCCATGCAAACACTCCTCTCCTTCCAAGTTCCCGTCGACTTATCTTCCTCTAACGCCATGATTCGACTTCAAGATTCACAGGAAACAGATAAACTGTTATCACCAAACAACAGGCAGACAGTTCAGCTTTATTCCAGTGAGGATGATGCACAAGACACAACATGTAGATCATTATCATAAAACCAAGACTAAGAAAACTAAACAACCAGTGAAACGCTTGAGTCCATTACTGCTTTTTAAAATAAGTTTAGCGCTTTCCAAAGAGGAAATTTCATCTCTTAAAATATTAAAGGAATAGTTCAACATGTTTTTATACAGACAAAAATAGAAATGCAAAAACAAGCTGTGGTTTTGAGTTGGTTAGTCTGGCTCATAACTCTCTGTAATATGATGAATTTTTGTTTTTACACTTTTTTGGATTTTTGTCCACATTTTTTTAACTTTAGCCTCTTTTAAACCCTTAAATGCAACCCATGTTTTAACCAAGCGCCAACCTCCATGGAGAGTTCTGCCAATGCAGAGTGCTAAAAAACTGCAGTTCCTCGAACGTCCACTTGAGGCTGGCTCCAGAAGTGAGTCAGTCTCCATAAGTCCCCATGTTAAAATGTCCAACGCTTTGATTGACAGGTGCATGTCGTTACAGGTGGCTTTTTTGAGCAACCAGGCGTCATTCAGCCCGCCTCAGGTCCATTTTGTGATCCGTGTGTTTGCCCATTTTTTTAAACTATCCACATATTTTGAGCTTCAAAATGGCGCTTTGGAAACCCGTGGGTGGCGTCAAGCACATGCCGTCCATTCTTTATAGAGTCAGTGGTAAAATGGTTTTAAGGTAACTCTCTTTAATAGGATGAATTTTTGTTTTTACACTTTAGCTTTAGCAGTTTAGCAGCTTTAGCTGTTTTCCCATGTTTTGACTCTTTATGCTAACCTTAGCAGTTAGCAGGTGGTTCACCTGTTGGCTCCAACTATTTAGCGTACAGACATGAGAGTGGTATCAATTATTTTGAACTCTTAGACTCATCTGTGATGTGGTCAAATGGATCGATACAGATGTAAAACAAGTCAATTAAATTGATTGATTTCAGTCAGCCTTGGTTATAAAGTGATGTGAATTCATTAAAAAAATGATCATGAAACATGCACACCAGCTGAGCTGAACAGGCTGAGAAAATGAGTCTGTTTTCCTTCAGTCCTGACAAGCTTGACAGAAAATCAAGATTCCAACAGTTGGCTTAGATCAACACAATCTTCTTACCCACTCATAAAGTCTCCAAAAATGTACAGGCCGTTCAGATTGGGTGATTCACATCCTCTGTACACATATCCCCCCGTCACAGACTTCCCAACATGATGGCTGTATGCAAATATAGGGGGGATGTCATCTGTGGCGACAGAGAAGGAATTTAACTCAAATCTGAAGCATCAAAATTAGACTGCATGTGACAGGTGGTGAAAGTATCACATGAACACGAGATACTCACTCAAGGAGGAGTTGTGGCACAGTTTCATGTCATAGCACTCAAAGCCCTCTTTGGCTCTCCATCCATAGTTTCCTCCCTTCACGACAATGTCAATCTCCTCATAGCGGTTTTGACCCACATCTCCGCAGAATATCCGGCCCCTGCCGTAACGACTGACCAGGTCCCCGCGGTCCACAGAGCACCGCCACATGTTTCTGACCCCATACGCAAACACCTCCGGTCGGGCGTCTGGGTCACTGCGAAACGGGTTATCAGGTGGGATCCTGTACGGCTTCCCGCTGGGGTCACTTCCATCTACATCAATGCGCAGTGCTTTTCCCAACAGAGCACTCCTGGGAGGGAAGAAATGGATTTAAGCGACAGTTAGTTGTTGCCAAATGGTATCAATGGATTTTTACAAATATAATAGTGTTAAATGGCAAATGAAAACTTCATCTGTTGGGGTTATGGTGGTGCTTCAGACAGAAAGGTTGGGAACTACTGTTCCCACCATTCCTCACTCCTCCTTACACTTGAAGAAACCAGCTTACTTGTTTTGTGAGTTGCCGTACTTCCCGAATGGATCCCCAGCTTTTCCACCATCTCCAGTAAAGATGTACAAATATCCATCGAGACCAAACAGCAGCTGGCCTCCATTGTGGTTAGCGGCCGGCTCGTCGATCTCTAGAATGACCCTGAAAGTTAAAAAGATGCAGATTATTGAGCTACAGCGGTTTTTTAAGCTTTCATTAAGCTACAGTAAGCGTGACGTCTCCCGTCTCCATGATGTTTCCAAAGTGCCGTTTTGAAGCTTAAAACAGTTTTTTGTACCAGGCTGTAAACATGTTTATTTCTGCTGTGAAGTTGGACATTTGAACATGGGGACTTATGGAGACTGACTCACTTCTGGAGCCAGCCTCGAGTGGACGTTTGAGGAACTGCAGTTTCTGACACTTCCACATTGGCTTCATTTCTCCACCCGCGGAAGTTGGTGCTTGGTTGCAACGTTATCTATCTAGATGTTAAAGTACTAAAGGTGTAGTATCTCTATATTGGATTTTGTGGATTATGAAAAATACGCTCGATACTAAATCACAGTTTTGGATTTGTTGCAGTGATGAAGTCAGGAACTCTGTGTGCGTTCTCTTTTTTTCACTGAGTGATTTTAATGTACGCACGTTGTAAAGCTGAGTGTAACTTTGTCCGACCCTGAGCTGACTTACTGTATTAAACTCAGGACGTGTTTCTGCAAGCTTTAGCCAGGATGTGTATGTATTACAGTATAGGGTAATTACAGTATAGGCACAGACG
This sequence comes from Miichthys miiuy, assembly GCA_036365135.1. NCBI lineage: Eukaryota > Metazoa > Chordata > Actinopteri > Sciaenidae > Miichthys > Miichthys miiuy. The sequence goes on from CM071615.1 coordinate 22,995,610, forward strand.
TGTGCATCAGCAGACAAACTTTGATGCTATAAAAAGAACATAAGGAAACCTTCCCTCTGCATACCTCTCTGAGTAAGGATCAGCCACGTTCATGTCGTAGGCAGACACCTTCATCTCACTGATTCTGACTTTGTCCAGCTTGCTGTTGACCTGGACTGAGTAGTAGATGTAGAAGTGTCCATTGCTCCTGTACTTGGGGTGGAAGGCCATGCCCAGGAAGCCCCTCTCATCCCCCAGCCACGGTGTGGTCATCACCTCCCCGCTCATGTCCAGGAAGGGCTGCTCCAGCCGGCTGCCATCGCGCAGGTAAACCCACACAAAGCCCACCTGCTCTGCGATGAACATGCGATGCGTGTCGTCGCCGCTGTGCAGCATCAACACAGGGTTCCTGAGGTTGTTGGCCACCTCTGTCAGGCACAGCTCGAGGCACCCTCCGGGGTCCTCCACCACCTGTCCCAGGTTGCTGTTGAGGTCAGGGGTCTTCAAAACGTTTGGGTAGCAGTAGTCCTGGTCGGACAGGTCGACCATGCTGCAGAAGGTGGACACATCTCGCTCAGAGGAGTCCTTCAGCCGCTGGTTCTCGGTTAAATATTTAACCACGTGGCGACATTTGCTGTGAAACTCTGAGCAGTATCCAAAGCAAAGGCCGGGTAGTTCTCTGACAGGCGTGTACGGGTCCTCGGCGTCGTAGAGGTGGGCGGCATATGGAGAGCACTCCTGGATAGAGCAAACACAAAATGGACTGGTAAATGGACTGTACTTACAGAGCACCTTTCTAGTCTTCCGACCACTCAAAGCGCTTTTACAGTACGTATCTCATTCACTGATGGCATTGGCTACCATGCAAGGCACCAACTGCTCATCAGTCCACACACACTGATGGTTCAGCCTTCAGGAGCAATTTGGGGTTCAGTATCTTGCCCAAGGACACTTGTGACATACAGACTGGAGGGGATTGAACCGCCTGATTAGTGGACGACCCGCTCTACCTCTGAAACACTACATAAGATAGACTTTAATGTGGTACAGCTCCTTCTTACATGGTGGGAGTAGCAGTCTGTTGATGGAAGCGCCTCCCTGCACTCCTCTATGCACGCCACTGTTGTAGGAACAGGGAAATAGTAATATTCATCAAAACCATGACAGTAAAAGACCGTAAACATCATGAAACATAACCGTCTCAGTCATGTTTCCAAACCTTTATTTCTACAATATTTTAAGGGAATTTATTCAGAATAAAGTCGTATTTTATATTAGAGGTTTTTAATTTTACAGTAAAACACTGTAATATTTAATGGCATCTTTTACTGTCATGATTTGGCAGTTTTTCACTATAATATCTACAGACATTTTAAAATATGGAATAAAACGCCAACTTTATACATTAAATCAACAGTATTAATATCCTTTTACCGTAATATTAGAAAATTCTGTCAACCACAGCTGCCGTTTTTTTTAACAATCAAATAAAATCAGATTTTATTTGTATAGCCCAAAGTCACAATGTAGATTTGCCTTTAGGGCTTTACAATCACTATAAATCAACAGTTTTTACAGTTTACAGTTTTTTGGATTAGTGGAAGTTTAAAGAAGAAAATCACAGATCATTCAATATTTAACAAAATATCTCCCCAGTTGTTAATTAAAGTTTGGATTAAATCAAAGCTGCATGATGCCTAAACTTCAAGGTCTTTACAAACATCTGAGAATTAATTAGCTAAAACTGGAGGATTCAAGAGTTAAAAGAGAGTTGTGTTGTACACTATGATAACTTCACAGACAGTCGCTTAGACTTGTCTAGAGGGCAGTAAACTCCAGCGATTGATTCATCATCACTCTGTTTGTGCCAGGACATTTTACATCCATTCATTACTGCAGCATCCTCAGAAGCACGCATCCAACCCTCAGAGCAGAAAATATGTTTACCTGGCACATGATCTCCTTCAGCATGTCTTCACAAAGATCATAACCGGTCACTTCCACCTGTTCAATGATGTCCCAGTACCTCTCCGCGATCATGTTGTCCATCTTCTGGTCACAGCAGCCAAACTCCTCATACTGCGAGCAAAACTCCAGGTGCCACATAGGTTTGAAAGGTGGCTCGAAATCCAGACACTGAGGATGAGCAGATGCCGGCTGGACCGGGACCAGCAACATCACTGACACGATTAGAATAAACTGAGAAAGGCTGGGGTCTTTATGGGTGAGCTCGGACCTGCAGCCGTGCGTAAAAACGCGCAACCGGCTCCGTTTGGATGGAGCGCAGCATCCCGCGTACTTGTCATTTTTGCCGTCTGCCCACGAAAAGAGCTCGGCTGTTTGCTCTCCTTTATGTATGAGCCGGAGTGTTAAAGTGTTAAGTATGTGCGCATGCATGGGAATACAAGTGCGGAAACGTATGTGCGTCCCAGCAGCAGCAGCAGCAGCAGCAGTCCCTGCCTCATTTACCCTCCGTGTCCCCGCCACGCGCTCAAAGCCAGGTAACAAAGACGCCGCCAGTTCTCTCTTATCAGGCTAATTACTGACAATTAAAACTTAACAGATTCGTAATGGTGATAAAGTTAATTAGATGTATCATTTATTCTCCGCCAGGCGCGGTGGTTTTCTGCACCGCAGCGAAGCTGGCAGAGGAACACGCGCAATTAACTCGAGAGGGCGCACGCTGTCAAACACACACACACACACACACACACTCAGCAGGGCACAGTGTCGAAACATGCAGACATCAACAGTCTGCCACCACACAAACTATAATTTTGTCTCACATTCATAAAAAGCGCCTCGAGGCAGCGCGCTGTTTGTGCAGCAGCTGTGCTTCATCTCACACATCTACTGTCCCGGCATGTCAACCCTCATTTGAATATACGGTCAGAGTGTCTGTCATCAGTTTGTGTCGAGGCCAAGAGAAAGAAACATTTTGTCATAACAGTGTGCTAACATGTACCACATGAAGTGTGTTATGGTTTTGATGGGATATTACATATACAAACTAAGTATAATAATAATAAGTTTGTTTAGTGTAGCACTTTTCATAGACTGAGGTCACAAAGTGCTCCACAAGAGAAATATGAATAAAACATGAGCAATGACAGAACATGCAGACATTATACAGTAAGTCAGAGAGAGGCCAGCTTGAATTAATAGTTTTTTAAAGCTACAACAGACACCACAGAGTGTCTGCGCAGTGTTGGAGCCACCACCTCAAAGTCACATTTTGTTATAAGCCCAGTCAGAAGATAGCAAAGACCTTTTTGTGATGTACGGCTGGAGCATACTGGAGATGTATTCTGGTGCCCGACCGTGCAGAGCTCTATATGTGACAACAAGAACCTTAAAAGGTCCGGTGTGTAAGATTTAGGAGTATTTATTGGCAGGTGTGGAGTACAATATTCTTTATTATGTTTTCATTAGTGTATAATCACCTGAAAATAAGAATAAGAAACAGCCTTCTGCTTTTAGTGTGAATTTCACAGCCAGAGTTTTTCTTATATGCTTAGAAGGAGAAGGTGAGATGAGGGAGAGTATTCATTTGGTTGCAATCTACAACTTCACCACTAGGTGCCACTAAATCCTACACACTGGACCTTTAAAATGATTCCTGAACTTGATGTGAAGCGATCCAGAGACGTCTCACTGAGGTAGGTTAAAAAGGGAGTTACAATAATCTAGTGTCATTTGTAGTTTTAGGTTGTGATATAACTATCTTAAGTTTGGCAATGTTTCTCAGGTGGAAGAAACAAGAATGGGGAAGCATGTATAAGGAAAGTAATAAAAGACCCAGTACCGAACCATGGGGCACTCCACAGGTCAAAACACCTTTTTGTACAGACCTTTTTGTTAAAACCAGATTGAAATATATCTAAAATGAAAAAACAGCAGTGAGCTGTTTGCCTACGACTTTTGTGATATGAAAGTCAGATTTGATACAGGTTATAGTTATTTGAAAGGATTGTGTCCAGAAGAGGCTGAACAACTGTACTTTTTTTTTGTTTTTAAAGATTTTTTTTTTGGCCTTTTCAACCTTTATTTGGATAGAGACAGCTGAAGAGTGACAGGAATGAGGAGAGAGAGAGAGACAGGGAATGACATGCAGCAAAGGGCCATGGTCAGATTCGAACCCTGGGCCACTGCTGAGCTTTCATGCTCTACCAACTGAGCTAATCGACACCCCAACATACGTACATTTTTAAACAATGATGTGTGTAAAGTATCTACAGAACAACATTAAGTCTTTGTACTGTGCAGCAGATCGGACGGGTCTTACAGGGTGATCGGAGAGAAAGAGTCCAAGATTACCAGCTAGCCGAACATCTCTATCAATCTATAGTAACAGAACAGAACTTTATGGTTACATTCACTAAATATGAACTCTGTAAACTTGGAATTGTTGGACTTTCATATTGGTGCTGCAGAGTCTAAAAAAAATCAACATTTTGTTCATATAAAGGACGTCAGAGGGGTAAACCACCACCGACTGCCTGACAGTATCACACAATATCAAGAGAGATGATCTTAAGATGTTATCTGCTTCATTAACTCATCTTCAGGCCCCGTCTGGTGCAAAACTTTGCTTTGCTTATGAATGTTGCATAATCCTAAATGCATTTATGTTTAGTTTGTTAGCACGCAGTGAGCCTGAGGCAATACCTAAATGTTCATGTGTGTAACGCGCTCGGTTCGTGGACCACAGCCCACAAAAAGCTCTTCAAAAAGACTTTTAACAGGGAGAAACCACAAGAAGCCCCCAACATTTATGATCCCAGAATTTAGTGTAAATTGTAATTTTCCCTGCGTTCATTTAAGGTGCAATATGTAATAACTTTAATTAAAATATTTAATTTGGGGTAAATTACTTTTAAAAAGTACTATTATATAAATTATTATCACATTACTAATTGCTTTCTCTAAAAAGTCATTATATTAGAAGTAGAAAAAAAGTAGAAAATTACCCTTTACAATTAGAAATGACACAACAACAATAATTTGTACATACAGCCACAAGTTAGTCAACAGATTAGGCGCATAGCAGCCATTAATTAAAGCCATATGTACTAAAAAAAAGTGTTCAAACTGTTCTCTTATTGATTAAAGAAACAGTAATTAGTCATTAATTAGTATTTTTTCTTGTTCATTCAAGTTCCCAGAAGTGGTTCAGAGAACTCACAGTGCTGCAGAGCTCTTATCAAGAACCAGTTTTTCTGCCAGAGGAGGCAGACATGCAGAAGTATCACATTCTTCAAGGAACACATTCAGATATCCAGGAAAATGAAAAAGTAAGTGATAAAGAAAAACAAAAACAGATGGTATATTTGAACAACGCTCAGTCCAAAATAAAGTATGTTTGGTAATGAAAAAGAGCCAGTGGAGTGTGTTACCTGCAGAAAATAAACAGAAGGATTTACTGTGGAACACTTTTTGAAGGTCTCATCTCGGACGAAGAGAACTCTACAACTGTAGGAATATCAACAGATATTATTAGGCCAATAATGTTTCCTATTATTGGCCTAAATATGTCCAGTTTGTCCCGACAGTTTCATAATAAACTGAAAATACTTTTACACTTCAGGTGGAAGTAAGAGTCAGACAAACGACGGTGGAAGAAACAGTTCAGAAAGTAGTCACAGTGTACTTTGGAGTATTTTATATTTAAAAATGTCTTAGATTTCTGATTCTTGACTCTTGCAGTACTTGTTTTTCTCTTTGCGATGCACCAAAATACCATTTTCTTTTTTATGTGGCGATAAAGCTGTCAGTGTGAAAGGTATGGAGACAGTTTGAGGGGGCAGAAAATGCCTATTTGGTTTTATGAGAGCTTCTGAACTAATGACACGACTTCAACATCCAGAAGGAGGCAGTCATGTAACATTAAGACATAAAGAGTTTGTTTGGGTCAGTTTGGTGTGTTAAATCCCCTCAATCTGTATTGAAGTGGCCATAGAATAGAGTTTAATCCTGCTCAGTTCACCTGTTATGGACACAGACATATGTAAATAGTTTTATTAATTTTTGGGAGAATAAATCCACCTGAACTCAAAAGTAAAAGTGTCCTTCTTAAGACAGAGGCCAGTGCACTGTTGGGATCATTGTGTTGTGTTCAGGTTAATTACCTCCAGCACTGCTGTAATAAAGTAATACACTAAATAATTTAAACATTTATCCAGCAGCTGGCAGTAAACAACCAACGAGTGCCCCTTAAAAACTGGACAAGGAAACGGAAGTACGTCATTACTTTTTTTATTTTGCATTTGTTTTGGTGAGGAGGGAAAAATGTCAAGTTACCTACAACAAAAAACACACACTTCCGCCTGGACCCTTCAGCTTAAAATACGTATCGCTGAAAATTGATTTGTTGATAGGTGATTCAAGTCATAAAAACGCCAATAGATTAATTAAAATGCAAGTAAACACTGATAGGTAATATTTCTAATGTGTTTTGTTTCCATTTAACGCGCACACGAGGCAGTTTCCTTAAAAATATACATACGCGCTTTTATTTTGAAATTTAAATGTGTAGTCTTCCGGTAGCATTTTAGCTAACCGTGTTTGGTTTGACGCGCGGCGATCAGGCGCTGCCAAGTCTGACAACAAAATATATTAATTCGCCAGACGTTAACCGGTGCAGCTGGAACCTAACTGCCATGGCACGTTAACGGGGCGGAAGACAACACACGGTTTCATGCTCGGTAGGTGACCGGAGTCAGTCAACTTTTTCCGCCGTTGGAGCCGAGACGCTGCGCCCCGAAACACAGACGTCTGGTGCGGACGCTACAATGAGCTCCGAGCACCAGAGCGACAGCGAGGACGCCGACGAGTCGCAGGACAGGCCCGACAGCGGCAGTGTCTCGGACGTGGAAGATGACATCGCTCCGGTGGGTTCTCCTCCACCGCCGGCGGAGAGGGGCAGCGAGGAGCGGCCGGAGCGTAGCTCCACGTCTCCGGCGTCGGACGAGCGAGAGCCCTGCTGCCAACCGCCGGCCGCCGTGCCGCAGGCGGGGAGCGCCGGGGACTCCAGCACCGACAGCCGCAGGGGGAAGAGCCTGTTTTCGTGGCTGCAGAGCAGGACAATAAGACGAGGGGTGTTCGTGGACCCAGCTAGGGATAACTTCAGGACAATGACCAGTTTGTACTGCTCCATGAACCCGGCTGTGGAGTCTGTCAACCTGAGCACTCAGACCCACGGAGCCGTGTTCAACCTGGAGTACTCCCCGGACGGGTAAGACATTTTTGGGCCTTTCAGCTCGAGTCCACAGGGTTCCCTGCAGAAATCAGCGTGAATCAGTGCATTGAATGGGTTTGGGTAAATATCCTGGAAAGTGCTTGAATTGCATCATCAAATTCACCGTCACGTGGTGCACAAACAGTGATATTTACACTGAAAGGGAGATTTCAGGATAAAACCTGACATCACATTGAAATTCTCTGAAGCAAGCCGCTCACAGCAGGCACAGCCAAACAGGCTTTAAGCCTCTGTGAGCAGACAGCAGATGTAGAGGAGGTAAATCCTGCAGCCAAACCAGGTCAAGCTGCGTCCAGGCTGCATCATATTTGTTTATGGGCTCAAGTGACAGCGAGATACAGGACGTGTCCTGCCTGCAGAGAGGAAAATGCAGCAGATTAAACATCCTGAATGTGCTCAGCATGGATTTCTACTTTTTTTTTATTTTTTGGAGCTTTAAATAAGGAAGTTGATCTAATTTCTTTGGCACAGTTTCAGGTTTTAAGTTACAAATATTACAAACACAAAAACAAGCACACAATGTGCACGAGGTAGATGAGTTTAAAGTGACTTTAAGGGATGGGAGAACATGTTCATATATCCATGTTAGAATATACAAAATATGCAGAAACTCTGTGCAGTCTTACTCGGGGAAAGAGTTGAAGACTGAGTCTCCTCTCTGCACGGAGGAAAGTCATTATAAAGTGTGATGGCAGTGAGCAAGAATAACTTTTTTTCCAGTGGAGCTGCAGGAGTCTCGCCTGAATCTGCTCCGCTGCTCCATCAGGAGTTCATGTGAGCTGATGCTGAGGAGCATGTGGAGCGCATTCTTCTCTCCACGACGAGCTCCAGAGCGGCACGCAAGCCGGCCAAATTCATCAGTTTCTTTATCAGAGTCTCATCAGAGTCTTTAGTGTCGCTGGCTCTCGTGCTGCTGCAGAGAAGATTGCACTTGCACCTACAGACTGCTTCTGCAGCATCCTGCTGCACACGCTGACAGCTGAAAGACGATACACGAGACAAATGTCTGGAAGTAAATGATTAAATAACATTTAAAAAACCATGAAGAAGAAATGATAAATTAGGTAGTTACATAACAGTTATTAAAGTCACAACTGAGTTCATTAAAACAAATCAGACGTGCTCCAAAAGTTTGTCCAAAAGTAGCAGACGATCCCTCTGTACTGTACTCTGATTTTAAAATATCTTTTCTCTGTGGACACAGTTTGAATCATTTTAATCACGAGTGTTGGTGCAGAGACAGCCGTCGTGGTGCTCTTACCTCACAGTCAGGGATGTAATGGCGTGTAAATGTCATTTTATTTATTGAAATGCTCTTTCTGTAGGAGCCATATATTCTTTTGTATTTCCGGTTTTATCCCTCCTGAACACCAGGGGGTGGTACGGTGAAGGCCGAGGCTGATCATAAGATATTTAGTTCAGGTCATTAATGACAGGTGTGTCTAATTTTGGGGACTGTGTACTTGGAGGATGTGCGATGTGACTCTTTGCTTTTTGGAAAGCTTATTGAGATTTGTCTCAATAAATGCATTTTCAGTTAAAGTTTACAAAGTTTCGCTTCAGTTCTCCGGGTCACACGAAATGGGACTTAGCCACTACACTTGCCAATAGACTTTGTGTATCGAGGAGGGATGGTGTGAGCTTAATGTGTTTTCTAATGATCATTATTTCTTCTTTCTTTTTGGCGCCTGTGATGAGATTTCTTTAGGTGTTATGTGTTTATATTTCCACATATCTTCTCTTTACTGTCTCCATCGTATATGTTGGAAGTTCTGTGTTTTATTCTTGTGTTAAACTCCTCTCTCTCCTCTGTAACAGCGACATTAACTCTCCTCCTGTCGTAAGTCTTTATGAGCGTCTCTGATTTGTGTGTCCGTCCTCCTCAGGTCTGTACTGACTGTGGCCTGCGAGCAGACTGAGGTCCTGTTGTTCGATCCCATCTCGTCCAGACACATCAAAACGCTCACAGAAGCCCACGAGGACTGCGTCAACAACATAAGGTGCGTCACTTTAATGTTAAATCTCCACGCCAACATGATCCTTTAAATCGTCTTCGTGGTCGGGATGTGAAGTGCAGAGAGGACGATAAGAAGCTCCCAACGTGTCGAGCTGCTGTCTCGATTCATGCCTGCAGAGAAGGTTAAATTCTCCCCCTGATCTGTCCCTCTCGCAGGTTTTTGGACAATCGTTTGTTTGCCACCTGCTCTGACGACACCACCATCGCGTTATGGGATCTCCGTAAGCTGAACTCGAAGGTCTGCTCGCTGCATGGCCACGCCAGCTGGGTGAAGAACATCGAGTACGACACCAACACTCGTCTCCTCGTCACGTCCGGCTTCGACGGCAACGTCATCACATGGGACACTAACAGGTTTGTTTTCATGTTTTCTGTTATGTCGAATAATCAACCAAAAGTCCAAATATAATAAATTTATAAAGATTTAAAAGCTACAAATCCACAAATTTGAGAAGCTGCAACGTGCAAACCTGCAATTTCTTTCTTAATGAATGACATAATTAATCATTTATCAGGTTCTCTTGCAATCAAATCATCAACACTAACCACAAATCCACTTTTTGTCTCTTATTTTTGTGTCACAGTACTTTTACCTCTTTCTGTTTCTAGCATTTATGTCATGTCGTCCCGGGAGCTGCACATAAAACTCCAACCAATACATCACCACCTTTTTAACAATCCCCTTTTCTTTTATGCCTCCATCAAATAAAAAGTGCAACTTTACAGCTGAAGGTGGGGTAAATGGGTTTTTGGCCATAATTCAACCACGAAAATCTAATTTCTTCTCCTGAAAACTCGTCCCCACTTTATGTAACGGCCTGCTTACATTTCTGTGATCGTTCTCCGTCTGCAGGTTCACCGAAGACGGCTGCCCGCACAAAAAGTTCTTCCACACCCGATACTTGATGCGGATGCGTCTGACGCCCGACTGTTCCAAGATGCTCATCTCCACTTCCTCAGGGTACCTGCTCATCCTCCACGACCTGGACCTCACCCAGTCCCTTGAGGTGGGCAGCTACCGCATGCTGCGAGCGCGACGGACACCGCTCAGCTCAGGTCAGATCACAGCTCTGTGTGTCGTTCTGTTCTTAAGAGTTAAGAGTTTGTTTCCAGGTTAAAGAAAATGATCATTTGTTGTGATTCTGTAGATGGAGGCACGTCGGCGTCCAGGTCAGCTGGAACTCCTCGCCAGGGTAACGACTCCAGCAAGATCCACCCTCACAGAGAAGGTCAGGGACGGTCCTGGTGTAAAACCTGAACACACGTCTCATAAAGACGGACTATAAAGTGATCACAAACTTTGTTCTCGCAGGTCTTTCTCCCAGAAACAGCCTGGAGGTTTTGACTCCGGAGATCCCCGGAGAGAGAGACAGAGGGAACTGCATCACCTCCCTGCAGCTCCATCCTAAAGGCTGGGCCACGCTCATCCGATGCTCCAGCAACATGGACGACCAGGAGGTGAGAAACACTTAGCTGCAGACACACTCTCTTCTCTCACAGCTGATTTCAAAGGTGTGATGCTGCATCTCGAGTCATTTATGACCTCTGTTGACCGTTCGTTGGTGTGCTGTAGAAATGGCATTATTATCTTAGGCTGGAGCTTAAAGTCATACTGCACCTGCATCTGTTGAGTATGAAAAAACCCTCAGGTGAGGGTAGATACAAGCAGAGGGGACCGCTGCTGTCAGGAGTCTTTGTGGCGCCTGCTCTACCAGGTGAGCTGCACCTGCAGCTTGCTTCTTGGCAGTCTATGTCGTCCCTCCAGCGGGTTCTGGGTCTGCCCCGGCGTCTCCTCCCGGTTGGATATGCCCTGAACACCTCCAAATGGAAAAGGAGCCCAGGGGGGCGTCGTAATCAGACGTTGAACCACCTAAGTTGGCTCCTTTCAACGTGAAGGAGAAAGCTCCTCACCTTATCTCTAAGGCTGAGCTCAGCCGCCCGGATCTTTCCCTCTGAACCACAATGGTCTGGTACACTTGACCACGAGATACTCGAACAGATCTAAACACAAGCAGCCATATAAGAAGGTAGTCTTAATACAGGACAGTCTAAATGTGGACCACAGACTGCTGTCTCTTAGTTTCAGATCACATTGTGTGACACTGACTGCCTCTAACTCTGCGTCTCCTTCCTCCTCCCTGTCTCCCCGCAGTGGACCTGCGTCTATGAGTTCCAGGAGGGAGCACCCACTCGCCCGCTGGTCTCCCCCCGCTGCTCCCTCCGCCTCACCCACTACATCGAGGAGGCCAACGTCGGCCGGGGCTACATCAAAGAGCTGTGCTTCAGCCCGGACGGACGCCTCATCTGCTCCCCGTACGGCTACGGCGTCCGCCTGCTGGCGTTCGACGAGAGCTGCGGCGAGCTGGCCGACTGCCTCCCCGTCCAGACGAGCTGCCTCAGGGAGATCCGCTCCATCTACTCGCACAGCGACGTGGTGCTCACCACCAAGTTCTCCCCGACGCACTGCCAGCTGGCCTCGGGCTGCCTCAGCGGACGCGTCGCCCTTTACCAGCCCAAGTTTTAGCAGCCAGAGCTCTCGGAGAACAACGCACTGCAGACCTGGGTTGAGAGGTGCTCGTCCACAGATGTAGAAATATTTAGAAGAAGGCCCCAAAATACCACGTATATTCTGTGATCTTAAGCTCTAATCTCTAACTCTAGTTGTGCAAAGAAATAATGAAAATTTGAGGAGCCTTGAACATCTCTGACGTGGTCCGGATGGGTGTGATTTTTCTGTATGGAGTCTGACGCACGGTATAAAAGGAATATTGTGATTTTTCTGGACCCTCTGCCAGGCGACCTGTGTGGAAAACTCCACCCACCTGGACCCAGGTCTGCAGCAGCTGTGAAGCAGACTGAGTTTGTCTGGGCGGGAATCATCAGATGACGGCCGCCGACCTGGGGAAAAAAAGAAGTAAAAGAGACTTCAGCTGTCGTGGATAAAAACTTTCAGCCTCTCTGACTCTGAACTTCAAGAACAGAAAAAAAAAAGTTTGAGGCAACAAAACAAACTCCCGTCCAGACTGAGGAGACTGTTTGACGTCCGAGCCTCGAAGGTTTGGATGATTTAAACCGAGAGATGCGACGCGGCATCGGTCAGAAACAAACAAACAAAAAAACTCTTTTTTTCATACTAAAGATTAGCGGTAGAAAACTTATTTTGGAGACTCAGCACATCCAGATGTCGCTGTCTTGGGACAAAAACACTAAGGATGCAAACAGACAGACATTAATCCATTAAGTCTAACGAGACAAACTCCTCAGCTGCTGCTCACGCTCACGTTCCCACTGGTGCTGCTTCTCTGCTCATACAATCTGAACTTTGACCGTTACTCTTGTGTTTTCCATCGCCGCCCCCCTCTTTTCCCGCCTTCATGGTTTTTAGTGGTTTTATTGGTGTATTAACGTCGGCACTACTCGTTCACGGTGGTTCATTTAAATCTCTGCTCACAGTTTCACTTTCCCGTCACGGTTTGTGTGTTTTTATCTGAAGCCTGCGAATGGAAACTTCACGCTGCCTGGACGATAGAAGAAGAAGAAGAAGAAGAAGTCCAGCTGCTCTAATTTCCATTTCTGTACAAACCACTACTGCAAGATTTTTGTGAAGGAAATAATATTTACAATTGCAGATTTCTTCCCGTAAAGATAAGGCTGGCATTATTCTGTATTCTCATCTGTGACTTCGATCTATAAAAACAACTTCTTTAAAAAAGGCTCAGTCGTTTCCTGAAACATTTGGCCACTTCCGTCTTTAGTTACTCAAACTGGAGTGAGTAGTGACGTTTTTGAGGACTACTTTGCGCTGCGGAGTAATACACAGTTAGAGATAACATATATCAGTATTTGGCCACACAGACAGTATTAGTTAGTAGAATCAGTTCATTTTTTGGGTCTTTTCCTGCGATTTATTAGCGCTAAGAATAAGCTAGAATATTGTCAGCCTCATCCTTTGAGTTTTTGTTGCCTCAGCGTCGTTCGTTTAACCTTTTACAGGATGAAACTGTTGCCAAGACTCTTTAAATTTGACTTGTTTTTCGACCTTGTACCTCATTTTGTTGGTTTCTGAAGAGAGTGTTGATCCACGTCAGTGTTTGATTTGTTTCCCCCTCGCATCACATCCATGTGGTGACCAATCAGGTTTTTTCCCCTTTAAGGGAGATCACTTTGACTGTTCTAGATGTCGGCGATGCTTTTTTTGTGTTTTCCACCACTGTATGTAGAATAGCTGCTGTAAGAGCCAAGCACACGTGTGGATGTTCCAGTACATACCGACTGACTGACTGCAGAATAGATGTAAACAAACAGATTAGACGTTAGCGTGTACTACTATGCATACCAGCCTTTATGAAGATTCTCCTGTCTTATTTATACGAGGGCGACGCTTTCAGATGCCAAAATATGTTTTGCTTGGACAAGGCGGTGCTTCTCCTCTGTAATGAATTGCTGAGCTGAGAACTAAAGGTGAACATCTGCTACTACGATTATTTAAAAGAAAAAAAAACTTCTTTTTAAATCAATTTTTGATCTTAAAAGAATTGATCGACATTTTTGGAAATACACTTTTTAAGATATTAAGAGTTAGATGAGCAGATCGATATGTCTGTCCAATATGAAGCTATAGCAGGCAGCTAGTTAGCTCAGTTTAGCTTAGCTTAGCTTAGGATAGCACAGAGACTGGAAACAGTCTTGTCTGTTCAATATGAAGCTATCGCTAGCAGCTAGTTAGCTTAGCTTAGCTTAGGATAGCACAGAGACTGGAAACAGTGTTGTCTGTCCAATATGAAGCTATAGCTGGCAGCTAGTTAGCTTAGCTTTGGATAGCACAGAGACTGGAAACAGTCTGTCTGGTCTGTCAAATATGAAGCTATAGCCGGCATTTAGTTAGCTTAGCTTAGTTTAGCTTAGGATAGCACAGAGACTGGAAACAGTGTTGTCTGTCCAATATGAAGCTATAGCCAGCAGCTAGTTAGCTTAGCTTTGGATAGCACAGAGACTGGAAACAGTCTGGTCTGTCAAATATGAAGCTATAGCCGGCAGTTAGTTAGCTTAGCTTAGCTTAGCATTGCAAAATGACAGGAAACAGTCTTGTCTGTATAATTTGAAGCTATAGCCAGCAGCTAGTTAGCTTAGTTTAGGATAGCACAAAGACTGGAAACAGTGTTGTCTGTCCAATATGGAGCTATAGCTAGCAGCTAGTTAGCTTAACTTAGCTTAGCATAGCACAAACACTGGAAACGGGTTGGCTCAGCGGTCCAAATTTGCCCACCAGCACCCCTTAATGTCACTAATTAACACATGTTTGTTTAATTTGCATACAAACTGAAATTTTAGAGTTTTATTGGCAGTTTTGAATGTTGTGTTTTGTAGCAGAGTTAGCGCTGGTTCCCTGGCAGCCAGAAATAGTCAAGATTATAGCGTTAACCGCTGTGAAATGGGATATTTTCACACTTAAAGATAAACAAATGAGATACAGTGTGTTAATTAATGTTAGACAAAGCCAGGCTAGCTGTTTCTCCACTGTTTCCACTTTGTGCTAAGCTAAGCTAAGCAGCCTTCAGTTTACATATGAAACTGGCATCAATCTTCTCATCTAACCCATCGCCAGAAAACGTGGTTAAGAGTATTTCCCAAAATGTTTTTTTGACGTGATCGAGAAATGTCGATTAAACTTGAGGTGAAAAAGTTGAACACAGATGTGATTTCATATTTCCCAGCTCACAACGTGATCCCGTATGTTCTGAGGAAGGATGCTTTCAACACTTTGTACCTCAGTTAACTGCTCAAAATGTGCATATTTCACAAATGGGATCGGTTTCACGTTCAGTTCAGTCAATTCAGGAACTCGTTTCACGGGTTACAGACATGAAGTGATGCTCTGGATTTGATTTCACTAGTTAGCTGTTAAATCTAGAGTTGAATTAATTGACTGAGCTGAAGGTGAAAGGACCAGCCATGCTGTATATTCAGTGCTGCTTTTATTTCACTTATATTCACAGAAGAAGTGTCTTATCTGCCATTTTCACTTCAGGTATAGCAACTGAAAAACCCGGTTCATTTTTATGGATTAGTTCTGTTTGTCAGTCCCGTTCTGGGTTTTTAACCTTGATTCTGTTGTGGATTAATTGAATGTTCTCAGTAGTTCTGGTGTTACCCGTGCACCGTCACCTCAACTGACCCAAGGTGGAGGAAGAAGGGTGGACAAGAGACGGAAAACATGTTAAATTGCTCGTATGGTTGTTTCCTAAATGGCTGTCCAGCGAGGAACAGATACTAAAATGGTACTTATTGTCACTGAAATAAAAAGGTTAGCTTGTTTTGCACTGCTGACTGTTGTCTGGTGTTTTTGAGTCCAGTATTTCTGTTCTTCACTATTTTGTTTTTATTCCAATCGACCGCTAGATGTCAGTCATACTCACGCCTGTAAAGACTCTAATCCAGTGGTTCCCAAACATGAGGTCAGACTTTCTTATCTTGTGTATTTGTGCGTAAAGTCTTAGTTTTATCCTCTAAAACATATTCAAATAAAACAAGTGAAGAACGAATCACATCGTGGTTAAACTGGTCACAACACATAGACATTTACAACCATAGTTGTTTTATGGGGTGAGAAAGCCAATGAAAGTTGGGAACCGTTGCTC
The DNA here is from genome assembly GCA_036365135.1 of Miichthys miiuy. NCBI lineage: Eukaryota > Metazoa > Chordata > Actinopteri > Sciaenidae > Miichthys > Miichthys miiuy. The sequence continues at coordinate 23,011,502 of CM071615.1, forward strand.
TACACACTGGTTTGACTTATGGCTCTATAGCCAAACAATATGTTGGATGTAAGTCATGTTTTGTAGTTTTCAGGGATGTTTATGTTGGTTAGTCATTCCCTTTGTTCCAAACCGACATCTATTGGTCGAGTGCCATGAAATTTAGTACAGATATCAATGGTGCCCAGAGGCTTCATAGTTCATCCAGTAGCTCAACATCTGGCACGTAGGCACAAGATTGTGTGCCAGCATTCATGTTTTCCGATGACTTTGACCTTCCCTCTAGGGCTACCATGAGGTTGGAGTTTTCAATTCAGTTTTATTTATACAGCACGACATCATAGCAGAAGGACACTTTCCATACAGAGCAGGTCTAGACTGTTCTCTTTATAATATTATTCACACCATGAGAAAACACTAGGAGACAGCAGCGAGGGAAAACCTCGAGCAGAAGCCGGATCATGGTGGACCAAACTTGTAAGTTTCAGTCGTCCTATCATCTTTAAAAAACACTTAATGTCTTAAATATTTTGGTTTATGACCAAAAACCTGTTGAACATTCCCGTCTTTACTATCACCTTTTACTTTGGAGGTTCTCAGGTTGGGAACACTCCTCTAACAGTTTGTTTCTCGGTTGTTGTTGTTCCACCAGAATATAGATAACACAAATAAGTAATCTTTATTAGATTATTTTATGATCCTGTTGGACAGTCAAACAAAAACAGTGTCACATATCAGACCAGCTGACAGTTAAATTCTCAACTCAGTCGTCTTACAGATGAGCAACAAACACTACAGCGTCGTCGGCTATAATGTGGACTAAAACAGTTAAAGAATGCCTGTCTATGAACGTGTAGGTGTCCATTATCCCTTGAAAAGTTTGTATCCTGTCAACTTCAGTGAGAGTCTGTGTGGCGGTCATGGAACACGTCGCTGTTGAATGTTTAAATTTAATATTTTAAAGCTGTGATTGCCACATTGGTGGAAGTAGAAATCTCAGCGACAGATATGCAATACATGTTTCTAATTGTGTGAACTGACTCTTTAAAAGCGTCCTCTCATAGGAACGTGTCACTATTTCCGGAGGTCGTTTCTCTCCGTTTGAACTGAACTTCTTCAGCCTGTCATCCAGCTCTCATCTCTGAGGCTTCTCGTCTGTTTTCACGCTCTCCGGGCTCTCCTCGTCTGCTCCTGCTGCCCCCTCTGGCTCTCCCTGCGGCGGTTGATGGCCTTGGTGCTGGCGCGAAGCTTGCGGAGCCTCAGAGCGCGAAGACGCAGCTGAAGGTCCTGCGGGATCTTCCCGCCTTTGGCCCGAATCTCCTTCAGCCTCTGAATGGGCGTTTTGGTCAGGGTGAAGTCACAGATGGTGGGACGTGGCTCCATTCCAACGTGGCATCGACGCATGGATGGGAAGTAACCCTCGGCCCAAACCACCACCTTGTACTCACCCGGGTTCATCAGACGCCAATAGTCCCCGTCAGCAGCTAGAAAAAAGATGTGGAGACAGAAAAATGTAAGTTAGTGACTTCCTACATTTCCCAGAATGCTGTGATCAAGTGGTTTAGCTGTGTCCACTTGCGATCCCATGTTCCCCTTTAAAGGACCACTGTGTGAAGGACATCTAGAAGTGTAGCTGCTGATCACTTCACCCTCCTCTTTCTAGTGTGTAGGAGAAACTACGGTGGCCATGAAGCAACATTGTTTTCCAACTACACAAATAAAAGCTATTAAAATCTTCTCATAGTTGAACATTTTCTGCATTAACTCTTTAGCAGATGAATAAATCGATGAGCTGACCTGATCGTATGTCGTGATCGTGGTCCTCCACCTTGATTATGGCGTCTGCTATTCCTCGTTTGGTCTCCTTGTCTCTCACCACACCTTTGATGCCTCTGTGAACCTGAGCGGAGAAGAAATGCTTCACCGTGAGACCCCAAAGAGAAACTTTAAGGCGGCGGATGACGTCGTGCACAGACGACCAGACTGACCTGCTCCATGTAAACCAGCAGAGACTCCTTGTTGTTCTCCCACTCGACGGGAAGCTCGCTGGCATGAGGGAACTTATCGCAGGACAGCTCCACCGTCACCTCGAAGCAGTTGGTGTGCATGTAACTGAAGTCATTCATACCTGCAGGAAAAGACATAAGCGAAACGAAGAAACAAACATTTAAAATTATGTTTTATTTATGCAAAGAAGCTACTTGAAAGCTGTATTGAACTTAATTAAAACTTGACTTCTGTAGACCAAAATATAGATCAAAACAATACCTAGAAGTTAGTGTTTATCCGCTTAAATTAAGATATTTAGGAGTTTGCAAAGAAGCATTAAGTTTGAAGTTTAAGGGGTCCTGTTTTAAATTCAGAGGTGAGTGTTTAGAAAGAATTTGTCCACCAGTTATAACATTTTTCCAGGTTTTATCATCTGTGAAAAGCACGACGTCTTTCAAAGAGCTCACTGCGCTGACTCACTGCCGGGAACCGTGTGCCAGGCTCCGCCGTTGATGATGTTGTGGTGGGCCTCGAAGTCCTCGTAGTGGCAGATGCGGCGGTCCGGGTTGGCCATCACCAGGTTGGTCGAGGCGTAGACGGTGGCCAGCCAGCGGAAGAAAGCGTTGTCCGCCGTGGGCGTGTCCTCCTGAGGGGCCCAGTCACGGGTACAGTCGAAGGGATACGTGACCACCAGTTCTCCCCGTGGAGGTTCGCGCTGAGCACGAAGGGGATGTCCTGCATCCAGCTGATGACGGCACGAGTCTCCGGTGCAACCTGGCAAAGGATGGTCAAAGTGGATGAGCTGACTTCACGATTGAACACATACAATGACCTCCAAGTTAAAATGTTAAGTATGTTAGAACTCCAAAACATCTGAGTTTTATACATTATTTGACCTCTAACTTCTAGCTTCTTCTAACTCGGGCAGCACACACATGATCACGCTAGTTTGAGTGTCTGTTCAGTCATCGTATGAACTCTGTCTGAGCTACCGCCTGCTATGTATTTCTAAAAATGTAGCTTGTAGATGGAAGAGCGCCAAACACATATCGATTAGCAGAAATTAATATAAAATAATACTTTTAAAAAGGTCCAGTGTGTAGAATTTAGTGTCATCTAGTGGTAAAGTTGCAGATTGGATCCAACTGAATACCCCTCACCTTACACTCTCATGTGAAACTCCCAAAAAAAAAAGTCCATATCTAGAGGCGGTGTTTGGTTTGTGCCTTCTGGGCCACTGGGTGATTGAGTTTGACACCCCTGGTCTAAGGTAATAAAAACACAATGATACTTATCTTCAGGCGATTAAACACAAATGAAAACATAGTTATGAATGTTATACTCCATTTCTGTCAAAGGATCCCCTTAAATGTGACACACTGGACCTTTAAAGTGGATTTTTATTTGATATTTGGTGTTCGCCTTTAACAAAGAAGCTGTAACCAAACGCTGAGTGACAATGTTCGGGCTTCCAGGAAAACCACACTCCTCTTGGCTCTGACACGACTTCCTGATTTGAGGCTTGCATGCTGCTGCAGTGGAAACATTATTTTCCTCTTCTTAAACTGTCCACACACACACACACACACTGCTTTTCAGTGTGACCTACATTTATGCACTAATAAACTGGAGACAAACTGTACGAACTGTTGCATGTCACCTTTTTTTTTTCAGTAGCAGAGTGAGGTTGTTTTGGAAGGCTGTAATCTGTATTTCATTAAAATCTTGTACAGCATATTTATTAACTGTTCATATTTACTACATCGGGGTGTTACTCTGTTTTTAAAGCCCCCTTTTACTGGGTTTACTGCCACAGTGTTATTGTTAAGAATGCCAGCAGATGGCGCTGCAGTAACTATGATCAGCAGTTGATTTGTTGCAGTGGTGAAATGTATCTAAGTACTCGATTACTATGCTTGAAGTATTTGAGTATTTCCATTTAAAGGACCAGTGTGTGAAAAATTAGTGCTGTGTAGTCGCTGATTGCAACCCTCTCTCATCGCTCAGTCCTTCCTAGCGTGAAGGAGAAACTACGGTGGCAGAAGTCCCTCTAGAGTCAGTTTAGTTTGTCTGTTCAGGGCTACTGTAGAAACATGCTGCTTCAACATGGGGTGATAAAGGATCTAAATCTTCTTCCACCACCCAGAGAACGGCACGTCCTTACCATGGCGTCTTCTTTGGTGTAGTACTCTGGGATGGGGATGTAGTGGTTGGTGACTTTGGATTTATCTGTTGCCGTCTCTTGGGCGTCCCACATGATGTTGTTCAGATCTGGAAAGTTGTGATTCAGGTCGATTCCTTCGTAGCTGTATCGTCCGTCAGCCCAGCCGGCCAGTTCTGAGCCCTGCAACAGATCAGGCGACAGGAAATGAAAGAGACAGACAGGAAGCTGGAATCGCTCTGGAGACATCGCTGCTATACAGTGTGCCAGCAAATTCAACTGTTAAATATACAGCCCTGGTTGGATTATTCCTTCACTTGATCCCCTTCAAGCTAAACTGTGCATTAGTCTGAAATCTCTGAATCTAATGCTCCATCACCCCTCCTGACGTCTGATCCTCCTCTAACTCATCTCAGACAAACTTCACCCACCTTCTTATAAGCTTCTTCGTATCCGTCAGGGTTCATGGAGGGCAGGAGGTGGATTCTTGTCTCGGTCACCAGCCGAACGACGCGTTGGTTCCCCTTCTTGTATTCTCTACATAAGTACTGCATGAGGTTGAGGACGAGTTCTCGGCCCAGGGCCTCGTTCCCGTGCATCCCCGCCACATAGCGAAACTCCGGCTCACCTGCCAAGAGGGAAAATCGAGCGAGTCACGATAAACTAAACATGAAACACCTGAAATGATTTGATTGTTTTTTTATTCAGTGGGTCAAAGGCACATCAGGAACACATTGGATCTCTCCCTGATAAAAACACACTTGTGTTTTGTTACACAACATGAAGCTGGCTTCAGCACTTCGCCAATAATCATACACGGATTGGCCAGACATGATGGCAGACATTCCTAAAGCTAAATCATCAGCTTGACTTAAAAATAAGAAAATGTCCTTCTTCTTCTTCTTGAGCCATGAAACCACTGAAGCTTAAATCAGCTCTAAATAACCAAAACTCCCATTATTACTCCTTTGAAGCGATTTCTAAATGTGTTTGTGCCATTTGTCTGAGAAGAAGGAAAGAAAAGCTACACTCCACTTCACTTATTTAACATTTATTTTGGCAGATGAAGACGGGCTCCATCTGAAGACAGGATCCAAAAGAAATGCGTCTTGTTTGGTGGAGAGAGCGCTCTCCGATTTCAACCCCGTTTATCAGTTTGTTTACACAAGAGAGGCCTTCTTTACAAGACATCCCAGCCTCCCTGTGTGGTGCTGCTGCAGAGAAAACGCCTGTATAAACACTGGAGGATGTTGAACTGGGCCCCCCCGAGCAGCTAAATTCAGAGTAACAGGAGAAACCGAATGAACTCTGGTCCAGAAACTCAACTCAGAAGAGGAGAAGAAGTTGTCTTACCTAGCTCATGTTTGGTGGGGTTATCTGAGATCACCATGACGTACAGTTTGAGGCCCAGGTAGCTCTTTCCGATGGTGTAGACGTGGGTGATGTCCGGGCACTCATCGGTTACAGACTTCATGAGCTTCAGGGTTAAGAAGACAAGGTGGACTAAAAGTCTTTAAAGGGTTAAATGTGAACTGAGTAAATCTGCAGACTATTAAGACTCTGAGTAAAAAGCCTGGCAGTGGCTTTAGGGGAACCAAAGTTACTCATCATGCATGTGTGGCCTCGCAGCCATTCGTCACGCTCTAACCTTTCTCATGTCTTTGTAGTTGTGGTGTCTGAAATCCAGAGCGTCTTTGGATCCGGGTTCTCGCTCTGAGGAGTAGATGTCAGCCGGATCTACGAGAAAAACATCTTGACCTGTTAGTCACATCGAGCGTCTCGTTCTGAAAGCAAACACATCAGATGCATCATCGTTACCGTCGACGCGGCAGCCAAGTATCTCAGCCCTGAGGCAGATGGTGCCGTTGAAGTACCAGGTCTGAGGGTTGATGCGGATGTAACGGGCGACGGTGGGAACAGGAAGGAGTCCGAGCACCGGAGTCTCTGGATTCTGGTTTCCTTCAAAGATCTGTACAAGTGTGAACATTTTTTAGGATCTCGCTCATAAAATCACCACCACGGCTGCACAAGCTTCTAAACTTGTGAAATATCTCAACAACTATTTGATGGATTACGGTAAAACTTTGTGTATTCATTTGTCCAAAACTTTGGTTTATGGTCAAATTCCTGCAGAACTAATGACAACCCATAAGTCTGCCAACCTTTGGTAATTCCATTTCTGCCATATCTGATACATTTGACCTTTAATGCAACTTAATAATTCTACTTTGCTTCATCTGAGACACAAATCCTGCAGCTTTTCCTCCACAACATTTGTCTCAAAGCTTTAGTTACTTACCGTTCCAGTCCAGTGACTAATAAACTGAAGGACCAAGAGTTCCTTTGTGGGTTGATAAAGTTCTACTTCTTAAGCTAAATAAACTTTTTTAAATCTCTCTGGCATTTGCTGGAAAATGCATCATCACAAAGCAAAGCACAGCGAGTCTTCCTTCAGTTTGAGGCAGAGGTTCCATCAAACCTTAAATCTGTGTTTTAGTTTGAAAACAGATTTTGTTGAACTGTTGAAAACCATAAATTCCACTTTATTTATTTTCATGTTGAGTTTTCTCTAAGTGTGGTTGAACTGTTGTCCGCAGTACATATTTTACACTTTGGCACAAACTCTTGAAAATGTGTTTTCCATCAGCGTGAGGTCGAGCAGTCACTGTGTGAACATTCCTCTTATCAGAGAATACAAAAAGACGATTCTTACTGCTTCTTCTGTCCCATTCATGCAGACCTTCCAGTTAATGGAGTCATTACTCAGCTGGACTTTGTAGGTGTGGACCCAGTCCCAACTGTAACGAAGACAAAGAAGGGCAAGAAGTCAGCTTTTATTAGACTTTTATGCAGTTTAAGAACGTTGTGTTCTGGCTTTGAAAAGCTAATTTTTAACGTTATGCACCATCTGATCTGTAAACATCATCCTGATACTACCTGACCTCCAGATGGAGTTTCGTCCCTGCAGGATGACTCCAGTGAACAGGGTGAGGTGGATGGCGTCCACCTCGAGCCACTGATTCTGGTCCTTATAGTCAGCACACCAGGCTCCGTCGTACAGGTCCCCGTCCTCGATGCCCGACTGAAAAAACACGTGTTAGATGATCAGCTGCAGAATCCATTAAACCGACCCTAAACACTTTCAGCTCTGCCTCGACGTGGAGCGTTGCGAAAGGTTTCAGTGTTTGACCCTGATTGTGAAATAATTGCTTTCAGACTGTAGAAATGATTCTGCAGAACACGAGGAAGGAGGTCGGGACGTTGAGCAGCGCTGCTGCTCTGTGTTTTACAGTAGAAGAAGGCTCTCGAACACTGGAGCTTCATTATAGTGGTAATTTTACGTGGCAATAAAAGTGGAAAAAGTGATGAAGCATGCGGGCGATCTGCTTTATTTTATGGTTCATTATTAGTTTAAGAAACATGCAACAAAGATTAGGGTCAGAAATAAAACATCATAACATGAAACAGTTTATGAATCGACTAGTTAATCACCTCCATCACTTTGGTCCATATCTCAGTAACTATCGGACAGATTGTTATGAATTTTTGCGCAAACATTCGTGATCCCCAGGGGTTAAACCCCGCTAACTTTGGGGATCATCATCTTACAGGATCTTTTCACAGGACTGTCACTCCAAAGCCTCAGTATAGGTGGAGTGATGCTCTCTGAACTTCTATTGAAAAAGCAGTTTGCTGTGCTCAATGTTTGATCCACATCTAGACCAACCTGGATATTCAGCCTCCCCCTGTGAGGACCCAGACCCATTCTCTGGTAGGACGAAGCTTGGATCTGGCTGTCGTCGACCCGCAGGGACTCCATGCCGAGAGGAGGACACTCTGGGAGGGAAAGGAAACAGCAGATACAAAATCTTCCTCTGGAAGTTTGTGTGGAGATGTTTGGACCGACTGCTGAGGGGTTAAAAACTCTCGCTCTGGTTTCTCTGAGTAAGCAAACACACGGCAGATGTAATAAGAGGTCCCAGCAGTTATGTGGAATATCTCTAATCATCTCGGGTCAGTCCAGTGGGAGTTTGGAGGCCCTCTCTCCAAAAGGAAACTGCAGATAAGTGAACACAAGGAGGGTCTGAATGTAATCTGAGACAGAGTCGAGGGCCAAGAGGGAGTCAAGTCAAACAGAGGAACAAGAGCTGCAGCTGCAGGGCATTTTATGGGTTTGGGAGCCGACAGTAACAGTCCTCTTAAGGGGGGAGAAACATGTTTGTTTGTTCTCTTTAGATCAAGAGATGTTCTTTAACCACAACATCTTAAAAATGAAAGGAGCATTTGTTTCTTAGCACTCCACTAAAATGTGAGGAAACCCGTTAAACAGAGCTGTTATTAGTCAGTCAAACACTGATGAGTTCCAGCATGCCAGAGGTGAATATTTGATGCTTTTCTTTGTCATCTTTTGTTTGTTTTTTTGACTGTTTTCTGGCCATTTATGGACCAAAGAATTAACAGAGTAATCATCAGAGTTAACATCAGAGTAACAGAATTATATAAAGTTACCAGTTTCCATTTTATGCAACTTATTAAAACATTTATCTAATTAATTCAGTTGATTTACAAATTCAAAGTATTAACACAAAAAAATACTTTATGTCTATTACTTTTGTACTTTTACTTCAGTGTGCTATCACTGAAGCCAGAACCTCCGTGGGTCCCTGAAGGCATCATTGATTAATTGCACGTCACTGCTTCATTAGTTAACATTAATAATCTTGAAGTTTCGTCTTACCCAGTTTTGTTGTCTCATCTTCAGTTTCTTCTTCGCTGTTTTTGGTTTGCAGCTGTTTGTCTCTGACAGTGGTGGTGGATAATTTAGTCGGAGCAGTCGTTGGAGTCGGTCGGTCTGTGCTGCGATCCACAGGCTCAGCTGTAGTCGTGGGGTTGGATAATATTGGATATGTCTCTGTCCATGCATCGTCTATCAGCGCCGCGTCTGAGAATCCTCCCAGAACAATCAGTGCAGCCAAAACGCTCAATGACTTTTCCATCTCTGTCTTTGTTTGCTGCTGCACAGATGAAGAGGAAAAAAACTCCCCGGCCAGTTTGTGCAGATTTGACAGAGCCAGACCTCCATCCACATCCCTCCTCCTCAATCCCACCTCCTCATCCACATCCCTCCTCCTCCTCCTCAATCCCTCCTCCTCATCCTCCTCCTCCTCAATCCCACCTCCTCATTCACATCCCTCCTCCTTTCTCCCAAAATTCCAGTCAAAGTCCCGCGAAAAAAGGCGATTCAAAAGTTTGTCCCATTTATTAACATGTAGTGGGGGAAAGTAACTAAGTACATTTTACAGTTTTGAGGTATTTATAATGAATATTGAGTATTTCCATTTTCTCTCACTTTATTGTTTCCCACTTTAAAAGAAAAAGTAAATTTGTGGAAAATAAATAAAAATGTTTACAGTAGTTTTCTGTATTTTAAAATGACAGCCAGTATCTGTAAATTAAAGACCAAATTGTTATTTTAAGTATTATACCAATCCTCTCACTTTTGTACTGTATTATTCTTTCTTTATTATTATTTTTTAATTTTTATGTTTTCTTAATTTACATACAAATTCATGTAAAATGACAATAATTATCTGGAATTAAATATGTGGCTCAGTATATAGATGTAAACATTAAATTTATCTTTACTTTCAAACTAAAAAAAGTTATGGAAAATAAATCCAATTCTTTTACAGTATTTTTCTGTTTTTTAAAACTCTCAGATTACGGCCATTATCTGTAGATTAATGACCAAACTGTTATTTTAAATATTATACCAATAATGTCAAATTACAGTTATTTCTCATTTTTGTACAGAAAAATACTATACTATTTATACAGTATTTTTCGTCAGCACGTTAGCATGCTAATGTTAGCATTCAGTCCAAAGGACCACTGTGTCTAAGTATGGCTTCACAGAGCTGCTAGCATGGCTGTAGACTCTTGTTTTCTTCATATAGCATATAGCACATATAGCAGAACAAATGTAGCTGTAAAATGAACATTGTTAATTAACGTTTTGATCAGTTTTGAAGATATGTGGGGTTTGTAGTTGGAGAAAATGTTTGACAGGTTTCCTGCTCTGTGGTTTGTTTTTTTCTAGATGTCTGACAAGAAGTTAAGAGTCAAAGATAAAAAGAAACTGTCACAGATCAAATGAGTCAAATTTGGATGGTGACACACTTTTAATTTTCAGAGGACGACTGAAAGATCAGCCGATATCAACGTGTAGTAGTTTAACCACAGAAAAACAGTAATGGCACCTGTGGAGATGCATCTTAGCAACCAAAGTGACGTGATCAGAGAAGGTTAGTTTGTCATCAGTCATGACTTTTAAGTTTCTCGCTCTCCTTGTAGGGGCAAGAGCTAGGGAGTCAGTTTTGATGTTGATGTCATGGTGTATTGTAGGTTTGGCTGGGAGGAGCGGCAGTTCAGTTTTTTAAAGGTTCAGCTGGAGGTGGTGTGACTTCATCCATGTAGATATGTCTGAGAGGCATTCAGAGATCTATGCAGAGACCGAGGGGTCTTCAGGTGGAAATAACAGATATAACTGAGTGTCATCTGCATAGCAGCGATGCGAGAAGCCATGTGAGTGGATAATAGGACCCAGAGAGGTGGTGTAAATAGCAAAGAGAAGGGGCCCCAGCACCGAGCCCTGGGGCACCTCTGTGGTGAGACGGTCCAAGCCAGGATAGAGTAGAGTAGAACCAGAAACCAGATTGATTTGGATCAAGAAGATTGTTCAGTGAGAGGAATTCTGAGAGCTTCGGATGGCTTCGGATAGGAAGGGAAGAAGTTGGACAGGACGATAGATCTCAACCTGAGCAGGGTTGAAAGAGCATTTCAGTGTTTTCAGTATAGATATCTGAGGGAGATCACAGGTGCATCCTGTCTGATGTTTCAGCAAACTGTCAAAATGTCAGAATATCTGCCACGATCAGTTTATATGACGTTTCATCTGATATCGACGACGACCACTCAGGAAATTGGTGGGGACTTTTGTGTTCCTCAGATAAATAAATGTTGTTTCAGTCACCTTTAGCTGTTTTTCACACTTTACAGTCACACTGATTGGTCATAGTAATAAGTTTTATCTTCTCTACACTCTCAAAAACCTCTTGATAAGCTTCAGTTTGTTCTCCATTTTCTTGTTGACTTCATGTTTTGGTGGTTCCACATATTTGGATCCTGTAAGTTAGGGGAACAACAAGAAACACATGCAATGCATCAGTACATATAATGTATTTGTCCAATGTTGTTGGAGCTGCTGAATAATACCAGCAGCTCCCCTCCTAGTTGGTAAAATCCGAATTTCCCGTACATCCCGCCTTTTGACATTTCACTCACACAAAGCTGCAAATCTTCTCTCTCCCCTCTGTGTTTGGATATTATCTTTTAATTTTGATGATTCACGTTGTCCTCCACCTCCTTCTTCATCTCTGACTCTCCTGACAAAATGGCTTTTTGTGTAAACATTGTTGATATTTGGTATTTCCGTAGAGGGAACTCTAGGAGATCAAAGTACAACTTTGTCTCCAGCTCACTACCCCCTCAGTGATTGTTTGTGATCTTCCTGTCCTCCATCTTTAGTCTTTATTACAGCAACAACTAAAGAGATTGTTGTAACACTCACAGGGAACACTCCATTCTGTGTTTGTCTACCTCCACCCAAACCACATATTTTTTTAAATTGTCAGCAAACCATCACATCTGTGCTGTATTTAAGTTGCACTGTCATGAACTGAACTCAGCTTTCACTCACTTGGCTGTCCACATCTGGTAAAACTAATAATGTTACAATGCGAGGCGACGTTTAAGAAAAACAGAGTGTCACTCTCTAAGCTCTATATGACCTGTTCCCACATGCGCTGCATGCATGTGTACATAAACAGTCTTTACAGTGAGGCTGTCTTTCTGTTTGTGTTTCCAGGTTTGCCTGTCAGTCTCTCTGAGAGCATTTTAAGGAGCGCCGAGTCTCCTGTTCAACTCTGAATTCATCCAAAGTTTGTTGGAAATATTTAAACTGCTGCTCCAAACCAGTTTAATGTCTGTAATTATACCTTTAAAAACAAAAGAGACAGAGAAAACCTTTTTTAATTTCAGTTTGGGTACAGTGTGACAGGATGCCATTAAACAGAGTGTAAACATGTTAGAAGGTTGCAGACTCAAGCTAATCTTTTTTCCACTGCAGTTTCATTTTCAAACCTTTGCAAAGATTATATGATGATTATATGATCATGACTGACTAAAGGAGGTATGAAGAGCCTGAAGTCTGTGTGTCAAATTTATGTGAACCACAAAACTTGCAGATAAAAAGATGAGAGCTGGGCAACTTCCCACCTACACAATCAGGAAATGTACTTTCTTTGTATTAGTCACCTCTTCTGCTGATTAACTGCAGTGCTAACAGTTCATCTACACTTTGTAGCCAAATGTCACAATCCCAAAGAGACAGCCATGAGAGAAACTTTGTGATTTCTACTGCTTATTCTGGGAATTTACCTCTAGGCGGGATGATGACCGATGCTGACAACATGTGGATGATGGTAGGAGAGACGACTGCACACACAGACACAACAAACATGCAGATGTTTCACACGTCAACAGAATTATTACACATGAATTTGGGTTTTTTATGACACATTTTATCTTTCATCAGAGCACAGCTCAGAGTCTCATGCTTTAAGAGGTTCAAGTGTATCTTTTAGAATGATTGATTTAATTGTACATTATTATTTATCCATTTAAGATATAATCCTAAAAGTTACCAGAAAAGAAATTGTTAATATGAACCTACAATCCAAACTTTAAATTATGATAGCTGTGGCTCCAGTTTTCATTATTTTCTGACAAAATAAAACAACAGTTATTACTGCGTTGGTACCCAACATTTTTGCTTGTGACCCATAAATATATATATATATATATATATATATATATATATATATATATATATATATATATATATATATATATATATATATTTCCTTCTGTTTCCTGTGAAGGCCCAAAGAGGTGAAAGTACCCATTATTTTAAATATAAATATCTATTTATTTTAATTAAGTTTTTTTAAACATTGTTTATCCCAACCACTACAAAACAATAAGATGAGTACATTATTTCTAACTTCATCACTACTTTTAATTTAGTTGTATAGAAAAATGTGCAAATGAAGTGCTGTATAAAAATGTATATTATAATACCAGTAACTACTAGTAGTAGTAGGAGTAGTAGTAGTATCCTAAAACATACTTTTATTTTGAAATCGAGAATACCTGAACCTGATTGGTCCATTTCGACATGACGTATAGACGGGAAATGGCCACGCAAGCGAGCGGAATCATAACATTGCTTTTGAAGTGTGTCTCTGCTCGTCTTATCGTTTAATTTCAGCTCTTTAATGTCACTTTTCCCGCCTCTTTAATCTCTGAATATGTTGTACGAGCGGAGGTCCCGTTAAAAAGTGAATTATTGAGCTCGCTGTGCGATGAAAACATGCTGCTGCTCGCTGTCAGAGCTAACGACCAGCGGATACTAGCAGGTAGCAAATGGCTGTCCGGCTATCACCGCGCAAAGTAAGTGGAGCTCTGTCAGTGTACGCACACACAGCTGGTTAAAACGTGTGTACACACGCTGTGTTAGCTCACAGGCTAACTTCAGCACTCCTCTGGTGGTGGTTAGCGTCCTAAATTTGACGCTAAACGCCGGAATTCACAGCTAAATATCGGCCTGGTGGCTCCTTCAGTCGCCTAACTTGAGTTTGTGTGTGTTTTTTATTTTTCCAGATGACACGAAGACGAGCTAACAGCATGTGACACACACACACACACACACGGTCTGTCTGCTCTGGGTTTCAAAGATGCCTCGACTGGAAGAGTTGGCCAACGTTGCCCTCAGGGTGCCGAGCATCCTGGTGCTGGACCTGCTGTACAAATGTGACATTGAAGGACTGACGGATCACCTCAAGGCCAAAAATGAAGACATGCTGTTCAAATATAAATATGTCATCTGGAACATGTACTACCTTGGTAAGCTGTTTCCTCCTGACATCATCGCAGTTTGTTTATTTTTGTTATTTTTATATCTACAGCAGGAGCGGGTCCGCTTTCATGTGGGCAGCCATGTTGAAACACAGTGTTTCTACGGTAGCCCAGAACAGACAAACTAACCCCCATATCCCACCGGGTACCCGGTGGGATATGGGGGTTAGTTTGTCTGTTCTGGGTTTGATCTGCGACAAAAACTAATTAACTACATCGCATAAAGAAGCACATAAAGCGGGAAAAAAATCTGAGCAAGTAAACAAAGTCTAAACTTTACGAAATAAAAAGAGTTCAGAAGGAGTCACATCCTGAAGGATAACAGTAAAAACATTTGTACGGGCTAATGAAACATAAATAAATTGATCTGTGATTAAGTAGAAAACAAAATGTTGTTTTGTATTATTCTTTATGTCGCAGTCTAAAGATGAAGTCACTCAGCAGAGCTAAAATTAAACATGCTGAATTAGTGAAAATACTTTGTTGTTGAAGCGTCTGATAACTCGTGTTTCTGTGTAAAACAGCTTTCGCTTTATGTGTGATCTGACTTTGAGCTGCAAGTGATCAGTAACCAATTAATGGATTATTTAAACGACTGAAAAATAATCAGCAACTCAAATTTTTTATTAATTATTTTCGGCATAAAACAATAACAACAAATAAATGTCTCTGACATCAATCAAAGTTTTCAGTGGTGTCTCTGCAGTGAGATTTGTCTTTGGTAGTTCATGTCCCAGTATTGTTTTCAATCCAACCCACACGTCATCATAATAATTTCTCATTTTATTCCCAAAAAACATGAAGTGTGACCCGCACTCTGCTCTCCACACCGTCTCCAGCTTGTTTGTTGTGTAGATGGAAAAAATCTCTCAACTCATTTGATAACTGATGAATCATTTTAGTCATTTTTTTTTGACAGATATTTTCTGGTTTTAACTCGTTAAATGTCGAATGTTGATTTTAACTGAATCACTTTTTTTGGGGTTTTGGACTGTTTGTTGGACAAAACAAGATATTTAAAGACGTCACCTCGAGCTGTGGGGAAACTATAATGAGAATTTTTACTATTATCTGCTCATTCAGTGATAAAACGGTTCGTTAATTAATCTAAAAAAAAGTTGTAGCCCTAGCCATGATTTAAAAAACAGTTGGACTCATCGACACAGCAGATCTGATGACGGAGGTTGGACGTAGGTCCGCCTCTTGTTTTTGTGTGAATCTTTGTGAAAACATAACGCGCCTGCCCGTTCTGTCTTCCAGGTCATCTGGTAAACGTGGTGGTGCTGGTTCTGCCATTGAGACACATTGTGACGCTCTACCTCCACATCCTCGCTGCCCTTCTTCTATACATGGGGCATCAGATTTCCAAGTGAGAAATCTTTAGCACTACTTTTACTACTACGACTTTGTACTACCAGACTTCTGAGATGTATCCTACCCGGATCAGTTTCCTCTCCTGACAACGCTCGGCTGCAGTGCCCTCGCTCTGCGTATCCGCTATCCTTCAGCCTGATATTTAATTTTAGGAAGCAGTGCTGGTATCATGTGTTGAGGCCACTGTTGTTTACTGGTCTCGTAACGTGAGAACAGGCAATGTGTTTCCTTAAAGGCTTCAGGCTTGTTGCTATCAAAAGACCAAACCTTATGAAACTTGTTTAAAAAGAAATAAATGAATGATTAAACAAAATAAAAAATAAACTAATGTGTGAGAAGGAAAGCTGAGAAATATTGTGACGATTTGATCTTTTAGCTGTCACCTCAGGAGTCGTTTCAGTTTAGCAGGATAAAGTTTGTGCCTCTTTTTGAGCATTTAATTATTTATTTCATGAAATTATGTTTGTATAATAAATCCTGTTGGTTAGCGATAAGCAACTTAAGTTTCCTGTTGCTCTGTGTCCTTTCAAAACAACAAAAACTGTGCAAATAATAATCTGCGTCTTTCCTGTTTATTTTACAGGGATTATGTCCGTGAGGAGCTGCAGTACGGATATGAAGGAGCTGTGTACCTTGATTCTCTGGCCTTCAATAGATTTGTCTCTGCGATGACTAGTGAGTCTCAAACATCTCTCTACGTGTTAATGCCTTTCAGCTCATCTGTCTGTTTTCTTCCTCTTATCCGGGGTTGGCTCACGCTAGCAGAGACATCCTCACATACAGTCAGGTATGTCTCTATTCTGCCCAGCTCATGCTGGTGGTCAGACTTTAAACTCTTACAGATGACGGACAAATACGATACACCCAAAAATAGTCAAAGGGGATGCATTTACCTGTCAGCACATTGTAGTCTGGAGACACTGTTGTCTGTTCATGTTAAAGGAGCGTCAACAGTTAGCTATCTATGTCTGGGAGGCTAACACTGAGTTTCTTCGACCCTGGTCACCAGGCAGCTCTGAGATAGGCTGGCACCTGCACTCCAAACAGCGGCTTCGCATGCCAAAGAGAGAGCGTCTTCTCTGATCTGACTTAGTGCTGTCACCGTCTATGACTCCAAGGCCCATGCACGGCCCCGTGTACCCAAAGGATAGAATATTTCATAACGATGACCATAGGTGAGGGTTGGAGCGTAGATGGACTGGAAGATCAAGAGCTCCCTCTTCCTGGTACCATCTCACGCTCCATTTTCCCATCACCTGAGATACTTTAACTCCTTCACTTGGGGCAGCAATTTGCTCCCAACCCACTGATTGTCAGGTGTCGACAAATATATTGATTCAATCTGCCACCATGTTGCTCCCGGCTAATCAATCAGCTAAAAATCGGCAAAGACGTGGATCGTCTGTGGACCTGAGACGGGCTGAATGACGCCTGGTTGCTCAAACAAACCATCCTGTAACGACACCCACCTGTCAATCAAAGCGTCCACGCTCTTAATCCTGCATAACTTTAAGCCTTAATATAATTTTGATTATATTATGGAAGTTGCTGCTTGACAAATACAAGCTCAAACAACACAAGAAAACTTTACTTTGTGCTGCCTCAGGCAGGCCGGGAAATGTTCGGCCATATTTCAGTAAATTATCCCCTCCCTTCATCTGAGTATGATTTAAACTGAGTTCAGCAGGTTGGCGATCACACCTGAATTTCATTTCATCTAAACACAAGCTCTGTTGTTCAGGTCAGATTATTCTCAGCACGCTGTGTGCCTTCCTGATGAAGACCAGAAAGGTGTGGCTGTTCTCCGCTCACATGCTCCCCCTGCTGGCCAGACTCTGCACTGCTCCCCACGCCACGCTCTTAACTGTCAACACGCTCTCGATGGGCCTGACCGGAGCAGGAATCACCGTGTTCCTCCTCTCGCATCTCTTTCTGCCATACCGCCTCGCGAGGGCTGCGTACTCAGAGCTGCTGCAGCTGGAGGTGCTTTTATTCTGAAATCCTTTTTGTTTCACGGTGCATCATGTCTGTAATGGGTTTTTACGCTCCTCGTCATGTCACTGCTTCCCCGTCCCTCAGGTGATCGAGCTGTACAGACTTCTGGCTGTGGGAATCTCTCTGTGGAACCAGTTTGCCGTCCCAGTGCTCTTCAGTGTCTTCTGGTTTGTTCTGTTCGTCGTCCAGCTGTGCTCAGACACCATGTCAGGCAATGCCTCAGCGGGCCATCAGGGAATCATGTTCTTCCTGCTCACAAGGTGTGACTCTTTAAACATATTATTCTGTTGTGTTTGTTTGAATCTGATATTCATAATTTGTTTTGTTTAGTGTCTCTGAATGTTGTGCCACACCGTACTCTCTTCTGGGTCTGACCTTCGTGGTGTCCTATCTCGCTCTCGGACTGCTCAACCTATGCAAGTTCTACCTGGGAGGTTATGTGGCCGTTCAGAATGAGAACGTCATGCACAGGTGAGACGTAGTCTTCAATCAACCCTCCACATTTAAACCTGCGTTAAGCTGATATGGTGTAACATTTTCATCCATTTGGAGTCTTGCATTTTTGTCCACCTACTGAAAAAAAAAAGTTTTAGTTTTGTTTTTAGTCTCCATCATCTCCTGAGGGACATTTCTGGCTCTTTAGCTGAGAAATGTTCCACTGTGTTCTCCAGCTAGAGCAGCCAAATGGTGTTTATCCGCCTGTTTATCAGTGCTGAGCGGGTCGTCTGCAGAGAGTTTGTTTCACTGGAAAAGCAAAAAGCAGACAGCTGAACGATGAGCTGAAACTCACCATAGAGGCACCAGACACATCACCTTTAACCTGTAACATTGTCATGTGATACATTATCGTAAAAAGGCTGTTTAAGTATATTTACGTACACAGTGTTGAGTCTTTTGTTTACCCTCCTTGTCCTCAGAGGTGTGACCGAGGGCGTCACCCTGCTGCTGCTTGCCCTTCAAACGGGCCTGTTAGACATGCAGGCACTGCAGCGCACCTTCCTCCTCAGCATCATCCTCTTCATCGTGGTCACCTCAACCCTGCAGTCGATGATCGAAATCACAGATCCAGTTATTCTGGCCCTGGGTGCATCCCGCAACAGGTGACGATTTGATTTTCTTTAAGAGAAATACAAAGTTAGTTGAAAAGTTAAAAAGTTAAACATCCTCCTTCACGTGATCTCTTCATTTCTGCTTCGTCTGTGCTTTAGGAGTGTGTGGAAACACTTCCGCGGCCTCAGCATGTGTCTGCTTCTGCTGGTTTTCCCGGTTTTCATGGCTTATAAAATCTCCCAGTTCTTCCACATGGACTTCTGGCTCCTTATACTGGTGTCTAGCTGCATGCTGACTTCCCTTCAGGTAGGAAGAAGGAAGAACGACTTTATACGTCTACGAAGCACGTTTGAAGAGACGATACACAACCGCGATTCCCAAAAAGACCGTATATTCAGTGTTCAAACTGATTTATTCATTTTTGAAAATGATCCTGTTAACTCGGGATAGCAAGCTTAATTCTTATTTTGACACAGATATATTTTTATTAATTTGTTTGATATATGACACTGATATTTTTTGGTAACATTTCTGTGTAGAACTAGAAAATTCCTGACGTTGGCGCCTCACAGTGGTCGTATCAGGACACTGTGACATGCAAGATATTATAACGTTATAAAAAGTCGGCCCCTGTGAAGTAAAACAAAAATAAAAACATATTATTTGTGAATGAAAATGTGTTTTACCAGGTTACAGGCACCATGCTGATCTACACCCTCTTCATGGTGGAGCTGTTTCGCAGCGACCCGATCGAGAGCCTGGACGAGGTGATCTACTGGGTGAACGCCGTCAGCAGGGTGCTGGAGTTCGTGGTGGCGCTCTGCGTGGTAGCGTACGGCACCTGGGAGTCGCTGTTCGGGGAGTGGAGCTGGATGGGCGCCTCCGTCATTATCATCCACTCGTACTTCAACGTCTGGCTCCGAGCTCAGTCGGGCTGGAGGAGCTTCCTGCTCAGACAGGAAGCGGCTAAGAAGATCAACTCCCTCCCGAGGGCGACGGCTCAACAGCTGCAGCAGCACAATGACGTCTGTTCCATCTGCTTCCAGGTTAGTCACAATGTGACCCTGAGTTTAAGGAAAGGGCAGCATGTGTTAAACATTTTATGATTCTTGGTATATGGCAGTATTATCCAACTCTGCTGCAGGTGACAGACTATAAACACACACACACACACACACACACACTACTGTGTACATATAACACTTGACATTGTGTGTACCTTTAAGACACGTTGTTCCTGTTTTTTCAGTTTAGCCACACCTCTTCATGCACTGTTCAGGCTTGATCCTCGGCCCTCCACCCTCCGCCCTTGTCCCATATAGTTTTTTTTTCCGACAGTGATGACTGGGTTGTTGTCAAGCAGCTACAGAAAAAAATCCTGATAATATAACAGAGAACTGTTGCAGATAAGATGTTAGCCCCGGCATACGGCTGAATTTTCTAGATGCTTCTTTTAAGAAAAAAGATAAGATGTGAGAGTTTGCTGGGGGAATTCAACATGTTAGAGCAGAACAGAGACGAGCGGAGAGGTAAGAAAACACACCAAGAATACCAGTGAGAAGTATACAGTGAGTAAATGTATGTATGTAACTCAGAATCACAAGCCGGTTTTCACATACAAAGAATTTGTCTTGGGGTTTTTGGTGCCTCACAAACATTCAGTAAAAAATATTAAAGTATTAAAATTATCTATATTCCTGCACAAACTTTTGAGAGTTTGCAGAATATTCAAAATTTGCAAGATATTTATCAAAATGAGGGAGTCCAAAAGGTGTTAATGTAACGCAGAGAGTCAGTGGATCTTACGTTAATGTAACGTTAATGTAACGTAGGGTTTGGGATGGAGGGTAAAAGTCAGTGTCAGAAGAGAGCCTGTTTCTGTGCTGTGAGGTTCTGTGAGGTTCTGGTCCTGATGGAAACTACAGACTGTTTGAATCACTCCTCTCCAGGCAGGAGGCTACTACATTAAGCCCTAAACATGTGTTTCCTCGCAGGAAATGAGCTCTGCTGTCATCACATACTGCGGACATTTCTTCCATGGCAACTGCCTCCGCAAGTGGCTGTACGTGCAGGAGACCTGCCCCATGTGCCACCAGACGGTGCAACCCACCCCGCCGGGTCCGAGCCAGGCTTCAGGCGGCGATGCTCAGAGAGACACCCGACCAGAACCGCCCGCACAGGAGGCAGATCAGACCCAGGATGACGGCGGCTCATCTCCAGAGACACGAAGCGAAGCTGTAGCTCCTGATCCGGCCGAGCAGCAGCAGCAGCAGGAGGAGACGGAAAGGTTTGTGGATGGAGGCTGTGGGACAGAAGATAAAGACCAGACAGCTGAACCTGACGGGGAAGCTGCGCATGGTCTTCGTTTCAGCTCCAATGGGGACTTTGTTGGATTTGTCAGCCCGGTGTCAGGCTGCTCTTCAGGGGGCGTTTCTAGCTCCCATGTGCTGCGTCCTAACGTGCACAACCACAGTGAGGAGAACAGCACGGACTCACCGCTGCTGTCAGCTCCTGATGGTGTGAACGCGAACACGGTGGACGGCCAGTCTGACTCCGGTGGAGCAGAGTTTAAGGTTACTTTTTGTCCTAGACTGCCACTAAATGGCGACAGCTGTGACGGGACGCCTGAATCATGCAACAGCGGTGCTCATAGCAATCTTGAGGCATCCGGTATGAGCCTTGATAGCCAAACGTCTGTCAGATCATGTAAAGAAAACTCAGAACTCTTAGACTGCGTCGACGATCCTCACACTCATAAAGGTAACGGCATATATTCAGATTTGGACCTGGAAACTGTCCCACGGGTTCCTCGGCTGTCCTCTTCAGACGCCACCTCCTCCTGCACAAACAACAGTGACTGACTGCCCTGCATCAGTGCCTTGAAGGTGTGGAAGAGGGCGATCCTCCACACTGGGTGGAGAATTAAGCACATTTGCCTTCTCTCTGTGAACCAATAGAAAAAGAACGTATCTTTTACCAGACAGTGTACTGAATGTGCTTCAGGTGAGCAAAATATCGGGACTGAATCACGTCGGGGTGACTGTAAAGAAAATGTCAAAAAATATAATTTATAGAAATTATGTGTAACTATGAAGCAAATATCATGCTTCGATATTTACCAAATTCTAACAGGTTACAGTAAAGATGTTTACTTAGAGAGTTAAATGATTTATTTTAGTTTTTCCCCGCGTCCTGGTCGTACTCTCGTTTTTTTGTGGCAAAAAGGAAAAAAAAAGCTTCAGCACTCGTCTTTGTTATTCACAAATCAGCCTTTTGTACTGCAAAGGTCCCATCGCCCAGTATTAAAATACTGCCGTGAACATGTACCTTTTTTTTTTTTTTTTTTGTTTCTGTATAAATGAATAAAATCATGACAGGTACACGGTGAGGCTGACAGATTTCGCCTCACGCTGAGAGAATCCAGATGATGTTTGTGGGTGATTTTGTTGATTTGGAGGTAATAAATTATTCGATGTCACTGTTTAATGTCACAATCATCTGCAGTAAAATATCATCAGAATACTTTAAATAACTTTTCTCTTGTGTGCGTTACAGTTAACAACTAACTCTGCAAAGCCTGGAGTGTATTGTTGTCACACACACACGGCTATTCTGTTCAATTTTATTTATTTATTTAACATCAAATCATAACACACTTCACATCACCCTCGCCTTCCTAGCATAAAGGAGTAACAACACTTGAAAGGCCGCGTCTAGAGTCAGTATTTAGTTTGTCTGTCCTGGGCTACTGTAGAAACACAAAAACAAAAGGTTTCTTATTTTTAGGTGATTATACATGCATGAAAACACAGTTATGAATATTATATATACATATCTGCCCTATTCTGAAGATATAGGTCTCCGATCTTTAATGGAGATATCACTAAAGGTAGTAATATTGATAAATATAGTATAGGTATAAGTAGTTGATGTCAAAGCTGCAGGCTCGACCAATCACATCTCAGCGTAGCCGTTATCAATGAGAAACCTGCGAGACAAGAAAGCAGGAAAACTTCAGGGAAGAAGTTCAGTTAGTAACCTGTTGATTGGACATTTACTATTAAACTATTAAATGTGGAGAGGGCGTCCGCCTCCAGAGCCCAAAATGGGAGCTGGTTCCTCAGAAGAGGAGTTTGATAGCTGAAAGCTCTGGAGGCTAAAGGAACCACAAGGAGCTGTGCAGTCTGGGAGCGCAGTGTTCTGTCCCTACGCTTAGACGTTACATAAAGCAAAGGGTGCTCGCTCGCAGGTGTCAGACAGTTAAAATGTGAAACATTGTCTGAGAGTTGAAGCAGTGAGAAAGAAGCTCGCTGTCAGTTGACACACTAAAGTTTGACGATAAGGTGTCAGACCTCAAGATCAGGTACTAAAGTAGGACACACCTGAAGGCTCCGATGACGTCAGCTGACACTGTACTTGAACATCCTCACACACACACACACAACAAAGTTACAGCTGATTAAGAGGATTGCAGCTACAGATTGTTTTCATTATTGATGACTTGGTTTGACAGTAAAATGTCAGACTAGTTCATTCAAAGTGTCACTTCAGCTTACGAACACTCGAAATGACTCGTGACGTTAAACAAGCGTGTCACTACAGGAGTTTAATGAGATGCTGACGTTAATAATTATTAATTAGATCTCTGCTTTTCTTGCTCTGGCATGTTAGACTGTCACAAATCAGCTGACACATGATGGAGCTTTAACTAGACTGTACTAATATTTTTATGATTGAATATATTTGTAGGGATACTGTTTGGAGTAGAGTCCAGCCCCACGTGTAAGTGGTTACAGATGGATGGATGCATCTGACATAATACAGCAAAGTTAATACATACAGAGGCTCTAAGCGGTCATACATTCATACATGTTATTTCCTCTGTTTTCCTGTGATAACAAGTAATTTCTGTCATTATGTCAAAATAACAAATGTCCTGTAACAGAATTAATTTGACTAGACTCGAGATCTCGTTTAATTATGTTGTGAAAACAAAATTTCATTATCTTGAGTAAATTATCTCGGGATAATAACATTTGTTATTTCTACATAATGACATAAATAACTTGTGGAGGAAATAAAATGTTGGAATGTATGACCTCTTGGGGCTTCCGTAGTTTTATATACTGGACTATCCTTTTGTTTTCTGGAGATCTTTAATTAATTTTGTGGTTATGGTGAGATTTTGATAAAATGATCATGTTATCTCAGGATAATAATTTGATATTTTGACAGTTATCAAGAGATATAAAATGTATGACCTTTTGGGGGACTCCATAAATGCACCATAAGTTATGGTACAGCATATTTTGAGTTCTGACTTCATAATTACATGTCAAAATAAATAATTAAATATTAGGTCTGTTAATTAAATGCTGACATGTCCGGACTGGTGTGTGTGTGTGTTTTTTTTTTCAGCGGCCTTGTAACCAATCTGTCACCACATCCGCCCCGTCACTCAGCGGCAGCAGCAGCAGCGGAGCCGGGCCCGCCTCCTCCGTCATAAGGGCTTCAAATACACGGACAGCCGCTAGTTGGATAACGGCATCGACCGAAACCTGAAAAGAGGAGCTTTGTCGTCCGGGGTGAACTCCACCTGGCACACACACACACGCACTTAATTCTGCCTCGGAGAGGGGGGATACAGTATTTAAAAAAAGACGTTAAACTCGGCTGGAAGTGACGGTTTAACGGGAGAATAATCGTTGTTACCGACAACTCCGCAGCGCTACGTAGTTTCTTTTTTAGTTCGCCTCGCAGGCTAACCGCGCTAGCTCGAGAGAGAAAAAAGAAGAAGGCCGTGTCGAGTTCGAGTGTTTGACCCGGGATTTTTTTTTTTTAAGCACGGATAGCGAATCATCCTGGCACAGCACGGTTGCCCCCCCTCACACTGCTTGGACACCTTGACATAAAAGAAGAACACACCTGAGACAGAGGATGGCCCTGAAAAGGATCAACAAGGTAACGATAACGTCGTTTCACACGGTGCGAAGCTAACTACGACTAGCCTCCCTCCGTGTATCCTGTGAAACATGGCGGTGAAACATGTTGTTTTTCTCGGGGTGGAGGGTGAAGTGTAAAGTTTGTGTGTTGCTTGTGTGTGTACATTATACTTCGATACGCGATATTCTGACACGTTTTCGTGGTAGTTTTTGTACTAAACACACGCGCTGGGACGCGTCTCAACGTTTAAACGTCAAACACTTCTCGGCTAGGCTAGGCTAGGCTAAGCTAACGTTAGCTCAACGGTTTCGGTTACGGCTCGAGTGTGTTCGGAGTGGATTAACCGTAAAAACGAGGCCCGCACGGGTCCACCACCGACACTTTTTACTGTTAACACACCCATTCAAACGCCTGGTTATAGTTTTTGTTATATATTCTGTGTTTTTGGGGTCGTTTTAAACGTTTTTTTTTATAACCGCTCTGATAATCGGTGTTACCGACAGAACCCATGACTCATGTCACTCAGCTGAATCTGTGTTAGCAGTCTGGAGCTGTCTGTGTGTTCATGATACACTTCCTTGGTATGTGAACGTATTTGTTCACATCACACACACACACACACACATACACACAGGGTGTGTTCTGGCACTTTAATGGAGGAAGTTGGCAGCAGCTGTAGTAGTGTGTGTGTGTGTGTGTGTGTGTGTAGAGTACAACACCTATGAACACTCTGCCGTTCACTAGAACCTTCTTCCAAAGGAGATCCATAAACTAAACTTGTGAAATGTGTGTGTGTGTGTGTGTGTGTGAAGGCCCGGGGTGGGGCAGTGAGTGGTGGCCTCCACCTCACTCTAAAGTAGCCTGAGACCTAAAAATAACAGAGGCTGTAAGTATTATGCTTCGGGCTCATCTTGCGGAGACGATAACAAGGTGGCCCCTCCGGCCCCCTCCAGCCTGAAGCCGGTGCACAGTTGAACTTGTTGGAGGCGAGCAGATACCAACACCACCTCCAACGCCACCACACGGGACGGTGTTGTGAAGTAAACGAAGCATGCGACCCCTCATGTAGCCCCTCATGTTGGCATTTATACGTCACATGTGAAGTGCTGCTCGGTCGCTTTCTGATCGCGTGTCTTTGTTTCGTCTCTGAACATCTAACCAGTTGTTGTTGTTCAACCTCTTCTTGTCACAGGAGCTCAGCGACCTGGCTCGTGACCCTCCGGCACAGTGCTCAGCTGGTCCCGTGGGCGATGACAGTAAGTTTCCCCAAAAAGTTTTTAATATTTTCATCATCAGTTCTTCTTAAATGTGTTTATAATTTCCCAAAGACGTCAGTTTACTGTCAGCAAAGTGTTTTTAGTTCCATCAAGCAGACGCTACATGTTTATATGAAGTCACATGTTTGTAGGTCTGAACTGGTTTCACTGGTCACGAATAGCGCCGACCTAAAATAGAGTAAAACTAATGTGACCGCCGAACATGTGTCGAGAAAGAGAAAACGATGCTTCTCGATTGTTCAGAGTTGTTCCTGTCAGATCACATACCTGTCACTGACCTTTCCCCGTCTCCTAACAACGCTTTACTTTCTGTTCTCTGCAGTGTTTCACTGGCAGGCCACAATCATGGGACCTGTAAGTAGATACTTTATGACATAATTGTCGTCCTCTTTTTAAAAGCGGTTGTTGAAAGTTGTCACAGAGGTTGTGTTCCCGGCCGCTTTAAATGTATTCACGAGATAAAGGTTGAAATTTGACTTGATAATGGGGAGGCTGTGGACGGGAGCTTCAGGTCGCTCTTCTCTGAAATATGTAAATGTCATTTGTGCTTTCAGAGCGACAGTCCATATCAGGGAGGAGTTTTCTTCTTGACAATTCATTTTCCCACAGACTACCCCTTCAAACCACCCAAGGTAACCGAAGCACACCCGGAACAAGCTTTGATGTTTAAAGACGTGTTGTCATCTTTCAGCATGTCTCCTTTGTGACGTGTGTCTCCTTTAGTACACGTGTCCTCTAGAAGTTTCTGAGAGACAGAAACATTTCTTGTAAATGTAACCCAGCCCAGCAGATTGGCATCATGAACACATTTTATCTGTTGACAACCCTCATGAAGTAATACCGGTCATTCCAGAAGTTGACTTCCATGAACGCCACACATCACTGCAAGTGGAGGAACTTGTATTGCGTAACCGTGACCTGCTGTTTGTGTGTGACGCAGTCTCTTTTTGTTTCTGTTTTTCTTCCAGGTTGCATTTACAACAAGAATTTACCACCCAAATATTAACAGTAACGGCAGTATCTGTCTGGATATTCTCAGATCACAGTGGTCTCCTGCACTTACTATTTCAAAAGGTACGGGCGATCGTGATGAACTCCGAGGTCAACGACAGTTAACCTGGTTTATTAGTTAACGACCGGGTCTGAAATGAACGGCCACGAGCTGTAAGCTGTTTCTGACAGACAGTTAAAAGGAAGGGTTGAAGTGTTCTCCTGCAGACAGTTCACAAACACAAACAGGTCAAACCTGAACACACAATTATGTTCTCTACAGATTAAATCTTACACGTTCAGAAAGGAGTAGGAAGTATTTATTCCTGCCTCTCCTCTACTTATTATAATTATTATAATATAGACTGTCTCTTTACATCGACAAACTTTTTAAATAAAGTACCAAATCCTTTGCACATAAGGACATTTAAATGATTTATTTTGGACTTTATTAACACAAATGTTGCTCTTAACGTTTGTCAAAGTTAAACACTGTGCACAGTTTTGTGTTCGTCCAGCAGACACTTTGATTTTTAAATGTTAAACTGAGTCGACCATCTAAACTGTCCTCGTGCAGACGTGCTAACATGATTGTAAACTAGTTTTTATTTGTAGAAATGTCTGCTTCACCGTCTGTCTCTCTTTATTCCACAGTTCTTCTCTCCATTTGCTCACTCCTATGTGACCCGAACCCAGATGACCCACTAGTGCCAGAGATCGCACGAATCTACAAAACAGATAGTCAGAAGTAAGTTCATGTAAAATCCACGCGTGTTCTCTAAACATGTCCTGAAGGAAGTCACCCAGCAGAAACATTTAGCATGGGACAGTGTGTTTAATCAACCCTCATCCAACTTTGATGATGAATTTTTTACCTGTTTACGTGTCACCTGAGTCTAGTCTGTAACCTAGTCTCACTCCGTCAGGTACAATAAGCTAGCTCAGGAGTGGACAACGAAGTATGCCATGCTTTAGGGTAAGGCCAGGAGGCAGCGCTGCATCTTGGCTAGTGCTTATGGGACTGGTTGGTTGTGAAGAGGCTACATGACTGCAGTGTGGACTGGACTGTGATCATACTAATCGCTGGCTGTCTGTACATACGGAGTATCCGATTGGCCATACACGCTCAGATCAGGTCCAGTTTAACCTATAAATAAAGAAGTTCCCACCGATACGATGATTTCTAACATTTGTGGGTTACAGGCCAGAGAGAAGAAGATCCGGCAGTTTAATTCCTCTCAGTATGACTAAAAATCAGCAGTGAAGTTGGGTTGCCTTTTTATTTTTCAGAGTTGTTTTTGTTGCATGGTAAAGCGTCCGTCAGCAGGGACCGCTCTGAAAAATGTTTTTTTGGTGGTGCATTCGAGGACACGACAACAATTCTGCTGCCAAAAACGAGCTGCATTCATGAGCTATGATGTCTGAAACTGAAGCCTGGCAGACAGACAACAAGGACGATCACAGTTTGGTTTCTTGTATGAAAACAGCTGATGTCCGAGCGGACCATGTGACCCTTCAGGTGTCCGAGTGGGCGGCTGCGATGCCATGCAACAAAATGACATTTAAATAAAAGCAACAGATAATTTACAGTGACGTGTTTTTGTCTCAGATGAGTCTTTGTGAGCTGATTTCCATACAGACGGCAGAGGCTTCCTGGATGGAAATCAATCTAAATGTTCAGATAAAAACACGGCCACGAGGATAAACTTTGTTTTGTTTGGTATTAATTTAAGGAGAGGTCTGCATGTGGAGGCAGAAAGATGTTTACATCGTTTACAGTGTTAAATATTTGAATCAAACAGGAGCAGGTTCATTTAATAAAGGCGCTCACTCCCAAAAAACTCATCACAGGCACTTTAATTTAAATGTTCGTCTCAATTTAACAACTAAAGTAAACTCATCGGATGCTGCAGCTACTCTAACATTTACCCAAACATCGACAGACAGACTGTTCGAAAACACGACAATCTAAAAAATTCATCAAAGTGCGACAAACTGAATTCAACAATATCACTTAAAGCAAAGAGACACCCACGATTCATCCGCAGATCTTTGAGTTTTAAAACGTTCTGTTAACGTTTCAGTCTGACGGTGACGAGGATCCAAACGCTTCACGAGAACGACATGTTGAAGTCCCAACGAGTACCGTCCATCACACCACTGAGAAATATGAGCGACCCAAGAGTCACATGAAAATATATCAGTGAATGTTTTTTAGATGGCGTGTAGGAGCGTGAGCGTTTCAGGCAGACTCTCTGTGCATGTGAACGTAGCCACTAACGCAGCATGAGCAGGCAGGCGAAGGCGGCGTGTCGTCATGGAAACGTGAAGACGTTCAGCTCGTGCGGGGCTCCGTGTTTTATCAGGATGCTAACTTGGCTTGCAACATTAACAAGCTGCGTGCTCACGTGCATGTACTGAATGAGACGCTGTGTGGTTTTGAGTGTTTCCCTCTATGATTAACGTGATGTTCGTCTCTCTGCAGATACACCAGAACAGCGAAAGAATGGACAAGCAAATACGCAATGTGATGGCATCGTTTGGAAAGCTGGTGGAAAAAAGTCGTTTCTGGTTCAAACAAAAAAAAAAAAAATCCGGGATTCTGTTTTTTTTTTTTTTTTTTTTGTTTTCTTTTTCACTTTTCTTTGTTTGTTCTTTTTTTTTGTTAATCAGAGCATTTTACCCTCCTTCCCTTTTTCCACCTGCGCTCATAAGAAGATAGTGTTTTCTCTCTAGGACACGTGCCACTTTCTGTGACTTTCTGCTCCCATTTCGTTAAAAAAAAAAAAATCTAACAACCATCACCGCGGTTCTGAACAGTCGGTCTGAGCATGCACCAGTAAGACGTTTTCAACCCGACATTGGTGATGTCAGTCATTCACTCTGCACACACTTAGTAGAATCTGATGCGACTGGTCTCTTGACACTGAACATTGCATCGATCCCCCCCCCCTCCGCGGTGACTCGGGTTCGATCCCGCCGCGTGGTCGATAATTTTACTGGATCTCTCAGGGCACTTGTGGAGAAGCCTGTCTGTAAATTCTGATTTTTAAAAGTTTCAAATTGGCCAAATTCTGCATTTGATTTGAAAGTGGTAAAAATCTGAAATGGGGGGAAAATGGCGACACACTAAAAACTTTTGGAAACTGGTTAGTGGCTCCTGTTTCTGCCTCCTGGACTGGTGTGACGTCGGTATGCTCTTCTGATCATTAGTGTAGGACTCTATTAACTGAGGAAAGAAGTGTATCTTATTCCACTATCAAAGTGTGTGTACAGAGAAGCACAGCAGTATATATCAATGTTAAGGAAACAAAATATAAGAACTTCAATGTTGTATTTTATGCATGTTAATAAAGGTAGGCTATTATATCTGATATGTTTCTGCAAACTTAAGTGGATTGTACGGCTGGAAGTTGGATAATTTGGTTCCCCTCAGAGGCTTTCTATTTCTTTATTTAGAAGCCAGTAGATGAGCTGTTAGTTTGATGCCCACTCGAACACTGTCTTCTTGTAGCCCTTAAATATTGATGCAAAGCTGACGGTTGATAATCAACTTGTGGCTCTGTTTCTTTTTACTTTTCCCTTCAATAAAGTTACTTAAACCATAAAACGGATCGCTGATGCTTTTTGTTCAGTTAGTCGACTGATGCTGATGAAGTGTTCACACGTCTGACGTCAGTGAAATCAATGGACAAACTTCATTAGCTCTCGAACTTACCCTGATGTTTTAGTACCATCGACCGTATCAATAATTGTGACATCAGTGTTCACTGATCCTGTTCGCTTAAACAACAGTACAAAATGACTGTTGGAATATTTAATCCTGAAATCTTTGATCCAAACTTGACTGAACAGACTTTTACTTGTAGTGTAAATATTACACTGAGAAACTACAAGTAAAAGTACTTTAACTTAAACAATCTGAATACTTCGTCCACACAGTGTGACGTGATTAGCTTTAAAGGTCAAATCTCTGCTGAATGTTTAAAGTATTATCTGAATCATTATCACAGAAATATGTATTAAAACCTTTAAATGTAGTTCTAGTTGAATCTGACAGTCTTACAGTTAGTCGTGTGACGTCATATTCAACATGATATTTGAGCTCGGTAAATAAAGTACAGGATATATTTAATGTATTTTTAATGAATACATTTCTGGATTCACTTCAAGACACGTGAAGAGGAAGTCATCAATATTCAGTTGATTTAATCTATGTTGTTTTCTACAGTGACTGGTGTTCATGACAGTTTAGGCCGCCAGGGGGAGACAGTCCAGTTTTATATAACATTTAAAGGTGCAGACCGCAGATCACAGGTTGCCAGGTCGAAGACACTGAAGGTTTATTTCATGAAGCAGCTTCTAGTCTGAGTCTGACTTCAGTCTGTGCTGCAAAATAACGACAAAGTTCAGCATGAATAAACTCCTCTAGTAAAAGTAAAGTCACACATAAATGTTTTGGTAACTTTGAGATTAAAAAAAAGGAAATTTTGGGGCTAAAAGTCTCCGTGACCCTCCCCGCTGTTTATCGATGATGATGTGACGTGATTTCAATACTTGAACTCAGTGACTTTATAACTTCCCACATTGGTGTTGTAGGTCGAGTCTTTGGAAACTTTACGAGGGAATAATCAGATTTTGACCTGCCCGGTCCTCCATGGCAACACAGAGCTTTGGCATGAGCCGCGTAGTTATCAAGCCTGGTCCATGCTGACTACAGTTATTTATCAATGAGCTCGTAGTTCAGTAGAGCATGTTTCCTCAATCTGTGATGACACAGCATATTACTTTTGAATTAATACAGTAAATATCTGACAGATTGTACCTTTTTAAAGTCGTACTAATGTAATATTTTAATACATACATTTTGTGTAAAAAAATAAATAAAAATCGGTTAAAAAAAAATAATTTGGTTTTAAAAAGTGGTAAATTTTTTTTTCTTATTTTAGTGGGGAAAAATATTGGTTAAAAATTTTTTTTTAATAAAGGAATCTTTTTTTTCCAAAAGACAAACAACACGTGTATAAACATTGATTTTATTCAACAGAATAATCCAACAGGGCGTACTTATAGCATCAGCGTAATAAATGAAAAAAATAAAAAGTTTTTGTAAAAAAAAAAAAAAATTAATATTTTTAAATTTTGGTATAAAAAGGTAAAAAAAAATTTAGTATTTAAAAAAAGTTGGTATAAAAAAAAATTGTTTAAAAAAAAAGTTTCTTAATGAAGGAATCTTTTTTCCAAATGACCCAGACGACACCACACGTGTATAAACATTTGATTTTATTCAACAGAATAATCCAACAGGGCGTACTTGTAGCATTTTCAGCGTAATAAATGAAGCGGGGGGATTAAAAATGGACGTAATCAGGGCGGGGATAAAGTGCAGGTACAAACACTGAGTCAGGGTGACGGACACAGACAGAGTGTGTGAGGGCTGCACGGTGAAGCCAACATAGTCGAGAGTAACTGAAGACATTAAATGTAAGTTTGTGTATTTCTGTGCAGCCCTCACGTCCGTCTTCATAACAAACATACAAAGGAAGAACAGGCTGGACAACACTGGACAGACAGACGTCTGAAAGCCTCGAACTAAACGACACAAACTTGTGATTTAATGTTGAGCAGCATAGAAAAATAAATGTATGTCACGAGGAGGAGGTGGTGAATGTTTTTTAATCAGATGACACAAATTCACGACACAAAAGGTAAAAGGCCGACGATCAACCAGCTCTGTGCTCCGTTAAACCACCTGAAGTTTCTTTAGTTTGGAAAACTGGGGAAGACGTGCGTACGACAGCAAGTTAAACTACTGTGAAGTTATATAATATAGCACATAGTGTTAGCAACTGTGCATTTATCTGTTTCTGCACGTGTTTGGACAGATTTAAGGTCGTGTGTTTAAAGTGTTTGAAAGTCTAATCTCGGTGAGCCGACCGGCTTCTTCTGGAGTTTTCACCGAGTTACCAAAGGCTCCAGAAAAAGCCGGTGAGAGGAGGCCGAGTTCAGATTTTCTGTGGCACAACACTCAGTTTACACTTCTCACAATCGTAACATCACGCACACACGAATACGCTTCATGCTTCGGCTAAATAATAAATGTGTTTAAGATGCAACAGCGCGAAGGAAAAGTCGACACCGGGCTTTAACGTCACAATGTGACCATAACTGACACGGCAGCACCGGGAAAATGACAGTCTGTGACAGTCTGTGACAGTCTGTGACAGTCTGTGACAGTCTGTGACAGTCTGTGACAGTCTGTGCCTCTCGTGTGTTTCGAGGAATAAAAAGATGATCGGATCAATTTGTGTCAGACAAAACGAGTTTAAAAACCTTCACGAGGTGCAGCAGACAACATGTTTTAATCCGGATAGTTTTAGCACGTGTTGTTAGACAACCTTTAAAGTTTTAATCTTCACTGTCGGTGGATCAACTATTTCAAACAAAGTGTTGTCTAGTCATAAAGCTCTGTGAGCTAAGCGTACACGAGGCGCACGAACTGAACTTTAAGGAAACTCTCTGACACAAACGTCTTGTTTAGGTCCATGGAAGCACGGCTAACTACTCAACAAGAAGTCTGAAGGAAGGAGGTGAGCTCACATCGATCATAAAAAATAAAAAAAAAGGAGAAGCCGACTCGTCTTTAGATAAAAGGAAGTTTACAAATTACAAAAACTAGAGCGCGCTGGAAATGATGTGAGCACGTACACGCCTCGTGTTAAAGTAGGAAGAGTTAACAAAATAGCTTATACAAAACTTCGATACATGAAACTACATTTAAAGCATTTCTTTATGTGTGTGTGTGTGTTAACGCTTCACTAGAATCAGTGAACAGTTTGTAGTCTCCTCAGACGCCCACGCCTGGAGATGTAAATCTGTAAATACTCGCAGCAGAGAGTTACTGACAGAAGGATCAGAAAGCCTGAACGTTCATCTCGTTCACTCTGAGAAGAAGTGTGTGATGTTCTTTGCATTCCTCTGGTGCATGCTGGTCCTCTCAATGACGCTCACGTTCACACAGCGAGGAGCAACCTGGGGTTCAAACTCTTCATCGTACCGCACTGAGCCGTCTTTAACGTGCTTGTAAAACCTAAAAATCGCCGCGCTCCGCTCTAAACCGACCAAAGTGAGCCCTGAAATGCAAAGTACGTCACACACGGCTGCGTTTCTATCTGTTAAAGGGTTTAAAAAGGTGGATTCGTCCTTTAACCTGCTTCATCTCCAGACTTTCTTTCAGTCCCTACTTGGCGCGATCCATAAAGTGTCTCATCATTGCGTATAAAATCTTTGTGTCGCCATGAAACCTCTCTGACGTTGAGTGTTTTATGTCACATTTCATGGAGGTCAAAGTTTAACCTGTGTGTAAAAATACAAACGTGTTACGTGGCTGATCGGGAGGTCAAAGTTTTCCGTCGTCTCGCCGTGGGAACATGAACGCCGCACGCCCTGATTCAGATCGAAGAACTCTGAGATGTAAAATGTAAAAAAATAGGAAGAAGAACAATCAGCCTACTTGTGGTAAACATGACGTACAAAGTTCTGGTTATAGAGGTAATAAAGAGTTTGTTTGTTTGTAGAAATCATCGTGATACGAACTCGCATCAAGAACCGAGGCGGAATCAGAACCGGTGTTAATAAAACCAACGATACCAAACCCCCTCCGCTGAGACGGGGGGACAAAAACACTTGGTGTGTGCTGCCTGGAGGTTCAGTGTGACGGGCCGCCTGCACGTCACTGGTCCCGAGCTTCGTACAGCAGTTTGGCCGCCTGCAGGTGAAAACACGAACGACAGTCAGTCAGTCAGAAGATCCTGAGACATTCGTATTAAAATTCAATAACGACTTTCATCTTTCAGACATAAACTTTAACCTGACGGGGGCGCTAGAGGAGAGGTCATGTTGTTACCGCTCTACAGAGATTCAAGCATTTTTCAAGGACTTTCAAGGTACCTGATGTCAGCAGGACTGTGATGACGTGTTAATAAACACACGCAGTGACGGTGTCGGTCGTACCTTGTGCATCGCAGCCAGCCATAACGAGGCCACCTTCTTGTCGTCCGCCGCCTCCATGCGGAGCTGCTGAGGGTCCTGGGAGCCCATCGGCTTGTAGTGGAGCAGCATGCCGCTGGCCCGTGACATCCCTCCTACACACACACACACACACACGTAAAACCACATGGACTAAAACAGTGTCTCTTTTCCTCAGTGAACCTCTTTTTCTCTCTCTGAGTGACACATTTTCACTTCATTTGATCGCAGCTGAATAACTGAACAATAAACCGAACAGAAGAACTGCAGGAACTTTGCGTCAAGCGAGCGATCTGGATGAATTTGGAGTTTTCCTGATATGTTTTATATATTTTTAACAATGATAAACTTCTCTTTTCTTCCCCGCCGACTCTCGGCCATTGTTCGGGAGGTGGTATCAGTAAAACAACAGAACATGACGTCACAAAGTATCAACAACAAGCTGAGAAGTGACAGACGCGTGCACGAACATGCAGATGAAAACACGCGAGCTCAAACAGAAAGCAGGACAGTGTCACGTTCAGGTGGCGTCACGCACACGGATGAAAACCCAAAGAAAGATCTGGAAACGGAAAAAGAGGGATGATGAACGGCACCACGGCTGACCTTCAGAGAGATAGTGACTGTCCAGCAGACTGGTGTAAGTGTGAATGTCATTCTCTGAGCCCGGAGGAGGAAGAAGAGCCGAGCCACGAGGAGGCAGCAGAGGAGGAAGAGTTCGTTAGTGTCCGATTAGAAAACAAACAGCTTCGAGAGTTAGCCACGTTAGTGGATCCATCAAGAACAACATGACGGAGGAGAAGTTTATCAGAACAGAAGCAGGTTGACATTCCTCCGTCAGAACAAACATCAGCTGTACGTAGTGTTTATTTCTCCGTCTCACCTCCGGGACTCGACCCGTCTGTCAAAATCTGCATGCTGGAGATTCGAGACAACTCCACCTCGAAGTGACTTTCACCGTCGAGGAACAGATACCTGATGACGGAAGACCAAACAAATCAAACCAGGCGGGCCGACAACTGATAGGACGATTAATGTTTGACCTGAGTGTAGAAATCTGTCCCTGTTCATCAGACTTTTATCACTGATGATGAACAACGTTCCAAAAGATAAATCTAATGTGCTGATGAAATCACATCACAGGCGTGTCACATGATTTTAAAGCTCACCTGTGGTTGTTGGAGAGGCGACACGTCATCGTTTCAGACTTGTCCGACTCTTCCAGAGTGACGACGAAGGTGCCGCCTGAGTGACGAACAGAGAACGGGGAACATTGAGCTGTGTGAGCGTCTGTAAAGCTGATCTGAGTGCAGTTTTAACGCAGACCACAAACAGACCTGTGATCATCAATAAAGCACGAGGCCTGCGCTCGCTGCAGCCTTCAGGCCGCTGATGGGGTTTTTCATTAAGAGCTCAACTGCTGCTGCCGCCGCCGTGTATTTATAGCTGCACACTGACCCACACTCAACAGCAACACAGCGGATTATCAGGGCAGGAGGGGGCGCTCTGCTAGATTACTGCACACACGACTTCTGTAGTTTTCTGCTTCCCGTGATGTTTCACAGCAGGAGAGAAACACTGATGGAACTTATTTACAATTATTAGCAATAAATATCTGCCATCACGATCAGAACGTCAGCAGAACGTCAGCAGAACGTCAGCAGAACGTCATGAGAACGTCAGCAGTTGTTCATCTTTCTGTTCAGAATTAAATTTAAGTTCATAACGGCTGAAAACTTTTCAACAAACATGAAAATCATTTTCTGGTTTTTGCTTCTTGCTGAAAATTAACTGAATATTTCAGATTGTTGCTCAAATAAAATAAAAATGTGAACATCAGACGTCTCTGACGTGATGATAAACATTTTCTTTAAACGATTAATCAATTAATTGAGAAAAGAATCTGCAGATTATTTAAATAATCATTATTTGAAGGAAAACTAGTTACTTTAATTTTAAAAAGCATCTCAGGTCGTCGTAGAAGGACAGCACAGAGACGAGATCAGAATAATAAGTTTCTCCCGACAACTTGACGGTCGAGGTTTAGTCGATGTTCACGTGTTCTATCCGACATCGCTTCAGATATTCTCCGAGTGACGTCGCAGCGATAACTTCTGAGCTGGAGGAGAGTTTACTGACTCGTAGCTCCAAGCGGCTCTTTGATTTCCACCCAAACCTCGTCCTGACTGAGATGAGAACTTCTTTCTGACAGGAAACGTCTCCCACACGCTCATGTTGAAGAATCTCCACATCCAAAGTTAAAATAATCCCGCCTCACCTCCCAGCAGCACTTTGAGCTGCTTGTCGTAGAACTCCATCTCTTTCTGGGAGACCAGGCTGCACTCGGCGCACTGCCGCACCGGATCCACGAAGCACATGCGGGGCAGCACCACCTTCTTACTGCAGCATTTATCGCAGAAACACCGACCGCACCGCCGACAGTGATGCTGCAGGAACAACGAGACGCAGCCACGGTCAAAGAAAACATCTCAATCTGCTTCTAATGTGTCGATAATCAAAGAGTTACACACACACACACACACACACACACACACACACACACACACACTGAGGTCTGACTCATGTACTGACAGGAAGTGGGTCAGCAGAAACTGCAGCGTGTGTTTTAGAGCAGAGAGTGACTTTTTGACCAGAAATCTGAAGCTGCTGAAGAAAAAGTGAATCACAGACGCTCTGAGGTCACTTTCAGCTGCACGTTCAAAATAACACGTCTGCTTTCAAACACACACACACACACACTGTGCTGATTTCACTGTAAACTGTCTATTCTGGCAGATCTGCAGTGTTATTATGTTAGTAGTCATTATGTGAGCACAGAGCGCGCTCAGTGTGTCTCCACGCCAGAATAAACGAACACAAGGCCAAGTGGAAAAAGAAAAAATGGTCACAAACAAACCGAAGCCTCAGATTCTTCGACGAGCTCGTGCGTCGTCAGATAAAACCGTGTTTGTGAAAACAGAACCGACCTTTCTTCTGATGAAGTCGAACTTGGTGTCACACTGCATACATCTTGGACACTGGAAGAGGGAAAAACAGGATGTTACACAACGCGCTGAGCCGGGCGGATCCGAGTTCAACGGCAGCTCTGAGAGACACTTTGGAATACGTGACCCTTTAAAGGCTTCCTGCAAAATAATTATGGACAACTGCTGCATGTAAACCGACACAAAACTCAAAGATAACAACAGATATTCACATTTTAGGAGCCAAAGCTGATCATCTTTGACATTTAGCTGCAGATTAAACTGTGTATGTTTGTTTCCACTCATTTTCTTTAGTTTTTCTTGAACGGTGGGTCTGTTTAACATGTTTATATGTGTTTTAACATGTTTTAAATATGTTTTTTCATGTTTTTAATATGTTTATATGTGTTTTTAACACGTTTTTAACATGTTTTTGTATGTTTTTACATGTTTTTACCATGTTTTAAATATGTTTTTTCATATTTTTAACATTTTTTACATGTTTTTAACATTTTTAATATGTTTTTAACATGTTTTTCAAGCTGTTTTACTGACGTATTGTCTGAAAAGTGTTCTCTCACTCTTTTTTTACTTGAGTAGACCTTCTAACACTGTTTCTGGTCCATCATATTGTGCCTGTTTGCAGGTTAATCATTTAGAAATGAGAGAAATGATTAACTCTGCTGGCTGTGCTTCGCTGTCAGTCTGGCCAAAGTGAGCGGACACACAGTCTGTTTGTCTTTCTGTAGTTTTACTGCCCTGACACACACACACACACACACACACACACACACACACACACACACAGCTAGCTCCAGCTATCTCGGTATTAACGTGTCTGCAGCTGTCAGCTAACACACAAACACACAAACAAACGGACGTGTGGTCACTTTAGCCGAAGTTAAACATCGTTAACTTCCGTTAAGTCGACTAGTTATCAGAACTTAACTAGTTCTGGTTAGCTGCCAGGCTCCAGCTAGCTGCCAGGCTGGCCGTGCCTGCCTGCAACGCCCAGTCCGGGGGCCAACTGTCCAGCGCCGCGGGAAGCTAGCCACAGTTAGCGCGAAACATGCCGGAAGTTAGGAGGCTTTACTCCCCCCAAAATAAAAGCTCTTTACCATCACGTTAGAGCAGCGGTGCTCGAACTTCTTCAGATTTGACAATGTGAAGATGCTAGTTACTGACATTTTAAAAATGCAAAGTCTGTTAACATGTAACTTTGAAACATATCACGAAGTCGTTTTACTTCTCAAACAGCGCTTTTATTTTGAAAAACACAAACCGGAAACCTATGCTAACCATCGATGCTAGCTTGCTGGTGTCCGTGGCTCCGGTAGCCTCTCACTGTCAAACAAATCCCGCCGCCCGCCTCGGCTCACCTCTTTATCCGGGACCCACTGCGGCTCGTCCAGGGAGAAGGGGCTGTTGAAGGCGCCGTTCTCCGGCACCATGCGGAGGCCGCTGGGGCTCCGGACGAGCTTCTTCCCGTCAGGCAGCGCAGACATTTTGTGTCCGTCCGAGCGGCGGAGACTCTTCAACCACTCCTGTCTGGACACGCCCACCGCGGTGACTGACAGCGCGCTCAGCGAATCAGAGCGCAGAGCGGATGTCACGTGGTGTGCTGGGGGAGACATTGTTTTGATTTTTACACCCTGAAATGTTTTTTTATTTTAATTATTTATTACTCTAACAGCCCAGAAGGTGGCGCTCACATATACACCTGATTCATTTAAGTTTATTCAGTAAAATTATGTAAATATGATGAAGAAAATGTGTTAAAAATAAATGTCCTCAATGCAGTTAAACGTCTCATACATTATATGTAACAGTATAACAGTCACATACAGGGTTTTAACTGGTTAACAGGACAGCAACTGATGATTATTTTCATTATGGATTGATTTAATAATTGAGACACTTCCACAATGTTAAAATTATTAAAATAACTCAAAGAAAAAGCAGCAAATCTTCACATTTGAAAACACCGAACTGTTTCTACATGAAAACGATCAAAAATAAATGCTGAGTCATTTTCTGTCAGATTAACTGATTGATTCAACCTGTAAAGTAACTGGGAACTAAAATAAAATCTGTTGAATACATGTAGTAATATTCCTCTGCGTAAAATAGAAATACTTGAAAAGTTCTCGTACCTGGGTAAATGTGTTTTGTTCCACGTCAGATCAAGTATTAAAAATCACAGTAGAAACGTCATAAATGTGACCGTTTTATTCAAATACAGTTGAGCTGTACAATAGTTTGCTGGATGCGGAGGCAGACAAACACGAAGCCTACACGTCTGCGAGCAGGACGGAGGACAAGAAGAGTCACGACAGCCAGTCTCATCCAGGAACATCCGACACACCGACGGGGGACAGTTACATCTCTAACATGGAGGCCACACACACACACACACACACTCTCTCTCTCTCACACACACACACACACCAAAAACAAACCAATGGAGTGCAAAGTGACATTCAATCCTGAAAAATAAAGAACTTTTTAGGAGACCGGTCGCACTGTGGAGCCTCTGAGATGTGGAGCGGTGCGTGAGGACGGCGCAGCATCCAACAATGTTGCCATGGTAACTCGGCTGATGAATGCCCAGCGGTGGAAGAAATATGAATTAAGTTAAAGTACCAAAATTAAGACGAGCAAGAAGGTTAAAAATTAAGAATATTCAAACAGGTTTATTCTAGTTAAATTAAAGGGGAAATCTTGCTGCTACACCCACTGATAGATGGAGACAGAAATCATATATTATTATGTAACACATCACCGCTCCACACGTCAACAAATACAATTAAAAATTAAAAAAACTGCATCAATGGACGGACTGTGAGACTTTTACCTTCAAGGAAACACACAAAGTCAACTAAAACTTTCTTTGTCGTCGTCACCGTGCTTCCATAGATCCATAAATTTACATTCATGTCATCATCATCTCCACGGAAACCTGATTATAAGTCGGATATAAGGACGGATTTCCACATCAGGCTGCTGCAGTTTGTCCTCTGCAACAGGGCAACAAGTTGAGCAACTTTGACCAAACATCAGGCAACAGTGTTCGTGACAAGGCCTCGATGTTGCTGCAAAAATGATTACAAACATGTAGAAAATGTCCCTCTGACAACACACAAGTACAAATATGGAAGCAAAAACGTGTTGCTGTATGTTATCTTGTGTGAAGCACATTCAGGACATTTAATTACAGTCATTCTGTTGCCAGTTGCTGAAGGTGTTGCCTGTCTAATGTTGCCCTGAAATGTTGCCCTGTCCATCAGAACCATCAGACATTGTTCAGTTATGTGCCTCGTTAGACAATAAGGATAAAAAAAAACAACAAGAAGCACGAAGCAGATTGACGAGCGGACTGATCAACAGTCAACGAGAAGCTTCGACAAAGTGTCGATAAAATCATCGTTATAAAGAAAGAGTCACTCCAAAAATGAGACATTTCACATAAAAAAAATCACTTTGACTAAATTATTGCCGGCACAGAAGTGATCAGATTTTACATTTATACTTCAGGGCGTGGTTTATATATCTGACCTGCATTTATGTTTAGAAGAAGAACAAATGGCTTTGTAGTATAATGTCTTTAATTAAAGCCTTCATGTGAATTTTCTGATATTAATTAATTTACATGGAGTCAAACAAACGTTTATTGCACAGCCCTGCAAAACAACGAGAAGTTCATGAAAAACGACCTTTAACATAATTACAGATTTATAATTTAGTCGATCTGTGCAGTGTTTCCAGCTCAGATCTCCTCATGACTGGTCGTTAATTATTAATTCATTAATCGTTGACTGACAACATGAACTAAAGAGTTCAGATTGGGAAACTGTGACCTGATCTGATATTTCAAAGAACAAATTATTGATTAATTAAGATATTTATGTGCAGCCGTATTCCTCAATCAGAAATTTAAATTAAAGTTTAATAAATATTTTGGCATTTTTGGACAGTTGAATGAAAGATGAGTGTGTTTATTTTATTATATGTTTATATTTAGTATATTTAAGGTACCATAACAGGTTTTTAGTATTGGTATCAGCAACATTTTCAAATGATACCAGCCATAAATCTGGTCCAATAATTTTCACTTTGAACGTCACTAAATAAACTCTTCATCCTAAATTAAAAGTGTGTTGTAGCAATTCAAGCTTGTCACCAGTATAAGATGATAAATATGCATTACTTAGTTAGTTCCTTTAAAAAGAAGAGCATGTCTGCAGCGTGAACTTCGTTTAATAAGTCAATAAAACAGGAACTTAAACCAAAGCGTGTCAGGTTTTAAAATGTGTCGACATAAAAATATTATTTATAAGTTTGTTATTAGAGTTTGATCCAGCTGCTGTCCACGTTTACATCCTTAAATTAAAATCTGTGTCAGGTCAGTAAATTAAACTATTCCAGTTTGATATGCAGTATATATTTGTTACTAACACTAACTAGTTATAAGAGAAAGACCCCGTCTTATTTTGGTAATAGCAAATATACATTTTACATTTGCAGCTTAAATCTCAGGAAATAATCGTAAGTATTTTTAAATAATTCATAACTGGTACTTTTTGGTTGGATTTGTCCAACTTGTTGTCTCGACTAAAAGAAGTAAATAAAATATGTTGTAACATTTCTCCGACCGCTGAAAATAAAAAAGGCGCTAATGTGTAGAAGTGTGGAGTGGCGTTAAGGTCGCAGTCAGTGTGTGAAACTCCAGCCTCGGTCCTGAGAACGTGTCGGTCGGCCTTCATGTGCCATAAAAAGTCATCGTCGCGCCTCGACTATTCTCGAGGCTTTTACAGAAAGAAAGAGCAGCGAA
The DNA here is from genome assembly GCA_036365135.1 of Miichthys miiuy. Classification (NCBI taxonomy): domain Eukaryota; kingdom Metazoa; phylum Chordata; class Actinopteri; family Sciaenidae; genus Miichthys; species Miichthys miiuy. The sequence continues at coordinate 23,054,141 of CM071615.1, forward strand.
GCACAGAAACAAAATTTACAAAACCCCAAAATGTAAACATCAAACTTCATCACAAAGCAAAAATCTTCAATCGACACAGGACGGAACATTTTAGGAAAAAAGTTCTGAAGAGCGACTGAGACGTCGACAGGTTTCCAACAGTTTGTCTTCAAGGTGAATTAATGCAGAAAATAATTTGATTGATATCATGAATCTGATTTTCTTCATCGAAATAAACCCAGTTCAGAACTTCCTTTGGAAATCTGCAGAGTGAGCGTGAAGCTAAGCTAAGCTAAGCTAAGCTAAGCTAAGCTAACGTCCGGGTCGGCCTACACGAAGACGTCATCGCTGGACGAGTTCTCTGCAGAGTCGCTAGTTTCAGTTTTTCAAACATTTCCAAAGAGGCAGAGCTGCTCTCAGAGCTCCAGATAAAACTCAGCCGGCGACGCCAAAAAAAGGTTTCAGGAACTAAAGTGAACGTAAGGCATGATCAGCTGATCAGCTGATCATCTGATCACAGAGGAAGACTTCTGCAGAGTTTGACGAATCTACGAGGAACAACTTCCAGAAAATCAGTGTGTTTCCTTCCACTACTGCTGTGTGAATATTTAGTGTTGGGAGCATCAAGATAAACAGTCGGTGGCGCTTGTGCCCAGAGGGGTTTTGGCCGTAAGTCCCCATGTTCAAATGTCCAACTTCACAGCAGAAATAAACATGTTTACAGCCTGGTACAAAAAACAGTTTTGGTCTCTGTAGCTAATTTCCCCGTTCATGACAACTGTACTGAGGGTGAATTTATATACAACTCACCTGTTCAGATTATATTAAGGCTTAAAGTTATGCAGGATTAAGAGCGTGGACACGTGGGCGTCTGAGCTCTGAAACTTCTTAGATTACACGTTTAGTCTGTATTTTTGGCTTCACCCACTTCAGTTTGACTGAAACGAGTTAAAAGAGAAATGTTTGTAAAACTGAAGCTCCGCTCTGAGTCTGCCTTCATTCAAGCGACAGATAGCATTAAATATTAAACAGGACTTACATACAGTACACGCACATACAAAAATAGATACACACACTCAGATCACAAACATACAGCAGTATGTTCATATTTCTCTTGTTCCTCGATATGTTTGATTAGAAAAACACCACAAACCCTCCAAAGTGCAGCGAAACATTGAGACCTGTACAGTGAGCGCTCTGATGTGGGACGTGCGAAGCTTTCACACACAGGAAGTGGATTCTCGTGACCTCTGCGACCTCTCGGGCTCTCCGTCCGTCAACGTCCAATAATAAAAAACCTTCAACGCGCCAGGTTAGTGTGGCTGGCACTCAGGTCCCGACTCTTCTTCAGACGATTATTTCGTTCCTGCAGAAAACATCGTGAGGAAATCAGAAAGAACAACTGACAGACGGAAAATGTCAGAAAATATTTAAAGTTTGTTTTTAGCTGTACCAGAAGGATTTAAACACTGTTCATCTACTCTAACATAACATTCATACATTTTATCTCCCTGTTTTCTTGTGATAACGAGGTCATTTCATTTGTTTTCTCGAGAAAATGCATGACAGCTTAGGGCTTCCGTACATTACCCCAAACCCTGTGTAGTACATATGTATATGTATATGTATATCTGAGACAGTAACAACATGGGGAATCATAACCCTGATAACTGACTTCAATCAGTATGTGTTACTCGACTGTGGCTCATTATTTAGTCACAAATACTCGATGTTATAGAGAAATGTTTATTAAAGGAGTTTAAATAGTGTTTAATTTACACATTCAGTCGTACAATGTGGTGAACGGGTCGGATTCGAACCCTGGGCCGCTGCAGTAAGGACTGAGCCTTCGTACACGGGGCGGACGCTCTACCGACACCCCAATAATCTGAGCTGATTAGTCAAAATAATGAAGTTAGTGTATGAGTCACACTGCTGTCGTGTTATTTGACCACAGAACTAAACGAACATGAACTGATACAGTTTATAAAGACACATGAGAGAGACGTGAGAGCATAAAAGAAAAGTCAGAGTCAAAAAGTATCTGCAGAAAGTCTCTGAGTAACACTTCAAACATTTCAGTGTCAATTAAAGTGACTGAAATCTGTCAGATAGACATCAAAACAACATTTTCCTCTGAAATGTTGTGGACTACAAGTATAATATAAGTAAAGCAGTTCAAATACCTCATACTTGTACTGTATTTTTGCAGTACTCGAGTAAATGTAGTTGCCATCACTTCCAAATAGCTTCTCTAGTCACTGCAGAATAAAGTTAACCCGCTGTTTAAACATGAAGCTCAATAAATTCTCACGTCTTTATATTTCAGGAGGTATTTATATTTGAACTTTGACCTCACGGGATGTTAACCTTCACCTCCCCCCCGACAACCCGACAGCCTCTCTGCAGACACTTCTGGTCCCGACGCCGCCTTCTTACTTGGTAGTGGTCACTCGCAGCCTTGTCCGGCACGTTAAGAACCCCCAGAGAGCTGGCTCGCTTCATGCTGCACCCAGAGCAGTGACATGCAGGGAGGTGGTGAGGGTGAAGGGGTCAGAGGTCAGGGGTGAGGATGGAGGGGGTGGGGTGGAGAGTCAGGTGTGAGGATTTTAGCTGAATGTGAATGATGGTCAGTCTGTGTTTGTTAATGACATCCATATTTCCACACAACAGTTAGTCTCACGTGTTTTTTATGTACGTGGCTTTAGAACGTTTCTGAAATTCAGAAGCTCAAATTTTAAATTCTGGCACCACAGCCTGATACGACACGTCTGGAACGATTTTTCACAACCTGGCAACCCAGAATTTTCTATTTTTAACAGCCTGTAAAGTATTTTTTGTCTTTCTTATCAGAAAGTGGCAGCATCGTGTTGGTTGGGTTCTTCTTTGTACTGATCAGTTGCAGGTGGTGTAAACTGATAAATTTACATGTCAGTGACGTTCATGCAAACACCGACAGTCCGACATGCCTGACAACAAAAACTCTGAGTTCAGTAAAGCGACACTGCAGAAACGCGTCCATCCTGAAGGAGGTGACCAGACCGGACATTTTAAATAACAACAAAAAAAAACACGATTCAACAAAATGTGCGAACATTTCTGACTTACAAGATGTTTTTTTATCAAAATATTACAACTACAAGAATTCTTTATACTACCACAGGTTGGTACTAAAGTGAGGAGTCATTAAAGGTCCAGTGTGTCAGATTCATGAGGCTCTAAAAACTTTGAGTGTGTAAAAATAAGTTTTTTATATCTACAGCAGCTCCTCTACCACCATCTTGTTTCTTGAGTGGCTCAGACTGGTTTGTTAATACGAAAATCACTTAAAAGGACCCGTGTGTTGGATTTTAGTGACATCTAGTGGTGCAGTTGCTGACTGCGACACCCTCACGTCACCCTTCAGAATGAAGCAGAAACTACGGTGGCTGTGAAGTGCACAAAAAGGTCCAGCCTGTGTTTCGTTTGTCCGTTCTGGGCGACTGTAGAAACACGTCGGTTCACCATGACGTTTCTTATTTTCAGGATTTCACACCGATGAAAACATAAAAACCATCACATGGACGTTTCTGCAGTGATCTCACTTTACTGAGAGCCGCCTGATCGACCGCGACGATGATGATGACTATGGTGATGGCGGCGGCGGTGACATCATCATGTCCATCATCTCGAGGAGCCACAGAGAAGAGCAGCACAGAGAGGAAGATGGAAACAGACGAGGCATGCAAGTCGACATTCAAATGAAAAAATTTATTCATAAATAAAAATTCAACACAGCATCAAACTCAGGACAGGAACAGCCATGCAGAAAAGTTTGTTTCTCCAAAATTCACAAAGAAAAAGAAAATAATAAAATCTGAAGCCGAGTCAAACTGAACTATATTTCAACACGCGCTGAAATAAATAGTCCAAAGCCACAAAATGCAATAAATAAATGTGGAACTATCAGAGGTTAAAACAAAGAGTTCATCAGGCATAACGAGCATTTCAAAAGCAGACATTAGTTTGTGTCATCGTCACCGTCACAGCATGACTCAGCTTTATTTTCCCACCTCATCAGTGACTCTGCACCGCTCACTGTACGCCGCACTTTGGCTTTATATCATATATATATATATATATATATATATATATATATATATATATATATATATATATATATATATATAATTTATATATATTTATTTATTCACCATGTTCAGGCTGTTACAGAGCATCAGGACCACTGCAGGAAAAGACTGTAAGTATTGAGTCTTTCTCTTCAGGTTTTCTGAAAATATTTAAACATTTAATTCAAATATTGAACCTTTTGTCTGAAGCTGTAACAACTTTCTCTAAATGTTTCCTTTTTTCTTCATGTTTCACCGCTTCATTCTCAGTGTTACATCTTTATCTTTTCTTTCTTGAGATGTTTATTAGATGTTATTTTCTCAAAGATTTGACCTTCAAAATCTTCTCATCCAAATATTACAGTTTTTTCTTAAGATGTAACAACGTAAAACTAAAAATGTCTTTTTTCCTTTTTTAAATGTGCTTTTATACATTTTATTTGTTTTATTGCTGCAGTTTTTTTATGTTTGTTGACTTAGTTTTAATTATTTAATACATTTTATAATTGTATGGCTCTAATTTGATCCATTTTATTTCGGTTTGATCTATTCTGCCAGACTTTGCATTAAAGTTGCTAAATAAATAAATAAATCCTCCAAATACGACCATTTGTTTCTCTAAATATTATTTTATCATGTTTTATCGCCTGTTTCTGACAATACATCTTTATCTTTATCCTGACTTTTTCTTGTAATAGAAGTTCTTTCTTTTTCTCAGAAATTTGACATTTTATCCAAATATTGCACCTTTTTTTCTCAACATGTAACACCGGATATCTAAAAATGGAAACTGGCACTTTTTTTTCTTCAAATTTCACAACTTTCCTCTGAACATTGTTTCACCACTCATTACATCTTTCTTTTTCCGAGAATAGAAAAACCTTTTCTTGTAACAGAGGTTCTGTCTTGAGATGTTATTTTCTTCTATTATATTTAGTTTTCTGCTGTTATGGATTGTTCTTATATATAATATATCTCGTGACATTCTGGCTGATGTCGTGTCATTTCTTTTCAGGCAGTGGCCGTCACACTCTCAGACAGACAGCGCACAGTGAGAGCAGACAGGTGAACCAACGCAGTGGGAAAAGAAGGTGTGCTGTGAGCGTGCCAGTCGAAGCTCCCTCCATCATTTCATGTGCAAACACAGCGTAAGAGTTACACCACTTCACCACCAGCAAAGTAGAGCCAATCCCTTTTAATTTTTGGTTAGTACGCCAGCCGCCGAGCTGAGGGCTGGAGGGCCGGCTCGTTCCTGCAGGCCTGCAGTGCATAAAGTGAGTCGCCTGTGGGCGGGCGGGTCAGTTGGGTGTCTGTTGGGATAGTTACCCGGGGTTTTTGGGCTCGCTGTCTCGGGGCGAGCCGCCGCCTTTCAGCTTGCGGACCAGTTTCTCGCTGCTGCGGCGTATCGACGCTCGCAGTTTACTGAAGGAGCCGCTCCTCTTCAGAGAGCCGGAGCCGTCCTGATGGAAGACGATGCCACAGGGTTACACTCATTCACACACACTGATACACACAGCTTAGTGGTAGCAGTCTTCACACTGGTCAAACACTGATTTACACACGAGTGCATCTTCCCATGCAAACCCTCCTGTGCGTACACGATGCAGATGCACGGACTCAGGAATCATTGTACCTCCATACAGGTGACAGATGACACCTTCATCTGTCTCGATCCGCCCACCTTTAAACCTTTCATGTTTCCTGAAGCTTCTCTAACAAAGTGTTGAGACCATCCTGATCAACACACCACACACACACACACTAACATGGTTACAGTCTGAGCTCCAGCACCTCCTTCTAACACCTCCTTCTAACACCTCCCTGTCAGCCTGGACGACAGGTCTGGGTTTGATTTGTGCACGAGCCGACAGATGCTGCAGGTTCTTCGTGTTCTGGACTCAAACTGTGCAGCTGGCCGAACTTTACTGTCGGTTTTATTTATTCAAACAACCTCGGAGTCTTAAACTGAGGCCCAGGGCGAGAATGAAGAGCCTTTTAATGAAGTAGTGCATGCTGGGTAATATGTGTGTGAAAATATCTCTAATAACAACATATGAAGAGCATTTATTTCACCTGAATCTGCAAAGTAACTAAAGCTGTCGGTCACGTGTAGTAAAAAGTACAACATGAGTAGAAGAATAAAACATCAAATCATGTATTCAAGTGAAGTACCTCAAAATAAGTACTTGAGTAACTGAGTAAACAGTTACAGTTTGAAGACAACACGGATGTTTCCATCACTCAGCCCATCACTGATGAAGCTCGGATATTATCTGTGATAAAATAATACTGGCTGATCAATACTGAGTGACGAATGATGAACGCTCGTTAAATATTTATACGTTTATACGTAAACTAACATTAAAATTTCAATCTGTTTCCTGCAGACTGTGTTTGCTGTAAGCTTTCTGCTTTTTGTTTGTCAGAGTGCTGAAAGGAGTTTTTAAGGTTTAGTTGGGCTGAACCACGAGGCACTCTGAGGGGGGTGAAGGAAGATGGAAGACTGCTGAGGTCTGTTTTCTGTCAGTCTTAATTAAAGTGTGACTCAGTGGACTTTCTTTCCTGTGTGACTAACAGGGACACATTTTTGAATTTGAGAGCGTTACAGCCTCGGTGAAATAAGAAGTTCTTTCCTGATGCTGTCTGGATGCGGCTCTTCGGCACACAAACATGGCTGAAGTTAAACTTTGAATTCTTCATCAGGATTATCTACAAGTAATAAATAAATGTAACGATGAATATGTGCTTTGACTTTTCACACCTGATGAACATTAATAAAAAGATAGCTTGATGGATTTCATCCTGGCTCGGTCCCAGGAGCGCTGCTGCTGAGAGGTATTAATGTTTAGAGCGCACACACACACACACACACACACACACAGAAAAGAGAAGGAGCACACAAAGAGGCGACAGGCAGGTTCAGGTGAGCAAAGAGTTTAGGTTTTATTATAAGTTAAGAAAAGATGCACAAACAGGAAAGGACACGCAGAAGATTATTAGCAGGAGCTGAGACGAGGAGACTATTTCCATTCCCAAATTTCAAACCGATGCAACAAACTCTCTGCACCCACCCACACCACCCACCTACCCCACCCGACCGGACATCTATGTACAGATATACAGGAGGTGAACAGGCTGGATGCACGATGTCCAGGCTTCGTATTCGTTAAATCAGACGTCCTCTGTTCTGTTACTTTAATTTAAACACATCGTGCATGGATCCTGTCACCTCGTACGTGTCCTCCCGTAGTTTAGTCTGATATCGTTACGAACAGATGACACACAGAGCGACGACCTAATGACTACTAAGGAGCAGAAACCCACGGAGCCACAATCAACGGCGCTCTCGATCATGCTGACGAGTTACGCTGATGTTATTTACAGCGTGTTGAATCACTACGAGCTTTGAGTCACCACGAATGAGTTTGTGAACGCTCGACAGGCGACAGGCGGAAAGCGGAAAGACGGAGAGGGAGGAGGATAAAGCTTCAACTCAGATCATTTCGTACCTGGAAGGTTTAAATATTTGAATCTTTTGTCGCACTTTGCATAAAACAAACCAGACGTGGTCTTTACCACCTCACCACTTCCTTCCTGTCTTGATGCTGGGACATGAGACGTGGATTAGATAGTATACTTCAGTATGTTTTGAACCCAGAGCCTTCTTTTTATGGGCTTTAGTCCCTCCTCATCAGCAGCGAGCAACAGTTAATCACATTTATTGGACTGCCTGGTTGACATGAGCCGCTCAGCAGCTGTTTTTTCCCCGACGCGCTTTACCGAGACATACAGCTGTGCTCGTAGAGACGTTTCTCTGGTTGATCGAGTGCGTGAAACGGATCCTTTCTTTACAGACTCGAACGCCAAAAGATAAAATCACTCTTTTAAAGCGGAGCAGCAGGTTTTATTCTGATATTTTAGCATTCAGTCCAGGTCAAAATGAACAGAGTCGAGCTTTAAAGGACTTCTGAGAGAACAAGGTAGGAAGCAGAGAATTTGGTTTACTGTCAATCGCCCCTAAAGATTCTTCAAACCACCTAGTGAAGTCTACAGCCAATGAAACTACAGTTTAAAGACAAAAGAGGAAGCAGAGGAGGCTCGTGTTAAAGGACAGCAGGAAGAACATAAGAAGCACAAGTTTAATGTCGCCACAAAGAAACATCACCCCGTCCTCTCCCGCCCACAGCAGATAACACACAGTCGAGTGCTTCAAGCAGGAAGCAGGAGTTTGGATTTAGACACACACACAGGCTGTCTCCACAACACACTCCTTAAAACAGCAACATTATCGCTCTGGTTTGGAGAATCCCACCAGAACCCGGAGGAGGAGGAGGAGGAGAAAGAGAGCTGAAGAAAACTGCAAAGCTGGAGGGGGTTGAGGCGAGGTGAGGTGAGGCGAGGCGTCCGTCATGCAGAAGACAAGTTTTTAGAACCGTTACAAGGCATCTGGAGTTATGCCTGCCAGTCAGACGGAGCAGGAAGAGAGAAGAGAAGAAGAGAAGACACGGACAGTTTGAAAGAAGTCATTTAAGATGGAGGAAGGAAGGAAATGAAGAAGAACAGTGGAGGAAGAGAAGAGGTGAGTTCATCGAGCAGATCAGACACAGTACTCCTCCACCAGTTTGTGCATCAGATAGAGACGAAGCACCAAAACGCCTTAAAAACTAATTCTGATTAGAAACTTCAGCCACTAAAAGCAGCTACACACACCTCTGAGACTGTTCTGGTAACTGAATTAGGTGTGGTCATACGTCGGCTATTTATTGCACTGTCTGCGTGGCTGTTTGGGTTCTCACACCTTCTGAAACAGTCTGAGTTTGAGACTCAGATCAAGATGAATTACTGAGACATTTTATAATTAGAAGCATAAATAAAGGAATTTCAATGACCCATCTGTTTGTTCTTGTCTTGTAGCGGCTGTAAGGCGACATGCTCACCTGCTGAAGATCACTTACATCGTCCTTTAATGGACCAAACACACGATGCACAGTTGTTTTCTAAAGTCAGCCCAGAAAGTTAAAGTTTGTTTTAGAGTAACAAGACAAGACGTTTTCAGCTGTCCAGTCCAAACCGCCCGGGGTCTCGCAGACGGACGCGTTCAGAGCTTCAAAACAAACCGAAGAGGAAGAGATCGTGCAGATAGAAGACAGACAGACAGACAGGCGACGAGTTATTATCAGCTCTGTCTAGACACCTTCACACTTCCTGCTTCGGGGGTGATATCACAAAAGACTGGCTGAATGTCGAGTCATATTTAGATACATAAACTCCGACTGTGGCCGTTCACAGCAGCTAAATTTCAGCTTTGAGACGTAGCTGACAGACTAACTGCACTGACTGTGCTGTGATTCACACACTTTACCAGCAGGTGGAGCGTTTGCAACATGATGGAGAGATACTGTGTCTGCATCAGGAACGTTGTTAGAATGTTTACATCACGTTAAAACAAGGTTAGACCATCACAGAAAACACACAGAGGAGGATGCAGGTAGGAGGCACATGAGAGCAGCCAGGCAGATATTGTTGATAATTTCATATATTACGAGCTCATACTGAAACATTTCTTTGTGTTGTCGCATTTTTCAGCTACATAGGAACAAAAATATCCATCAGTGTTATTAAAACTGCTTATGTTGCCTCACCAAGAGTGCAAAAAAAAAAGATTTTGGAAGCAGCAGGCTCAAAAATGTTTAAAATTGTTAATTAAAATAAATAATTTCAGTTTTAACCTGAAGCTATTCATCAGTTAAATGTCTAAAATATAAATGTAAACGTATTTATTGTGTTTTACAGTTTGTCTCTTCCTCTCTGGCTGCTAACATGCTGACAGACGAAGCACAGGAGGAATAAAGAGGAGAGAAACCTCTTGACAAACTCAGGCAGCAGCTCATCACACGGACACGTTTACATGTTCACAGTGGACACACACACACACACACACACCAGACACAGAAGGAGTACAGTACAGAGCCCATGTGGAGTCAGATGAACACACTGAAGAGTCGCCGCGCTTCTCAGAAAACGAACTCGTCATAAAAATAAGAGGAAAGCAGTTTTCACGGCTGACAGTGGAGAGAGCTGAAGTGGAAGTGAAGGTTGGAAAGTAAAAATATCGTCTGACATCGGCAGAGAAGACGGGAAAAACACCCAGAACTCATATTCTCATCAATTCAACACAATTATGAGTCTTGAGGTGACGTATTAGAACTAATATTCTCAGATATAATAGCATTATTTTATTCTTATTAGACAAACACTCGACATATCGTGACTGTATCCAAAAACACATTACATAAAGTGCTTTAGGAGTAATAAATTAACTAGAAAATATAAATATACAGTATGTATGTACAGAATATGAGCTGCCCTGTACTGGTGGCTGTATTTGTAACCCCGCTGGGAGTTTAAAGTTTAGTTTTGACCCTTTGAGGTTGCTGTAGCTGCTCAGTGTCGGCTGTGGCTCGTCCATTACGTGTTAGATTTGAGCTAACGGACTGAGCGCTCGTGTATAAAAACAGATTTTCTTCTTCGTATCTACTGTTCTGCTCTGATGGCACTAAATGTTTTACGTTCATGCACACTGTGAGAGAGACATACATGCTGTCATATGTTTATTTGACCCGTTTCCTGTTTGGATCGACCTCTCTGGTCGTCGTCTCGTGCTGCTACAAAGTTTGATCTTTCCAATCAGGCGTCTTTTCAGATAATCAGGTTTTCTTATTGACTTAATTTCATTATTAATTTACATAAACTCTACTTCCAGATGAAGCTCTTTCCAGACAACGCAGGCTGCTTTCCTGATAGAAACAGGTCCAGAGATCAGCTGGTGGTGATGTGAGGCTGTATGCTAATAACTGGCTGACAGGACACACTGATGTGTCTCACGCCAAACCTCCCAGAGCCACAACGAGAAGTACGGGTGGAGATGCTGATTGGTTGTTCAGGGCGCTATGACTACAGTTGCTATGTGAGCAGGCCAGCTCTGAGCAGCAGCAGCAGCAGCAGCAGCAGTGAGATGGCGAGCAGCCTACAGGGACTCTACATCTACATGTTCTGCAGTCACTGCAGTCACTAGAGGCTGAGGAAACACTGCAGATACTGTGAAATGTACCAGCTAGTTAGAGACTGGGCTCTGCAGCAGACGGTGTTAGAGGGCGCTGTCGACGTGTGTAACCAGAGTTTAGACTTTACTGCTGAGGAAGCACTTTTTAAGACTCAGAGTTAGTTTGGAAAAAGCACTATGTAAACGTAAAAACACTACGACTGAAGCACCTACTGTCAGATCTAAGATCCGACCAAGTGAGCGTCTCAGCAGAGCCGCTTCTTGGTTTTATTAATAAAGTCAGTGTGAGAGTGAAAAACTAGAAGTAATGCAGTAATTCTGACAGTCAATCAGCATTTATCAGTGTGGAACATGAAGAATTTAAAGAGATTCACTGAGAACAGAAACAACCTCACTGTCTCTTTCTTGACTGAAGCCACTGAAACTGAATCACATTTACATGAAGGACGAGCTCGTCTTAATGTTTAAAATCTTTGATGTAGGCGTGCACTGAGCTCTTTACAGTCCTACATCACACATTTAACTTATTAAAGGTCCCATGTTGTGAAAATGATTAATCCATAGAGAAATGTGTGTCTGTAAATTAGCCACCCACCAATCAGAATTAATATAACTAATAATACAAATATAAATTCTTACTGAACTCAAAACTTCAAAATAAAACACCAGAAAAGGGTCAAACATGGGGCCTTTAAAGGAGAAATCACACAGTTTCATTTTCTTTATGAACTTTTAAGAATAACGATGATAAACTTGTTTTCTGTCCAGCCTGTCTTTATTTAATTATTATGAAATAATAACGGAGGAAGCATAGTTATGCATATTACATGATAAAAACCAACAACATCCATCTATTTCTACCCATAATGCACCAGTTCGTGTTTAAAGAAAGCTGCTGTGACCTTAAGATGACTCCCTCCAGGTGTTATGATATAAACGTAATGTGTTTCACTATGACCGGATCACTTCGTATGTGGCTTCTGTCCAGAAAGAAACAGGCTGTCTGTCGCCTCAACATGTCTGAGGACTCTCAGTAGCGTGATGAGGGCTGTGTACTGTACTTACCCCGTTCCACTCCACGCTCATACTCACTTCCTCGCCACCGTCTGGCCCGCTCTCGTATTTCACCGTGTCGGAGGTCAAACTCTCGCGGCTTCGCTGCTTCTCGCGGGCCTCGGGCTCGCTCAGGACCTCCGCCACGCGCTGCTTATGAACGTTGTCCAGACCCTGAAACACACAGACACACACACACACACACGGCAGTAATAAATGTCAATTCAAATAATCCAATTACAGCAAACGCTCAGCACCGCTGTCACCTGCAGCTTGTCACACACATGGACACTGTATGGGTGACAGGAACAAGTTCATCCAATTAATATTAAAATGGACTTCTGCCACCTGCTGTACTGAAGCCAGGACCTGATGGACACCGACACTAACACTGAGACTAACAACTAATTCAAAAAGTCAGTTGCAAAAGTTCATTCAGGGAAAAACTCAGTGACTTCTTCTCTGGAAACAGATGACTCACTGCTGAGCTGACGTCTAACTGAAGCACGCAGCTACAAAAGTGAAACTAGAAGACTAAACATATTTCAGAGATACATGATCATTATCTGTCTCTCCCTCAAAGGAAAATATGTCCATGTGTTCAGCAGATGTTCAGCAGATGGTCAAACTCTGCACATACATCAATCTGCACGGTGCAGAATATATTTGATATTTAAAAGCGGAGACAGCGGGATTTATCTTCAGAGATATGTTGGCGAACTCCAGCAGCCTCTGGCATGCAGCAGAGATACTGTGAAACCACAGTGCAGGCTGATGCATAGGCTGCTTCCCATGATCCCGTCCGAAGACTAAATTATTCACGAGGGGAAAAACACGGAGCATCAAACTGTAGAACTGTGATGTGATCAGTGTTGTTCTCCTTCTTACGTTACACAGACACTACACTACTAAAACTATCAAAATATAGCCGTCATCAGACCTCTTCCTCTGTGAGAGCTCCTCACATTTCACCACCACGACCACATTTGTTTATAAAACCTAAACGATGTCTCAGCAGTAAAATATCTATACAGGTATTCATTTGGTTAATTAGCCACACTCAGCTGCAGCACACAGTGTATCATGTTATTTCCCCACCTGACATTAAATCCTGGAAGGAAATCCTAATTCAGGATAAAAGCTGCCTCCTCCGCCTCCACAGGAGACTCCATTAAGTCTCATAAGTAACACCATCAGAGCTGCAGGCTCCTCATGAACCTCCTCATCTCATCCCTCACGTTGAACTGCTTTTAATCTGCCATAAATGCTGAGCTGATGCAGCGTCAATCATCTGCTGGTTTTCACACCATCCTGACACCACACCTGCTTTCTGGAGCGCATGGCGGCTTCCTCCAGCGTCTCGGCCGCCTCGAACTTGCCCTGCCGCCTGTAGAGGGCACCCAGGTTCTTCAGGGTGGTGGTCACTGTGGGGCTGCAGAAACATGAAGAGCAATATGAGAAATATCACTTATTTATAGATGACACATTCACATTTACTGCGAAATGAACAGATTAATACTTAGATCTGAATTAAGTTGTTTTGTTCTTTAGATGTAGTCGTAAAACAAACTCTGACTTGTCTTGTAAAAACATTTTTGCTGCACATAATTATGTTTATTTTTGCAGACTTTCCTGGAAAATTTGCAGTTTTTCAAGCAAATGAATGGATTAAGAAAAAGACTGTTTCAAGATTGATTCAAATAGTCACAACAGTCATATAGAAGCAGTTAGAGCGGTCTAAAGTAGACATTATTGTATTAAAGGGTCACAAATCAAAAACCCTGCAGACCGCTGCTCTAGAAGACGTTCCCATGTTTTGACAAACTGCGGTTTGACAGCGGTGGCGTACGAGCGGCTTCAGCATTGTTCTTTTAATCCTTGAGGGAGCTTTTTGTTTCCTGCTGCTGAGATCAAATCAAAATCAAATCAAATCAAGTTTATTTGTATCGCCCTTTACAACAGCCGAACGGTACCCAAAGTGCTTTACAACAAAGCCATAAAACAATACATAACAGATACATAACAAATTGCCGTAGTGCTGCAGCGCTGCAGGGTATTAAAAGCCTTCCAGAAACACACAGAAAGGAGCAGACAGAATGAGTACACCTGAGAAACAGGACTGCCCTAGTCAGAATTAAACGCCAATCTAAAGAAGCGGGTCTTAAGCTTCGATTTAAAAAGGCTGAGATCAGTAGCGGTGCGAATGTCAGAGCGCAGTTTGTTCCACAGTCTGGGAGCAGCGACGGCAAAACAACCATCGCCCCACTGTTTAGATCTCGACCTAGGGACCTCTAACAGAAGCTGAACATCACTGAATTCTTCAAACTGACCTGTCGACTTTGCAGGCTTTGTACCAGCCTCCATATTCTCCAAACGGCGAGCCGTCCTTCTGCTTCCCCTACAAGACAAAACTCATGTTCATTAGTCTGGACAAGTAGCATGAAGCCATGATCTTAAAATGTGACTTGTGCATTAAAGGATCAAAATTAACCCGTTTCTTGTTTAATACCATCAAAGATCACATGAAGGGGTGTTTGGTGGAGGGATTATACAGCAGTGGAGTCAGGATTCTCCCCCCTGAGCGACTAAAGCTTTCAAACCGTGACGAAAATAAACTCCTTGCCGGGAAAGTCGGCTACTCACACCATCAGCATTAGTTGGTTATTATTGAGACTTAATCTGCTAATCCAGCTCTTTGTAAAGCCAATCCTTCCTATTCCATCTGAAATAACATCATGAGCTGTTGAGAGCAGTTTAAAGCTGCCATCAGTGAAACTTTCAGCGGATTCTGACGTCTGCGTTCATGTGATCGTCGTTAACAGACATAAAATTTAAACTTTGTTAGAGTGAATGACTCTTTTAAGAAAGATTTTGCTCACCTTGCTTTGTTCCTCTCTCTCCTCAGCATGCATCCATATCGGTTTGTTCTCATCTGCAGAGAAACATGAAAGAAAAGAGTGAATCAGTTCTGACAGACGTCTGAAGAAGTTTTTATTTTTCAGCTGAAAGGTCGCTTTGTTTACGTGGGCCTGAAGATATTAACCTTTACATCAGAAGAAGAGCGTGAGTGTCTGACTGTATCTAAAAGTGAAGATAGTGGCTGAAATGTGAACGTGTATTTCACGTGTCGTACCGTCGACGGAGCCGAACTCCCTCTCGTGTGCGCGGGTGAGGATTTCTTTATACAGAGTTTCAGCCTGCTTGAACTTGCCCTGTTTCAGGTAACAAGACGCCTGAAAAACACAAACATTAAGAGTCGGCATTACACTGTGGAAGAGGCCGTCCTACATATTACACACTTATTCTTCATCAACAAAAAGTGTTGTACGTTTCACATCCACAAATACAGTCAAAGCAACAACAACAGAAATATATTCCGATGTAAATTACTGCATAAATACTCATTATTATCTTTGCTGCTGACCAATAGGAACAAAGAGCCAGATGGTCCAAAACAAGGAGGCTATCGTAGCTTATTAGCTGTGCTGCACCATCAACTTTTATACAAGTTGGAGTATAAACTGCTCCACAATGACGTCTGTACATGAAAAAAAATCCTCCATCAGTGAAAGATTGCTCCCACTCCGCCTCCACCTCCACCCCCCTCACCAGGTTGTTCTTGGTCTTGGCCACGTTGGGGTCGTCCGGGCCCAGTTTGGTCTGGTAGATCTCCAGCGCTCTCATGTAGTAGTATTCCACCTCGTCGTACTTGCCCTGGTTCTGACACAGCAGGGCCAGGTTGTTCAGCTGCTTGGCCACATCTGGGTGGTCCTTCCCCAGCACCTGGGGCGGAAACAAGCGGAGGAGAGAGAGAGAGAGAGGGGGGGTTAAAACAACGGCCATTACATCAAACAGAATGAGGTTTAAACAACAACCTGTGTCCTAACTGTGCCATTTGGTCGACAGCTCCGGTGTGGTGAGCGACCAGACTGTGACCAGGTGTAGGGGACTCTTTTGCTGTGGGTGGTAGGCAGCCATTTTGTCTCATTCATTCATTTCAACATTGGTATTTACTCGTCAGCCTTTAAATGTGTAACCCAGTTTTAACTCTTGTTGACTCTTTCCTGGAAAACAAAGTTGAAATCGATAAAGAAACACGTTGCCAGGTTGTGCTGACTCTTGCACTGCTTGCTATGGTTTGTTTGTGACTCTGCTGATCTTGTAAATTAGCCTTTAACGTCACACAACAATAACCTGCATAGTATATTGTATAATATGTCATATTGGACCCATAAATTCACTATATTAGGAAATCTGTAACACTTTAATCTGTGCCAGATTGGTGGACTCTTGGCCCGCTTGTTTGCAGTGGACAAACACAACAGACATTTTCCTGTCTGCATGGAGCCAAAAGAATGAGACAGACCATGAAGGAAAATCTTTAAAAGTGGATGATGATGAGAGAGGTGTAAGCTGAGGAGGCTTAAAGCCTTCAGAGGTGAGCGTAACAAGCATGAAAGAGATGCAAGAGGATCGTTGGATGGCTAGACCTGAAAGAAAAAAAGCTGCAGAGACGGTTTTATCTGAGTCTGACCGACCGGCAGAGAGAGGAGAGATCAGAGAGAAAAGAAGAGGCTGAGACTTTGGAAAGTGCCAGGAAGGAAAAAGAGATTCAAACAGGAAGACGGAGGAGAGAATGTGAAAGAGGAATGGATATGAAGAGCGGCTGCTGCCTGCATTAGAAACACTGCAGAAATGTAGAACGAAAAGCACAGGGTGAGAAGTTAAACCGAGCAGCTTGTTGTTTGTCCGTTGGAGGATTTTTGGCTTCAGATTACTGCAGCATGAGTCTGTAGGAGGTCTGAGATCAAACCCCTCCCGAGCACCACAGGATCATCTCCTCCTGTTGGAGGCCGTCAGCCTCTCGGTGTGTCTGATCCACGGGATGGTGCAGAAGCTATCTGTGCGGTGCCACCTCCCACGCCTCCTCCTCCGCACAGCCTAACACATCTGACAGCTTCCCTGTAAACATCGTTAGCTGGAAAAAGGATTGCCATAAGCTACATGCAGCAACCGACCGACGAGCTCCGGGTGCTGCTGGGGAATTGATTGTGTTTATTGACGGACGCCGTGACTCCAAATACCAAAAGTGCTGCAGTCTGTGGTGGTTTTCTGGGAAGCTCTTAGAAATACTACCAACATCTAAAATTAAGCAAAAGAGCCTCTACTTACAGATCACTGACTGAATCCACGTCTGAACCAAATATTTACTGAACATGGGAACTTTTGCGAAATTGGAGAATTAGTTTCTTTCCCTCTGAGACAGATCAACAAAGACATCAGAGAAAAGAGACGCCGCCTTTCTTTCTCAGGCATCGGCAGAGGACAGTCAGGATCTTTGCTTCATTAAGCACAGACTTAATTAAATACTTATTTAGTGCTTTAAGTTTGAAACTTTGACGCTCTGTTCCAGTGGTACTGTGTGCTCTCATTGTTTTGCCTCATTTACATCGTTGTAATCTTTCCTCCCCTCTCATTTGGGCTGCTCTCCGTAGGGTCGCCCACAGTGGATCATCTGTTTGAGATCTGATGATCTGCATATTTGATTTAGCGTAGGCTTTTTGTACCAGATGCCCTTCCTGATACAACCCTTCCCATTAATCTGAGCTCAGGATCTGCAAATAGGAACGCACCGGTTCGTACATCTCCAGTGGCCGGGGAACAAACCAGGTTTCAGTGTCAAGGACGCTTTGACACGTGGACGGGAGGAAGTGTGTCAATGGAAAAGCCGACCCTGCAATCAGCAGATGACCCGCTCTGCCACCTGAGACACAGTCAGCGTCCAGTGATCCAATGAAAAGACCAAAACCAACCAGCATGTCTGTCTGCTGAACTTTAATACCAGGTTATAACGCCACCCCGTCACGACTGTCTCTGATGCCACCAAACTTACTTCAAGAAATACAAAAATAAAAAACCTCCCCGCTCGGCCTGCTCAGTGGCAAATCATTTAACTTTAGCGAGAGCATTATCGTCTGAGTTTAAGTAGAACAAAAAATGAAATCGCCCAGCTTAACCAAAGCTGACGTCTCAGAGGACAGAGAAGGTGAGTTTGTTCAAGGCAGGAGCTGAAGACAGACACAGAATAAGAAGTGTTTCTTCACTTTTCAGGATTTTTACACGAGGTGAAGGAAGAATGAGCAATGAACAAAAGCACATTTAACTAATTTCTTCTTTATTCCAGTGTTAGAATTTAAAATCTGAACTCCTCACATCCAGCAAAGTGATCTTAAAAAGCACGGCTCATCTGTAAACTCCTACTCCAATCATAGCCTAGCAACAATAACTGTGTGAAGTGGTGAGCGTCGGGCTGAAGGAGGTGACAGTTTGTAACTAAAGAGCTCAGACGATGATGTCTTCAGTTTGATTTAAAACACGAGAACATGTCAGAGGAACAGACTAAACTGCGTAGCAGTGGTAAACTCTTCGGTTTGGTCACTGTTTGATGACCTTTGACCCACCTTTTCTCTGATCTCCAGCGCTCTCTTGCACAGCGGCTCTGCTTCCTTGTACTTCCCTCTCTTCCCGTACAGGACAGCCAGGTTGTTGAGGGTGGCGGCGACCTGACGGACACACAAACACACTCGTTATTTTTTTAAATAGTTTTCAGACCAGGTGATGAGCTGATCTTCACCACGTGTGTTCGTAACCACAGCGCCATAGTGTCATTGATCTGGTGAGAGAGTAATTAACGAGGAGGAGGAAGAAGACGTGTGGAAACAGGAAGTGATTATGGTGGGCTGTAATTTGATCCCAATCGTGATGAATCTCTGACACGTGCACTCGGGAGGGAGGAGGGAGACTAGAGAGGCGCCGGGAGGTCACCTCTGATCTCTGATTCAGACCGGCTCTGGTCTCCATGTGGGAGGAAAGGAGGGAGGGAGGGCAGAGGGGTGAGGTGAGGGGAGCAGCTCATTCAGAAAGACGATAGGTGGAGTGGAAGGATAAAAACAGAGGACAGCGTAAAGGGAGAAGACTCTTCTCTCACTTTTTTCCTGAACTTGATTCATTACTTAACTACTGAATGAACTTCTCAATTCTTAAAAGTCTGTTATGTCCAAAAGCAGAACATCAATCCGGTCCAGATCAGAGAGGCCGTTCCTCCTCCAGGTTTCTCCGTCACCCCCCTGTAGATCCATGGAGTCTCCACCCTCTCCAGGACTCAAGCTGGATAACTTCAAAGTGCTTCTTCTTCGAATCGTAGGCAGGAGCCACAATCAGAGGCTTCTTGTTTGTCTTTGGGGAGAGCTCCAACGCAGCAGTGATCAGCTGGGGGCTCTTAACCATTTCCATATTGGCCCGAACGCCCTCTGAAATGAGTGAGACCAACCACTCCTCCTTTCAGCTATTTCCCCACCAGAAAGATGACAGTGCACGTTCTCATGAGCCAGGTTTTAATGGCAGAGAGTCACCATGCCGAGGCCCAACCTTCACCTGCAGCCCAACTGGCAAAGCCCCAGACCTCCCAATCAGTCAAATACCTGCTGGTACAGGCCAGCAAGCTCAAACCTGAATTCAAGATAATGTTTCTTAACAAATACGAGGCTTTCGTTAATCTAGAACCAGTTCTCAACACTGAACATTGAAATCGGACAAAGAGAAATGCAAGAAGAGACTAAAGATTAGAAAGAGTAGAAAAAAATCAAGAGACGGTGAATCAGGGCCAGATAACGGACTATAATGTTACCAAACTATGATTTTCTGGTGATCACTTCCTTGTGCAAAAGAACGATCAGGGACTGGTGACAGGGAGGGAGGATGGAGGTGGGAGGCGAGGAGAGGGAAGGGCTAACCTCAGCTTCACAAAGTGGAGAGTGATGGTCCAGACAGTGGAGACACAGGCCTGCTGGGGTTAACACAGTTAGCTGACCTGCTGTGTGTGTTCACAGGGACACACTGACAAACAGGTTAACGTGTGTGAGAACAGGCCGGAGTCAATTATTCATTAAATCTGCTGTGACTGTCCCAGAGCGGAGTCACCATGTTGGATGAACACGTTTGTGAGAAATGTAGGCGTGTTCAGGTGAAAGGTGATTTAAAATGTATAACGGTGACTCTTTATGACTCTTTATGCATCCAGCATGTGGTGATTGGTGTAGACACCGAGCCCTGTCTGATGGCTGTAAACTTCTTCTCGGAGCTTCACCTAACAACTCTGAAACTCACCAGTCACCTCGTGGGCTCTTTAATAATGATACATGCCTCAGGACTGTAATTCAAACATTACTTTGTATGTGTTACCTGAAGGGAGCGAGGTAAAATATCTCTAAATGAATTTTATTGATCCCTGAGGGGGAAACTGGAACAACAGGAGCCAAAAACAGGTTAGAGGAAAGAGTGAAGGGTAATAACAGTGAGAGGAAAAATGATGGCTGAGGGGTCTAATGTGCAGTATATATATAAAAAAACATAAGAAACAAGAACTTATTTTCTTTTTCCATTGACTGCAGAGTGTTTCTTACACTACAGTCGAGGATGCATCATTAGTGTTTTAAACAAGAGATACATTTATTTATTATTTATTGGCTTTCTTGCTGAGAATGAGATGAGAACATCGATACCACTCTGGTGTCTGTAAATATGAAGGTACGGCCTGCAGCCCGTTAAAAACAGGAAGCAGTTCGCCTGGGTATCATACCAGCACGCAACTCATCATAAAACCACAAAAACTTTAGTAGTAGTGTTTTGTTCTGATACTGATACAGCCTAAAATGCTGGATTAGGTGCCGGACATGTAATTTATAATCCAGAAACATGAGCCTGCTTTTTCCCAGCAGCGTCCTGTTTGCCATTCTTCCCCCTAGATGGAGAGGTCATGACCCGATGACCCCCTGACTGATAGTCCTACCCCAACCTTAACCAGTCTGACTGCTCATGCCTAAACTTAACCAATCCTAGTACCAAGTACTGGCTGGTAAGGCCGGGCACTGTGAAGAAGAGCTGATTTCCTGTAGAGTTAGCTGAATGTTAGCACAACTATGATAGAAATCATTCAGTGTTTGTGGTATACAGCTGTTCAAATGCACGTCTATCGGATCAATGCACACTCTTGCACGATACACAGAGTTCAGGTGTTGGAATCAGTGAGAAAAATCAGATTTGTTACCTTTGGATAGATCCATCTAGCCGTCTCTAATCTTTATGCTGTACAGACAAGCAAGTGGTCACAAATTTCTCATCCAACTCTCAGCAAGAATGTCTCTTGTGTTTCTTGTGTTAGGTTTAAATTTATTCCTCATCTTTTATCTCTTTATACATTGTTACAGTACAGTGTTATGTTATATTATGTTGAACTGAGATACAGGATAACACATCTCTCTGACACATGTCACAAAAATACAGTCCAACAGTGCAGTGCCAGAACAAACAAGCCCAACTGAATAGCCCTGGTGTTAACGCAGAGGGAGATGTACTCACAGCTGGATGGTCCCTGCCTAGAGTCTTCTCCCTGATGGCCAGAGCGTCGTTCAGCAGGTTGGCTGCCTCCTTGTATTTGTTCTGATCCCTGACAGACAGAAGCAAACAGCAGTGAGACAGAAACACACAGACTCGCTCAGATGGACAGAATAACCGACGAGCACACAAAGAAAAGAAACATAAACCATGCTAACTATTTTATCTAACGGCTCATTATTTTCAGGCGACGCGGCCCGAATAGCTTCGCAGCCGTTCCCACAGTCAGTGCAACAGTCTGCTGACAACAAGTCGACTCCGTCTCAGGGTAACCAAAAGAACTGCTCTGACTATTCAGTGCAGAAGATGGATTGTGGAGGTGAAAACACGGGATCAACCCCCGCTCAGCTCTTGTGTGTCCTTTTGTTCTTCTCTGCTGGAGCTGGGAAATTAAAGCTCCTCCAGTTCTCTTACTGTACTGTAAATCTTTGGTCGTGTCTGCTATGTTTGCTATGCTCCACTTCTGACGTAGAAAGGCATCCAACTATCATTTGGAGGGCCTACAGAGGCCTGACACACACTCCTCTGAGGGTTGTTGCTAAAGGTTTCAAGGGACATGCTTCTGTGTTGTGAAGGTGACATAAAGACAACATAACCGTTATCACATCTCTGGTTTTTGTATCTGAAGATATTCAGCAAGGTTAAAAACATTCCTTTCATTGATGAAATGACTACTAAACACTGATACGAACAAACACTGACAGCTTTTACTGAGAAGCTGCAGTTCTGCAATCACAGGCGGGCTTGTAAAAAAAGTCTTTAAGGATTTACAAGCTAGTGGAGACTTTTGTTTTCATGGAGCTGCCAGTGTGACGGAAGAAACCGTTTCCAGCAAACACTGACTGAACTTAACAGAGAAAAATAGTATTAAAAATATCTAAAATATGCCACAAAAAAAAAAAACATTGTAAAACATGAACTTTTGTGTGAAAAATAATGAGACATGGAGAACAGGACACTGTATGATGGAGACAAAGATCGTCTGAGCAACAGCTAAATGCAAGTTTAGGGACTCAACAGTCATTTGTAACAGAAACTGGAAGCTCAGCATCAAAATCTGTGATTTAAATAGCAGGTTCCTGTTTCAGTGTCATGCACACGATAATGTCTGTAATGACATGAAACTAACAGGTGTGTTTCTTGTTTCTTCTGTTCTGAAAACCTCGAAATACAAACAGAATAAAGATCTGACAGACCAACCTGTAAACAAGGGCGAGGATGTTGAGCATGGTGGCCACATCTGGGTGGTCGTGTCCAGAGGTCTTCTCCAGGTCTTCCAGGGCCTGTTTGCAGAGGGGCACAGCCACCTCGTACCTGCCCTGGGAGGCGTACTGGATCACCAGGTTGTGGAGGGTCCTCAGACGGGCCGGGATCTCGTAGCCTCCCTGCTGGGCGGCAGCTGCTGCGGCACTGCCGTGATTCGGCTGGACTGGAGACGAGACATGAGCAAGAGAAGATGAGACATCAGGACACACGCTGTGCTTTTATTTCAGTAAATCTGACCTGAATCTGGAGAATAGAAGCAAAAGGAAAGAAATGAATAGTTTTGGTTGTACAATGAGCTACAGGGCTGTGCTGCAAAATATTTTCTCCAAAAACCAAAAATTTGTTTTATGAAACGTCAGAAAATGGTAAAAAAAAAAAATGACCAAGACGACAACTTTAATGTCAACAGACCAAACCCCAAATATGTTCAAGTTACTACCAGCTGCCAGAGACACTTCTGTGTCTAACATTTCTTGTAGCACGGATGTGAGTGCTGAGCTAGGTGTGTGGTTCCCTGTTCCTGATTGGCTCCAGCTGCTGAGGTGTGGCCATCATCACCTTCAAGCTTCCAGAAGAACTAGAAGATCCTAAATGAGCAGTGCTCAATTTGGGGGACTGAGGTACTAAAGTTTGATGCTCATGACGGCCAATTATTGAATTAACTCATTAAATGAGGTGCTTGTT
Organism: Miichthys miiuy; assembly: GCA_036365135.1. NCBI lineage: Eukaryota > Metazoa > Chordata > Actinopteri > Sciaenidae > Miichthys > Miichthys miiuy. Next base: position 23,077,748 of record CM071615.1, read on the forward strand.
AACTACCTGGGCCAGGTCTAGCTAAAATACTGATCACACTGATGCAGAACGTTTGTTTAAAATCAGTTTCCTTTAGGTTAGAAGGAAACACTCCTCCTTCACTCCTGTTTTTTATATATTACTAATCTGAGCTCTGTCAATAAATAACTTCATGTTACCAAACACATCTGGTTTTATGTTGCTTCATCTTCCCTGAGCTGGATCGTAACAGTGAGTCAACTCAAACTGTGTTTCAGATATCTCTATATTTCTCCTGCTTTCAAGTCATTCATCATCCGAGTTCCTACAAATGGGTCAAAGCTGAAATCACAACAAATAACCGCAGGCTGTCGGTTAACGTATGCCCGACAAACAGGATTATTCACACACAAACATTGTCCTCATTCATGCACAGAAAATGTGCTGCTTCTGTGTGTTACGTTTAACAGGGTCAGGAGGACATGACTGGAATGTCTCTCATGACATGCGGTCTGTCCGTCTGTCTCTGTTGTGTGTGTGTGTGTGTGTGTGTGTGTGTGTGCGTGTGTGTGTGAGCGAGAGGTCAGGAAACCACCTGATTAGGTTTCTTATTAAAGGCAGGCAGCTCTATATTTACTCTGAAGCAGAGCCGATGGGGTTTGGAGGGAGAACCGCCGACTGCAGTAAAAGACACCGACCACAGCGACGAGCCCGGACACCGAGTGATGCCAGGCAGTCAGAACCGGTCGCACCACGGCGGCCTTTCTCTGCCTACGCTCGCTCACGGCTGATTGTATGACAGAACAACAAAAATAGCATCTTCACAGCTCACACACACACACACACACACACACACGATGCACCGCTACCCGACATTTACATCTATCACCAGGTGCTGCAAAAGCAAACTCTGTTTTCATGACAATGGTCATCACAATTTCCCAAACCCTGATACGTGATATGATATATACATAAGATAAACTTATTTCTAGTCATCTATGCTGCCCATCATCCATCTCTAACTCTAATCAACATGTGTTCCTTTCTTGGTAAATGTTACGTCTCTTTTTGTTAGATGAAAAATCATTAAGAGAAAATAAGAAGGTTCATACTAAATGTTTTTTTTTGGCTACATTAGATATCTATAGTGGAAAGATGACAGGAAACAAGGAAGAGAGAGAAGGATGCAACAAAAGTCTGCAGCTGGACTGGAGTCGAGGACGTTGTGGTTCGGCATCTTAACCCTGAAACCACACAGGGACCCTGAACGCAACCAACGTCACACATCAAGGTCAGTTCACAGGCCGAGGATGAACTGTACTCGGGACTAAAGATTAAAGTGCTTTCCGTCTAAACTTCTGGAACACCCCTTTAATAAATCCTGCAGATTTGTCCAATTCATCAGCAGGAGCAGGACGTTACATCTTTACAAGCTCATTCAGTAACTTTAGGACTGAAATGTCGATATCTGTACAGAGAAATCCGTGTGGCAGAGCCGTCATCGCCATCTTCATCCTCCTTCCACCATCATCTTCTTCCTGCTGAGAAGTTTTTACCAAGAAACTTTTTTCACACAGTCTAAATCTGTAAAAGCTCAAACAGAGTGTCAGGCAGCTCTGCTTCACACTGAGAGGATTAATGCCGGTGGAAGCAGCATTCGATGATGTGTTCGCTCTCTCTCTGCATACAGTTCTCTTCATTCTCTCAAACACACAGTACTTCAAGCACGGCCATCATTCTGCGTCATCGCTTCATTTGATTCAGTTAGGGGAGAGATTTAATCTTTCCTTTCAGCAGGTTGGAAACATTAAACTTCCCTCGAGGCTCCCGCCCGTCTGCTGCGTGTTTTCGGTCCTTTCAGGTTCGTAGCTACCGTCCTCAAATGTAGCTTCGCTGTATTTACTGTAAGCACGGATGGAGTGTGTGGGTGTGTGTGTGTGTGCAGCCGTCTGCGAGTGTAACAGTGAGCGACATGTTTATGTGTAGATGGGAGTGGGTTCATGATTATTGCATGACAACATGAATTTTTAAACTGTGTTTATCTCAAACCTCACTTACAATCACCAACAGCTCGTTCTCATCGTTCAGTCGTGGAGATGCTGCTCATGAGACAAAGATTCATCATTCATAACTACTATTCATTTCTTCACTTGTTTAAACGAATATAAATTGTGTTTATTAGTGTCTGATGCTCATAAAAATCTACCTCCGCCTCTGTTTGCAGCTGCAGGAATTATTACCTTTGCACTGACGTAACGATCTGAATAACTGAGGGCAGAAATGTCACATTGTTTTATTGTTTTTACTCATTATGCAGTATTGACCTCTAACGTGGCAGCAGTTTTATTGAGATTTATGCTGTAGAAAGTCAATCTTATGCTTCCCCGACCCAATACCCCCCCCCTCACAGCTATATTCTATTAAAGTCTGTGTGTGTCTAGTCATAATTCATAACTGTGGTGCGCACAACAAAGGCTCTTTTAACACTTCTTGCGGAAAATCAGCATAATAACACGAGTTTTCCATATAAAACATAAAAAAAGAAATGTGGTTCTTTGATTTAACACAGAATCCCAAAAACAACCTGCTCTGCTTCCTTTGCACCACAACCTGCACGGCAATCACAACTGTAGCCAAAATACAGACAAGTCTGGATCAGAACCTATTTTACACCCACGAAACACTTTAAAAAGTGGCCAGTCGACACAAAAACAGTGGAACAGTGTGAGCAGAGGACAAGCCGTTCAATGTAAAGAGACGTTCTGTCACACTTGAAATGTGCTGCAAATATGTAGCTGACATTTTGTTTCTTTTATGCCTCTTAAAAAAAAAGGACAGTGCTGGTGATATTCTTTGGTGCAGCAGTCCATCTACGTCATGAGCTTTGGTAGTGACTGAAAGAACGAGATTGCAGATACAAGCGGCTGAAATGAGCTTCCTCTGAAGCTGCTGCTCCTTCATGCCAAAAGGAGCCAGCTGAGGTGGTTCGGGCATCTAATTAGGATGCCCCGTGGCCGACTTCCGAGGAGACCCCGGGACAGACCCAGAACCCGCTGGAGGGACTACAGAGCCCATCCAGCCTAGGAGCGCCTCGGGATCCTGGAAGGACGTCTGGAGCGCCCTGCTGCCACCACGACCCCGGATAAGAGGAAGAAGATGGATGGACGGTGATATTCTCTATTTTTGTTATTGTTGACCCGCTAGTGGCTCTCAGCTGCAGCTCTGTTGGTTCTTACTGAAGACATAAATCTCATAAATATATTTTTTAAAAGCTCAGTAATTGCCTTAAACAGCTGCTCACTGTCAAACAGGAGTGAATAGTGCATTTGGTGGGGACTACTTCCAGCAGCGGATGAATCCACATTTGTTGCAGCAGGACGGCGCTTGTTTGACTGAGTCAACATACTGTTAGAGACAAAGACTGACTGACTGATATTTAATTTAGTCTCTGCAGTTTAAACATTATTACTTTCATTAAATATGCTCTGTGAGATAAATGTCCAACCTCCAGCTGCTAGGTTAAATGAAACAGGAAACCTGCAGTCTGGCTCAGGCTGATCTGCAGCAGTTGGAGTGTGAACCAGTCTGCTGTCCATTTTGTCAGCAATTTAAAACTGGCTGACAAACTGGTGCCAGGAGCCAAATGGGAATCACCTTGGTGCAAAAAAGAAAACTATCCATGCCAAGTTTGGGGACAAACTGTGTGAGAGACCAAAAGCTTGTAGGTCACTCTGTCAGGCGTCCCAAACAAACTCAAGAGCTACCGTTTAATTCCTTAAAGTCAGCGCAGCTCTTCGGGTGGAGTTCTTGATTTAACTGAGTCAAATGAGGCTCTTTTGGGTTCACAAAGCCAAACAGGGTGAAGATAATCAGAATTATGTGCTTTCACTTTTTGTATCATGGTACAAAATGTTCAGATTTTAAATGTTACAGAAGTTTTAAAACAAAGGGAGTGACTGAAACTGCTTTTTGTCTCGTCTGCTGGTGAATTAACGTTTTATTTATTTTGACCAGACAGAGTTGGTGATTGTTGGATTACTGGAAAGATGATCATGTTGATGATGCTACGATGGTCTGCAAGGTAAAATTACCATTTTGGAAAAGGAGTGTGGTGGTGAGCGATCGATTTCTGGTGTGCCAAACAGCTGCTTCTGATTAAACGAAAGGTCAAAACTCTTCAGAGCTCGTTTCCATAAAGTCAGACACAGAACAATAATCTGAGACTGACAGTTGCGAAAACAAGTGGACGTATTCTGACAGGTGCCATTCAAGGATTAGCTAGGTTGACACCACTCAATCACATTCAGTCTAACAAAATCTGTTCATAACAGCAGCACTGAGGTCTTCAGTCAAACATTTCACCCGACGAGAACACGCTGTAGAAATCCTGGAACTATACAACACCAATCTGGTTGGGAGGTTTTCTCCCCATTTGGCCTCCTTCCAGGCTAAACTAGGTCCTGACTAATGGGTCTTTATAGCCAACACAGCTTTACTGTCTGGACAACTGAGCTATTGAAAGACAAGCCCATCAAACACAGAGAGAAGGGGTGGACATAAAGAGAGGGAGAGGGAGGGAGCGAAGAAGAAAAACTGGGGTGAGCATGTGTGAGAGAGCGATAGAGCGAGGCAGGGAAGGTATAAATAGAGAGAGATGAAGAAACAAAGATTTATGACTGTTAGGAAAAGTGCAGAAAAAAAGGATGTATGGCAGGAGAAACTCACCACCATATATCATGTGATATATCCTGACTCTGGGGACGTCTGCTAACTAGACTTGGTATATCACACGCTGGATAGAAGACTTGTTCCCAGAGGAGGAATCAGTGACATTTTCTAAATTATTCCCACCATGCAAACCCGTCACAGCCTTCCGGGTATTCTGTCTTCACCTGCTCAGGTAAATATCTTTGCAACAAGGAACTGATCTCTTTCTCTGGATCTAATCTGGGTCACATGACGACAGCAGCACTGACATCACATCTGTGATAACTGTGTTCATATCTGTGTCCAGGACTGAAAACACTTCGCGTGAAGAAGAGAAGGAAAGCAGCACACTTACTGCCCGGGGCCTGGTCGTCCTGGTCATCTGGGAAGAGATCATCCAGAGTCTCTTTACTCGAGTCAGAGTCCTTCTCCTCCTGAGAGAGAGAGGAGTGAAAGAGGAGAATGGACACAGTTAGAGGACAATGAATGAACTGAATACTGACTGCACAGTCGTTCTGTGTGCTGGGTGTGTTCAAATACTTCAGATTGTTTATGTTGATAACTTTTACTTTAACTCTGCGGCTGATGAGTTCAGGGAATGGAGCTACACGATGAAACAATTCTGATGAACCGGGAGAGACCAAACAAACCAACAACAACAAACATGGAAAATGTTCAGGCTTCTGATCGGGATACAATCACACCGGAGCCGACAGCGAACAGCACAGCGGTAACGTACGTTGCCTTTTCACTGCAGTAAAAATAAATCCATACTGCCACAGCGCCGCCCGACCTGAGCCACAATCAATCAGAGATTCTCACCAATGCCCGATGAAGCCAATTTAAAGTGTTGATGGCGTTTTCGGACAGATATGCACTCTCTCAAAGTATCTCTGGAGTGTTTTATCCTCCTCACTGGTGTCTAGTATCTAATTGTTGGAGTGAAAACATACTTTAAACGCAGACATGTGATAACTGCAGCAGACAGTGAGGCTGTGTTTTCCCTGAGCTGGTTTCAATGTGATGCATTCTTGCCGTGAATCTTGGGAATTTCCATCTGTTCTTGTTGTTAGTCACAATCTATATTCTCAATCTTTGCTGAATGGCCTGGAGTCTGTTTGTCTGTCTGCTGTCAGATGCAATGACCTGATCTTTCTTTTGCCTCGTAACACTGATCCAATAACAGTCAGTCTCTTTCCAGCTTTAAAAATGGGACTGCTGTGGGGCTGAGTTTTATAATGGCGCTGGAAAAGACAGTGGATTGGCCCTCCTGCTCCAATAATCCTACTTCAGTCATAAGATGTCTGTTCAAACATATTAAACCTGAGGTCATGACAACACGGACTTACAGATGGGGACAAGTCCTCGTCGTACTTCTTCAGCTGGTTCATGAACTCCAGGTGCTTCTTCTCCTCCTCCAGCTGGGCCACGCTCTGCTCGCTCTTCTGCAGCTTCTGCTGCGTCCCGGCCAGCTCGTCCCTCAGCCACTGGTTCTCCTGGCAGAGCCGGCGCACCTGAGCCCGCAGCTTCTGCTTCTCCGACTCCACCGAGCTCAGGTGGCTCGACAGCGCCATCATCACCTGGAAAAAAGGACGGCGGGTTTGAGGAGTTTGATCCATAGCTCAATAATAGAAACCACAACTTTGTGTTTAAGAATACTTCAGTACAATATTTACACCAACTCCGATTATTGCAGCACCCATGAGCTACGTGAACGGCTGACGACAATCTATAACAAAACTTTTCAATCTCAAGATCTCACATAATCTCACTCATAATACCAAAATATGACGTGCACAAAAGAAAGTGTGTAGGCATCTTGTGGTGTAGTTGATGATCGCCTCATCCTCTCCTTCCTCGCGTGAAAAGCCCAAAAAAACACAAAATATCAGTGTTTGGTTCAATATGGCGGACTTGTAGCGTCTGTAGATATAAAAGGCTGACTCTAACAAAAGCAGCAAAAACATAATTCTTATTTTCAGATGATTATACACTCATGAAAACATAATTATGCGAGGACTCGCTGGACCTTTAATAGATTTAGTAACAGATTCAGAGCAACGTGTAGAGCCGTGTACTAAAACTGCCAACAATAACAGAGTACACTCCCCACCGGAGCTAAAAATGTGTTCACTGTGTTGCTGTGAGGCTCTTTGGGTAAAAACATCAGCCTAATGACATGCTCTAAGGTGAAAGGCTGGGCGGGGTGTAATTAGCCAATGAGCTTTGAGGCGTAGAGACATTAGAGGTGTTATGGCAGGAAAATGATGCAGAAAAATATGAATCACGCTGAACTTCACGAGACCTGCGAGCTCCCCACAAAGCTGAAGGTGGATATTAAGAGTCTGCATGGTGCAGTGGATCGTATATTTAATAGACAAAGCCTGCTGAGATGGAGATGAGGGGCTCAAACTTCGACCGTGACTCATCAGTGACTCACAGGCGGAGAGTGTTTGCCAACTGAACAGTGACACAAAGCTTCTCTGAAAATCTGATGTTTTACGTCTGAGCTGTTAAAGCTTCTCTCTTTGTTTCTTCAGGAGGATTTAAGGTTTTTTCCACTGCAGGAGAGAAACGCTGACTTTAGATACCGTGTGCGTTAAAAAAAGAACTTATGACTGAATCTGTGTATATATGCTTCGTTTCAGTGGCCTTCGTAGTTGGTGCTCGCCCTTTGTTTCTCTCATAGTTTACCTCACCTCTCTTTGTTGTATTGATAATTAATCTGTATTCCAAGAGAATAAATAACTTTATTTGACTAAGTACATCTGGTTTATGTTGCTTCCTTTCCCCTCACAAGCTGGGTCCTTCTATCTCATCTTTTTTATTGTGTTTTAATGCTTTATTCTATGTACTGTTACTGTTCTTATTGTTTTTATGATTAGAACTTTCATGATTCGTCATTTGTTGTTTTCACGCTGTGAACGCCTCTAAAGAAATGCTGATGTCTCACGTTTGGTGTGAATTTGGGCTAAAAACAGCTGATGAGTGTGTTCTCCAGCAACAAAAACTACAACAAAGACGTGAACCTTATTGTCCTGAAACGTAGAAATAACACCAGTTGAAAGCTTCTGAAGTCTTTCCCTTGTAATTTTACTGGATGAGTCGAGAGGATTAAAGAAAACACTGACATCTGACACTTTGGTTTCATCAAAATGTTTACGTGAACAAATACAGCTTTGTTGGTACACCCTGAATCTGCGATGTCTTTTCAGATCCTGAATATCTAACATGCACAACAGAACAGGCCTGATAATTCATTTGATAATGATTCACATACCTGTGCCTCGCTCAGCCCCAGCTCCAACATCTCCAGGGACTTGCGGATCATGTGGGACTTCTCCTCCACCAGGACGCCCTCCTCGTCCTGCTTCAGGCAGCGCAGTGTGCCCAGCAGACCGTCCAGGATGGAGTGGTGCTCCTGCTTCAGGGCCTCCAGCCCCTGGATCACCTGCTTGGTCCGGGAGATGATCTCATCCTGGGACAGCTTCTCACCGGGGTCCTCCTCCTCCTTCACGCACACCATGGTGGACATGTCCTCACGCATTCTGCAGATTAACAAAATGACGGAGGTTGTTTTAGCAAATCCTGTTTTATACAGTTAGTCCACTGAGATCAGACGAATCAAAGAGATAATAACATAACATAATTTACATAACACATTAAAAAAGTCTGAATTAAATTAATATTTATCTATCCTTCAGCCGGGAGGATCCACTGAGACAGAGCTCAGCGAGACGGATATAAATATACATAAACACAAATATACACATTTCCATAAACTGAAAAATACTGCGAGCTGCCTTCAGACATTCAGTCTTATACCTTCGAATTTTAAGAGTGATCCAGTCTTGAGATGTTAGTTGACAGAGGACGAGTCGAGTCTATATATACATATATCTCTATATACAAACAAAAGACTGTGTGGCTTTGTATGGATATATAATATGGACGTCCTCAGCAGGGCTAATAAACATCTATATCCTGACAAAAGAAGCCTGTTGTCATCTAAACTCTCTGCACTTGTTGACATTCATTCACACTCGTCTTGTGACTTCTGTGCTTGTTTCATCCTGACAGAAAAATACTTTACACTTAACACAAAATGTAACTAATTAAAAACTCCAAACTGCCGCACCAGGAAAAGTCACGTGACCACATGTCAGACATGTTGATTAATGTGGAGAAGTCATTAAAGAGCGAACACGCAGGCCTCAGATGTTTCATTCAAAGTCACTCTCTGGTCTCGTGGTCACTACACAGCCAGTGATTCGTCTCTCTTTACAATCAATACTCGGCTCAGAGTGAGAAACAACGGGCTTAAACAAAAGGTTAGAGTCTGTGACGGGACACTAAATAAGAAGACGATACTCAAGGTGCCTTTGAGCACTGACTGAATGAAGCTCCAGCTCTACAGTGTGTGTGTGTGTGTGTGTGTGTGGAGTCATCACTTTAAGATACTTTAAGAAAAAACGGGACTTTGGTGCAGCTCAGATGAAAAACCACAGACGCTTAACTCAATCCAGAGCTGAGGCTTTGAGCTGTGTTTACAGGTGACGACAGGTATGAGGCGAGGAAACGCTGAAGGAACTGACAGAAAACTTATGATGAGCGGCTAACACTGGTGATCACAACTGTTTTATTTAGGGGTGGTCCTGAAAGTTGATTTTAAGTAAGAAAACTGTTAACTGTTAGTTACTCTGTTAAGTCACATGCTCATGTATGACCCTGTGGCACACGCTAACGTTGGATACTACTGAAATAACGAGGAGCTTCTTCATGTTAACAGACGCAGAGACAGATCACGCTCATGGCGTCTTCATTGTTGCGGGTTAACTTCACACATGGCTGCTTTAACTGTGTGACGTGAACGTCAAAGTGTAGATGACGTGGCATGAGTGATGGTGCGCTTTCAGGGAGCAGGTAAGCAAACTTTACATCAGCTAACCAAACAGTGCACGGTGCAGTCAGCATACAGCGAGGCTGACAGGTATTTTATAACGTGTAGCAGAGCTCCACGCTCCTCTTTTCACTGGATGGTGCCACCTCAAACAGATCAAGAGTGAAACCAGCTGGTTAAATCCAAAATCAGATGGCAGTAATGAAATGTTATGACTAGAACTGAACCGGGACAGAAATGACATCTCGTAAAAACACTGGCAGCATAAAGACACAAAAATCTGAATGACGCCTGGTTGCTCAAACAAACCATCTGCAACAACACCCACCTGTCAATCAAAGCGTCCACGCTCTTAATCCTGCATAACTTTAAGCCTTAATATAACCTGAACAGGTGAGTTGTATATAAATTCACCCTCAGTACAGTTTTTTGTACCAGGCTGTAAACATGTTTATTTCTGCTGTGAAGTTGGACATTTGAACATGGGGACTTATGGAGACTGACTCACTTCTGGAGCCAGCCTCAAGTGGACGACAAGAGGAACTGCAGTTTTTAGCACTTTACTTCACAGCTATGGAGGTTGCTGCTTGGGTCAACATTTAATTGGCTAATCGACCAGTCGCCTACCTGGTGTATGAATTTAATTTAGCTTTCAGTAGCATCACGTGTATCTAACCAGCTAAAATAACAACAAGTATCTGCAGTAACGCTGCAGTTACAAAACACTGTCTACACACACTCCAATGTATGATTACAACATCTCCATAATAATCAGCTTCTTAGTGATTAATGCGGTCATAGACCTTAATCAGATCCTGAATCAGTCTCGCGATTAAAGAGGTGTAGTAGGTAACTGTATGATGTAATTATTATTAATATTAAGTAAACACTGCAGGTTCATATCTGCTCTCAACACACACCCTTAATACACACCTTTAGATTCCTTCCAGACTCTTTCTTTGTATTCGTTACACACACACTCACTTAAGAGGATTATGACTGAGCACTTCGGCAGCAAGCTGCCTAATAAATCTCTGCACGCACGCCAAACTGAATAATCACAGAAACACTGACTGAATTTATGTTTCACTGCATGGCTCCATGAGAAACACAGGAATGAAATGAAACACAACTCCTGGGTGTGACTGAACAAATATTAGTCTTATCCTTAATGCTGCGACTGACACAATGAGCTGAACTCAAGCTCGCCCACCTCGGTGTGAAAGCTGCTGCGGGTACCAGGTGAAGACAGCGGACTCGTCCTGAACTGCCTCAGATTTCACATTTCAAACATAGAAGAGAGAAAAAAAAACAAAAAAAAACAAAAGCTGAAGAGCGCCCGGAGCAGACGGAGGAAGAGCTGCAGCCCCTGATTGCTCCATGTGACTCAGCAACCAGCCTGCAGCCTATCAGCTGACAGCAGGGCAGGAAACCGACGCCGTGTGGAGGAGGAGGAGGAGGAGGAGGAGGAGGAGGAGGAGGAGGAGGAGATGGAAAACAGCAGCTCCAGGTGAGCCGAGCTGTGCGGCACAAGACAAGCTTCGGAGAATTTAACTGATAAAACAGAAAAAACCTCGTTCACCACATCTTTAAAGGATTTCCTGATATATATATAAATATATAAATATAATAATTAATACAAAATGATCAGTATTTAAGAAACACTATTAATTATTTTCATTAAAGATTAGTCCTGAATCATAAATATTCTCTTTATTCTAAACTGAGGCAAAGAAAAGAATCAAATCACCACGATTTTCTCCACGGTACTCGTAACACAGTTTGAAAGTAGTTGCCATTACCACGTTACATTTGTACACGTAGCAGGGAACCAATCAACATTTTGAGTTTCGAATGTTGTTGCAGAGAACAGATGGACTTCTTTCTTGGCTCTTGAAACTTGGGAATCCCTTCCTGCTGTGGCCACTGGTCCATCAGCTAATTAGGAAAATGCACATCTTGTCAGTAAACGCCAGTGTTTCCTTCAGCTGCCACTCCCTCGCTGCTGTAAATGAGCTGAGAAACAGGGCGGGAGATAAACACACGCTTCAAGATGTGAGTGAGTATCTAAAGAAAAGTTGTTCTTAGACTTGAAGCAGCAGCCAAGCAGTGAATCTGAGTACCGATCAGAAATCACTGCGATAGATCTCGATAGAAGACGGAGCAAGGTCAATTTTCAACCACTGGAAACGTCCCAAACTGTAAAGAGCAAGGCGGACAACGACAACGCCGGCCTCTGCATGCTGCGTAACACAGAAGTGAAAGTGACAGCTCGAGCCTTTCTTCCTGTTCTGATCCAACAGCCTTTTATTTCTGGCATCAGATGAGTCTCCGAGCTCAGAGCCCCACAGGAAAAGGCAGAGTCGACTATTTCTGATGTTCACTTTTGAAATGGAAATAGCTGGCGCGATGCTGAGCGCTCCGGGAGGGGGTGGGGTACACTGCAGCTCTTCATGTGAGCAGGTTAAGGCAGTGATGTGAGGGGATGGGGGAGGTATGGATGGGTTGTGGTGAAGAAGAGGAACTCTTCTGGCAGCAGGAAGAGCAGCACTGCAGAGGACGAGAGCTGTGAATCACAACCACGTTTAAAGAGAGAGAAAGCCTGAGACACTGTGAGCCCCTACAATCACCAACAACACACTCGATTGTTTGTCTGAGACGCAACAGCTGCTCTACCTGTAACCTGTGTGTGAAAACATTTTCTATTTGCCGCTCTGCTGCTCACAAAGGGAGACCAGTTTGTCTGGTCTTTACAGCTTTCAGAATCTGACAACTTTATTTAAGTCTCCCGTAACAGAAAACTAAAAAACGAGCGCAGATCTACTGACGCTCCACCACAGTGCTGTACCGCGTAGATTAGATGAGCCGGGAGGTGAAAGAGGCAGGACAGCAAACATGGCGTCGGCCTGTGGGCGACTTCACGCATACGCTGTCCACTCTTTATACTGTCCGTCGTATTCACTCTCCTAATTTACTGACTTTGCCTGTCTACCGTTTGGAAGTGTAAAGTAGGTTTATCAGAGCTGCCTACTGCTGCTGAAAACAACCTTGATGAGAGCAGCGAGAGTGAACCAAAGCAGTAAAGTTGCATTTCATATTCTTGCTAAACTTCCAGGCCGCTAATGCAAACGTATCATGTGGCAACACTTCAGTGGCCGAGAAAAGGGTTAACAACAAGTGAGGCAGTCACGAGGCCTGACACAGCGCGGCTCAAACTCAGGAAATGACCAGGAAGATTGGTATCACGGACAGATTTGGTCCTCCTGTGTCTGGTGGACATCACGACCTGCTGGTGACAGCACAATAACGCTGAGAACGTCTTATTCTGAATCGACCCGACGCTGGAAAATAAATGTGTGAATGAATTTGTTAAACTGTGCGTCATCTCCTAAAACGTGCTCACTTCTGGTAAAACGGTCATGTGACGGGAGCACACAATGTTTTCTTTTATTTCCACGAGCCTCCGGGCGAGACGTGAAATCTATCACTCGAGTCACTGATGTAGTTAAGGATGCAGCGCTGCAGCCCCCCGAGGGCTGAAAGACACTGAGAGGACACACTGGACTGATTTTGTTAACTGACACAGACTTTGAGATGTAACTCATTTCCACAGATTAAGTTTCAGGTTTTAAGAGTTTGTTACTAAAACTGGGCTGAGAAAGAACTCTGAGATATGAAGAGTTCCTCATTAGGACACAGAGTATTTCTGCACCTGAAGTCATCATTCACATCACGCAGCATACACCAGACAGAGAAAATCTGTGTCAAATATGCCGATTTTAACAAGCTGGAACATGAACAGTAACTTGCAGGTGGTGGTGCAGCGATGCAGAAACATCATCAACTAACATCTGTAATATTTCAAATGTCGCCAACTTTACTTCCTCAGATCATCGAGCAGAAACTCAGAATTACTCACTCAACATCAGACTGCCGTCTTCCAGTCTAAATGTGTTTTATTCAGGACGTCTAAAGTGTAACTGCGTCCTTCAGGAAAGCTATAAAAATGTTCTTTTCTTTAAAAAAAAAAAGTGTGTATTCAACTTTATGGGGATGTAGTTATTCTCTCAATGAATCACTTCCTCACTGGGGCCATAAAAATAACAGGGGGAGAAAAAAAAATGACATTTACGATTTCCTAAAAACCCACAAAGATGTCTGCAGATAGCTCGTTTCATCTGATCAGCCACCGCGAAGCCAGAGCTACTCAGTTTACAGTGATAAAGAACACAGAAATAAAAGAACAATCCTGAACTCAGCACGCGTTTGGCTTTTTCTACTTCATAAATGACTAATGAGAAATACAACAGTAATGGTGGCTGATTCATTTTCTGAGAATCGAGTGATGAGAAGTCAGAAGATGTTGAACCACTTCATTCAGGATTCAACTGTCAACAATAAATAATCTTCCATACTGTGTGTATGCTGTGTGTTTGAACCTCTCAGTCTGTGTGTGCTTATTCAAATTTAAGCCTGGCCGATAGATCAGCTGAGATTTACTGCAGATATGCGTGTCGGCCGGTAAGTAACAGTACAGAAATGTCAGAAGATGTCTGAAGTACTAGCCAAATGCAGTATTTTCTGGAGTGTAATTCAAATATTATTAAGTACCGTGTCTCAAACTACAGAACAGAAACAGTCCTACGTCTGCAGTCGGTGTCAGGTGTTAGCTGTATGCTGGTTTTCACGCTTCACCTGCACAAAAAGCGTCCCCGTGCGTCTCAAGCCGACCTGCGGCGTTACAACAAAATCTGCAGCGAGGACACAGAATTGAACTGCATGAGGAGGTCAACACACACAAACACACAAACACACAAACCTCTGAGATCTCTGAGCCAACAACAAGCCTGTCCCTGGAGAGCAGAGGGGTGTTAGCCTGAGGGAGGGAGGGAGGGAGGGAGGAGTCCTGCACCTTTGGGTGGATTAACCATTAAAGACTGCAGGGCAGGGTAAACAAAGCTCACGGGAATACATGTGTGTGTTCCTGTGATTTCTGTCCTGCAGCGTACACACTGTAATTGTGTGTTTGTGTCTCCTTAATCTCAAATAATCAGTCACCTCTCTGGGTTTCACATCCCAGCTGTGAGGTCCCACACTGAGATCCGCTGTCTGCTCACACACAGGCGGCTTTCACAGCTCACAGCCCTGCTCTGAATATCAATGAAAGGACACCAAACACAGCTAACCATCACATGACATGTTAGGGGGGCTTCAGGGTGCTGCAGTGGCCGAACAAGTGCACCATTCCCCCGGGTTGACGTTCATGTTTTCAGCCCGTGTAGTTCCTGCTGCTTCTTCCCAGCTATCTCCCTTTAAACACGGATTAACCTGAAGAACCAGTTAGCCAATACAACCCTGTCACACACACACACACACACACATGCTAACTCTGAACTAGCACTCTCTCTCTCTCTCTCTCAGTGACAGTTAATGTGCTGATGGCGTCTAATTCCTGTAATTAACGTAAACAACGACCACACATCAGAGCTGGGTAATGATTTAAAACACAAGCACCCACGTTATGTGACGTTAATAATTAAAATACGTGTTGTTTGGGTGAATGACACCTGAAAGAAACGCGTGAGGAATGCGTTAAAGTGGTTAATTAGCTGGTGACCATTCCAGGAAATACACGGAGCCATTCTTACCGTTCTCTAGGACATCCGTTGCCGATGCGTCCTGACTGAAACGCCCGCTCTCCTCGCCCCTTTTTTACCCTTTAAATCACGTCTTTTTGAAGATGGAGGTGGCTGACACCCTTTGTCGATAATGTGTAAAAATATTTAAGTTATAAAACACAATTTCCAAACAGTCTCCGGGGCCGGCTGGGTTACGTTTCGCCGACTTGACGCGGGGCTTCACTGCATCAACCGCCGTTAATGATGACCAGCTAGCTACATAGCTTAGCCGCCGATCTGTCAAAACACTGACGTTAGTCTGAGCCGGACCAGAAGAGCCGCTTCTCCTGCGGCCCCATGGCGGGAACGGGTCCGTCAAACAAGCTCGATGGGCGGCCTCAGTATAAAAAAGTTGACTAGTCGCCCATGAAGATGACAGCTCGCTGGTCCGCTGGCTGGATGACTGACTGACTGCGCGGTGCGTGAAAATGGCGTTACCCGGCACCCCCCCACTCTTCCTCGGTAATGATGTCATCCCTGGCCCGGTTAAAGGGGAAGCTGCCGGGCAGGTTACAAAATCTGAGTTCTCCAATCATAAAACATCTTTATTAAGATTTAAAAATCAGACAATGTATCACATCACTGAAAACACAAAATCAGTTTCTGCATGTTCACTATGTATTATAATGTCATTAATTATTCATTATTACGGTATTAATAAATATATATATATATACTCAAGCGCTGTACTAATGTACGGATTTATTTTCTCCTGACTTAATTTAATTTGTTTTTTATTTCTGACATTATCTTGAAAAAACAAATGTTGTTATCTTAAGGTAACAAAACTTTGTTTTCTCCAGATAACGACATGATTCATTTAAGATCTTAAGAAAACAAAAGGACAGTCTGATATATTAAATTCCGTTTTCTCCTAAAAACGAGTTAATTTAATTTGTTTATCGAGATCTCCAGTTATTTATGGCGTTAGCTCAGATATTAAATGTTGTTATCCTGAAATAACGGGATAATTTTCTTGAGCTCTCAAAATAATGCGAGATAACGACATCATTAATTAAGAAAAAAATTCAAATTAGTATAGTTTAGTACATCATAATGACATCATAAAACATGTTCCCAGTCCATAATAAAGATTTAATATCTCTATTAATGTTATAAATAATCTAATAGAACATTTTTTGTTTTGCACCTGACCACTTACATTTACATTGCTTTACTCACTTATTTTATGAATGATTTATTGACCCTTGCATGAGCAGACAGAATCAAATATGATGAGCTGATCTGTAAAGATGAATGTAGTTTACTCTATTACAGCAACGATGGAGGAAGTACTCTTTCCTTCAGTAGAAGTACAAACACCACACTGTGAAAATAATCCACTACAAGTAGAAGTACTGCATTCAAAACTTTACCAAAGCATAAGTATGTATTGTCATCAAAATGTACTCAAAGTATCAGAAGTCAAAGTACTCACTGTGCAGTAAAATGTTCCCCGTCTGATGTTTTTGGATGAATATTACTGCTGTAATAATGTGTTTGATTTTACTGTTGTAGATGTTGAAGGTTGAGCTCATTTGAACTACATCAAGTCGAGTTCATTGTTTGGTTGTCGTGTCACTTAACTTCTCATGAGAAAATCAGCTTTTCAGCTTTGTGATGATGAAATTTCCAGATAATCCAAATGGTTTTTTAAAAAGTTTTATTTTCTCAACACTTCATCCTTCAGTTTGTCACAAACATTCACATTCAAAATTTGGTGATACACTTTTCACTGGACAGAAAGTATAAAGCTGCATATAATGGAAATCTGTCAATGTGACGTCTAAGAAATGCCAAAAGATTTTTAGTCTGTGTGACCTGAATGAACTCAGTCTTCATGGTTAAAGTTTCAGACTGTGAATAAAATATTTTTGGTGTCTTCTCTCCGCTGCATTGCATCAATGACTGAGCAGTATGTGCATCGAGCACGGGGAGAAATCTGACACAAAAAGAGAGACAGAAACGTCTGATCCTCCACCGTCAGCTGCCTCATCAAACGCGAACGCGACAGCCACCAGATGAACCACAAATCTGTAAATCCACAGCTGCACTGCAGAATCCAGTGAGCCTGTGCATCAAGTAAATACTGATACATATAACAATAACCAGTGTGGGGTTTATAGTAAAGTGCAGCCTGCTGATGTGAAGCTCCTCAAGGTTTCCAGCTGAATTTTAATGTAACTTTAAAATACAGAGACGGAATAAATCAACTTTTTTGTCAGTCCAAGAGAGGAGGGGGAATATATTTCAGTACCAGAGGGGGATCTGAAATAGAAGAACTCAGTGGTGTTACAACACAAAACAAAGATGGGCGGGTGGGTGGATATTTTATCTCTCATCAGGTGGTAGGAGTGCTGGTTTTCTTTCTGCTGTGTCGATCAGTGACAGTCTTCCACATGTTGTTGAGGGCGACTCGGGCCATGAGCAAGGTGATGGTGAAGTTACGTCGGTACCATTGTCTGGATGTGAAAGGGAGGGAGAAGAGACAATTAGAGGACGTGTGTTCGAGTGACTTTGTACCAGCCTGTAAACGTTTGGTCTTTACGTTAAATAAGAAGGTATCGTCAGTAGCCGGTTAACTTAGCTTAGCACAAAGGCTTGAAACAAGCTAGCCTAGCTCTCTCTAGAGTCAACACTTTAAATCTCATTTGCTTAATCAAAGTGTAAACTGATCATCTGTAGTTTTATGGGTGGCGTTGCAGTTTTATGGGGGCTGTTACGGCACATAACACCCCCCATAAAAGTATAAAACCATCTCTTATATTTACCGTACAGACATTCGTGTGACTTTAGTCTTCTTCATCTTCACATTAGGATCAATAAATGAAATATGTGCCGCGTAGACATTTCTTCATGCTGGTTACATCCACGCTCAGAACAAGAATATAAAGTCACATCATTTATGAGGCTACAGTGGCTGTTAACTTTAAACATGAACAATATTTACAAAGAGTGTGAATGAATGTAGTTAACAGTGATATTTCAGTGCACAGCACAAACCAATAAAAGGTTTACTGTACTGTATAAAGAGCTGTCTCTAACCTAATAACACGACGCACTCTAAATCCCGCTCACAGAATAAAAAAAGCAGTTGCAGAGGTGATGCGTGTGGGCTGCAACCTCCTCCACTAACCTAAAAACAAGTCAGTCGATTTGCAATTCTAATTCACACAAAGCTCTTCAAAGCCTAACATGTTTCTTAGACTGCACTGCTCACTTTGATCCCTTTGGGATGACTCCCTCAAGGAAACTGAGTTTCCAGTAGCATACAGTGATAAACAATAGACTCTTATCTAAATATAAATATATAAAGTAAACAGTAGAACAATAAAACTCTTAACAGTAAGCAGTAAACTTGAACTAAATATATAAAGTAAAATTCAAGTAAAATAGGATCAAGATCAAATAAATGCAGAGAACTGTATGGAGGATGAATGTAGAACATATAGAGGACTGTGTATGGCAGACTTAGATTAACAGTTAATTAAAATATTGCACTTAAACGATTGATGGGGTTATTGCACAAAGAAAGAAAGAAGAAGAGTGTCCAGATTATTATTGCACAGTGAGTTCTCTTAACTCTATTTCCTCCTCCCTGAGGAGTGAGACAAAGGTGTTTCTGAGTCTGTTTGTCCTGGTGCAGTGTATGTAAAGCCCACAGCTCCAGTGGAGGGAGATGTATCCACCCACCCACCTGGGAGATACCCCACCTGCAAAAACAACTCACCTGTTATAATCGGCGTGTCGCACTCTGTTTGTATCCAGGAAGCTTTTGTAGAAGACGGCCATTTCTTCAGCGTTCAGGGCGCGCCGTCGTCCTGAGGGAGGAGAGAGACGACACAGCAGACCAACATCACACTCTCGTTAAGATAAACTTCCTCTTTAAGTCACCTGCTGCTGCATCAAACCGTGATTCAGAGTTTAAAGTCTGTCGGGCTTCATTTCCAACATCCAGTCTTCTTATATCTTCAGCAGAGTGTTTACTGTCTTAACCTGTGAATGAGACTTTAATGCTGCACGTCGCACTCACCTTGTTCATCACACACAGACAGGCCTTTAGCATTCAGCTGTGAAAAGATGAAGGCGTCTTTCTCCTGCAGAGAGAACACAAATGTTGATTTTCATTTAGATTTTACAACACAAACACGACGATAACAAGGAGAGGAGAGATTCAGTCATCAATATTCCTGTTTTTCAGGACACAGATGTAAAGAAGGGGTCACCTTACAGCCCTGAACGTATCCAGAGGAGTTTTTGAATCAGTCATCAGATCAGTCTTGAATGGGTGGAGTTAAACTGCCTCTGCATTTAGAGAAACAGCTAAAGCTGCAGACAGCCACGTTTTATACTGTTGATCAGGCAGTGGCAAAACATAAAAGAGTGACTGAGGAGGTAGATCGGGTCGTCCACTAATCAGACGATTGGTGGTTTGATCCCCGGCTCCTCCAGTTTGTATGCAAAATGCTCCCAATGCTGCCATCGGTGTGTGAATGATGTGTATGGATGATTAGCCTGATTAGCATGATGAACAGTTGGCAGTGTGTGAATGAGATACACAGTGTGAAAGCACCTTGTGCGATGCTGCTCTCTGCTGGTGGAAATAAGAGCTGCAGACTTCATGTCATACTAATCCACATATAAAAGGAAGCTCTTCCTCTGCTGGGAGGTCAGAGGTCAGAGGTCAGCTGCAGGGCAGCAGCTCTGAACTCTGCAGGGATTTAGAGGCATTCAGCAGAAAGGACGTTCAGAGGCTCCAGTTTATCTGGTTAACGTGAGATTTATGTGTAACTGCACCAACATGCACAAACTTCTTTTATAACACAGAGAAACAATCAACAACAATAATAATCAATTGATTCCAGCTTCTCAGATATGAGGACTATGCTCTTATTCACTTTGTAGATTTAAATGTTTGGATATTTTTGACATTTTGTCGGACAAAAATTCAAATTTAAAGACGTCATATCGTGTTTTTTGAACTCTCACATTGTTTCCTGCATGTTACAGACTCATGGATTCATCCAAAGTGTGAGAGTGAAAATAATTATTAGCTGCAGACTTTTTTAAAATCTACTTTTTTCTTTAAGTGCTTATTTCTGCTTACCATGACGGGCATTAGCCCGGTTATTATGTTTTTATTAGCACTTATTGTATTTTAAGATAAAACACAACTACGACAAAAAGTGTTTAACTGTTAACATGGCAGCTCGTTTGTGTTACTGATAAACTTTTATTATTATTTAAGTGTAAAATACAGTAGTTACGTCCCACACAGTATCAGCACTTCCATGTTTAATAGACAGATAACAGCACATCTACTGGATCTGAACTTGAACCTTGCTGAACATGACGTTCTGCTTTGTCCAGAAGTCGTGGTTCCAGTCCTCAGTGTCCTGCCTCAGGTGTCGCAGACGTTTCTCCAGCTCGGTTTCGTTCTCTGGGACGTGGTAAACGATCGGACGCAGGTTGGACAGAGGGTTCGGGGGACCGATCCAGTCGTGTGTGGAGGTGGCCTCTGGTCTGAAGATAGATCTCTACGTATACAAACAAAAAACACACACTCCTTAAATAATGACAGCCTCCTTTAGTCAACACAACGTTTGTTAAAAGACTGTGCACGACAGCACACACACACACACACACACAGATGTCACATGGTTTGAATAAACAGCTGACTCAGAGAAACCTGCTTATCATTTCTAAACAGACCGCCTGATGAGACGGACAGCGAGACGCAGAACACGATCCACAACTCGAAGGGCAAAAAACAGGTAGATACAACTTTAAAACACACACACACACACACACACATTTATAGGAAGTTCTTTAAGTTTGCAAACTAACAAACTAATAGTTTCAGCTCTAAAAACATCATTGATTTATACAAAATTTGATGAATTGTTACAGATTTAATAATTCAACACATCACATAATAATAATAATAATAATAATAATAATAATAACTTTATTTATATAGCACCTTTAAAAAACAGTTTTACAAAGTGCTTTACAGAGCAGTAGACCCAACAGAAGGCATCTAAATGCTACTTAATACATTAATAATAACAATTTAACAATATAATATACAGAATAGTTTAATTTTAATCTTCATCAGCTGATATTTGCCTAAAGATGCCGACAGATATATCTGTATTACCGTATATGTTGTCTGACATGCACCGATATGAAAACTACAGGACGTAATTCATGTTGTTGGGATGTTTGGTGTAATTTTGGACAAAACACAAAAATAATGACAGAACTGCTAAAAGACTAAAAAATAATAATAATTACAGATGCAACATATATTAACACTTTGGACAATAAAGCGTAAAAATGTCTTTATATATATATATATATATATATATATATATATATATATATATATATATATATATATATTCCTTCACTCTGATATTAATAAATTAAATTTGAAACCTTTTTGCATTTTTAATGAAGAGACAGTATCATGGCAACACACACACACACACACACACACACACACACACACACACACAGTGTAAACAAGCTGTCAGGCCTTCACTCTTCGTCCTGTCGCTGCCTGTAAGTCAAATATTAAGCTGTAACTCAGCAGTCCGGTTATGTTGTGTTTACTTTATGAAGCAGTTCGGTTACTTTCTGCATACTTCACGGAGCTTTGGGGTTTACCGGACAGACCTTCGGTGTTTTGTCCCGCTGGGCGGCCTGTCTGGAGCTGCTCTGCCGGCTGCTGGCTGTTGACATGCGGAGTGTGCAGACAGGACTGAAGGCCCTCCATGTTAAACACCCCGCCGCTGCTGCTCTGGACGCCATTTTAACTAACCGACACTTAACGGCCGTCTGAAGGAGACTCTGTGACCGTTACCGTGCAGACAGTCACATGAACGGTATTAACGGACACTACACTTAACGGGAGTTCATGTCGGTGTCCTTTCTGCGAGGATAACCGGCCGTCCGGTCACGTGAGTACCGAAACGAAAGGGTGGGCTCCAAAACTTTACCGGAGTAAACCGGCGGGGCGGGGTATCTCGCTATAAATGATAAATTGTACACAGTAATATTGTATATAACGTAATATAATAAATACAGTATAACATAATATACAGTATAGTACATAGAACATCAAATATGATAAAGTATAGTATGAATTGTATATTACAGTATAATAAATAATAAATAGAGTATATTATGTAACAAAATGTAATAAATAAAATAGGTGTTTTATAAATGGAGTACAATGTGAACCTCAGAGCTGTGGTAGAGTAAAAGTATAAAGTATAAAGATATAAATAAATCAGCTAGAAGTACTTCAATATTTAGTTTCCCCGCCTTTGCCGACGCCGCCACGTAACAACCGGCACGGCGGCAGGTAAAAATAGAGCGCACCCAATGTTGGTCGACCAAAAACTTACACCGAGTTAAAAACAGTAAAGTCCGTCTGAGATTAAAAAAATAATAATAACGCGTCGATGTGTTTTATTCTACGTCGATGTGAGTTTATTACGAGTTAACTAAACGTTTATTAACATCTTTTATTTATTAGTGAATCAAACACCGATGATTTTTAAAAATACAGCCGAACGAGCGAAGAGAAACTCCGCGTTAGTTCACACTCGAGGAGCTGGAAAGTAACTAGTAGAGGTAGCTAGGTGGGCTAATGTTTAGCTTTAATCAGAGGACGTGCGCACTTTTCCGTGACGGTTCCGATGGCTGTACGCTGGCTATGCAGGTAAGAGCCGAACTGTTAACGTGTGGCGGTGCTGTTCGTGTGTTTAGACCCTGAAAAGCTGGAGTTATTTCGGCCAAGGTGTGGCGGGGGGGAGTCAGGTGATCATCCAGTAAAGCTAGCTTAACGCTGTGACACAGACAATGGCATTCACAGAGCGGCGTACGCGGGGAAACGGGGCTCCAACGGCGGGTTGTTAGGAGACAAAACGTCCGTTGAAATCGTGTTTATGCTCCGGTGGAGCGTCTGTGGGTGAGGTAACGAGGGGGGGGACTCGGTGATAGTGTGTGGGAGGGGCGACGGCAGCCCCACCGCAGTCAGTCAGTCAGTCAGGCGGGCGGGCAGGCGTTAGGTGACCGGAGCATCCTCGACCCTCCACAGCCTCCAACCGCCGCCACCACCGCCGATTTTGGGATTACCCACTCGGATGCTCCACGAACCGCCCTGCGTTGGCTGATGGAAACAGACATCCGTAAAAATGTGCGCGAATGTGTTCGGAGTTTTGAAAAGGTGAGGCTCAACGACACGGCTGATGTGTGTGTGTGTGTATATATGTGTGTGTGTGAGGATACACATGACAGCTTCTGGGGATGCTTCGAGGTGTGTAGTGTTGGTGTGTGTGTGTGTGTGTTCTGGTTCTGGTCCAGCTGTGTCCATCATGTGCACATCCTCCACACAGAGAGGCAGACTCCTTCGCATCATAGCCGGCCAGAGATGATTTTGCTGTGGGTGACATAATGCGCAAAGCCGTGCGGGACCGGTGCGGTGCATGCATGCAGCCTGGAGATGGCTGAGGTGCATGAACGATTTTAGGGGGAGGGTGCAGGGGTGGTTGGGTGGTGGTTGCATGTTACCTCCAGCTCAGTTAGCCGTCATGACTCATGGACTGATTCCTACTAGCAAACCTATTCTTAGCTCTTTCAGATCATCACATCAGGATGGAGACAGCCCCTCTTTTCTGGTCTGTGTTGGATCAAATTAAAGCGGATGAGGTGTTCGCCCCGGCTGGAGTGGATTTCGCTGAGATTATCCTAATAAATACTCAGATTTGGGAGCTCATGCGTTGGCATGCGTTCATCCACTGTTCTGGAAATGCCCAGCCCCTCGTCCTCTTACATAAAAGTATTTTAGGGACTGCTGATGCATAATCCTGTCTTATTCCAATGAGTGCTATTGATGCCGCGAATACCAAAACATCATATTGTGGTCCACGGTGTTCCCATGCAACACATCACGCTTACAGGCAGCCCGACTGATAATGACAGCCTGTGTGAGCCTCAGTCCTCCGTCTCCTGGACATATACAAAGTTCACTTTGACGTACGCTGGGCGTTTGTGGAAAGGATGGAAAGAACATCCTTAGTAACAGTTTTACCGCTCGCTCTTCCCTTTTCTTTGTCTCCGTCAGAGGAGAATGTATTGTAAGGATGAAGGCTGTTCATCAGTTCAGTAGACTTGAAGTGGCCCAACAGGTCAGAGGGATCCTGAGCTTGAAGTGACGGGTACAGTTAGAGGTTGGTAACATCTTGTAACATTTCGTGTAATATCTCTGCTCTGGAGTGTCGGTGTAGAGCCGTTGAAGCTTCGAAACAGTAAATACTGAAGTTCAGGACCAGCAACTGCGCTACAAAGACACACAACACGACTACAGAGACACACAACACAACTACAGAGATGCTAATCGAATTTATAGAGACACAACTTTGACAAGATGCAAAACGACTGCAAAGAGGTGCTAAATGACTAGAAGACAGCATGACTACAAAGAGACATAAAACAGCTATAACAGATGCACAACAAACTACAAAGAGATACAACATGACTACAAAGTGACACTAAAGGAGTAAGAGACAAATGGCTAAAGATGCGACATGACTACAAAGAGACAAATAGATGCAAGGAGATTTAAAATGACTACAAAGTGACTCAACAAGACTACAAAGTGATGCTAAACAGTCATGAAGAGAAATGCAACAACTACAGAGAGATACAAAACTACAGAGAGACACAAAGTGATGCAAAACAACTACAAAGAGACAAATTGCCACAAAACATCTACAGAGGGATACAAATTGACTACAAAGTGATGCTAAATGACTACAAAGAGACATCAGACAACTACAAAGAGACAAATAGATGCAGGGAGATTTAAAATGACTACAAAGTGACTCAAGAAGACTACAAAGAGATACAAACTGACTACAAAGTGATGCTAAACAATCGTAAAGAGATGCACAACAACTACAGAGAGATACAAAACTACAGAGAGACGCAAAGTGAGTTCAGAGTGATGCAAAACGACTACACGACAGTAAATTACAACAAAGAGACAAATGGCAACAAAACAGAGATACAAAGTGACTACAGAGAGATACTAAATGGCCAAAGATGCAGCATGACTTCATGGTTTCATTAATTCTGCCTCTTTGTAGCCGTCGTCTCTGACACACCCGTCCTCTCTAAATCTACAGAATGACCTGCATGCTGTGGATTAATAACCATAATGAGTTGGACAGAATTGGTTTTGGCGTTTTTGGCCCGTTGTCAGTCGTTAACAGTGAAATTGTGCTGATGACATATTTCTGAGTAACGTCGAACTGGGAATACGTTTCACCGCTCGAGGCACCTGTGACACACTTTACGAGGCGCTTTGACCGAATCTTCCTGCACATGCACCGAGGCACTGGAGGTGGCTTCCTGCCTTCGTATTTTGGGTGTTGGTCAGCGGCGATTATTTCCTCATCAGTGTTTTTTTTAAAGCTCGACGTGCAGGCAGGATCCTGTGTTTGTGGATTAGAGAGTGATCAGCATCATGTCAGACACCGAGCCTGATAGAAGAGCACAGCAATACTCCGAGTGGTTGTCATGTGGGCGTTCTTCTTGTCGAGACAAAATGTAGGTTAACCTCGTCCATTTTCTTCATGACTGTATTGTGTGTATATATTTTATACATTATGTGGGTGTGTTGGTCTTTAGCCGGGGTGATATTTTATTATAACGAACAGGCTCAACAAAACAGGTCAAGGTCACAAAAAGACGGCCACAGTTTGGGTTTGTTCTACTCACTGTTAAGGTTCATGTCTTGGACTGCGGGAGGAAGCCGGAGTACCAGACAGAGCAAGGTTCAGCCGAGGTTCAACCCGGACTGTGAGGCTAACCACTGCACCACCGTGCCGCACCCATCTGCTCAAACATATCCTGGTTAAATAAAAGCTTTTGTTACTGCGAGACACCCTGATTTACACGACTGTGGCAGGGTGAAACTTTAATCAGTGAAGGTCGACAGAAACAAGATTTAAGTCGCCAGGACGTCGGGTCGATCAGGCTGCACATTTTGGGCTCCAGTCGAGCTCATAGCAGATATCTCAGTGTCAGCACGTGTCGGATGGTAATTAACAAGAACGGAAATGTCCGAATTTTTAGGAGGTGACGTAGAAAAAGGCGTGACATCTTTTACTACATCACTGGCTTCAGTTAGTCCTCTAGAGCAAACCAAGCACCAACCTGTGAAATGATGCTCTTCTCGTGCACTTGAGGCTGGTTCCAGAAGTGAGTCAGTCTCCATAAGTCCCCATGTTCAAATGTCCAACTTGCCTGGTACAAAAAAACTGTACTGAGGGTGAATTTATATACAACTCACCTGTTCAGATTATATTAAGGCTTAAAGTTATGCAGGATTAAGAGCGTGGACGCTTTGATTGACAGGTTGGTGTCGTTACAGATGGCTTGTTTGAGCGACCAGCCCGCCTCAGCTCCACCGATGATCCACGTCTTTGCTGATTTGATCAGCCGGGAGGTGGAAGAGGCAGATATGGCTTCAGAACAACTCTTTGCTTTCATGTAAAAAGATAAATATTGGCTGATAGATTGGTGTCAGATATTTGAACTCTTAAATCCAATACAGATCAGACTCTTCAATCGTGAATCACAGCTTCAGTCTTTCAGTGACGTGACGGTTCAGATCGACGAGGCTCGTAACGTTTCTGCAGCGAGCTGACAGCGCAGTGGTCGAGTGTCAGGACTGCTTTCATGTAAGATGGATTATTTTCATGTTCGGTGATGCTTTAGCCCGCGGCCTTCGGCTGATTTTAATGTCTCGTTGTGGTTATATTAAGATGTCTAACATATCGTGTGTGTCGATGCTTTTGTTCCCTCTGGAGATGGACAAAAATCTTTTGTTCCATGACACCACCGACACAGGAATGCCACATCATTTGCATATTAACTAGCACGTGAGAGCGGCGCTAACAGCATTTAAATCCCACTGCGTTGTTGTGAATTCTTCAGGAGTTGGTGGAGATTTAAATGTCGGGCTGAGGTGACAGAGTTTGTCTTTGGCGGGCGTCCAGACGTTAGTTGGAGGTCGTATTCAACCGGTGTTTGTGTGGGAGTGTTTGAAAAGAAACTTTTGAAGTAATCCGCCCGCTCTGGACAGAAGACAACAATGTGTAACAGCTCTGTTTGTGCCTGCGCTGAATTGTTGCTCATTGTTCTGACTTCCCTTTCATGCTTCCTTTCTTTGCAGCCTCTTTGGGAAGCCCTTTGATGGCGGGAAGAGGATGGACCATGGCGGTCCGCAGCAGCAGCAGCAGCATCCAATGGAGCAGCAGCAGCAGCCATATTATCCGCAGCACCCTGCCATGATGCGGCTGTACGAGGTCCAGAAGGAGGTAGCGTCCCTCGGGCCTCAGGTCTGCACCTTCAGCGGCCTGCAGAACGACCGCGACTACAAGCGGCTGGAGCGCGAGCTGACGCGGCTGCTGCTGGAGGTGGACCAGGTGGACACGGAGGGCAAACCGGAGCTGCAGGGGGCGCGAAAGAGAGCGGCGCAGGAGGTGGAGGGCCTCCTGCGCTACCTGGAGGAGAACGTCACCCATCCGTCCCGCCTGGCCATCGAAGAGCTGAGCAATGAGGCGCGGCGGCTGGTGGACGAACGCGTGGTCGTGCCCCAGCGTGCCGGCGGCGTGGCCGAAATAAACGACGAGCTGGTGGATGCCCTGCAGGAGCTCGTGCTGAGGCTCACCCAAGTCAAGACCGAGGGGAGGGTGCCGCTCCGCAAGGCGCGCTACCGGGCGCTGACACGCCTGTGCGCCGTCCAGGACGTGCTCGAGGGCCGCACCCAGCAGCAGACGCTCTCCCTGCCGCTGTCGGGAGACACCCACGAGGCCGTGCACCGCATCAACCAGGTGATGGTGAAGGTGAGCGTGGCGCGCAGTCAGCTCGTGGCTCTGCTGATGGGGCTGAGCGGGAGGGACAGCTGCGCCCACCTGTCACGGATCCTCACGGAGATGCAGGTGGAGCTGGACGCTCTGGATGTTTCCGGGAACGCGGCGATCAGAAATTACCGGAAACAGGTCGTGGAGGAGATCAACGGGCTGCTGAAACATCTGGACCTGGAGGGGGAAGGAGACGACACGCGCAGGTACACACAGCTGAGGATGATCAATTATTTTCTCAATTAAAGTCCAAAGATTTGGTTTAATTTAATGTAATATTATCGTGTTTACTTTAATGGCAGTTAATTAATAATCTAAATGTTGTGGCTGCGTCCTCAGATTCGTTTTAAATTGGAGGATTAAACTCGTTCTGTTCTTCAGAGGTGTCACAGTGCACATGAGCTGATTACTGCACATCACGGACGGTGAATCAGAGCAGGGACTGTGTGTTGTTGTTGTTGAATTTGCACCGTCAGGAGTGATCAAGACTCACTGATGACAATAATACACCTACTGAACGCTTCATTATGTTGCTGCCTGGTTTCGGCCTTCGTTAGAGTTTCGTCTGATGCTGAAAATAAACACGTTAATGAAAAAAGAAAAAGGACGACAGCTCAGCGTTTTAATTTGTTTGCAAATGTCGGATGAGCCAGAACGACAAATATTCTAAATAAAACATATATTACTGTCGATCTTCAGTGTTTTTCAGGCCCAGCACCTCGTCAGCGGAGATGCAGCAGAGACCCCGGCTATGAATATTGTGTAGACTCGTGTTGCATATTGAACCGGGCCAATTATAACGCGTAGGGCAGATAAGATGGAAATTCACTTGTCACAGCAGCTCCTGCACACAAGGTGGATCAGAAATGACTCATAAATCATAAATCTATATAAAAAGTCACAAAGTCATGCAGAGGGCTGCACAGACACGATGTTACCGAGTCCGCTCGAGTCGGGTCTAGAAAACAAAACACACGCGAGTCCAACCTGTCCTCTCAGTTATACGACTCATGATCTTCAACGTGACACTTCATCTCCATAAACAATTTTCCAACATACAATCAAACAGCCATGATGGCGGCGGCGGTAACATCAAGCCAGCGCGCCAGTTACTACAGGCTCAGCAGTTACACAAGCCAAAAACTAGTTTGGCCTTTCCCACGACGACACACCTGTACCTCGCCGTACCTGCTCTACCTGGAAAAAAGTGTCAGTTAAATGACTAAATGTAATTAGATTACACCCAACCCTTTGTGCACACATTGAAACTCTCTGGATCTGACGTTGTTGTAATAACTCAAAAGACATTTTGAAATCTGATTTGAGCAGCCGAGAGCGTCATTTTAAATCAAGCTGAAGAAAGTTTACCTGACTTGTGCTTTTATTTTGGCGGTTTTAAATGATGGTTCTCCTGCTGGTCTGATGGAGCTGCTTCACCTCGTCCACTCCGTCGTGTTTACACGCCTCAGTATATTCATATTTTTAGCTGAACGGTGCTGATTCTGACGCGTGTTACAGGTTTGATCATCGTCGGTGACTCACTGTTTGTTTCTTCAGGTACGACTTGGCGCAGAACAACTCCATCCGTGAGATCGAGGCGGTGCGAGCTCACGTGTCTCACCTGCGAGAGGGCGTCCTGAGGCACTGCGTGATGGGAGATCTGAGCTTCAGGCCCAAAGCCGAGCTGCAGAGCCTCCTCACCCACCTGGACCAGGTGGACACCGCCAAGAACCCGTGCATCAGAGAGGCTCGCCGCGCGTGGTGGAGGTCCAAGCCATCATCACTTTCCTGGACCTCCGTGAGGCCCTGGCTCGCCGTCAACCGGGCCCCGCCGAGCATCCGTCGCACCGGGCCGTGTGGCTGGTCCTGGGGAGCCTGTCGGACCTCCAGGCTCAGGTGCTGGGCTTCGATGGGAAGCGGGCCGACAAGAGCTACATGATGCTGGAGGAGCTGCTGACCAAACAGCTGCTGACGCTGGACGCCGTGGACCCGCAGGGCGACGAGACGACCAAGATGGCGCGGAAGCAGGCGGTGAAGTTCGCCCAGAACATTCTCAACTACCTGGACATGAAGACGGACGAGTGGGAGTACTGATCACGGATAAAAACACACGGATCACGGTGTGTGTGTGTGTGTGTGGTCGCCGTGTTGCGAGGCGGGGACACCGGATGGGACGTCGCTGCAGGAACGAAAGGAGCTGATAATGTGTGTAAATAAAAAAAACAATAAAAAACAACTTACGTTATCATTCCACGGGCTGTAAATATGGACTCAAATCCCCAGAATGCACTGCAGCAGCGCTTTTCTTTTGTCTCTTTGTGGTAGTTGTGGCCGACCCTGCTGAGAAGTCAACACACAGGAACTCCTTTTGTGAAACACACTTTGAATTTTTATTTTTAAGTTAACTCTCCTGTACGGACGTGACTCTGTGTGTGTGTGTGCGTGTGTGTGTGTGTGCGAGCGCCTGTTGTCGTCATATTTGGTGCGTGGTTGTCGAAGCCTGCTGCCAAAGCACTAAATAATGCCTGTTACAGTGGTCGTATCCTCCAGACTGCACTTGATATCGATGAGTGTGATGGATTGCTTCGTGGTGGCTTCCCCGTCTGGCCTGATTTATTAAGTTGTAAATGAAGACAGCCAGATGCATGCGTTAAATACAGTGACCCACTTAAAGGAGAGTCCACTGCTGCCGTGTGAGGCGAGGAGTCGGGTCCAGGTTGTGGTACCTGTTGTTGCTCAGTCACATGGAGCGTTTTTTTTTTTTTTCTTTGATTTTGCTGCAGTTTGTCCGTCGTCTGTCTGAAACACGCGAGGTTGAAGCTGAAGTCAGGCAATCTGTGTTTAAACAGAGATGTAATTAGAGAGACAGAGCAGTGGGAGTCTGCATTATTGATGTAAGGTCGTCCTCCACTCACTGCGTGACCCTGTGTAACCTCCATCAGCGTCCGGTCCGTGTCTCCGGTAGCGCTCCAGTTCACACGAATGTGGCAAACTTCCCTAATCGCTGCGTACCACAGCTGTCGTGGGCAACCGGTCCAAAAAAAAAAAAAGTTTAACGGAGAGGCGGATGCTCCTTCCCCCTCGCTGCTTGTGTAGCTGTTAGTCTGTGATATGCTTCAAATGTTTGTTGTGACTTTGTATGATTGCGCTCGGCTATAATCGGGTTTGAATTCAGAGGTAGAGGAGGCGAAATTTTCTGCTGTTGCTGCTGCTGCTTCAGTTTTTTTTGGTTTCTACCCACCACTTTTCTACTGAGCGACTGTGAGAGCTCCCCGGGAGGAGGGGGAGACGCAGAGGAAGGGGAGGCTGAGTTCGGTGATATGCACCGGATTGACACATCAAGGCTGAAAGCTCGCAGGGCCAAACAGTCGGGTCCTGCGCGGTAGAGAGTACTGACGGTGATCGCAGTCGACAGAGCCTTCTAGAAACTTCTCGAAGCTGCTGCTGCTGCTCGAGACGGTCGGAGGAGGACTGGAAGAGAAGTCCAAATCTCTGTGCCTTTGTTTTCACCCTTCCCCCCCTCTTTTTTTTGGACCTGGTTTGTGTGAAAGCAGCTGCTCGTTTTGATATTTCTAACCTTAAAGCACTGAATGTGTTTACGGAGAGCACCTTGGCCGTTATCGCCACAAGAAATTTGCACTATTTGTCAGAAAATTGAGGCGTTTTCTTTCCAAATCAGTATTTATTCGCAGATAAAGACTAAAAAGGTGGTGGTGGTGTTCTGGTCAGTAAATCCGTGGTCACACACACTCGCTGACGCTCCGTGCAGCCGGCACATGAAATGAGTCACTTTGTGCTTTCACACTGCGAACAGCTTCACTGATGGAAACTCAGCCGACAAAACCGAATAATTAGCTGATTGGATTACTTCACGACTTCCTGCGGACGTCTTTAAAAAATAAAGTTAAAATCCTGGAAGCTCGTTCTGTGTTCGTTAAATCAATCACGCCTCATTCAGGAGCTTTCAGTCACATGATCTTTACCAGCACAGAGAGATTTGTTGAAGAAAGCAGCGTCGCTCGTAGCATCTTTTTTAGCACCTTTCAGCTCATTGTTTTGGTTTTCCAGCAACTTCACAGCTCACTCTGCTCCGATGAGTCCACCGTACAACACCGACTCAGAACCAAACTGACACACACACACACATTTAGAGACACTGTTGAGCATTTAGGAGTTGGTGGAGACCAAAAACGGAGCTGAAAGGAGAATAAATATAAATGTAGAACTTCAGGTAAACACGACCATCAATGAAGCTTATGTTGCTTTAAAGCTGCTGGATGTTTAAACAGGCAACTCTTTCTCTGTGTCAACTTTATAACACGATGTCAGTGTTGCATTTAAATCAGTTCATCAAACTGAAATTAAACTTTTAGGCCAGCATGGACGAGACATTTGAACATCTTTTCCAAAGTGTAGTTTCATCTTTTATCGGATCCCAGTGAAATTTTTCTCCTCGTCAGCAGTTATGTTAAATTAAATGGACCTGGCAGTCACGTAGTTTTGTCAGATCTGTTCACAAGGTCAAAATAAACTTTTAAATCAAGTGATGCAACCACAGAGAGCTCCGTACGTAACAGAGACTTAATGGACCCTGAGATGATATTTTGTGAAGAAGTGGAAGATTTGTTTGGCTCCGGTCTCTTTCGGCTCGTTTGCCAACTTCCTCACAAATTAAAAATCCCTCAGCGGGGAAGGGAGAGAGGAGAAGAAGCTTTTGGATCATATCTGCTTGGCCGCTGACAGCTGACGATCACGAAAAAGTTTCAGCCGAGGCCGTCGACGTTTTTTCATCAGCTGAGTTTGAGTCGCAGTGTGAACGCAGACGCACGGGTCGAAATGTGTCGAGTCACTCGTGTAATCAAAGCAACAAAGCTGTGGCTGAACCTCTTTGCTGCTCATCACATATTCCCGTGAACTCCCACAGAAGGCCTTTATACGTGCATTAAGCTGCTGTTGGAAGCGTTTTCTGGCATGTGGCCTGCAGCTCGGCCTCCTGGGCATGGAGCTGACTCATGCGGGAGAAGATTAGATTAAACGCCGCTCATTAAACATCGCCAGCCTGCCTTGGCTGGCTGTTGTTTGCAACAGATGCTTTCTCACAGCGAACCTTACGCTCTCTCAGACCAAACCAACCCGAACACACCTTAAGTTCACGCGCTCTTTTTTGTATGCAGTAATGTATAAAGATGTACATTTAATCCTCACCTGTCACTACATTTCTGCACCTTTATTTAAAGAGTTTTACACTGTATGAAGAAATCTTGTCATCACAGAGTCTCCAAGACTTTTCTGTTTGTACCCAGTGTTAGTGGAGCCTCCGCGAGTGGGAGGTCTGGCAACCGTACAAATGTATACTCTGTGGTTCATAAGTACAAACTTCAGACGTTTGAGGATGGCGCCGAGGTAAAGCACCATTTTTCTAAATGTTTCGCTGAAGTGGAGGTTTTTCTTTGAATCTATGCCAGCGAGATGGAGCAAGTAACCCTTCGGAAATTCCCAAATATCACCGCTGCTCCTCCTTCTTCTGTGCTGTATATACGTGGACGCGGTTTCCAAGTAGATTTACAAACCGATTTTACTTCTGAGTTCATTAAGAGTCGGAGTCGATTAACAGTGTTTTGATGCATTTGTGTTTACACAAGAAGAAGAAGAAGAAGAAGAGATTTTATAGGTATAAAATACATATTTCTGCGTTTGCTAGTATTTCCCTGCATGAGTGTGAAAGTTTGTCAAAATGACCAATTTGTACTGAAGTCATGTCGAAGGAGAAGTCGTGGAGCGATAATCGCGTCATCGTCAGGAAATCCTACCAAAAGACTAAAAACCAAACAAACAGGCAACAAATATTTAGTTTCATTTCCACAAACGTCTGAACGCTGCATTTGTTAGGGACTATTTTCAGCGGTGGATTAATGCACGTCTGATGCTCTAGTGTGTGTGTGTGTGGATTACACTGTGTTCATGGTAATAACATGAACACACAGTGTAACTGGCTTTCTACACACACACACACACAATATTTGTTAATTTGATAAATATAATTGTTGGTTTGGTCTTTTTATGGGATTTGTTGACAAGAAGAAGAAAAGAAAAAAAACTTTGAATATTACAAGATTTATCCTTTAAAGCTGAGATCACTCTAAACCCTCCGAGTCTCAAACAAAGCTTCAGAGAGTCTCTTACACAAACTGGACCTTCCTTTAAAGCAACATTATGTAAAGCCGGCTAATATTACTGACTAGTCCAACACTAACACTCCCCCGGTGCTCTGAGCTCAGAGTCTGGGCAGCATGGCTAACAAACTGAGCTAACAGCGGCTAACAAAAGTCAAGAGTTTAAAAGATTCATATCCAGGCTGTCTTTACAGGATGATGCATTTACATTGAAGTGGAGCGAGCGAGTGACTCGCCGGCTTAAAGATTTCACTGTTCCTGGCCTGTACTGGACTGAATGTAATCACTGAGGAATGTCTCGTCTTTGTATCTCACAGAACCAAAGTTAATTTCAGTCAGGAGAGATTTGAATTGAAACTGAAACAGTGGAGGGCAATATGACGAAGGCGAAGGGTCGTACAAAACTGACAGAATATTAATACGATATAAAAATGTCATTAAGCTTCAGTTTTAAGGTCAGCGGCCGGTTGCACCAGCAGTCTACAGTCAACAGTAACATGTCAACGTAAAACTCTCACGCTTAAACTTTCTTACTTATTTATGAGGATAATTATGAAAGCACGAGGAGGAACACGCTCGTTTCAACCAAATTATCAACAAACACTACTAGTTGGTGCAATGTGCAGCTCGATCCAGCAACTGAAGGACAAATGTTGAAGTAAAAAGACAAAGAAACTAGAAATGTACGATCCACCGAGAGGGAAAAGATCTTCCTTATCGAGCTTTAGCAAAAAGTTCTTTTATTTAAACGCACTTCTTTTAAACGTTCCTCGGTCTCCGTTTGTTACGACAGCTTCGCCTTTCTTTCTGCAAATAACAGGAATGTGTTCTGTGACTGAAAAGGCATCGCGTCGCTCTCTTACTTTCCAAATACGTCCTCTTAAGTCGCCTTTAACTGCATTTGATTGTGACAGGCTTTTTTTTTCTTTTGTTGTTGCCGTTTGTCCTCCGAGACGCGCTTGTACAAAAAGCACACTGAGGCTGGAAAAAATAAGCTGTGTGAATGCTCCATGGATGGTTGTGTTTTGAATTTGTATTCCCACTGCAAAATAAAGACGGCGTGTCTTGATCAGTGTTATGTTCATGTGTTTTTTTTTTATTGCTAGCTCTCTCACTTTCTTTAACGGTGATCACACGCTGCAGAAACTTTTAAAACGCTCAGGGTTATTTTAAGGAAACATACAGTATCCCCTGAGAGACGCTGGATAAAAGACATTTCATGCACCGACTCACTCCCCGCTGTGGATGGGCATTAAAATTTAAGCTGACGCTTCCATCCAGAGCAGGTGAGCGAGTTCAGTGTCTCTCACACAAGGACACTATGACAGGATACACGATTGCTGCAGCAGTCCAACCTGTGATCTGACTGTCACAGGACAGTTTTGTTCCAAACATCTGCCAAAGTGTGTGAGATTTTAGTCAGTTCGACCATGAAGCGTCACCTAAAGGTGCTCAGAAAACATCTGGACGTCGTCAGAGAAGGAGGCCCCGCGTCTCTGATCCCGTTTGTAATATTCAGTCAGGATATCGAGGCACAGACGGGGTGAGGTGTCCGGTTTGAGAGTGCTTTTTTATGCAGATGATGTGATTCTGTTTGTTTCATCAGCCCGTGACCTTCAGCACACACTGGAGTGGTTTGCAGCCCTGCAGCCAGGTTGAGAGTCGACATCCCATAAAGACTGAGGCCGTGGTTCTCTGCTGTGAAATGGTGGATTGATTGCTCCCTCAAGCGAAAGAGTTTTTCTCACAGTCTTGTCCGCGAGTGACGCTAAAATGGAGCACGAGACGAGGCGGACTGGTGCAGCAGTAATGCAAACGTACTGGACTGAAGATGGAGCTGAGCTAGAAGTCAAAGCTCCAGATTCATCAGTAGATTTACGTTGCAACCCTCACTTTGAACTTTGGGTAGTCACTGAAGGAATGAAATCACAGGTACGAGCAGCCGAAGTAAGTTTCCTCCGTCAGGTTCAGCCTTAGAGATGCTGAGCGGAGCAGAGCAGCTGCTTCACGTTGAAAGGAGCCAGCTGAGGTGGTTCAGGTATCTGATTAGGACGCCCTCCTGGCCTCCTTCCTTTGGAGGTGAACACTGAACAGTAATATCAGTTTATTTTAAAAAATGCTCTTCAGGACACTGAGCAGTACGGAGACAATAAAACACCTCAGAAGAAAAAGAAAAGATGATCTTGATCTTTGGGATCACAACCTCATCCATGTAGCTCACTTGGCAACTTCAGTTTCCATAGAAACTGGATTTATTTGCTCTTGAATGAGACTTTTGTGATGGCATTTTGTTCAGTGTTGCGGTGACGACGGGAGTGTTAAGATACATTTATATGAAACCGTTTCACTTGAAATGTCACGCTGCAAACTAAAATAACTGATTCGAAGTATCTCAACACTGAGGCCACAGTCGAAGGACACGAACCAAAGTGTCCTGAGCCCAATGACTCCATCATCTGTCACTACATACATCAAATACTCTGACGACACTGCCGTACATGAACTCCTGAACTGAACAATCACACCTTGATGGTCAACCACGACTGAGGGAGACCAACAGAGCTGCAAGGAATGGACATCAGACCAGTGGAAATGATGGAATTAGTCCAAATCTGAGATTTCTGGTTCGGACCAAAGGCGAGTGGATGCTATCTGCATGTGTGGTTCCCACCAAGAAGTATAAAACAAGCCACCCTGAGAACAGCTGCACGTATTGTGTCCTGACAGCTTACAGAGCGATGATGGCTTAAACGTCTGAGCCTGAGCTGTGAGGTCGATACGGTCCAGCTGTCTCGAGCACACAGTCTCCCAGCTGATGACGATCTGATGATGGGACGCAGCCCAGAGTTTTGTGGGGTTTTTCCCAGCGATGATTACACCAGGGAGAAAACAAGACCGGGACGAGACCACAGTCACGTTTTCCAGTCTTTGACCAGCAGCCCGCCTCCGCAGAGACAGTCTCCATGTGTGGGATGATGAGGCGACCTTTCACACTGTGAGCGGCCAACTCTTGAGTTAAACTCGAGCTCGAGCTCATGTCCGCCCTCCATCACCAGCACGCTGAGTTACCCCGAGGTCAAGTGCATTTCCATTTTGTACATTTAGCTGCTCGGTGGCTGAGATTCAGTGAAACGGCAGAACAAATTCCCAGAAAGCCAATTTTTTATCTCTGTAGAGAGTTTCTGCCAGATGCCATGTTCGTCTGTCTGTCTTTGATGGA
Organism: Miichthys miiuy; assembly: GCA_036365135.1. Lineage (NCBI taxonomy): Eukaryota > Metazoa > Chordata > Actinopteri > Sciaenidae > Miichthys > Miichthys miiuy. Next base: position 23,115,328 of record CM071615.1, read on the forward strand.
GTGCCAAAGTGTTTACTGGAGGAATGCATAGAAAGCTTCAGTCTGCCTCATAATATTTAAAGACAGACTTACAGCGCTGAAACTGACAGATGAGGCTTGTAAAACATCCAAAAATCTTAATAACTGCCAAACATCTTTTTTTACTTTTTAATATTCAGTTTATTGTTTTTCTCAAAGGTCACACTCATTTTTACATCAACAACAGCATCAACTCCCTATGTGTCGCCTCTACCAGGGTTGGAGGAATCTTCATTTAAAAACATTTAATAATAATAATAATAATAAGTTTTTCATTTCCTGTAATATTTTATTTTAGTTATGAGCTAAAATGTGACGTTAACTCAGTAAGTAGAGGTCAAATTAATGGTTCAAAAACTCTCAATAACAGGCAGAGAAGTGCGGATCAGGATCAGGAGAACCGCTTTAACACTGAACGAGCTCTGGTTCTTTAGCCGGTTCTGTTTACAACGACAAATCATCTTCTAATTATGAGAATAAACCTGTGTGAGCTGTCTGTAGCTGAGCAGGGTCGATCACATAAAGACGTTAAGCTCTGCTCCACCAGGTGTATCATTAAAACACTGCTTACAGGTTTAAAGATCAGCACTAATAGTCCAATAGTGTGTGATATAAGATAATAATATTACTCATTTTACTTCTTTAATTTTGTATTTTTATTCTCATCAAATCATGCCTGAATCTCTTTCTGCACGCTGCACTCCACACAAATCATGATGAATATTAATAATAAAAATATACAACCTGTTATTTATTCGGATCCAGCTGCTGATGTTTTCTGTGAAGTTTATTTCAGGCCGAGCAGCTTGTCTGTGTTCGAGGGCGTTATGCGTCTTCTTCAGAGAGAACCTGTAATTTTCTTGTATCGACGCTGCAACAAAAGGAGATAATGAAGAAGATTATTTTGGACCCGAGAGCAGCAGCAGCAGCAGCAGCAGCAGCTCGTAACCTGTGGGAGGATTACTGGATATGTTCGACTGTCTCTGTGGTGGAGGAAGTATTCAGTATTCATCCTTTAAGTACTAATACCACACTGTGGAAATACTCTGTTACACATTTTAAGCGTTACTTCAGTATAGTCAGGAAATATATAAACAGATTATTATGAGTCATGCATTAATGTAAAAATCTGGATTTTACTGCTGTACTTGGTTTTGACTATATCTAATAATTATGCTCAACATGGATTAATCAGCTCAAAGTGACACTTTGTAAATATTTGTTCTGTCCAACAAACAGGCCAAACCTCAACATTAATACAAATATAATACAAATATTCAAAGGAAAGCAGCAAATGGACTTCTGTAACTCACTCCTCTCTGGCATCATCGTCTCAGAACTCGGCTGCCAAAGAATCACGATCACATCGCACCTTTCCTGGCTCATCTGCACCGGCCACAGAGTGGATCTTTAAGATCTTACTGATTACTTTTAAAGCTCTGGGAGGCCTTCCAAACATCTCCACAAAGGTGACGGAGTGTGGAGTGAGCTGCCTGAGGAGATCAGGGCTGCAGAGAAAAACACTTTTATAACGTACTTTTTTATTTTTATGCTTTTTGTTCATTTTTTTTATTGATTTGTTGCTTTTAAACTGTTGCTGTTGTTGTTTTGTGGTTTATTGTAAAGCGCTCTGTAACTGTGTTTTAAATGGTGCTATATAAATAAAGTTTATTATTATTATTAAGAAATAAATAGAAAAAACTAAGATAAACTGATACTATACTACTATTATTCTAATAAATAACATTCTAATATTGTAGTGGAGTAGAAGTAGTGACATGACATTAGCAATAAGTAAAGTCAGACTTACTGAAGTTACCCGTCCAGCTGTACTGTGATGTTCTGTGTCTGACCTCTGACCTCTGACCTTTGACCTTTGACCTTCCTGTTGTGACAGAGGAGAGAAATGTCTCATTAAAGATCAACATGGGACGTCCCCGTTTGTTTCAAGCCAGCAGAGGGCGCCTCACGCTCAGCTCTGCAAGCAGCAGGAGGTGGAGGCGTGTGGATGGATCTGCTCTGGGCGAGGCTGCACACACACACACACACACACACACGCACACACTGACACTGTTCTGATTGCATAAGCTGCAACATGAAGGTGATAAACATTTCACCAGATCTCCACAGCAACCTCAGTACGCATCATGTCATGTAACACCATCTGTGATGACTTCACAGGCTGCGAGAGCTTTAATGAACATTTTCAACCTTTTAGACCAGCATCCTGATCACTTTACCTTAATATGCTCTAAAAATAATATATAACAACCTCAAACCAGGTTTTAAATGAGGAACTTAAACCCACAGATGCCTCGCTGCACCTTGAAACGTCCAAATTAAACCAAATCTGATGAATAAATCTGTAAATGCACGTGACGTAATATTTAGATCTCCTCCCGAAGGCTTCAGTGTGTGAATGATTAGCTGCTTTCAGCGTATGAATGTGTGAATGTGTGCAAGAGCCTTGAGTGGTCTAGAAAAGCTCCATATGGTTACAGTCCATTTAGCATTTAGTGTTAAACACCAACACGTCCACATGAACTGAACAGACACATTTAAAGTGCTCAAATTAAATTGTGTTTTGGTGATTCAGAGTTTAAACCTGCAATAATCTGACTGGAAACAAGCTGATCTATTGTTACAGTTAAAACATTGATCATAAGCTCATTGGTAAGAGGCTTATTTTGCACTAATAATCATGCATGATCCATTTAGACAGCTACTTACCAAGAACATAACGAGACGCTCTCGAGTCCACAGAATGTGACTCTACATCATCAAATGTTTGCAAGCAGAGCACACCTGTGCTGTGTCATGCAAGTGCACATGGGAAATGTAGTTAATCATAGATTCAAATGCACAAAAAAACACCTTCTTTGAACAGAGAGTCAGGACAAACATGCAGACATAAAGGGAGGGCAGCATGTTCCTGTGATGACGGTTATGTCATGAGGAACATCCAGAATGGACCGAGACCAAGAAAAGGATTAAAAAAAAAAAACATGCAGAGGCTGAAGATGAATACAAAGTAACTATTAATAAACTGAGTGTGCGCCTGCTTCTTCTGTGCAAAAATAGTGACAGGAGAATTACTTTGAACAGGGAGGGAGGCAGAAAGCGCCTGGAGGGGGGTGAAACAGAGAGGAAAACATACAGAGATGAAGGGAGGACAGCGTGCAGTCAGATGTGTGGTGTGGTTATGTCATGCAGTATGCAGCAGGGTCCCCGGCGCTGTCAGCTGTGCAGTGGTGCAGAAACAGAGAAAGAGGAGAGGAGGTTATATAACACTCGCAGAGCGAGCCTCTTTACTGGGCCAGAAAAGCCTGCATCGATTAGCGTAAGCTGCTGTAACTGCAGAGCTGAGGGGGTTAAAAGAAAATGCTTCATAACATGTTTGACCTGTGCAGCAGATCCAAGCAGAACCAGCAGATCCACCAGCTCCAGCTAACGTGGAGAGTGATGGACAGCCATGTAGCAGGTACCAGTCCATCCTTCATACTGTGTCCCAGTCAGGTCTCCTCTGACTGAGCTGCTGACTCAACATCAGGTCGAAATTTAGGTTTGTCCAATACTTAAATTTGGTTTATGATCAATATGTCGTATGCTATACACACTATGGTAAGTTGGTGAACATCAGACATGTTTAAAACATTGTCAGTAAACAAACCACTGACAGTATAAAGTCAGCTACTGTTCAGTGTTCAGTGTCCTGTGTGTGTGAACTTCTTGGCCTGGTAGAATAAATTCACCTGCACTCTCCTCCTTCATCGACATCTTTCCTCAGGAAACCCGAGCAGGAATCAGTTTCTTCTGCTCGGTCTGATACAAACATCGTCTCATCTAATCTGTTAAAATGTAAAATGAATCTTTAAATGATTCATTAAGACTAATAAGCATGGGTTGATCCGTGTTTATCTCCAGCAGCTGCACGCACGAGATGAGAATTTATCTTCACAATAAAAAGATTAAATCCTCATTTATTCATTTAATCAGACAATAGTTCCTCCAGGAAGCACAAAGAAAAAACCCTGAAAAGAAATAAGCATTAGAACGACGCTTTATTGTGAAGGGCAGCGTCCTGTTACACTGTGATAAGGAGAAATGAGTCCGTCTTTATCAGCTCTTATTCTAATTCAATATAATGAGACAGTTCAGTGTGTGTGTGTGTGTGTGTGTGTGTGTTCATATATTTATGATGTTGGGAAGAAATCTTTCCACATCGGCTCCTCACTGTATAAACAGTTTATTCTGATATCATGGCCTGGTTCTCGGCTCAGGTTAGAAGAATATATGAATAAATCTGATATTTTTGATATGCATGATGCCCGTACTTGCAGATAAACTCTATAATATTATTATAAAGTTTGTTAACGGTTCAACATCGTGTTGTTTTTAGCTCTGAATAAATCAGCACACATTCGTCTCTCCAAGTGGTGACAGTGTGGGCAGCATGAAGTTACATAAAGTGGTTTTATTTATTAAAAGAACAACAATAAAATCCAACTGCACTATTTTTTTCACCACCACCGGTCCTCTTGTGGAGGCATTCATGATCCCCAGAGGTGAAGCTCAGAGTGTGGTGGCTCCATCAGTCCATGTTGCCTCCCAGATAATCTAAACATGGGCAAAGAATGACGCCTTGGTGCTCAAATAAGTCACCTGTAAGGACACTCACCTGTCAATCAAAGCGTCCACGCTCTTAATCCTGCATAACTTTAAGCCTTAATATAATCTGAACAGGTGAGTTGTATATAAATTCACCCTCAGTACAGTTGTCATGAACGGGGAAATTAGCTACAGAGACCAAAACTGTTTTTTGTACCAGGCTGTAAACATGTTTATTTCTGCTGTGAAGTTGGACATTTGAACATGGGGACTTATGGAGACTGACTCACTTCTGCAGCCAGCCTCAAGTGGACGACAAGGCTTTGGCTTCACTTCAGGTTGCTGCTTGCTGCTAGCAGTTAGCATGACTCTTCTTGAGCGATTGTTTTGTCTTCATTTCCTGCTTCCTGCTTTTTTGCAAGCAGATGGTTCATCTCAACAGTGTCCGCATTCTGACCAATCCTAATCAAGTGATTTCACCCACAAAATAAAGCAAAGCATTCAAAACATCTCAGATATCTTCGTGCGCTTGGGTTTTTTTTGACTCCACAGTCCTCCCCTGATGTGGTCTGGGAAGCCTCCCAGCCTGGACTGGAAATATTGGCTGCGGTCCGAGCTCCATCTGCCTGCTGTAAATGCCGCTATAGTGACTAATTTTGCTGGAAAGCTTCAACAGATAAACATTCGAGCTCGAACTCAGGCCGACAGCTGGAGGATCGTTTTATTCCTCTGGTCGGCTCTGGGAGAAATTCAGTGAGTTAACAGAACACAGTTTGTGAAAAGAGGTTTCAGTCAGCTGAATGAAGGCGGGACGAAAGAGAGGTTTTAATTATGAATCAAATGCCAACACACTGACTCATTTATGAGTCACAATAAGGGGAGTTTAGCAGGGCGCACTTTTCTTACTAATCACTAAATTTCAAGGATCCTTGTCAAATCCATGTTTATACTCTGTGCTCATGTGAAAAGGGTTTAAATGACCATATACCCAGTGATGGTATATCTATCTGTCTGTCTGTCTGTCTGTCTGTCTGTCTATCTCTGTCTGCCTGTGTTGTGGATCACTGCTTGTTATCTCCGTGGCTGTAACACCGGTACCTGACACTGATGGGGGACAGTGCCATATTTGGCCGGTTGCCACGGCAACAGCAGGACTTCACTCTCTCCTCCTCCTCCTCCTCCTCCTCTTCCTCCTCTTCCTCAGCAGCAGCAGCTGCCCTCTGTTTGGCCCCCGCAGATATTATTGTGTCTCTACTCTCCCACGTATTACATCTGCAGCTCACTCACTGAGCTCGGTGTGAAGAGCCCGGAGGAGGCAAAGTGCACCGGCGGTGGTAGAAACAGAGAGTAACGTGTCTCTATACGAGCATCAGTGTCATGAAAGTCAGTTTAAATAAGATAGAGCGGCATGTGGCTGTTTATCCTTCACCTCAGCAGAAAGGATGCTCACATGCATAGAGTTCATACATGGAGATATGGCACAGGAATAGCACGAGTGCCTTCACTGAAGCTCAGATAGGTGAGAGCATGGATGTCATGTATTATTCAGCTCCATAAAGTCTAATGTAAAGTGCTGGGAAACCAGCTGACCTCTCTTTTCTGGATACAAAGTGCTGCACAGTGTCGGCTGAAGGCTGGCACACCTCTGTGTGAGCTGCAGGGGGCAGCCGATCATCGCGCCACGTCCATGCAGGTCTTCCTCCTCACCTTGAATAAAGATGTGCGCGCTGTGTTTTGGGGATTTTAGGACGGAGGGGAAGCTGCTGTTCCCTCCAACCCTGTGAGAATCTGTGAAGTCTGTTCCCAACCTGTGACACAAATGTTTCACTGGGAGAGGAAGAAGAAGTAAGATGAGTCTGAACAGGCAGTTTGGGAGGCCTAAAAAGAGAAAAAGGCTGTAAGCCTGGTGCCCAAAAAACAAGAAGTGAAACAAGACAAGCCAAATGAAGTACTTCCTCTTTTTTTAGGCTAATGATTGTCGGGAAAATGTATCAGCTGTCATGAAGAAGCAATAAAAAACAGGTTTACAACCCTGTAGAAAGAAACTACAGCACCTTGAATCCAAAGTGTAAAGTGTGATGAAGGTCGTGTGACTGAAATATTACATTATTGTGACTTTTCAGGGTATGAGGCAAAGGTTAACACGTTTAATAGAGTTTAACAGATGGCAGGAATAATGTAACAGCAGCGATGCATCCCTGATGATGTGGTGAGTGATTGGAGTTGCCGGTTCATACAGGACGCGGGCTAATCGGGTAATCTAGGAGGAGGTGTGCAGGAGAAAGCAGGCTCAGGTGACTAGGTAAAATGTAGGACACTCTCTAAGGGCAACTAGTGGACAGGTGTGGAGTGACAAAGTCTGGAAAGATCCACAGATACTGGAGAGCGTCCTCGTGACTTTTTATTAGCTTTTAAATCACGTTTATTGACGTTTGTTTCATCTCCTAAATAAATACTAAATGAAGAGTTCAACCAGTTGTTTTTGCTGGCAGAGCTCACACAGCTGCAGTTATGAATGTCATGATGAGGTATTGATTTACATTCGAACCACGTGGTTCGAAGAGTGACACGTCTCTCTGCTGCTTCCTGGTATTTCTGCTGAGCTGCTGCTGCTGCTGCAGTGTTGCATCTTTGGCCAAAGTCCAACCTGCGACTTCACGTCTGTCCGCGTGCCTCGCTGCACGTTCACACACACACGGGACACACAAGCACTCTGCACCTCGCAATATCAGCAGGAATGTGACACACCCTCTCTCACCGCTAACACAAATCATATGTCACACACAAAGGCTGCAGCACTCGTATAACATGAGCGCGACATTTTAGCCAGAGAAAACTCTGAAGCCAACGCTGAAGTGCCAAAAACTGCAGCTCCTCTTGTCGTCCACTTGAGGCTGGCTCCAGAAGTGAGTCAGTCTCCATAAGTCCCCATGTTCAAATGTCCAACTTCACAGCAGAAATAAACATGTTTACAGCCTGGTACAAAAAACAGTTTTGTGCACAAAGATGCACACAATGCTTGAAGCTGACACTGCACTTCATGCTTCCAGGAGAAAGGCTGGTCTGTTGGCTCAATATATACACTTATACACACTCGTGTGCACAATGAGTGTGGAACATGAGGAAGAGTCGTATCACACGTGCACAGAGTAGCATTTGAAGTACTCGATGTATTAAAAATGTGAAGCTGCAGAATCAAACTTTATTATGTGTGGCTTCTAATTTGATCCAGACTGTGAGAAAACAGAACTTGAATCTGATCTGTCCTCGTTCCAACATGCAGGCTGCCACAGAGTTAAAGTCAGATCTGTGTTTTCCATGTTTCCATATGAGTCACTGTGTCATGGGATGCATCGAGCAGCATCCAGAGTATTGTGCTTTTTTCAGAAAACAGAAACATGTGCAGCGTCTGCCCCGACAGAGACAGCTGACATCTGGCTAACAATAGAAACTATGCAAGAAGAAATTCGCTCCTATTGGAAATCTATAGCAGCTGGGAAAATTACACCCCCGCTCACACAATGAATGAGTGCAGAAACAGAAATAACCTGAGACATTTCATAGGACACGAACAGTATGAAGGATCTTTTGAACTCTTCCTTAAACATTTTGAGTTTACTCCAGATAAATTCCTTGTTTTCACGCCCCTTTAAATTCAATTTTCAGAGCTTCTACAGACTTTTAACTCATCGTGAACCTTTATCTACTCTCTGTAACTTTTGGCCAGCAGACATCAGCTGAAATACATTTGCACAATAATAAACTTTAGAAATAAAGTTACAAAGGTCAAAGTACAAATCAGCTCTGTGAGGCTGTATTTGGCCCACAGACGGTATCAAACATGGACGATGTGTCCGTGACGTCATCCACAGGTTTCTGAAGAGCTGTGTGGTCGCTCTGGCTGCTGCCATGTTGGTAATCTGTAACAGCACCCACCTGTCAATCAATCGTGGACGCTGCAGCTCGTCATGTTGCATGTTATTTTTATTAATGTACTTTCTGTGTTCTGTTTGATGAACATTGAGTTATTTTGAGCACTGCATGAGTGAGCTGACCTTTAAAACTGTGTCGCCGCCATCTTGTTTTCTTATCACAAGGTTGAACTCTCTCGGTCCGGACCTGTGACTGTCGGTGTGTTCGCTCCTGCAGGCGGCGATTACGCCGCCAACACTGAGAGCCAACATGGAGGTCACTGGGTCCTTGTCCTGTATCACCTTTTTTTTTTTTTTATGACTTTTAACTTCCTCAATGACAAGCAGTCAAACATGTGACATCACCAGCAGCCAATCAGAACGTCGCAAAGCTATTACAGAGCTTTTATGTTTTCCTGATAAAGAGTTATTTAAACAACGTGATCAAGGAAAGAGGATTCAAGCTGTTTGAGTTGTTTATTTCACTCATTCACGTGTATATTACTGAAAATGTTGCACTTTATAAAGCTTATTTCTTTAGTCTATGTCCTGAAATGTCTTAAATGTTCCATGTTAGGAACTTTATAACTTTGTAAATACAAACTTTATCATCGTTATTACTGTGTTCTCGTATTAAATGGACACTTTCAGTTCTGTCAGATCAGATATAATCTACAATTTAGCACAAATAGCAGCCCTCTGTGGGTAACTAAACAGACGAATACTGTCATTGAGCTAACTACCTGTATGTGCATGTAGGAGCTGTAGGAAAAGTACTGCAGCCGTCAGTATCTTATCTGAACAAAGTGTAAATGTGAAGCCTGTTCTGTGCCTGCAGACAGAGTACATATGAGAGCAGATATGCTGCATGAACGAACGCAAGCAAGCTGTTATCTGTCATTTTTCAACAGAGACACTCTGCAGAGGTGACTGCATGGAGTCAAAGACAGGGATTATAAAGTTATGTCTTTCAAACTTTAAATCAGCATCAGGATGACACTTCTCTCTGAGGAATTCTTTCCGAATGAGACAATTCCTGCAGTCAGGGATGCAAAGCGAGGGTATCCATCATCAACTTTACAAGCATGTTACTAAAAATGTATCCGAAATATTTAATCTGCTGCCTCGTGTAAATCCACTCAGAGCTCTCTGTGGTTGGTGCAGAACACAGGATCCATTTTCAGAGCTGCACAAAGTGTAACAAAGACTCAGCTGACGGGTCGGTGACGTCAGAGCGAGGCAGAACAAAGCCTCGCCTCTGACCTCTGAGAAATCACCACTGATAACACGCATCGACCACAAGGCAGCCAGAGATACAAAGACTTACAGTGCAGCAGCAGCAGCAGCAGCACAGTCAGACAGACTCTGCACTCATCTACAGGCGTGGACACTTCCTGTCTGCAGTTTTTCTTACATTAGAGATGATTTATATCTGCTGAGTGTCATCCACATTAGACAATAAGAAAAGTATCTGAATCCTAGATTAACATTTTGTCACCAAACCTCACAGTGTATACGAAAGATAGCGATAAATGTACAACTTTATTTGTGATTATTTGCGTTGCCTTCCGGGCTCAGCTCCTCTGAACCACAACACTCCTTCGCTTGAGGCAGCAACTTGCTCCCAACCTGGCGGGAGTGTTCCACTATTTTACAGCAGAGAACCACAGCCTCACTCTTTAAGGTGCTTCACACTCGACTGCAAATCGCCCCAGTGAGTGCTGAAGGTCGCGGCCCGATGAAGGAATACAGAATCACATCGTCTGCAAAAAAGCGAACGCAATCCTAAGTTTCCCGAACCGGACACCTCCTCATACCGCTAAACCTTGAGATACCGACCATGAATGTCACAAATGGCCCTGTAGGAGTGTTAATTATTGAATTAACTTGTTAAATGAGGTACATGTTAACTACTTGAAGACCGGGCAAGGTGTAGTTAAAATACCGAGCACACTTACGCAGATTTTCTTTGTTTAACATCAGGTTTAAAGTTTAAGGGTGCTTTACTGGTTAATTATCTCTCATTTCATTAAAACTCTTATTTAGTATTCTTTTGTTTCTGTTTATTTATTTGTTTTCTTGTGTTTAAGCAGCTTAATTTCACCAAATCTATCTGGTTTAATGGTTCTTCCTCTTCCTTTCCAGCCTTTAACACTTTTAGTTTGGATGTTTTGTTACTGATTCAGATCTTTAGGACTGGATTCTGGACAAATCTGTGCCTGTTTTGAGGTTTTTCTAGTGTGCATCTCTCGAGCAAACGTCCCCTCAAACATACACAACAACCCTCTTTTCACGGGCCATAATGGTCCCCTGTGTTCCCACAGCCGAGTGCCCATTTTTAACCGTGGAGTCCTGCCAACCAGCTCGTCCATTCAATGAAGACGAGTAAAGCGGGCCTGCTCTCTCGCTGAGATTAACCCTCCATTGTTGTCCTACTTATGGTGCGACCCCACACCTCAGGGATGAAGACGATTGGCTGATGTCCAAACTGTGTCGCAGGAACGTTTGAGGGTCACAACCAGAGAAGCGTGGTGGTGCGTTTTAATGAGCCCGGTTCCCAGGGTAAGAACAACTGTGTCTCAAATCTCAGTGCAACTACCCTTTAATGCTTTACGCTCACTTTTATAGAGCAGCCCATTTATCTACATTATCCAACCTTCTCTACCTTTTGTTAAGTTAATGTTGTTCCATTCAAGTACAACTATTTTGACAGACAAAGGCAGCGTAGGTCAATTATTTTCAGCTCTGGGCGGTTCACACAGATCGCAGGTTTATTCCTAACAAGAAGATCAACCACACTGAGCTTCACAGCGGCTCTGTCATTGGTTTGGAGCCACAGTTGCAGTTATTCTGACTCATTTATTTTCATTTCACCTCTGCTTAGTATCTTGCCATCACCATGCAAAGTCTCTCTGAGTATCAGTATCTTCAACATCTATCAGCTCGTGCATCGTGGATCAGATCACGCATTCCTAAACGTCCTGAAGCATCTTCTCGTGAGGATGATCTGGTGGTTACAGTGAGCGTACTCTGACATTTTAAGAGACAACGACAGGATACGGTGGATTCAAGCAAAGATAAGAGTCATTTGGAAAAGACATGATGGATTCAAAGCAGGAAATGGACGAAATATTTGCCGAGCTCGGTACGGCAGGACAAACATGTTAATTGACGAGGAGAGAGGAGAGAAGTGGAGTGACGGCAAATGACCTCAAACGACCTGGACGGTGCAAATACTGAGCGTGCAAACATCTACAGTATGTAAATGAAGACGTGTCAGAGGCTAAACTGAGGAGGAAAGAGCCGCCCAAGATGGAAGCTCAGTCTTTTATTTTCTGAGACTTCAGCAGATCGTTTTTAATCAAATGTTAAATTATTGCGGTTCAAGTGGATTACTTACAAACTCACAGTGTGTTTACAGACACTCTACGAGCACATGATCAATTGTTAACATATACGTATGACAGAAAACTATCAAACTATGAGTTGCCGCTCTGTCAGAGCACAGTGAGTGTTTTAACGGCAGTTTTTAGGATTTTTTTCAGTTCAGTTTATAGTAAAATTATAGTTTTTAGCAGAAGAGAGACGGAAAGGGAAATGGAAAATGTTCCAGCTCATAATATGTGAGGATTTCTCTGTTTTACAGCATTTTAAAAAGAAGAAATTTGGGACAAAACCACTAATTTGGTGTTCAGGAAACTGTGATGTCTCTTCGTAGATATGCAGATTGAAGTCTCATCGAGGTTGCAGCTTTCCAGGATGGAAAATAAATGAATTATTAATTTACAAACACGTGCTGCTCACACAGAAGCGGTCATATAATCTCATCCTCACAGTGCTAATGTAGTTTTCTTCAGATTAGCTCTGCGGTGGCATCTTCTGTGACATCCTGAAACTATCGGCTGAGTTTGAGGAAATAAGTGGAGCAGATTGAAACGAGCTTCTCATCATTATTTCATGCAGTAATTAGACTTCAGAGGATGCCTGTGGCTTTTTTTCATACTCTGCAGGATGGAAACATTTGTTCCTCTCTGACTGTCGCTGTGAGAATCTGGGTCACTTTTTTATTACTGTTGGACTCTCAAATGAAAAGATTAACAGCATGTTTCAGTCGGGCTGAGCTGCAGAGAAAGTCTCTTCTTATGATCGTCTGTGACGATGTTTTCCTTTGACGCTGTTAACAGCAATTTGTCGCCACGTCGAGTTAACAACAGACAGAATGAAGCAAGAGGTGCAGCAGTTCAAGGAGAGACGTTTTAGCGTCTTTCAGCTCATTGTTTTGGTTCTCAGCTAAAAAGTATACATATATCAGCTCTGGTGACCTCTGACCTCTCTCTAACCGTGGCCGTCAGGAGCAAAGACAATCAATAAATCTCCTGCTGACATTGTTACTGTAAACTTCACAGAAATGCTTCGAACACTGACCGGCCTTCAGAATCATCAGACCCACTCTGGCTTTTGATAAATGCGTTTATCGATTTATTCGAGGTCGAGACTTGTGTAAGAGGTTTATTTGAGCCGACGAGCAGCAGCACAGCTTTTACCCTCCGAGTCTCTTTTTTCAGCCTCTAATCTCATCATGGCTTCTTTTCCGAGCCGCCTCTCGCTCTGTTTTAGTCCCTTCGGGATTAAAGGGGTCAAAAAAAACAAACTACAGAGCTGAAATAGCCGACTGTTTACTCCCCGTGATTACACAGATCTCTGCTGTTCACAAAATCCAAAAATTAGGAAATGAAAGTGGAATATTGCAAAACAAAAGAAATCACTGGGAGGGACTCTTGCATAACCAGAACACTGAAACACTGAACGGGATCTGAGACTTGTGGTGTCTCATTTCTCCTCCCTTGATAAACGCTTGCTGTATAATTTAGTCACCACCTTTAACTGCACAGTTACAAAGAGATGACGGCAAAGGCAGCAGTGGAGAGAGTCAGGTGAGAAATCATCTTCTTTGTTGGTCCATCAGGGTTTTACTCAAGACCACATAAACCGAGACCAAGACAAGACCAAGACCAGAGTGTATCGAGACTGAGACAAGACTTTGACTCCGGTGCACTTTGATCATTAACACTATGGTATTATTCTGTGCATTATGAAACTGTGTCAGGACAAACTACACGTTATTAGGTGAATAACTCTGGAGAGCTTCCTGCAGTTGTGGTCTTGAAATCAGTCTTGGTCCTCTTTGACTGAGAATGAAACAAGACTAAGATCTTGAGACCGATCTCGAGTACTACAACACCGTGGTCCGTGTTGTCCGTGTTTGTTGCTACGACTGGCTCGAGAGAACACAGTGAGTCCTGTATGAGGGAGAGACTGTGGTCAGACCTCAAACAGGCGTCCTCCAACGAGCCCTGCACCGAGAGCGCGACGACAGAGACAGAACGACATGTAATGTGGCAGAACTAAAGCCGACATCTTGCTACGACTGTTTACTTCCATCCTTGATTTCATTGGTTCTGCTCAAAGCTGGTGTAAACATGGGCTGGACATGAGATCACATGAGAACATATTTGGTGGAAAAACAGTCTGTGAATGATTAATTCAGTTACCAAAAAAATGTCGATGACTCAGAGTCAACTTGTCCTATTTTGATGCATTGTTCTGCCTCAAACCTCGATCAGAAACACGTTTTGGCTGAAAAATATGAAAATATTTCTAAACATTTGAATTCTTAGTTTACTTTTTGTGTCTTATTTTGACCAAGCAGCAACCTCTGTGTCTGTGAAGTGAAACACAAACAAACTGCAGTTCCTCTAACGTCCACTTGAGGCTGGCTCCAGAAGTGACAACAACTCACCTGTTCAGGTTATATTAAGGCTTAAAGTTATGCAGGATTAAGAATTAATTACACTAAAGTGTATATCTATATAATTAATGCACCATATAACGTGTCTTCAGTCACTTCATCATGTCTCCATCAAACTTCGGTGCCCTCTCATCAGCTCAGTCACTAACACAACCCGACTATTTCAGTCTTCACGAGGATGAGCCCAGGTCAACTTCCTGTCCTCAAATCGTAAACAGCAGAGGCCCGACACGCCCTCTCGCTTCCCCGTGAGCTCGTCGCGTGCCGCCTGCTCCCACCTCCTCCTCCTCCACCGCCACCATCGCTGGTTTCAGGCCTGAACGTTTGGCGGGTATCAGCGCTCGGCTCAGGAGGGCAGAAGACAAGCTGATTAAGTGGCAGGATTTTTGCGGCTCAGAGAAGCTATTCCCAGCATCGCCTGAGGGAGATTAAACCCTCCGGAGCTGCCTGCTGCTTCTGGTCTGCTCAGCCATTATTCAGGCTTTCACCCTGACCGCAGATGCTAGTATTTATGTAACTGATGGAGGGTTAAATAACTTTCTCGTCAGCCTCCGAGTGGACCTGAAAGTGTATGCTTAATACATGCTGTAAAGTTTACATTTAGAGATTCCTCTGATATAATATAAGACTGATAAAAATGATTTATGTCTTGTGTTGTAGCGTTAACTGATTTTTTGGCCACTTGAGGGCAGCAAAACAAACTGCAAACACAGAAATGACATATAATGACTTTATATCCGGCAGTTACAGAGCAACATTATCAACTGTACTGTAGGTACCTTGTTCTGTGAAGTACTTGAGTAAATGTACTTAGTTACTTTCACCTCTGCCCAAAGGCAAATGTTTTAGCTCCTAAACGTCGCCGTAAATGCTGTCGGGCAGGTAGCGTACAGTGAATTTCTATGAAAACAAGGCCGGTTGAAGACTCCAAAACAACGAGCTGAAAGGCACTAAAATGCCGCAGAAAGCTGAGAGGAACTGCAGATTTGGGTGAGAATTCTCCACACCTTCCACATCAGACATTTACTTGATGCAAGTATGAAATATTATTGTTGCTGCGCTCGCTTTCAGGCGTGTTCCTGATTGAATCCTGACAGCTGTTAACGTTTTCTGTCTCCCTGTACAAGACGATGAGTTTAAGGTTTAATCACAGTAACACCCACCTCCTCCTCCTCGTCAGGGAGCGTTACTCACTTCCTCCACCACACACACACACACACACACACACACACTCCCTGCTGATCGGAGAAACCAGAAAACTCAAAGACACCCAAACAGTCATTACTCCAATTCACACGACTTCCCCGTTTTCACTGTTTAACAGGAGCAGACGGGGTTTATTTATCATCTGGGATTTTCCATCTTTGCTTCAACACATCATTTACTGCTGCTGCACGGCTGTCAGGACTTTGACTTGGTGCCTCGCTGCAGATGAAGTCTCAGGCTGTGATTGTGGCTCGTCTTTGGCCTGGTCCAGAAGTGGAACTGGCTGCTCTCACTCAGCCACTCGGTCAAACACACTTAAATGCAGCAACCTGTCCAACACAGCAGACTAAAACAACTACAGTGCTTTTTATAACCCGCAGTAAGCTCGGGATTATGTCGTTAACCAGCCTGAAATGTCTCTGGGACGCACCGCCAGCCTCTAAATGCAGCAGAAGGCTTCGACTAAGAACGATGAAATGTGTCACCTACTCTCACTTTAAACACTGAATGTCAAGACACTGTCTTCCAGCGAAACCTTGGAAGGGAAAAGATGAATGAGAACACCCAGAGTCCAAATTAAATATTGCACTAATGATTTTTCCGGCGCTCCTCAGAGCACCGGATCTCTCCTCTCTGAGAGGGGAATGGCAAAGCTCAGCAGTCAGAGCTGGTTATGAAATGTGGCCGTCTGGAAATCTGGGAGGAGGAAAAACAAAGCAGAAACTCCTGCAGATGTCTGCTCTGCCTTTTTTGGTGCTGAGCCTCAGCGGAGGGTTTGTTACTGCAGGGAGACGCTCAACAAGTCAACATTAAACATGTCAGAGCGTAAAGAGAGAGAGAGATGTGGAACAGGAAGGTCGCTGAATTAAAGGAGCTGGAAACAGGCTGCTGCTGCTGGTTTGAATGTTTTAGATGGTTTTGGAAAATTCCTCTACGTGCATCGTCACTCGAATCTGTTTCTGTGTACTGTGGCTGTTTTCTATAGAAGAGTCTGAGAGGAGGGAGATTTGTTTAGGTTTCTGGATTTTGAGAATAAAGTCGACTTTTCTTGGTGCGTCAGATCAGGTTAGGAGAGCGAGCAGACAGACCGCTTTAACGCTGCATATCTCGTTCACGCACATTCATACACTGATGGCTGCCATGCAAGGCGACAACTGCTCGTCAGTTTTTGGGAGCTAACCATTCACACAGCATCTTGCTCAAAAACACTTTGACATGCAGACTGGAGGAGCCGGGGATCGAACCACCGAGTGTCCGATTAGCCGATGACCCGCTCTACCTTCTCACTGTTTTTTTTAACCATTTCATCCATAAAAGTCATTCAGCCCGCCTCACGTCCACAGATGATCCACGTCCGATTTTTAGATTAGTCAGGAGGCGGAAGTGTTTGCATTTGTTAGCATGTTAGCGTTTGGTGTTAGCAGGTGAAGAAAAACAAAGATCTTTTCACACATTCGTTGGATTTATTTGAATAAAAAAGTGCAAAAAAAAAAAAGGAAAAAATAAAATTTTCTTCCCCAACAAATGAAACTGATTAAAACGGATTTTCATAAAAGGGGAGGCACGTGATCAGTTACGATGAAAATCATAGTTTTCTCTAATTAAATCAGTCGACTTGATTTTCACTCTTGCTTGATGCAAGCAACAAACCGGTGGCAAGTGAGAAGAACTCCAAATTATGTAACACAGGACTAAATCCTCTCGGTGCCGCGGTGCCAACCGGACCCGGGGGAGCCTGGTACCCCCGCTGGATTATCAGTCAGGCTCCATTTACTGAAAACCACTCTGAGCTTTAGGTTCTCGGTTTGGTGGCGAAGGTGAGGTACCCTGTGTGACCGGGTATTTCTCTGGGCGGGGTGGTGGTCTTTATGGTGACGGAGGCGTGGTTTGGAGGCGCTTTCTCTGCTGCTGCTGCTGCGTCGGACTCAGTCTGAGACGAGGGGTCGGGGCCGAAGTCAGGCAGCGGCAGGGAGGCGTTTCGCACGTCGTGGACTCTCAGCAGGACCTCCACGGTGCTGATCTCCTCGAAGCCCTGATCAGCCAGAGCCTCACACGTCCTCTGAACCTGCTCAATGCACGGAGAGAACGAACACACCCGACCTCCTGCAGACAAACAGAGAGAGAGACAGACGATGATGATGTTTGTAACAAATATGTCACCTTCGTTTGAGCACCAACTTTTCCACAGACTGACTTAAAGTATTGACATTCATGGTCCCCAGAGGGGACAGTGAAATAGCTCCACATCTACTGGATGGATTTGGTGCAAACATTCATGGTTCCCAGATGATGTATCCCAGAGACTGAAGAGTTCAACAGAGGTTGAATCATACAGACTTTATTTGCAAAAATTAATAACTGGTCATGTGAGAAATCTGGGAAAGCGTCAGATAACGACAGAAGAGCTGCTATTAAAAAATGTTCAGAACTGAGGATGAAGATGGCAGAGAAGAGCTAAGCTGTGAGATTTATCTTCAAATCTTCAGTCTGACGTAATAACTTGTTTATGTACAAACACTGGGATGATCTGGGTGCATCCAAGGACGTTTATCGCACCAGGAAAGAGTCAGTTGACGGTTTGTGATTTACTCTGAGTGATCCATCCAGATCACTGCAGATCCACTTAACCTCGATCTCTGAAGGCCAACACACAGAAAGAAGCTCTCAGCCTGCTGGGAACAAATCAAACTGAAAGTTTATGAATGAGAATCCTCAAATGTTACATTATTTACCATCTTTAGATAGTTATTATGGTCAAGACACAGATGATCCCACCGTCCTGTGTAAAGGCTGGGATCCTCTTTGTTATCTCTGCAGCCGTGGTGAGAGATAAATAATCCAAACCAGGTTTATAAACTTAACATGGACTCGAGGGAACTCGTGACACTATTACTGCTATTAATAATTTGTTTATCTTCGTACTTTCAAAGCAGATTTTCCCCCCTAACAAAGCAGGCCTGTGACCTGCCGGGCTCCAGGCTGTAGTTTGTGGATCATCAGGGGACGAGAGCCGGCGCTCTAATAAAAAGCGATCACCTGCCGGCTCCGGCCTCTCGTCTCTAAATGAAAACCCCGCCGTGATCGCAGCGGGAGGCCGGCGCGACGAGCCAAGAAAACTTTCACCGACTGACCTGAAGAGCGAAGAATGCGACTCGCTGTGAGGTACAGCTGGAGTCAGGTGACTTGTTGTTATTATTTCTATAATTTCTGAGTCCTCTGCACGACATCCATCCCCTCTGTGCACATCTGTGATTTATGAATTTGGGATACGTAATGATTGTTTTCTTTCTGTAATACAGAATATCTAAATTACTAATTTAAGGCTTCCCAAATATTTTCCAGGCCCCTCATACAACAATAAACTCCATCAGCCTCCACATGAAGCTCAAATCCTCCATTTTCTACCTTCGACTCGCCACAGTTTGGTTTATTTTTTCCACCTATGAAGCATCAGGAGGTCAAACACAGCTGTGTTACAATCTGCCCGCTTAATCTGACTTAATCTGCCGTCAGCGCTGCAGTAACAGCCGAGGAGACACACTGATGATGCCTGTGATTCAGAGTTTTAAAGTGGAGAGCGGGTCTGCAGAGGGCAGCCTTGTTGAAGACGAACATTACGGGGAGACTTCGGGATGTTTCAGATAGCGGTCGTTCCTTCGACTAACAGGGCCAGTGTTCTCTCCCCCGAGGCGGCCATAAACACGACTCAATGGTCTCCTAGCAACCAGGACGGAGACACACACACACACACACACACACAGGGAGGGGTCGAGTTGATGATTATACAAGGGCGTCTCAAGCAGTTATTAATAACCTCAAATATCAACCGTATGCTCACATCTGCAATCTATACATGCGTGACACTATGAGTCCTTATCAGGCCGCTGAGTGTTTGGGTTCAGAGGACATGTTTGCTCTGTGGTTGCATAATAAAGAGTCTAATAAGAGCGAGCCGGCGGGGGGGAGGGGAAGGTCTGTCAGGATCCGGGGGTCTTTCTCAGAGAGCGCCGGGCTGCAGGCCAAAACATTACAAGAATTACAACTGAGGAGGGAAAAAGAAATATTTCACTGCCCCGCGTCTTGGACTTTGTCCACTGAAGTAAATCACCTCGCAACAACTTCATCTGGAGCCTGAGAACAGACCTGCAGTCAGTCTGTGCAGGACCAGGAGCAAGGTGACGAACTGTAGCTGTGGTTCATACGTCTTGTCTCCTGTTTGTGGCCTTTGGTTGGAGCGTTTTGGGGCACCGGTGCTCAGCTTGGCTCCGGCTCTCTGGAGAAAACATCCAGTCTGAGCAGTGGGAAGTAAATCCACCCTTTTTCCTTATGGAGCCACGTTGACCGGCTCTCTGCCTGCAGCATAACCCTGTATGGTCATGGGACTGCTTCTACAATGGCTGCACTCTATTTATCTGTATCTGCATGTGTGTGTGTGTGTGTGTGTGTGTGTGTGTGTGTGTGTGTGTGAGGGAGAGTCATCAGCTCAGGACAGGAATATGTAGCAGTGGCACCATAAAAGGGATTCAGAGAGGAGGAGGCGAGAGCGGCATCCTCGCTCCTCCTGAATTCCTCTTCTTATTGGGGCTTACTCTTTAAAATCATGCTGCATTTATGTGCCTCAGGAAAATGAGCGTGTACCCAGACTGTCAGGCTCATAAACCATCGAACCTGTGCACCCTAACCCTATCTTTGTTATGAAGGTCATTTGAATTATATTAATCTAACGTCTGTTGACCTGTGATCAGGTGAACGGTGTCTCTGTCATTCGTACGTCTGTTCTCACACTATGTAACTTTGGGCTCCGGGTCGGGAGAAGTACGTAACGCTTTACGGCACTAAGTCACACACCACCAACTATTTCACTGATTCTGGTGAAACTGGATCATATTTTATGGAGAAAATGTTTTCTGGTTTTCCCTCTGATGTCCTCCGGCTGCTCCGCCTCAACTCTCTGTGATTTACAGAGTTTATGATGGACAGTGAAGTAAACTGCTGACAACTGTAGCTGCTGTTAGCTCAGTTTGTTAGCCGGGCTGCCTGGACTGTGAGCTCAGAGCACCGGGGGAGTGTTAGTGTTTGTACCACAGGCGTTTTGGACCACCGGGAAGAAGAAGAGGAATGCTAATGGGAGAGGTCATCTGATCTGGATTTACTGTTCCTAAACTTTGAAACTCTCCTGTTGGACTTCTGCACACTTATATATTTATTTATTTTGGGCTGGTTGTTGCTCTGTTTCTTAGACGCTCATACACAGTGCAAACAGACCCACCAGTACCAGGCAGAGCAGTGATAAAGGGTGTGTTGCCCTGTGATCTATATCTATACCGTCACATAAACTCTGACTTCACTCCTGAGCGAGCTGCCGACCTGTCCAGACATGCTGCTGGTCCTGTTTGTCGCAGATACCCTAACAGCTTTTTTCTGTAACCAGGAGCAGGGTAACACACACACACACAGGCAAAGTTAATGAGAGGTGTGTTGGCGAGGATCGATGGTGGTGCAGGGAGCGCAGGGTGCGGCGACACAGCCGGGGTAATAATAAATTCTCTGGCTGGTATTTAAAATGTGCTCAGTCACAGTCATACTCTACTCGCTGTGCCAGGACGAGTCACAGGAAAGTCAACATCAGGTGACGCTGAACGTTCCTCTGGACACACACACGTACATGTACTTAAAGCCGCTCTGTAGTTAGGTCTTTATATAATAAGAGTGTTGAGTGGAGAAGAAGATTTGAGGCATTTCAGCCTTAATAAGACGGTTTAAAGTTAAAATATTCAGGTCGACGTGAGAAGGCTGTGTCTGAATTTTAACTAAACTAAACTAACCGCCCTGTTCAGCATCCTGCTGATGTTTTCTGTGTTAGAGCTGAACTGTACGTGAGATTTACGACTGATGAAATGAAAACAGTGAGTAATAATGTCAACAGGACATTTTCAAAATGTTACACTCAGTTTCTGAAGCTGAAGATTTGCTGCTTTTCCCCCCCAAACAATTATAAATGAATCATGTCCTGACCGCGGACAGTATAAAGAATGGACAGTGTGTGTGTGACGTCGCCCACGGGTTTATGAAGAAAATATGCTGTGCCTCCAGCAGCTAATCTAAAAATCAGCAAAGACGTGGATCATCAGTGGACCTGAGGCGAGCTCAGTGAAGCCTGGGTGCTCTAATAAGCTGATCTAATAATCTGTAACAACAGGAGATGACCACAGCCTGAATCAGGAGCTGGGTAACGTGTTGAGTCAGGTAAGGCACGACCGGACAACCGAGGCAACGTTACAGAAAATACTTGAACACACTGAGGAACAGAAGGCTGTCAGTGTGAGCCTGGTCTCTCACACACACACACAGTTGTCCTACCTTGTTTCTTCATAGCGGCCTTGGCGTGCCTCACCGCCTCCCAGGGGCTCGGGATGTCGAGGAAGACGGCGTCCGCCACCCCGGTCACTCCGAACCCGTCCTTGCACACGTCCTGGTTCCTGACGGTGACCAGATGATCCACCCGGTGCTCCTTGAACTCCTCGGCCGCCTTCTCCGCCCGCTGCTGGTGGAACTCCACCGTGTGCAGGTGACCCGTGGGGGCAATTGTACGCAGGATGGCGTGGGAGAGGGAGCCGCTACCTGTCCCTGCAAGACAAGACGCCACGGGGAGGATGAGAACAGCGGGGACTCGGATACACTCTGCAGTCAGTAAAAATAAACTTGTCCTTGTGTGTCCTTGCATCTAACAAAGGACGTGGTGATGAAAAGTTTGATAAAAGACACAGTTAGGTCACAGTTTGTGTTGCTGCTACAGACGTGGAGCTTCAAAGGACGGTTCATAACTTTGGTTCAAACAATACGAGGACAGACGAGGAGCAGCGGGGACACATGGGTGATTTTGGGATCTCTGAATTCACGGTCAGGTCTTCAAAGCAGATAAAGATTAAAGTCCAGTTTCTTTGTCAGGTAAAGTGTGAGATAAGTCGTGTAAATTCGTCTAAAATGACACTGGAAGCTCCCCTCTGCTCTGATTCAGTCTCAACAAAGAGCTCACGGCTGTTACAACAACAACAACACACACCCACATCATCCTCACACTGCTCGTCTCTCCACTCTGTCTAAGTGGTGCTACATTTCTGAGTGGGCCCTCTTTGCCCTGCAGTGCCCCGGCTGCTCCTTAATGCCCGCTAATGTGCAGTGTGTGTGTGTGTGAGTTCACTAGAAGTGAAATAACGGCGATCATGTGACTCTCAGTTAAGGTGGTGGTGGTGGTGGTGGTTGTGGAATGGAGCGCTGAGAGCACAGCTACATCCCATCCTCCGCTCCCCCCCCTTTCTTCTCCTGACATTACGTCACCACCGCCTTTGTTCGTGCGGCGACAAAGAGAGCAATGTTTACCCTCCAGCAGCGCTTTGACTTGCTGAAGCCTCACACTGCCGAGCCGGATGTGAACGGTAAATAGTAAAACTGTAAATGGATGTTGATGGTATGAAAACAAAAAAAAACCACATCAGAGTCAATAAGATGAGATAAGCGTTCAGCTTGAATTACCTCACCGGTGATAAAACTTTATCGTTCTGGGTGAAGGACTAACTGAGCTGATTGCCTGTTCTGTCTCTGAACGGGAAGTTCTGAGTAACTGGACTTTGTTTTGATATTCATCTATAAAAATACAAACTGGGACGATGAAATAAAATCCAATAAAGAAGACCTGAAACAAATTCCACCTTTTGTTTGCACTGTGGATCCAGTTCGGAGGTTTTTGTGTTGTAATCGTCGGATTGGATTTCTCTATTATCTCCTTCAAGGAAGCTGAAACTGATGTTTCAGTCCCGGGTGTGTTCGTCTGAATCTCTCACAAAGATTTCAATGAATCTGGTGGAAAGTTGGACCACAAACAGGCTGATCTGCAGACAGTGTAAACTGAGTAAACCTTTGTACAAACGGTTCACCTAAAACATGAAATATCTGTTAGAGAAGCTGTGAATGACGGTCAAGTTCTTCACTGTGTGGTTTATTTGACATAAACGGTGTCATTGTGAACTAACTCAGACAATATGTGGGTCGTCCCTTCTGGCTGCCAAAGAACGCAGTTGAGCCGGATCCAAACTGGGAAAATTGGCGGCCTGGCATCGCGCTGCAGCCGCCGATCAGACGCACTTGTGTTGTTCAGACTAACCGCATTAACCCTCATGCAAAGTGGAGTTTACTGTTGAGAGGAAATGGCTGTGCGGCTCCAGTTCTGCCTGAGTGATGGGCCGGGTCAGAGATCCGACACGATCCACATAAACAGACGATCAATCAGCACAGAACCGACACCGGACCTCAGGCTTTATGCCAGGAGTGCTGACGGGTCCAGTTTCCATCCTGGTTTATCCTGATACGCAGCTTAGTTTAACCTTTGTTCTAAAACTGGCGTTTTTATTCGTCAGCTGAGGACACAAAGAGCGCTCTCCACCCGAATCTGTGATCAGACAAATTCACGTCAACTGATTGGGGTTAGTGCTGAAGTAGTATCAAAAGTACAAAGATGAAGCTGTTTGTGCTCCAGGCAAAAGAAAAAATGAAACATTCCCTCCTTCCACACAACAACAACAGACACAAACTCTTTCCAAAGTTAAAAACATTTTGATGCTCAGAGTCAGCAGCTGTTGACTCATCCGTGACTCAGAATTTGACCTACAAAGTGCATATTAATGCTAATTAACAGCTCTGTGGTCAGCAACGAGGAAATAACGGCTAACAACAGCATGAAGAATAATGGACGTAGTCTCCGTGACGTCGCCTACAGGTTATGAAGAGGCGTTGTGAAGCTCAGTGTGATGTTTGGCGGCTCCGACTGTCGGCATGTTGGATGTCCATGAATGGATGGGCAATGGGCACACGGAGCGTGGATGGAGCTGAGGTGGACTGAATCAAGGCCGGTTGCTGAAATCAGCCCTCTGTGATGACACCCACCTGTCAATCAAAGCGTCCACGCTCTTAATTCTGCATAAGCCTTAATATGATTTGATGTTTATTTCTGCTGTGAAGTTGGACATTTTAACATGGGGACTTATGGAGACTGACTCACTTCTGGAGCCAGCCTCAGGTGGACGTTTGAGGAATTACACTGCACTTTCACACTGGCTTCACTTCACAAGCCACAGTGCTGCAGTGGTTGACCGTCCCTACAGCCGTGCCACCAGCATGGCTAAAACAATTTGCATTCTGTGATACGATCTGTGCTGTCGGTTTATGAAACGAAGAAGTGCTCCACAGCCACCATGTGTACTTTTGGGTTTCATGGAGAGGAAATACAAGTGTGTTTGACCCTTAGACGCGTGTCAGCTCCAGGATTTGGAGCTGGTTTCAGGGCGCAGTTTGAAAAGCAGAATGTTGAAAATGAAAAACACTAAACGATGATGAACTGCCTTTTAATGAGAGCTTTGCTTTGATGCAAACGGTCGAGGCAGCTCGTGACTCGTATCAACGTTTCTAATCTGCTCGCAGAACAAGACGTCAAGTCAGTCAGTGGGCAGCCACAGCACGAGAGGAAGCCATGATACAAGAGGATGGAAATGTGGTGGGGAGGGGACTGCTGACCTAAACCGTAGGTCATCACTGCTTTCTCTTCTCCATTTACTATCAGATACAACATGGCGGCTGGTTGGATGAGAAGCAAAACCAGGCCAGAGGTCAAAGACCTTTTCCCTGAAGGCAGTTTTTAGAAAGTGAAAGTCAGAGAGTAACATCATTAACCCACTTCTGTGTGTGTAGACTGAGCACAGCACTCAGACCTTTAATACTGCAGTGAATCAGCTTGAAGGAGATCTGTAGGTGGCAGATTGAGAGAGACTGTTTACTGCTATGGAGTGAGGCTTGACCAAAGTACATTTACTAGGGCTGATTATACAGATTCCCCATGAATCACAAGACTTATACCACCATGATATACTCAGACCTAAAGGAACAGTTTGCACCATTGTCTACCTGTCAAACTGTCAAAAAAAAAGTCCAGAATGTCTTTTTTCTTGCTTGGTTGACATATCTTTGATAGCGGTGAGTGCTAATCTCACTGAAAAGGCATTGGCCTTCTTTGTAATGCTTTTAATGTGAAGCAGTAGCAGTAGCAAATGCTCTGTCTGCATTAGCAGTAACTTAATACAGTATTATTTTTCTGGAATACAGTAGCTGGCTGTACTTAAATGAGTAAACGGCTGTTTGGCCGGCAGCCGACGATTATGAAAACCTCTGCAGCGTGCATTAAATAAATGAATAATGCAGATGTTTCTGCCATCGGATGGCCTTCATAGAGAAGATGGCACCAATCACCAAGACAGGAAGAGGAAGTGGTACTCTTTCTATGATTGGTTCGAATGGTGATCCAAAAAGAGAGGGGTTGGTTTGGTCCGCACCAGAGCTCAAGCTAGGCGTTCACAACAAACCAAATGAACCTCCAGTTCAACCGTGCTAAACAAAGCTGGTATGAACCCATCTTCAAACTCTCAGATAAAGCCACACAATTAGAACTCCTGGGTTGCAAGAAAACAGACGTTTTTCCATCATATCAGCTGTGGATGATGTCCAATACTGGCAAAATGATCTATCAAAGTAAGTGTGGCTGCTACTAACAGTTAGTTATGAATTGTCTATCAACAAAAAATGAAATAGTTTCATAGAGAAAAGCATATTTCTAGCCATGTTCTCAGTGTTAGGATAGTTTTGGTATCTTGAAATGGGATTGAATGAGGTTCCTATACATAGTCAGTGTATTTCCTACAGTAAATACAGTAATAGAGTAAACTGCTATGCAGATGACACTCCACTCTGTCATTTCCACCTGAAGACCCCCCGACCTCTGCACAGATCTCTGAATGTCTCTCAGACAAATCTACATGAATGAAGTCACACTACCTCCAGCCAAACCTACCAGGGTAGTGAGAAACTTCATGACTGATGACCAACTAACTAATGCTAACATTGAACGACGCCTGGCTCTGCCACCCGTACACTCAGGGCAATCCAAACTTTTCTCGTCTGTTGTTCCTGTTGGTGGAACGTCCTACCAGTTCCTACCAGATCAGGGGCGTCCCTCTCTACCTTCACAAACCTCCTGAAGACCTCCAGCTCTTCAGAGAGGACCTCCTCTACAACACTACCAACAGCTGGACATGACACATGTATCCCCCTCCACAACTGTCACACTACTTACTGCTGCACTAACATGTCACACTGATTGTTTCTCTTTTTGTAAGTCACTTTGGATAAAAGCATCAGCTACATGTCTTAATGTAAATGCTTGGAGAAGCAGACGGGGATCCTGGCACAGAAGCAGATCTATGCACTGCTTTGAACGAGGTCAGCAGAAAAGCAGGAAAACAATCAATATCTCTTTAAGTGTACACTATAATAAGAACATTTCCACCGCTTTACTTTGCCGTCAGGCAGCCTTGGCGCTACCCGTAGAACTTCCTGTCATTACGGCTTTAAAGTCTCTGCATGCCAAACAACTTTTCAGATCAGTTGCTACATGCAGCATTCCTGTAATTCTAATCAGATACATCAGATGAAAACAAAATTACACACACAATTCCTCATGCACGCACCTACACACTGCAACCAAACACAGAAACAAGCCAGAAGTGCTGCCACCTGGAACTGAGACCTGGTTCTCTTTGTTGCTACTGGGCTACAGTTTTAACTTCTGTACCACCTGTGCCTCTTGGCCAACTGAACTTGACACTTTTATAAGGCCTTGACAGTATGACTCAAAAGCCCTTGAGTTACAGTAAGTATTTGCTTGCTGCAGCCTGCTTGATGTGAAGCTGATACAGGTAGTGAAAAACAAAACACACAGTTAACAGTTGGCTTCAAACAGCTGGCCAGCCAGAACAAGCTACCTCCAAGGTGACTCCTCTACATGACCGGATGCTCCTTCAGCAGGCTTGGCATGGAGGCCGAGCGACAACAGAATTATCACCTCTAATCGCTGCATGTTTATACAGCTCACTGACAAACAGTCGCCCCTCCACAGGACAGCGTGTACCGTTTATAGACTATCAGGCTCAACGTTATGAGTCACGACTGCGTCGTACAAGCACTGATTAGCACCTCATCGACACGTAATAACATTTAAGTGTTACGTGCGGTTAATAAAATGTTGCATCCCACAAGTAATTTAATAAACTGGGATTTAATCTGATGTTCAAACCATTATCACTGATAAGACTTCCAGAGAGGTGCTTTTAATCTAATGCACGCATGTGGACGCACACACAGTGTTAAATCTACATTAAACAGGCCAGTGTAATGTGATGCAGATGGTGCAGCCCTCTCCATACAGGAGACTGCTGACTGAACAGATTTCCTGCAGAACTCATCCATCACCCTGGAGACCCCTCCAACTTCCACACACACACACACACACACACACAATTTTCACTAAGTACAATCAATAAAGTGACATTGCAGGGCTGGCAGCAGTAAAACATGATGAAGCATTGCACCACACACGTTAACACCCTCTCCCATCCCCCCTTCACTGCCCTTGGAGTGGGAAGGAGCTGCAACAGCTAGCCGAAAACACACAGACACACTCGACTGATTGCAATTAAACAAATGGAAACGTTGGGTGGAACTGAAATCAAAGCGGTGCATCACAGAGCAAGAACCGGAGGGAAGACAAAGAGGTGACAAACACAGTGTGTTACATAATTTACTCATCAGGCACATCTGTAGCTGTCACATGATGTTCAACATTAACAGCTGAGGCTCTGTGGGACAAAACATCAGACACAAAGGTGAGAACAGCTGCAGGGGTAAAGACATGAATAATAAAATAATAGAGAAAAACATCCTGCGCCCTGGGTGAACATAAAAGTAGATTTATACTCGACACAGGGGGTTCATGGCAGTCCCGTTCTTACAGTAGAGGTCATGATTTATACTTCAGTGTCAGATTTCTTCAGTTAATAACACCACTGCAATGCTATCATACTTAAAACTTACATAATGCACCGACCGCTGCACATTAGCTAAGGCGTACCCTGCAGCTTAGCTGAAATGCTAAGCCCTGAAAGGTTTTTTATTCTGCTCTCTTCTCCTGCTCGTGTCCTTTCGTATGAAGCTTTACAGAATGGTCAGGCTGGTGCATATTAACACGCTGTGTGCAGTCGTCCAGACAGTTTCCTCTTGTCACCGTTTACGACCACATGCAGCATGCAAAGCGACACGATGCAGCCTCACAGAACAGAGCACCCATTGAAATGAGACCAAAAATAATCCAGTTCATAATTCAAAGTCCAGCTTCAGCTTCAGCCAATGCATTGAAACACACATTAGTACCTCAGAGAAATATATAAACCATATTAGATATGACTGTCTGTGCCATTTTCTTTTATTAACATGGTTTCTGTCTTTATCCGTTACTCCATCAAAAGACTTCATCCACATTGTGTCTCACAGGAGCTTCCAGGATAGAATGGATCACACTGAATATGTTAAATGTCTATGGCAGCACACAGGTTATTCCATTCATCTGAATGGGGATACTGCGATTTGGCTGTGGCAGTGCGGGCTGCAGGGGTGCAGCAGGAAGTTCAGCCTGATTTGGTTGAGGTTTGGTCGCTTTGGTTGAGCGCCATCCTCGACAAAGCCGTTTAATCAGTGAAATAAAGTTATTTCCTGTCTGATTGTACAACATTAGTCATCAATCTGAATTAACCCTCACCTGACTCGCAGACGACCGATCCCGGCTTGAGCTCCAGCATCATGGTGATGGTGGCGATGTCGGTGGTGTAGAGGATCTGCGTGCGGTGTGGCAGGGTGACGGTCCACAGCTCGGGCGTGGGGTGCAGCACGTGGACCCACCCACCTTTGCTGCAGGTGACCTTCGACCCGTAACGCTGACCGATCAGGTCCGTGGAGTGGCGGATGACTCCGTAACGCGTCTGCGTTTGGGCGCCCTTCTGCACCTTGACTGGCATCATGGAGTCGTGGCCCAGGTAGATGATGGCTACGTCCCCGTCCTGAATGAAGTCTGAGTACTCCACAAAACTCATGGTGAGCACTCTGTGACAGGGAGACAGTGTATATGTAAACAGTGCAGAGGGCCACAGAGGTGCAAAGCTTTGGTTGAAATGCAATCTGGGAACCCATCAGCTTTTTTATCTGGATCCATATGCAAATATCTGTTTATTTTTGTTGCCTTTCTCATGAATCAAGTTGCTCGTCGGCCTGCAGAGGAAGTCTTGTCCCGGATATCCGTTATCCAGATATCAGATAACTTCACCAGAAGGCCCGACCCATTAACCGTTATCCCTCAGAGACTAAACTATCATCAGACGTTAGCTGATGGGGTCTGAGACTGGGTGTCGCTTGTTTATGCTGCGTTCATGTCCTGTCATCATTATCGTAATTATGAGTTTCCAACTAAGTAGTGTTCACGTCAACTTCCAAGTCGTAACTGCATTTTCTTCTGACAGCTCCAATACGTGTGGCAAATATCACATCATACTTCTGGTTATATTGTCAATGGACAACATTTCAGTCCTCACACAACAGCTCTCTGATGATTATGACCATCACGATGGCACGGACAACTCATTTATTTACACGGACATCTGTACCACACATCATATTTGATATGAATGTAGCAGTGGTTCATTTAGCGCTGAGTCTGCAGCCATGAGGAGTGAAGGCAACACTCATGCAGCCAATTAATGCTGGCTGTATTCGGCTAACGTCACGTTTATGATGTTTCTTTGAGAAAAATGAGTCTGTTCTCTGTTCTTGGGTTTATTTAGTTATTTTTATTAAGGTTTTTGGTGAGGTGCCACAGAGGTTAGACTGTGTTAAGGCTACATTTAGCCTCAGGGTTGGGGGCTTGATGTCATGGTAACTGAAGGTCAATGGTTGGTTTAATTTAGCTAACCTGCACTTCACATTAAGAGAGAGAGAGAGGTGGATTAACTTTTAACTTTCTTCACCTCGGAGAAAACATGTTACATTTATGATGTCTGTCTGTCTGTGGTTATTATTTTTAACGAGGCCTCGCAGAAGTTAGCCAGCTTGGCTACAAACTGAAGGTTTTCTGTGAAGTTAAACCAGTTAACTTAGCTGTTAGGTAGCTAACGTTAACGTGGCTATAACTTGTGTATCTGTGGCCCCCGGATGCTGGTGGTGGTGGCGGGTGCCCTCGTTGTCATGGTAACCGTGTCCCATATTAATGTCACGCGCAGAAACCGTTAATTTTTAAATCAAACTGGAGATCAACGGTCGGCTCGGTTTAATTGAGCTCACCTGCACTTCACAAAGAGACAGCTGGATGCAAACTTTGCTTCTTTTTCACGACGGAGAAACGGACTAAAAACCACTAAAACATGTCGGACAACATCGAGAAAATGTGAGTGACATGAATTAATGAGATATATTCGACTAACGTTACATTTATGATGTTTCTTTGAGAAAGAAAATGGGGTTTTGTGTCGATGTTTGTTCTCCGTGTTTGTCGCAGAAGTGAGATTAGCTTAGAGGGTTCTGAGTACATTTAGCCTCAGGTTTAAATAAGACAGATGTTTTCTGTGAAGTTAACCAGCTAACTTAGCCATGCTATCATCCTAAACTGACGCTAACGTTAATCCTCAGACTGTAAAGGTAGCTAACGTTAACTTAGCAAACGTTAACGCAACTTTCTGAATACAGATAACTTTCTACATTTGAGAAAGCTTCGCCACAGTTTGTCCCCTCACACACGGAGATGTCACGGTGTAAAATGTCTGTTAGCGAACTGAACTTTGTTTTAAACGCTGCTAACTAGCTCATTAGCTAACATGCTAACTTTAGCTTCCATAGCCGTTACGCCAGTTAAACAACCGTTACCGACATACCTTCACGAGGGGTGTCGTTCGTTGGCTTCGGGGTTTTAAACGGACACAGGCTGCGGTCTGTAAACGGTAAATTCAGCCTTTAAAGCCGTTGGATGTGCGCGTGGACACCGCTGACAGATGCCCATTCATTCCCCGCACACGTGGTGTTGTTTTCGGAGGAAGTTGAGCGAGAGACACGACCGGATGTGGAGCCGCTTCACGGACTGGTAAATCACATCACCGAGAAAGTGAACCGAAAGAGGCCCGTCCAGGTGATCTGTAGGTCCGCTCAGGCACCGCAGATTTGTACGCTCCAGATGCAAAGCTCCAGAATATGAGAAAACTGCTGCTAACGGACTCATAGTTATCATCATCATGAGGAAAACAGATGCAAGAGAAGCAAAATAATGCTTTAAAAATACTTCACTGCAAATAAAAAGTCCTGTATTTACATTTCTATCTCATTAAAGTACAGAAGTATCAGTAAAAATGTACTTAAAGTATCAAAAGTAACATTTATGCAGACAAAATGGCCCCAGTGTGACATTATCAGTCATATATTATCATTTTGGATGTGTGATGAAAACCAGTAACACTTTATGAGATGATCACATGTTTTCGTGTAAATTTGTGCTCTGAAATATAACTAATAACTAAACATTGACCTATGAAAGGCAGTGCATGTAGAATAAATATCACAAGAGCTATTAAATTTAGTTTGATGAGTTATAATTTATAACTTTACATGGGGTCACTTGAACGCACCTTCAGCCCCGCTGTTAGAATAACTTATAAATAATCTTGTAAATAATATAATCCATATAATTTCGTTGTATTTGAAACATTTGTACAAACGTTGACTCTGCTGTAATCTGTGGGAGTCTCCACGTCACCGAGCGTCCAATTAAATGAATGGACTACAAATACCGACCAATGGGAGCGCAGATGGTGCACTATAAAATACGATCCCGAGCTGTCGGTGTGACCGGAGAGCTGCTGGGACGCCGCTGGTTGTTTGTGAGCTCCTCGGCCGGAAAAATAGGGATCTTTGTATCGACAGCTGATAGTAGTAGTAGTCCACAAATCCGACAACAGGTAAGACTGTTTCATTCAAGTCAACGTTCACATGCAGAGGTTTAATATTATAGACTGATCAGATTTATTCATATCGATGATTGTTGTCAGCTGTAGTTTTAATATTTAATAAATGACTTATGATGGCTGTGCAGATCAGTGTTGATCTTAGTCTGAGCTCCATCATAAAGCGGCTCAGCTGCAGACTTGATGCTGATCACTCTGCTCTGCTCTCGGTTCATGTCGCTGCTGTTCTCCGCCTCTGCCTCCATCCTCCGCCCGCCCAGGATCAGCCATGCCTTTCGGTAACACGCACAACCAGCTGAAGATGAAGTACCCCTCGAAGGAGGAGTACCCGGACCTCAGCAAACACAACAACCACATGGCCAAGGTGCTGACTCCCGCCATGTACGAGCGGCTGAGGAGCAAACAGACACCCAGCGGATTTACTCTGGATGATGTCATTCAGACTGGGGTTGATAACCCAGGTAAAAAACACCAACCCGCCGCCATCTGTGCGCGTTTAATGGCCGCTCCGCAGATTTTTACACTGACCTTGACGAGGGGATAAACTGTGACCGATATTCAGACACACGGAGAGCTCAGAGCTCTGAAACAGCCTCCATTATCAGAAATCCTGCACCGCTTTACAGGGAATGGTTAAGATTACCAGTGTTACATAATGCATGCAGGCAGCAGCTGCTAATCCACTGCTGCTTTCACTGTTTGTGTCCATTAGTTTGTAGTGTAGACTCAGCTGATCAGGGAGGCTGCTGTCCTCCCTCCAGGTGAAGTATGTCAGGTGACCTCCATCACCCTGTAGACTCTGTTTGTGTTTAGCTCTGAGGGTTTGGCCAAGCTTCAGCTGAAGAGGCTGTCAGCTGAGGATGAGTTTCCAGATCTCAGTCAGCACAACAACCACATGGCCAAGTTCTTAACCCTGGACATGTACACGAAGCTGAGGGAGAAGGCGACACCCAACGGCGTCACCATAGATGGTGTCATTCAGACAGGGGTTGATAATCCTGGTACAGTCGAGAGCAGATGACACTCAGCACATTGAGTTAGTGAGGATGTTGGTCTGTGTGTCCTGTTTCCTCTCTGACTGTGACTCCATGTGTAGGACACCCCTTCATCATGACCGTGGGCTGCGTCGCCGGAGACGAGGAGACGTACGAGGTGTTCAAAGAGCTGCTGGACCCCGTCATTGAGGACAGACATGGAGGATACAAACCCACAGACAAGCACAAGACTGACCTGAACCCAGCCAACCTGAAGGTACCACAGTCTGTCAGTGAACACGCCTGACTGTAAGAGACTAACACTGCACAGACTAACTGTGTCCTCCTCAGGGTGGTGACGACCTGGACCCAAACTACGTCCTGAGCTCCCGTGTCCGGACCGGACGCAGCGTCCGCGGCTTCTGTCTGCCGCCTCACTGCAGCCGAGGAGAGAGGCGTGCTGTGGAGAAGCTCTCCATTGACGGTAAAGACCTGTCAGTTACTGTCTGTGCTGAGTCTCTGACAAACAGCTGATTGATGTAAACATTAGAGTAGACTGAGTGATTCCCAGTGAGGGCTGCATGATGCTGCTGGCTGTCATTGTGTGGCAGTGGGTGACCTCTGGTGGCCAGAGGAGGAATAACAGACTGTAGTACACTAAAGGTCATCTGACACTGAAACAAGTCCTTCACAGGATCCAACATGGCCGCCTGTGTTTCTCATCTGTCTTCTCCTTCCTGCAGCTCTGGACTCTCTGAGCGGAGACCTGAAGGGGAAGTACTACGCCCTGAAGAACATGACAGACGCCGAGCAGCAGCAGCTCATCGATGACCACTTCCTGTTTGACAAGCCAGTGTCTCCTCTGCTGCTGGCCTCAGGGATGGCCCGTGACTGGCCCGACGCCAGGGGCATCTGGTGAGACTTGATCTGCACCGCTGTTTCTCAGTGCTCTTTCTCTTGTGATTTTTAATTAGAAGAAAACTGAATAATGTTTTCTGTCTGAAGGCACAACGACAACAAGACATTCCTGGTGTGGGTGAACGAGGAGGACCACCTGCGTGTCATCTCTATGCAGAAAGGCGGCAACATGAAGGAAGTGTTCAACCGCTTCTGTACCGGACTCACCAAGGTCAGTGTTGACATGAGCTGGTTTTATATCAGCATGTGTGATTTGTACATGGACCTGATGAACCTGCTGCTGTGTTCAGATCGAGAGCCTGTTCAAGGATAAAGGTCACGCCTTCATGTGGAACGAACACCTCGGCTACGTCCTCACCTGCCCGTCTAACCTGGGCACCGGCCTGCGTGCTGGAGTTCACGTGAAGCTGCCCAACATGAGCAAACATGCCAAGTTTGAGGAAGTCCTCAAGAGGCTGAGGCTGCAGAAACGTGGAACCGGTGAGTCACACACACCACGACCTGTTGGTGATCTAAATTCATCTTTTACCCTGAAGCATCGGCTGTCTATCAGACCTTGACTCCAAACTTAACATCTTACTGTTTCTCCATCAGGTGGCGTGGACACGGCTGCTGTGGGCGGAGTGTTTGACATCTCCAACGCTGACAGACTGGGCTTCTCCGAGGTGGCTCTGGTGCAGATGGTGGTCGATGGTGTCAAGCTGCTGGTGGAGATGGAGAAGAAGCTGGAGAAAGGCCAGTCCATCGACGACCTCATGCCCACCCAGAAGTAAACTCATCCTGACACCCAACCACCTCCCCCTTTACCCCTTTTACCCCCTTTCCTTCTCCCAGTACCCCTTATTACCCCTCTCCCCTCCCTGCCCTCTGGATGAATGTTTGCCTCTGTATCACAGTTTGGATTTGTTTGTGTATTTATGATGACACGGTTCCTGTACGGTGAGGATGGAAACAAATAAAATGTTCTGGTTCAAGTTTGTTGGCTGCAGTGAGACTCTTCATGGTGCGTTGACTGTTACGTCTCATCACTGTTAGAACATTTCTTGGCTGTAAACGTAGTTCAGGTCCAGAAAAGCTGCAGAGCTACTCCACCTTAAAGACCAGTGTGTCGGCTGTAGGTGTCGCTGCTGACTGGAACTCCTCATCCACTCCTTCCTATCCTAAAGGAGAAACATTACTGTGACACTCACAGAGGCTCTCTGAAGTCTGTCTGTTCTGGGCTTCTGTAGATATGAAAGGCTCTTTGTATAGTAACTTCCTTCAGGTGGTTAAACATTTAAACTTGACACCTTCACATGGAGTCAGTTAACTTGTTTCCCAGCTGTGAGACAAACTGAACTCAGCATGTCAGTACAGATGTCTGCTGAAGACTGTCCATGATCATCAAATGCCAGTTCAGGAGGCCAAAGATGCTACTGAACTGCTTTATGGGAAATGTAGGCAGTTTGTTCAGTACAGACATCTCTTCATCTGCTGCTCTGAGTGTTTAATTTTACAGAAATGCAATTTATAAATATCTTTAATACTTTACTGCATGTATTTGAATATTACTCAACTTACAGTCTCTGTAGTGAGAGGACAGTTGAGTCAAAATACTGGAGCTTCACACAGTCTCTCTTCTCTCTGTTAGTCATGACATTTAAGAAATTCAAGAAAAAAAAAACCTGAGTGACTCCAAACTAAGATCGAACAGTACGGCATCGTCCTGATGTATCCAGATTACAACTGGACTGAACTAGGTTCAGGATTTTTTGGTGTCTAGATGTTCCAGCCAATTTAATCCCAACATGATGCGTTGATCTCCGTATGCTCCTGTGTCATGAAATACACTCAAAGTACGTTTCAAACTAGCAAACTTTGAAGATCGAGTGAAGAACTATTTTATCATTAAAGCACTCTAACGTACGAGCCTGTTAACATAAGGCTCATCTTTAAACATCCATGTCAGCTTCAGTTTTCTTTCACATGTTGAACAAACATTTTAAACACTGAATGAAGCTCCACACACAGACGGCAGAATGGAAGCAAACATTTTTATATTTTCATCTCGACTGTGTCCGGTTACAAATGATCAGCGTGAGACGGGACGTTCAAGTTGACAGACACTTTTAATTGAGACATGAGTGACCCCCCTTTTTTTAAACCATGTGGGCATTTACACGGACTCCCCGTCATCTCTACTTTGTAACGAAATACAAAAGAAAAACAAAAACAAATGAGTATTGCAGTGAAGCCGTCTTGAAAGTAAGATACATTATTTACACTGAAAACAAAAACGCTACGTAATTTTTTTCTTTTTCCAGGAAAAAAAAAGAAATAAATAAGACTAGAAATGTTTTTTTTGTCCACATTCACAGCATGACAAATCATATTCAACTCGTTAATGTCGACCCCGTGTGGCCAGAATAGACTGAGATATTAGTAGGTAATTCAGTGATTATTGCCAAAAGCCTTAATCTATACATTATAATATTCAATACATACTCTGTATTTTGTTTAAAAAAAGGAGACATTTGGAAACTGCTACTTGGATGATTGTACAGCTTAAATACTTCTAGATATATATATGTATACTTTTAAACCCTTTTGTTCATAGCTTTAACTCGTTGGCAACTTTGGAAGCAATGTTTTTGAAAGCGATGGATGATCCGGATATCCGTTTGAACCTGACGCCGTTGAGGGAGAGACGGGGCAGCTTGCAAACCTCCATCTCCCACTGGACCAGGTTTTCGGCTCGCCCGTCCCCGTGGACGCAAAGAAGCAGGAAACTCTCTTGCTGTTCGTAGTCGCAGTTGTTGGCATCGAGCACCTTGCGAATCTCCCGCATGATATCACAAGGCTCCATGGAGCTGGTGGTCCTCATACTCCAAGTGAATCTGAGGGAGCGGGGTTTACTGTCTTTATTTTCCCCTTTTTGATCCCCAGGTACATGGCGACTGTCGAGAGAGAAGAAAAAACACAGAAAAGGTTTAGGATCGTAGATTTGGTTCGATGCTCTTCAAACACAACGATTCAACAGCCACTTTGACTGCTGTAATCAAATGAAACTGGACTTTTCATTCTTTGGTGGTGTCCATCAGTCAAAGTGGCTGATAGAATAGAAAAACCAACCAGCCACAGTCAAAGTTTAAAGGAAGAATTCGACTTTTTCGGGGGTTTTAGTCACTTTCTTGCTGACTTAGCACAGAGACTGGAAATAGAGGGGAACAGCTAGCCTGACTGACACTTCAGGTGTTAATGGACTACTGCTTGACCAGCTTTCCCCCCAAAACGCCGAACCATTCCTGTAAACATTCTTTATCTTGTGGCTGGCGTTGGTTTCCACCGCGACACATTCTAACCCCAGTTTGGACGTCTCGTGTTATCATTGGATTCAAGTCACAAAGCCAAACATTCGTTACACTTACCGCCTTCCTGAAGGTGTTTCTCACAGACTCTTTTAACCATCAGGATCAAAGATTTTTAACCGTGTCACAGCTTGTGGTTTCTTTTTAGGTCCATTTGGACCTCAAGAACTAAACGATGTGCCTGGATAAACTGACAGAATCTATCTGGGATGTCCGATGGTGTATAAACTCTTGTGGGTTCAGAATCTTCTGAAATCTTGGAGCCCATCGCCTGCTGTTTGACGACAGTTTAGCTCTTTATTAGCTAAAACAAGTATCTGGATATCTGTTTCTACAGATCAGCAGAAACGTGTCTTTGTTGTCATTCTTCCGTATCAAGTTGCTAATTGGACCGCAGAGAAAGTCTTGGCCCAGATATCCGTTATCTGGATATCCACGTGAAGCCCAGAAACACTGGCTGCTGCCACCAGAGGCTGAAACCTGATCAGACCATATCCGATGGGCTCACAGATCGTATCGTACACCAACAAGACGCCTCACTTTCTATTCAGCCATTTATTATTCAAACTAAATAGTCTGTGATCTTTCCTGTGCCACAGGAACATTAACGTGCGTCTGTTTCCATTTATCTAAAGAGGCTAAGAGCATAACAACAGTTGCAACACTGTTGTGTGTACAGCATTACAGTAAAAGACTGTAAAATATTCCATTAAATATTACAGTGCTTTACTGTATAATAAACAGTCTAAAATATTACTCTAGTCTGTATAAATTCCCTTAAAATGCTGTATAAATAAAGATTTTTCCATAAAATACGACTGTAAAAAAAAGTTGTTTTTACGGTAAAAATACAGCAGCTGTGGTCGGCAGAATTTTACCGTAATAAATACAGTA
Source organism: Miichthys miiuy (assembly GCA_036365135.1). Taxonomy (NCBI): domain Eukaryota; kingdom Metazoa; phylum Chordata; class Actinopteri; family Sciaenidae; genus Miichthys; species Miichthys miiuy. The sequence continues at coordinate 23,153,944 of CM071615.1, forward strand.
TAAGCTTCTAATATTACAGTGAAAGTACATTATTACTGTTGATTTCATGTTTAAGGTTTTATTCTATATTTTAAAATGTCTAGATTTTACAGTGAAAAACTGCCAGACCATGACAGTAAAAGACCGTAAAATATGATATTAAGTATTACAGTGTTTTACTGTATAATTAACAGTCTCTAACATAAAATACGACTTTATTCTGCATAAATTCTAAAATTCTGCATAAATAAAGGTTTGGAAATATGACTGTTTTACTGTTTACAGGAAAACAGTCATATTTCATGGCATATTTTACGGTCGTTTACCGTCATGGTCAGACATTTTTTGCTGTGTTCAACATTTAGGTTGAAAATCTTATTTCTTCATGCAGATGGTCAAAAGAGTCTTTGAGGATTGTGGAAACACCTTCAGGACAGTTGTTAGGTGTCTATTTATTAATTTAAAACTCTGCGACTGTGAATAAAATGTAAACTGGAGCTAGACACATCCATGCTGTATTAATTAACGCAGCTTTTTGGGGGGGGATTAGCATTTTTCCAGGTTGACAAGAACACAAATATGCCATGCTAACAGAGCAGCACACGGGTACAGTGCCATGCAAACATAACAAATATTAAAAAACAAGCCAAAACAGGTTTCCAAACACATTCCCAGGAGAAACAAAGCAGAGAGGGTTTCCTATGCAAGCGTGCCGAGCACCTGAGACTGCAGACGAGGACAAACTGAAGCCTACGTTTAAAGGGGGGGACCGACACATTAGGGGGGTAAGAGAAGGGGGCAGGTAACCTCACCTTGAGCCCTCAAGTCTCCCGTTTCTTTCAAACTCGGTTGAGACTCTGAGGCGCATGAGAAGATCAGACAGGGAGGAAAAAAGAAAACAAAAAAAAGATGTGGATTGTGCACGGCAGAAAATAACTTTCATCATTTCCAGTGAATTCAAAAAAAGAGTACGTGACGTGTGAGAAGAAGAAAGAGTGTGACACCGATGTGAAACCACCACCGACAAAACAAAAACACACGAAGAGATGGAAGATTTTTTTTTTTTTGACTTCCAGTGAAGAATCATGAGAAAATAAAAACAGTGATGATGTTCAGACTGTGAACTGAAACCACACAAAGAAAAAACAACCTTAACACACAGCGAGACACACATCAGGAACATCGACTACAGCCTGCAGAGGAGAGTCAGGTGGAACTATTGAGATGGAGGGAGGTGATGGTGCAGTGCTACGAGCTCAGGTTCATTTATCTACTACTCAAAAACATTTAAAGATCCACACCAGACGTGCAAAAACATCTCGAGCTCCATCTTTTTATTCCATATTTTATGAGTAACGACGGCTGAAAATTAAAGTTAATGATGAGCAAATATTTTCACAATCATGTAGAAATGTTACATTTATGACCGTAAAAGTTTATTATCGACGTTTTATTTAATCTTACTGACTTTTTTCTGCATCTCTCAGACTTCACCTCAGTAGATCACCTAAAGGAAGATCATTAGATGTGACTAAAAGCTCCTGGAGATGATGTCTTAGAAAATGTGTTTAGTATTCATTTGTTTTGATCATATTTTTATAGAAGGTAAAACTGAATCAATGCTTTTAAAGACGTGTTGGTGGTCGTCTGACTTTAGATTTGTTAAACTGCATGTTCACTTCTGTCTTTGTTCTTCATTAAATAAAGTTTCTTCATCTCGACACTCAAAAAGAGGAAACGCTTCGTCCACAAACAAATCTAGGACACGCTGGCTTCTGGGTTGATGCAGGAGGGAAACGCTCGCTGCGACGTGAAGCTGGGTGAAAAACTCTAAAAATAAACACCGACTACGACGATTTGTCTGCGTGACTGAAGCAGCGACGACTCAGCAGAAGTTTGTGTTTGGTTTGAAGGAGACTGAGCTGCAGAGGAACTGTGTCGACAAGCTCGTCAGCCAAGAGCGACGGATGAACCGCTCGCCGTCTTCTCGTCAGATTCTCGTCCACAGTCGTCTCTCTGCCAGGAAGACTTTTAATTCATGAATAAGCTACAAAATGGAGACGCTGATGGCGGACAGTGAAACAGAAGTTAAGTGTTGTCATGTGACAGGACTCTGTCACATGGTGTGACACGGGGTTCATTTTGTTCCCGTTCAAAGTGGCAGCACGTGAGGAAAGTTTCCTCGTCTGTTTCTCTCTGGTTTTATCAGCCGTGTTTCCGTAAACGTATTCTGATGAACTGCACGAGAACATGTTTGTTAGTTTTACACTCGCCTGACGTGATTTTTTAGTGAATCAGACGCCAGCTCTCTTATCTTCACGCTTGCATATTGGCAGTGGATGAAAACAAACAGTGACTCAGAATTCAATTAAACTTGACTGTCGGGAATCTAAGATTCAAGTCTTTCCTGGTGAATCATCAAATCCGATCACAGGTGAACTTATTGTCCCGACATCTGTCACATCCTGGAGTATAAATCAAGATTTACGTGTTCTCAATTTCAAATCAAGATCTGAAATAAGTGTGTACTCTTTATCTTTAATAAATGTCACCAGCCTGTAGGTAGCTGTTTTTTTCTATCTTCTTTTAAACGTTACAACGTTTGAAGAGTTTCCTGGAGCTACAGCTCGTTTCATGGACAAACAGCTCACATGTAACGTCACTGAACTCACAGTCAAGATTCGGGTCGGACAAATCTATTTAATTAGGCTAATAAATAAGAAAGACTGCTTCGTGGTAATATTTATATGATTTATGCATCAACGTGATCAAGTAAAGTTTAATTTCTCTGGTTATTTTTCCATAAACTCGATATAAAACTGTGAGAAGGTTTTATCATCGATCACTCGCTCTCAGTCGAGGTCATTAGAAATTAATTTATTAATTATTCTCCAGCACAGAGCCGCTGTGTTTCTCTGTAGACGAGGCGTTAATCTGACTCATGGCGGGAAACTCTGAATCACGACAAACAAAGAGGAAAACGTCTGACTAATAAAACAAGAAGATTAAAAACAAATAGGCGGTAAGCTCCCTGCTGCCTCCAGACAGGACGCCTTTCCCAGCATGCACTGCAGCCTGGAGAACAGAAAAACAGGACGGGTGGAGGAGGAAGTGACTCCCGAACTCCTGACAGCTCAAAAAAAAAAAAAAAGACTCGACAACAAGAGGACAAGTGGACAGGACGGGACTGACAGCAGGTCCTGGGTCGGTCAGAGAGGCTGTGAGACCGAGGAGGGGTGAGGGACGGAGGGTGAGGGGGTGACGGGTGAGGGTCCCTCCACATATCGACTGACACTCAAGACTTTTAGTCTCAGAAGAGAGATTGAGGGAAACAGCCCCTTACTCTAGATCTTCATCTTCCTACAACTCTCTATATCTTCTGCTCCTGAATCTGAAAGAAAAAACGGGAATCTGAAAAAAAATGGCGATCGTTCCTCAATGGACACATGATCAGAAAGAGAGAGGGAAAGAATATTAAAAATGTATGACATGACGACAGGCCAAAGAAGAAGTAAAAAAAAGAAAGATGGTCGCATGATGAGAAGGAAGGAAGGACAGGCTGAGAGAGACTGCAGGGCAGAAGACTTACTAAGGGGCTTTCCTCCCTGGGTAGAAGGGATGGCAGGCCCTGTTTTGGCCGTCTGCCGTTTGGCCGGGTCAATACTGACCCTAGGCAGAGAGGAAGAGCAGCAAGAGGTCAAAGGTTAAAGGACACAGGAAGGTTAGGAAGACAAGAAACACACAAACTGTGAGGAGAGGAGGAGGAGGAGGAGGGAGGTGACTGAACCTAAAACGTCCTGAGGAGGAGGAAAATGACAAAAACTGTTTGGTTAAGTCCCAAAATGTGATGAGGGAGTGAGGCAGGAATGTACGGAGGGTCGAAGGTGACAAGATGTAATAAAAAGTTATCAGACGGGTCAAAAAGAGAACTAATAAATAAATAATACGGTTAGTTCATTAAAATGGAGAGTAGAACTTTTTTTTTTCAGTTATTTAGTTAATAAAATGTTTTTAATTTAGGGCGATGAATATCTGTACCGAATTTTATGACTATGAAATATTGAACTAAAAACCTCACGGAGGTTATGAACGAATCTTTGACATATATGTTAAAGGATGAATTCAAACTTTGACCTGCTGGGTTCATCCTCTGAGGATCATCGTGATGCGTCCAAACAGTTCATAAAGAGATTTTTAGTTTGGATCAAACCAAACGTACGTTCTCCTCATGTTTGTATGCTAATGAGCTGAGACGATCATTCAATGAACTCATTCACTAAACAGCAAACTAAATCAGCAGCAGTTAATAATTAATTAAAAGTTTTTCAAACATAAACTCTGTTTATTATTTTCTGTGTCCAACTTCTCCAAAATGAAGATTTGCTGCTTTTCTCTGTATTAAAATCACTAAACTGAATTTTATTTATATATAATTCATGTTTTGAAGTGACCGTGGCCTCTGATTTGTCAGAGTTGGAAAAAGTAAATTAAGTTTTAATGAATAAAATCAAACTATTGAAGGTTGTTTCAAATAATTTCTAAAATTCTCCATTTGAAGTATTTAAACTAACGTTATTATTCACAGAGTTCATATTTTCGACTCGTCTCATGAGATTTTAGCACACTTTGTCAGGATGAGGCAAACACAAAAACAAGAGTGAGATGATGACGGATGACTCCACCAGAGGAAGAAGAAGACTGTCAGCCACCAATCAGCCACCAGAGGGCGCTGCTGGGCTTTGAGACGGCGCCCTGCGAGGGTCATAAAACCCCTCGACTGTTCACAGAAGATCACAGATGATCAGTTCGTCTCCTCAGGTTTTATTTGCTGATGTCAGATCAGTTTCACAGCCGGCTTTTCTAACCCCGACCCTCCGTTAACGGGACAAAAGAACCGTCGACAGGAAGCCACGAGTGTTTCTCTGCTTAATGTTTGAAACGAGAGAAATTCAAATCTACTGGATTATATTAGTTTTTAATCAATCTGACACTTTGATGTTTTTTTAAGTCTTTCTTCAGACATTGCAGATGTTTTTGATTCCTGGATTTGTGCTCACCGCAGAGAGAGAGAGAGACGCCTTCTTAAACTTCAAGTGATGGAGGACAAAACACAACTTTTGCTCTCTGTAAAAACGATTTTAACTTCAGCTTCAGCAGTTAAACGAGACAAATCACGGAACGATTTTCATCTTTTCAGCAGCAAATCGTTTCCTTGTAAAGTTTTTCCATGCTGAGCCGCAGCAGCGTCTCATCCTGACGAATCATCGTCGTTTTTTTTTACTGATTCAGACGCCTGAAATGTGAAAATTTGATGCTTTTCTTCATCTTGTATGACGGATAAAACACTAAATACATAGACACACTATTTTAGCATAAAATATTCAAAATAAAATGATTCAGACTTCAGACTTTGTGATTTTGATCCTCTATCACAAACATTTAACTTGTTTTAAGAAGACATCTCTGCTACAGACGAGAATGTGAGCGTATTAAAGTGAATATATCTTTTATTCATGAGTTAACATGTCAAAATAAAAGCCTGTATTTAAAGGTGGTTATTATATTTTATTTTGTATTTATAAAGGTGGTTATATAATCGTGTAAATTTCTGTTTTCGTTGGAAGTAAATGTGACATTCTGCACAAAGATGGATGTTGTTGTTTCTCGGTGATCTGCAGCTGATCAATGCGCACACACACACACACACACACACACACACACCTCCTCTGACACCCCGTGATGATCATCACATCACGCTGACACCAGAAACTCCAGGAACACCGAGCGTTCCCGAAAACAAAAGAAATGACCTTTAGAAGATTTTTACGTTAACTCGAGTTCCCACAGCCGTCAGTCGACGCAATGCAAAGCCTAAAGAGACGCTAACACCACGGGAGAGATGAACCAGTCCTACACAAACATGAAAATCTCCACAAAAGGCACAAATCTGTTTTTTTTTTTAAGCTCTTTAAGGCTCCGATTTTTCCTCCGCTGTCTGAAAACAGGAAAAAAATCTCCTCCTTTGTGATTTCTTCTGTTCTGACAGTCGTGATAAATCACATCCGAGCCAGAGAGAGTTAAAAAAAACAAACTGTTTGTGGTGAATAAATGCAGCAGAATAATTGGACGGCGTCGTCTGAAACAGTTTCAACAGCAGAGAGAGACTTCAGTCGTTAACAACAGTCGCTGTGGTGAGAAAACAAACCACGATCAATGGCAGCTGGAAGAAGCGACCCCATGCAGGCGTTGGCAATCGATTAGTGGCAAGCTGCTTTTGTCGTTGCTGCTGTTGGTTAATCGACTGATTGTTCAAGGAGATCCGGTCTGCTCTCCCAATCAGCCTTTATCCACTCAGACCAACCACAGCCACACTGAGTACATTTACACAGAGAGAGAGAGAGAGAGGCCAATCAAAGCTGATTAACTCATCGATATTCATCATGTCCGCTTTAATTAACCCTCAAAGTGTTTTTGTTCTCTCTGAAGGAAACAGTTTGACATTTTGGTAAATACACTTACTGAGAGAGCACGATAAGAAGATACAGCAAGCAGCCAGTTAGCCTAGCTTAGCATAAAGACTGGAAGCAGAGGGAAACTGCTAGCCTGGCTCTGTCCAAAGGTAACAAAATCCACCTATAAGCACCTCTAAAGCTCACAAACTGTCAGTACTCATTACATATTTCTCACTGAAGAAGTAGGAATGTTAATATAATCTTAATTCATGTTTTTATGAGTGTGATCATCTAAAAATAAGAGTCGTGATGCCGAAACCGGCCAGAACTCTGCCATGACTCGGTTTTTGGTTCACAAACCCACCAGGAGCTTTTCAGAAACGTTTTGCCTGCCAGACTTAACTCAACGTGCATTAACTTCATTTATCTATGAGTAATGTGTTACCACTGAAAATAAATATACCACGTAGTTACATTGTTTCCCTTTTGTCTGCTTTTATGGAACTTTTGGAAGTTTGCACAGGGTGTTTTATTTTGAAAATCCACCGTATTCTCTGTGCCGTTTCTGTGTCTGACTTCCTGTCAGCTCAAGCGGTCCCTCAGGCAGAGACCTGCTTCTGAAACGGACCGCGGAGGTTCTGGTGGGGTTTGAAACATTGACTAGAACGGCTGTGATTACACTGCAGGTCCTCTTCCATGGAGTCCACCAGGTTTCTACAGCAGCCCAGAATGGACAAACTTAAAAGACTCTACATATAAACTGATTTTTTTGGTCACAATCAGCAACTACACCACTAGATGCCACCAAATCCTGCACGCACTGGTCCCTTCAAAGCACATGTAGAAAAGGAAAATCAGCAGGCGCCAACGAGCGAGCAAGCGACGTTAGCAAGCCGGTTAAGAAGAAGTACATCAAGACAACAGTGCAACTTTCATGACGCAGGACTGTTCATCAGTTCAAGTCACGTGTACGTAATAAACTGGCCATGACGAGCTGAGCCCACACGATGTTACTCATACTAACAGACCTCTCGTTACTCATTACAGGAGGACTTCAAGCTCATAGCCGCCTGTTCAACTTCGAAAGGTGCTGATGGGTTAGATTTCGTTACCTTTGGACAGAGCCACGCTAGCTGTTTCCCTCTGCTTCCAGTCTTTATGCTAAGCTAAGCTAACTGACTGACTGCTGGCTCCAGCACGGACATGGCGTGAGCGGCATCTTCGCATCGAACTTTCAGCAAGAAGGGCCGATAATAAGCAAACTTCCCAAAGTGTCACACAATTCCTGGAAGCCTCATTGGCAAATCTGATGATTAATTCTACATAATCAGTCAGATAATTTAACTGCGTGCATGTAAATGTACCCAGGGAGAGTTTTTGTTGTGCTAAGCGGTGTGTTAGTTGAGTGCCAGCAGCCCCACGCGTGTCCGGAGACTCTCAGAGGAAGTCTTTTCAGTGAAGTTGTTGTCGTTATTTTTGGCACAGAGCGAAAGGCAGTACAAGAGTCCTACCTTTTGGTAAACCTGAATGACATGTTTCTACAACAGAATCAGACAAAGAAACAGTGAAAATGATGAAGGAGGAGTGAAAGGGGGGAGGGAAGGAGGGAGGGAGGCAGGGAAGGAGGGAGGGAGGCAGGGAGTATGAGCAGTCCGAATGAGTGAACGAAAACGGGGTGATTGGAATCATCAACAGTGAAGCAAAGATTTTTTTTTTTTCATTGATTATCAAGAAATGATTTCAATTCCTCATTTTAGGTCAGTCATTGCAGAGTGATGTCGCTGGCCTGGCCGCCGCTCGGAGACACTTTTCATGAAGAGCTGAGATGTTTTTTTTTTATTAAATTAATCGTCTTCAGGGTCTGCTGATTGTTTTCTGATCGTTTGAAAATTAAAAAATGTCCGGCACTTTGTCCTGAAGTCAGCGGTGGAAGAAGAGCGTAGAGAGTATTAGGATGCATTAAAATATATACATCACTGTGATGTTAGCGCTAGCACACATCGGGCTAATTCTGTCACACGCCTTCGTTGAATACTCAACTCTGATTGGTCAGTTATGGCACTCTGCTGTCTGTTATCTCTGCATGAGGCTCTAAACTTTGTTTATTTCATGAACCAGCTTCTGAATTACGCAAAACAGAGACACAAGACGTTTAATTTGGTTTGTGTCCAACGGCTGGGAGACAGAGACAGTGAATGAGAGTGAGCGAGCGCCGGCGTCTGCGTGTGATTTAACAAACCGTCGTTATGGACGCAGCTCTGATCAGAGACAGCTGACGCCAACAAAATTATTTTCAAATCAATAATTTGACACAAAATGTTGATTTCTCTGGTCATGTAACGGTGCGATAGGGAGAGCCGGTCATTATCGTGAAATTAACTCCCCGTCATAAACCTGTCGACCCAGCTCGCCGTACATCATCCCTCACATATAATGTCTTATGTATTCATCTGGTTGCAATCTGCAACTTCACCGCTAGGTGCCACTACATCCTTCACACCGAACCTTTAACCCATAAGACCACGTCGTAATTAATTTGTTAATTACATTTATTAATCTGAATCTGCAGTAAAGAGTAACTGGATTCACTTTCCACCACCGCCTGAAGTCCAGAGTTAAGTCTTTAAATGTTCCGATTTGTCTGATTATTGGTCAAAAAATAACTAATTAATTATCAAATAAATATTTTTACGAGTTTCCACATTCAGACCAAACTGAAGGTGTGAATTCACCGTTTTACAAACTGATATTTAAAAGATCTCTCGATGACTCTAATGTAAGAAAACGATCAGCAAACATCTCTGAGGACTTGAGTCAGATAAAACGATGATCTGCTGTAACCACGAACAATATCGAGGTCAAACTGTGGCTCGTTCTGTGGTTTCAGGTCTCTGCAGCAGGCGTCCAGGCAGCGACAGATAAACAATTTAGACTTAATAAATCACATCGTACAGGACAGTGAAGTGTTCCTCCCAGCATGTAACTTATCATCCTAACTGTACAAGGCACTGGTTTGACTGGAGATTACACAGAATACAGAGCAGCGCTGCAGTCTATCCACTTTCTAATTCAGCGTTACATGAGAAGAAGAAGAACTGCACATGAATGATTGTTTTAGATCGAACCCCCGGCCCTCGGTGCTTATCCCTCCTACCTGCGGGTGAGCTTGGAGGTGAGTTTGGAGAAAAGGTTGCTGGTTCCACGGCTGCGGGTCTGAGAGAGAGGGGTGGCATCGTGGGAGTGGGTTGGCGAGGCCGGCGGCCCGTTGTACGTGGCCGTGCGGCGGTCCCTCAGCTGGCCGCCGTGGAAGGTGCTGCGGCTGGCAGTGCCTCGCGGGAAGCGCAGGCGGTCGGGCGTGGTGGCGTTGGCGATGCTGTGGATCGACGCCACCGGGTTCCTCTGGCTGCTGGGCGACACGGCGACGCTGCTGAGGTGGAGAAAGAAGAGTGAGAGGAGTCAGGTCCGACAAAACTAAACCTGAAAACACAAAGACCGACAGTTTTTCCAGTGCGGACGTGTTCTGAGCTGTGCCTGAGCCATGTGACCGGTTAGTGTGACGACTAAATTTACATCATTTATGGAGAGATTTTGAAGTGAGCTGAACAGTTTGGTACACGGCTGCAGTGGAAAAACTCGAACACGTCACAGTTCCCTCGTTGTCTTTAAAATGGTCGACAGTTTGTTATTCCTACGAGGATTTCTGATATGATTTAAACTAAATGAATTCTTGCATGTTAAGATGTCAACAGGGTAGGAAATTAAATCAAACAATAACAATGTGAATGATCTGATCAGACGAGAAATAATCTTAATAACTTTGTCATTTCAATCTATTTTCTGTGTTCAGGGTGACATCAGGTGTCACATCTGTCCGGGGAAAAACTAAAACTTATCTTTTATGAAATTAGGTGTCAGAATCAGGTAATTCATCTCTATCTCTCTGCTCAGGGTGGCCTCAGCGTGTCATCAAGCCACCCTTTAAGGACCGCCCACAAAATCCTGAAAACTGGTGAAAAACTGTTTGAACCTCTAACTCCACATTTCAGTAATATATCGTTCAAAGTGTATTTTCCAACATATTTAATGTGTTAGAAAGAAATCTCAGAATTGGCTTTACACAGACTTTAAAAGGAAATGTGCTGTATTACTTTGTGAATGAATGAAGTTGTTTTGAGGTTTGTGTTTGACCAATCTGCTCCGATAGCCCGGGAAGCTCCTGCAGTGCAAACAGGACCAAAACATCTTTAAATAAAACTTTGTAGAAATAAGAAGTGTAAAAGTGAAGACTAATATTTCACATTGAGCCGATGTTAATTTCCCACCCTGAGCATCAAGCCTCCTAAAGTTTACGATGAGAAGTGAGTTGTGCCCCTGATCAGTTAAACAAAAAAACAGACGATGGTCGGAGGGTGCTGGCGGGGGTGGAGGAGCCGGTGAGCGGTGGCAGCTCGAGCTCATCGTGTTGAACACCGACGGGTGAGGAGGATCCAGACGGAGAAGATCAGGGGTCAAAGTTCACAGCAGAGGATGGAGGAAAGAGTTCAGGAGCAGAGCGAGTGAGAGTTTGTTATTGTCCTCCATGATGATGCAAACACGGAAAAATATTATCACACACAGAGTTTGAGGCCTCGTTCATCAAAGCGTGGCTGCTTGATGTCAGTGTGAGGATACATATTTTTCTCCACTTGTGCGTCCACTTTTATCAGTGTCTGAAATTAACACCCAGCAGCTTCAGATTTATATAAGTAGAATAATTATAGACCGCTTGAATATTTGATATTTCAGACAGTGAAGGCAGCAGTAGCAGACTTATCAGGCTGAAAACAGCCGTGGCTGGGCGTGACGTTTAAGGTACTGGAGAGACAATGGCACATAAATCAGGAAATTTAGTCTGAGTAAGAGATTAATGCGTTGCCAAACGTTGCACAATGGTTGGAAACAGTTACAGACTTTAGATTTATTTGATCTTTAGTGACGTCAAACTCGAGATAAACGATCTACCGGCGTCACCCAAACAGTGCCTGATGGTTGAGGCGTAAGCGGTACATAAATGTAATCCATTACTATCTTCATCGCTCTAATTCCCGTGCTTTTATGACGATGCTGCCAGCGTGGAACGTGACACATTAATTTAATCTTTATCAATAATTTCGAGTGATTCATTCAAATTCAGTTGAATGACTCTCAGCCTGAGTACTGACCTCATTAAGTGGACCAGCTAAACGTTTCAGATTCACTGTAACAGCTTATGATCTGTTTCTTTCCACGTTTTTATGCTAAAATTTGATTTACACATCCTCAGTTTGCACGAGGACTAACGTCACATCTTAACAACAACAAACTGGATGTGAGAGAACTCTGCAGGAACTCTGTTTAGCAGTTTCTTTCAGGTTTGTAGGCAAAGAAACGAGGTCAAGTGGTTTGTAGAAGCGCTGCAGAAGAATGTTAATGAAGCCGCAGCTCTAATCGTCGTTTATCTTAGCGCCTCTCTCTTTAGAACAGAAGTCTTTTATTTTACCTGCTTACCTGCAAATTTCAGACACTGACTATAAAAAAAAACAAAGTTGGATGCACGCTTTCCTTCCTGTTCTCTGCAGGAAATGGTGTCCATGGTTTAGTTTTTTGGGTTACAGAGCGTGAAGCCGGCTGGATGTGTGGGTTAGCTGAGGGGCCAAACAGACATGAGAGGAGACAGACAGGGGGGAGTTTGGAGGCCCTGCCGTCTTACTTGGGCGAGCAGTAGTCCAGAGCGTAGTAGGAGTGGGGCAGCGTGGCCCAGCCTGCCTGGCAAACGTACAAAGGGCCGACGGTTTGATACCTCAGCCGCACCGAACTGGACGAGGCACCGAACACGGCGGCCGCAAAGGCAGAGGAGGGGCTAGTGGCACAAGCCATCTCAGTCATGCTGGTCATGCCACAACGGAAAAAAAACGAACAACCCCCACGAACCACAAACACACAGGCAGAGATGAAAAATAAGATGATGAGAAAAAAAGGGAATAAAGAAGGAAAGGAAAGAAAAAATAAGGGAATGAAACAAAGGAAATCTTTTCTGGGGTCGATAAAGGAGAGAATCTGGCCTCGCTGTTAGAGTTCAACCAGGATGAGTCTGGAAGGCTGAAATCGATATTTTTGTCTTCAGCCTACCAATATTCATATTTACTAGCTTTGTATTTGACCACATTGGTGTTCATAATGAGGAGTTTTGCAGAGAAAGCACTTGAGCAGCATTTAGGCCACAAAACTGGCAAAAGAAAGCACTAAAAAAATAAATAAACAAACATACTGGCCTCATAAAAACACACAGGCTCAACAATCTCATTAAATCCTGAACCAAGAAGTAACGATTTAACTTTGTGTGCCCGCTGATGAAGAGGAGAGGCGCCGGCTCCTGCTCAGACCCAGATTCTGCTCTCGCTGCTGACGCAGACTTTGTGTTTTGTTTTGTTTTTTTCGAGATGAAACGAGGTCAAAGTCGACTAACATCCTCTCTCACCTGTTCTCCTTCCCGTTGGGAATGACGGAGAGGCGGTCCGTGTTGTTTCTGTCGCTGCACACATACGTGTTCCTCCTGGTCATACCTGCCGACGCGGTGTTATTCTGCAGAGCAACAGAGGATCAGCTGATTAGTTTAGTCTAACCAATTAGGATCTAAATGAGCGGAAATGAGCAGTTAGACATTAAAGATAACATCCTGAGGACTGTAAAACACAAACAAAACTATAATACAATGATTAATAACCGTCTGTTTAACTCCACATAACCCAGAGAGAAGTCTGCTGCGGTGTGTCCGTTTGTGCTGAACATAATCGCTGTGAAGCAATCAAGAAATATCATTCACTGTCTACGTCTCTCTCAAACCAAAGGAAACGTCTTAGTGTCTCTATTCTGCAGCATAAATTGTGAGTCAGACTCAGATTTATAAAATAAACAAAGCCAGAACACAACAGGTCGAGTGTCAGAGTTTAAATGTGGACGTATGACCGAGTGTCTGCAGTGTGACGTCAAGCTGTGTATAGCCTGATCCTGTCTGAATGCCTTACAGGTGAAACTGACTGCAGCCTGTTGTAACTGGGCAGAGGAGTGAATAATCTTCGTGTCATAGTTGCAGGTATTGAAGAAAAAACATCAGTGATCATGTCAGTATGTATGAAAACAAAAAAATAGTTAGAAACTGTTCTTAAAGTCTTTGAGGACATAACTGATTTCAGCTGTTTTCCTGATAAACAGATAAATGATGATCAGCTGCAGCTCTGTTTCATGTCAACTGATTATGAACTCACGCTCGGGCCCGTGGTGGCGCCTTTCCTACGGTCGGGGATGTCGGCCTTGTTGGGGTTGTTGGCGTTGCCCAGCAGAGGGCTGGCGGGCGGAGCCCCGGCTCCCGGGTGCTGGGTTTGCGGAGCTGGACTCCACCTTCCTCCTTGGCGCTGTTCTCCGCCGTGGTGGTCTGACTCCTCTTTGGATGAGCCATCCCCGGAGGGACGTTCTGACCGACTGCAGCGAGACAAGCAGAGGCACAGATGTGCGACGGTGACTCAGATGTTGTTTGTACCTCTGGCAAAAAGACTTTTTTAAATTCAAGCTTGGTTTTTTTTGTCTAAAATGAGACGACCTACATTTGGAACAACTCTGACGACATAATCATGAACACATTCATGTTTTTTAAAAGAAAGTAGTTTATAGTTAAAAAATATGTCTGTCTACATTTTAATGCAAAATAATGAGTCTCAGGTCACATTTATAGCCCAGAACAGACGCCTGGCTTGGCCTGGTATATTTAGAGAATTATTCCACAATAATTTTGGATCAATTAAGTAAAAATGCTGAAAACTTTCTGCTCCAGCTCCTCAGATGTGAACATTTGATGTTTTTCTGAGACTTTAAACTTAATATCTCTTTAGTTTTTGGACTTTTGGTCAGACAAAACAAGCTATTTAAATATATTGACTTTCACCAAACGATCAATTTAAACCGAGAAAATAATCAGCAGTGCAACTGATAATAAAAATAATGACAATGCTGCAGATAATCGCAGTGTCTGAGCTTGAAAATGTCGTCAGCGTGGCTGCAGATCTGACAGACAAGAAGCCGTACGTATTGACAAAGCATTATATCACAGTGGACAGCACAGAGCTGAGCAAACAAGCTAAAAGGTTAAAGTGCCTCCGCCGTGTGACTGGTTTAATTTAACATCGAGCTGTTGGCAGTCACCGGTAGACGGCCTGCACATCAGAGGGGAAACTAAACGTTTCGTCCCCCTCACCTTGTTCGCTGTAGCGTCTCTGTTTGTGGTTGGAGGAGATGCTCCTCTGGACTTTGAGGTGAGAGGGCGACTGGCCGTTGAGCTCGCTGTTGGGTCTTGGTTTGGCCAGAGACAGGTTGCTGCTGGAGGCCGACTCGCTGGGCTCCAGCTGGGGGACAAAAGGACAGATCGGGGTCAAAACATGGAGGTGCATGCCTCCACCTTCATCGCCTGGGGAGAGTTTGTACATGTGTCACGACCCGGCTCTGAAGCAATGAGTCTGATTTACAATCATCGTGTGCTAACACACACTGATTTATAATACGAGGCTGTAACTGTGAAGAACGTCTCATCTCTCTTCGTTAATTTTACCCAAATTAAATTTTGTGTCTCTAACAGCAGGAAGAAAACAGCGCAGGTTAAGCGGTGTCCAGCTTTAACGACATCCCCTCTCCTCTGTGTTGACCTGGCAGTAAAGATTAGCTGACCGTCCGTGACGTGCTGCCCTGATAATGGCCGGATGTTTGTACCTCGGATGCCTTCCTGCCCAGCAGCAGGTAGGTGGCTGTGATCTCGTCGTACTTCATCTTGGCCAGAGAGTCCTGGATCTCCTCCAGGTTGTAGCCCATCCCCACCATCACATCTGCACAAGACAAAACACAAAAAAAACATGATCCCGTCTGTCAAAATGACGGACGACGAGAAAATCCTCAGCGTGGCCTTTAACTGCTCAGAGATGGGGAGTGTGTCTGTGTGTCAGAGGCAGATAATCGGCCTCCTCTCCGGTCCTGACTCGATCAATCAGAAGCTGATTGGAGTCAGAACATGAACACACACACACACACACACACACACACACACACACACACACACACACACACACACACACACACACACACACACACACACACACACACACACACACACACACACACACACACACACACACACACACACGTTTCCTCCTCCATCATCCAACTCACGTTTGTAGCAGCATGTCAGGTGAAGCAGAGCGGTGTTTCCTGCTGCAGCTCCAGCCTGACCTGCTTTAAACATTTGTGTGTGTGTGTGTTTATGTTCCTCCCCCAACATGCATCACATAAAAGCTTTTCTCTTTTCACCTCGACACGACGCAGCTTTTCATTTTTTAAATCGACCCTTCTGTCTGAAACATGCAGAACATTTCCAATCAGAGCAGATCACACGTTCAGAGACACGACTCGGCGTTAAGATGAGTCACGAGCTTCGAAGTGAGTGACCTGCCAGACAGTAATCACTGTGAGAGCAGGCCGGTGTCTCATTTCACATTTTCACATCAAATAAAGCCAAATATCTGAAGCCTGAAGCTCATCGGAGCTGTTAGGAAGAGCAGCTTCGCTAACAGTAAACTAAACAGTGACTCCTTAAAGTGTTATTTATCCTTTGCACTAAGAAGGTGAGGGTGATGTGAGGAGATTGCAATGCAGCGATTAGATGCAACTAAAAAGCGGTGCCGACTCTGCTGCAGTTCAAACAGCTTCATCGTCTCACAGTTCACTACACGGTTTGTCTGCTCTGAAACATTAACCCTGAACGTGAAGTTCAACGTGGCGGACTCTGAAGAGAACCTGAAAAACAGCTGATTATAAACTAATAAAAACTTGTTGTAACTATTTAATTTCTATCATATTCTGTAAATTGAGCCAAATAAATCTGACACTGAGGATGCTTTGTCACGACAGCGTGACTTCTTCAACAGTACACACTGCAGGCTCTGTGTGCTATAAGCAGCCGTGTTTTGATGTAAAATACCAAAAATCACACAAACGAGGATGAGTCATCCTGTCCGACACGACGATCTTCTCGCTGTCAGGGTGGAAAAGCCTCCCAGGCAGCGCTCTGATCGTCACGTCACACCGAGACTCTTCACTGAAAGCCATGCTAATGCCATTATTCTCGGTGGGTTAACGGATCTCCTGCGTCCGGTTTCCGCCGACTGACGTCTTCTAATTTGGTCGAGTTAAATCCTTCCACAGCGAACGTGGAGAAATCCCGCCTGGCAGACGTGACAAATTTAAGTAAACTCGTAAAAAAAGAGAAACACACCTACGCCGTGATTTCAAAGAACATCCGAGCTTGTTTGAGGCGACCTGCAGGGTGACGTTTCATAGAAAGCTGAAAGCAGCTCTGCCTCTGTCGCCAGGCAGAATCTGTGAGGACCGTCTTTCAGCCAATCCCTCACCTCTGTTCTCCTCAAATACTCGAGTACTTTAATACTCGACCGTTAGGTACAGAGGTGTTCATCTTCATCCGTTATAGAGGCTTTTAGGAAACGTTGTGTTTATGTTACGTAAATGTTCATTACAGCTTTATTGAGACATGACAGAAAATAACCTCGATGCCAGCGAGACGTCTGGCAGCTGATGCTTCTCAGCTGGAGAGCAGAGCACAGTTCAAAGTCACGTCAGCTCTCACAGGAAGCATCAAGGATGGATTTTAAAACTTATTCAGCCTCTGAAATCTTTGAATTTCTTAAAGGAGACGACGCTCTTATCATTTTTTAATTTATCTTTCGATGATTAACGTCAAATAAATCATATAAATATACGCTACGAGCGACATCTTCAAAATAGAAGTAATCAGATCAGATTTAGATCAATATGAATATCAGCAATAATTCACCTTTAACACATGAACCACCATGAGTCATTTTAACTCCTCATCAATCACAAAAACTCTCAAAGCAGTTATTTCTACCTACTTAAAATTTCAAAGATTTCCATAATAATTATTTAAAATTCAGTTTATTCATTGGACAGGTGCTTTATTCCACCACGGATCGAACAGCTTGTTAAAAATTCATCATTATAAACTGAAACAAACAAACAAACTAAACAACTTCCTGTTGTTCGTTCTTCTCTGGTTCATATTTCCAATTCCATCTATCCAACCTGATATTTAATAAATGTACCTGTATTATACGTATATTAGTTTAAATGATCAGATTTTAGTTTTTTAATCGCACATCCTTCATAATTTACTAGATTATCAATAAACACCTTTTAGGAAAAAGCGATGTAAGACTTTTATTTTGAAAGTTTCAGCGTTAAGCGTGCTGAATTTTGTCATTATTGGTTTAAAACAATGAATTATCAATAAGAACAGCTGTGGATACATTTTCTAATCCAGTTAATCGACTAATTGTTTCAGCTCTAATCTGCTCAGAAGCTTTAAACCGGATTAACACACTCATTATAAATATAAAATCACTGACTGGAGCTCCTGTTGAGGATAAAGAGGGTCAGGTTGTGTTGAAAATGTCAAAGTGCTGATCTGTTTTTCCAGGTTTGGTTCAAATCCCTCCTGAAGTCACGACTGTTTGCAGCGTTTCCTGACATGAGACATGATCTCCCTCTAATGTTTGGCTTTATGTAACTCTATATGCATTATTGAGGATTCAGGGATGCCTCAGATAGACGCAGCTCTCGCTCTCTTCTCCGGCGCTGACTGGCTGACTGGGAGTTGTGCACCGACACATGTGCACCGCCAGCCAGCCTCAGCTGCTCTTATGTAAGAGCTCCCCCTCGTTCACAGCTTTCATCCAGGGCACGACGGGGAGGCTTCTCTCTCTCTCTCTCTCTCTGTCTCTCTGTCTTTGCATGCAGCGGCTCGGCTCGTGTTTATTAATTCATCATCACGTTTCATCTTTTCTTTTAAAGCTCTTCAGCGCTGAAATAATGAGACCGACCGTGTTGCGGAGCTGTAGTGTTTACCCCGCTAACGCTCCACGCCGCGGACATTTTCTCACCGACGGACAGAAAACAAACATAAAGGAGCTTGTTTTGATGCATTTTTATGATTACACAACAGCACGGTGTCACGGGCACGATGGTTAGAAAGTTTGATATGAACTCAAATGACCAAACAAACTTCCCTCTATATAAAATATATCAGCAGGAGTCTTACCTATTCTCTTCTGGTCCGTGATGTCCAGCTCTGGTTCAGTGTAAGGCTTGAGCTCGTCCTCTTCAAATCCTGCATTGATCCATCGATCCTTCATGATTTGCTGCAAAAGCAAAGTGACACAATTAGAGCCCGGCTGATACCGGATCTTCAAGGCCGATATCGATGTTTGATATCGGCCTTACGTATGTGTGTACGTAAACATTTTGGATAAGAATCGCTTCACGTGAACGCCGGTATCTGTGATGTTTTCTGGATTTTCAAGACATCCAAGAGTGCAAACATTACAGATATATTTTTCACGTGAACATACGACACACGATCCCTCAAATTTGATTCAAATGATACATTTTTGTTTCAGGGATTTTATGCTAACGTGAACGCGAGGCAGCTGGAGTCACAAGATCACAGGAGAATCCATCTAACCGGGCATCAGTCGGAGGAGTTTAACCTCTTCACTGAAAGAAGAGCAAAGAGCGACGCTGAAGGTTCAACGTCAGATTTAACGTGTCATGTCACCACCCTGTCTCTTCATGGATGTATATGTGGTCAGACTGTATCCAAACAACCTGAACAGGAACATGTATTGAGGAAGTTTGGCGTGTTTTTAACGGGTTCATTTGCACACACTGCGTCACATGTAGCGCGTGTTCATTCTGCCCTTTCGCAGTAACGTCCACATCGTGCTGCATCTCATCTGTTTGCACCTTTATTTTTAAATTTGCAACGACTGATCCAGTTTAGAGTCGAGAAGCCGAAAATAAACCATGTTTTATATGTTAATGATTTACTGCTGGGTGTCAGGTAGGCCTGCCACGACGATCATTAACGTGATCAGCTGTGATTCATCTGTGGAACAATTCTCTCTCCGTCCGCTCTGAACATCAAACGACTATTTTAATCTGAGCAGAGGCTCAAAATGAACTCGGACGTCTAAATATTTCAGATCAGATTATGAACGGTGGAAAGTTAAAACGTTTAACTGGAATCTGTCAGGATGTTTGGGCACAGTGTGGCAGATCATCACTGTCAGGTCAGCGGTCACGTGACTTCTCTGACATCTTGAACTTGTCTTGATCTGAGTTAACACGTCAGAGGGAAGTGTTTTATTCATCATCTACAGTCACTGCTCTGCTTCAGAAGACACGCCGGCTTCTGGAATATGATGCACACAGAAACTACATCCACACTGACCGAACGTTAAAATGCTGCTCATTCATACATTTCTTCCCTTTGTTTTCTCGATAATTCGAGCTCTCAAGATATTGAATCGAATGTTTCCTGCAGTGCATCAATATACTGGACCTCGTATTAATTATGTTTATTCCCGGTGTCATAAGAGCAGCGTAGTTTCCATGGGGAATAGAGCAGTGAGGTGTGACAACAGAGCAGGTTAGCGGTAGATGTTTGGTTAGAAAGAAATGTGGAAGTGTGTGTTTCAGCACACGATTGAATAAAAGTCTACCCCGGAGGGTTGACCCGAGTCGGTGCAGGAAAGGTTAACACCGGGAAGACCAAGTCTCGTTATCGAGATCTCGATATAATATTTGTTATTTCAAGATAATGACAGAAATAACTGGAGATCTCGTTATAACAAGAGAAATTAACTTGTTAACGAGAAAAAAAAAAATTTTGTGAATAAAACTTTGAATTACGAGTAAAAAGTAAAATAAAATGTGTGTGGTGTTAAATGATTTGAATGCTGGATAAAAACAAACTGATTTTTGGGTTTGTGAAGGTAAACTGCCTCTTTCAGTATTTGGTGACGTCCCGTCATGAATAAACCTTTTAAATGAGCTTCATCACTCGAACTCAAGTGTACTTCCTTTTTTTTTTTTACATTAATAACGGCTTTGAACCCGTCGAGGTACCCTCGACTCTCAGATGAAGTGAACAAAAAAGGCACTTTTGGTCCGAACACAAGAATGAAAGACGATGCATTATTCATGGTTACAACATCAGAAGAAAAAAAAAAAACAGGACGCCGTGGGTGTCAGAGGAGATGATGCAGGAGGGAGGGGATGCAGGAGCCGAGAAGAGAGGGGAGGAGAGGTGGAGGATAGGTGGCATTCTCCGATGGGGGCGTGCTGGGTGGGAGTGTGTTAAGAACTGAGAGGTATATTTACATTTTCTGCGTCCTCCCTCACCTCGAGAGTACCCCGCTTGGCTGGGTTGAGCACCAGGAAGCGTTTGAGGAGGTTCTCGCAGTCTGTGGACATGTAGAAAGGGATGCGGTATTTCCCTCTGAGGACACGCTCCCGCAGCTCCTGCAGACACGACGACAACAACCAGGAAGTCAGTGAAACACATTTTCATATTACTGCACACCTTTTGACCTCAGTTCTCTGTCTCCATGATTACGTAGCGCTCCCGTCACAAAGCGTGGCAGAAAAAGACAAGCAGCTGCTCGCGTCTTCAGACTGTATTTTAGTGTTCACACAGACGTTCTTTGTCTGTCTGGAAAGGTAAAATGATTTCCCAGCATGAAAGCGATGTTATAATATTTCCACTTCTGCAGCCCGTGTGTTCTTTCTGACTCTGAGAAACGTTTCATCTTCCTGGTAGAAAATAGACTTTTGTGAGTCTAAAATACGTCTGACAATAACTGCAGCTGGATAACAAGTTAAAAAAGTAACACTGAGGTCACAGGTGGAGCTAAGCCAACTATCGCACCTTGAGGTTCTGTCCATCGAAGGGCAGCGAGCCGCTGACCAGCGTGTACAGTATGACCCCGAGACTCCAGACGTCCACCTCCGGCCCGTCGTACTTCTTCCCCTGGAAAAGCTCCGGCGCCGCGTACGGCGGAGATCCGCAGAACGTGTCCAGCTTGTTGCCCAGAGTGAACTCGTTGCTGAAGCCGAAGTCTGCGATCTTGATGTTCATGTCGGCGTCGAGGAGCAGGTTCTCGGCCTGAGTGGAGACACGTAAAGGTCAGGGGTCATGATCCTGTTTACCTACAGCGCGAGGTCATATTCTGCACGTCTTTATTTAACTGATGGGAACGAGATATAACGTGTTCGTTGGTGAGCTTTAGAGGTTCTGATTAAAAAGGTTAAAAAATACACAAGATACTCAATTTACAATAAAAGAAAAGAAGAAAAGCAGCAAAACCTCCACATTTGTCTGATTTTCTGCTCTAATTTGCACTTTTTCACATTAACAGTCGTCTGTTGCGGTCTGATTTAATAAAACAGTTAACATCTCCTTTGTGAATAAAAATATTCAAATGGGAGGATTTCAACATCTGCTCGGTGCTCACATGCAGCTGTGGGCCAGTTGTGGACTAATTAAGAGAGCAGAGAAAGCCGAAGGACTGAACCGGCGACCTGAGCAGCTTTCAGCTGCATGATGGGTAAACGGCGCTCAGTGCATCAACAGAAAAATAATGTTTAATCTCGAAGTCTCGACGGAGAGACTGTGAACTTCATAGACGTCTGCACAATCACACGTGTGACACGCGGACGCCTGCTCTCGTTACATACGGTGACAGACGCTAATGTAAAGCGTGTACACGGAGCAGACAGCCCTCCTCGTGCATCATTCACGAACCTCCACGCAGGAAACAGTTGAGACGTGCTGCAGCATACTGCTTCTGTTGGCCGAGCGACTCCCACCGACGGCGAGATAAAAATACAGAAGCATCAGTATTTATACGAGGGGACACGAAGAGGTGGGCCTTTTACACTACGACGGGTGATGTGGTGCAGAACACGTGAGCGGTTTACAGGCCGACTGTGGCGTAATGATACGTTTGGTGGTGGTGGTACGGCTGAGGTCAAAGTCAGAGGAGAGCCTCGTTAGCGGTGTGTGTGTGTGTAAAGAGACGTGGTGTGTTGGAGTCGTCGGTGGGAATATGGGAGTCATGAAACACGCAACACTGACGTCAGCTCCCTCCTCCCTGACCTTTCTATCCAATATGAGTCACGAGTAATTAGCTTCAAAAGGTGGAGATGCTTTACTAATTTAAACGCTTTATACAACGACTGATCAACATGAACACAGCTCGGAGTGTGTATTCACTTCAGCTCTATAATGTGAACCTTAAATCTGAAATATGAGCTTTGTGAAGCTGGAAACGGGAAATAAAACACTCAGATATCATCGACCTGTTGTTAGCTCAAAGCTAAAATGATAGTTTACGTGTTTACCAACTAAATCTAGTTCAGCCATTTCAACAGAGGTTTGGACATGGAAAATGTCTATTTGTCATTACTGCATCGTTAATCTGTGTCCCCTCTACAATCCATATCAGCCTCAAACATCCCGCCATCATCAGGCTCTAATACATATAAAAATACACAAATGTATGCTGCATGTACAAAGAGGAAAACCACAAATCTGCAACATCCGGCATGTGGACAGAAGCCAAAAATATAAAACTAAAACTGAATAAAGTGAACATATTGTATTTTTTTTTATGATATTGTCTTTTTATTCTGTTTCTGTGGGCGGACACGTTCGACTTTCCATTCTTTGGGTCAAGAACAGTGTGAGGTTTTCTCTCTGGAACAAGAGTCTGTTTTCATGTCTCGTGTAATCCCATGTGGGACAAACCATCGACACAAAAATGAAGAATATTTCCTCAGTTAATGGTTTGGTCCATAAAAAGTTACTGAAGACATTTAGTTTAAAATCTTTGAAGAAATCCAGCAAATATTCCTCTGAGAGGAGAAAATAATATATTTTAACTTTACTGTTTTTTCATACGAAGGTTTGTTGTTCGACTTGTTCACGTCTCTCAGTGTTATATAGAAATAATGTGAGATAAACGTTTAAACTTCATAACTCAGTGTTGGCACATTCACCTTGGTTCACCTAAATTTCCCAAAGGTCTTTTTTCCAGAGAACACGGCGATGTCGCTGATGATAATGGCCGTGCACTTTGCTCTTTTGAACAACCTCTAATGTGGCTGCATTGCATTCTGGTCCGATTTTAAGCTACTGCCGGCGCAGGGTGAAGTTGCCTTCGCTTCCTCTGAGACTCTCTTTCTCAGTGTGGCTTCTCTGAACTCACCTTGAGGTCTCTGTGAACAATGTGCTTCTGGTGGCAGTACTGCACCGCAGATACGATCTGTACGAGGAAAAGAGAAGAAGAGACAAGCAGAGTTTAGTTAAATGTCTGGTGTTCTCAGACAGCGATAAAGGAAGTGGTGGAGGAGGAGGAGGAGGAGGAGATGTGGTCGACACTGACAGGAAAGATAAAACATAACGCAGGTGGAGCTGAAGACACGAGGACGGTGAGAGAGAGAGCAGGTTTCCTCTGTGCAGTGAAACTACTGAACAACTCTCTGTCTCACAGTAAGAGTCTGCACTGTGATGCATCATCAGCGTTTGGGCACACAGACTTTTAGAAATTTGAATTTTGTTTTTTCCCTCATTATTTTGCATCTTTAGCTAAATTTAATTTACATTTAGCGACTCACAAAAAGAGAAACACTCATTATCATGCCCAGGTGTTGGTAGTGTTGTAGAGGAGGTCCTCTCTGAAGAGCTGGAGGTCTTCAGGAGGTTTGTGAAGGTAGAGAGGGACGCCCCTGATCTGGTAGGAACTGGTAGGACGTTCCACCAACGGGGAACAACAGACAGAAAAGTTTGAGTTTAATGTGGGCTGCTACAGGTAGCCAGAGCTCGAGGAGCAGCGGGGTAACATGTGGCCGCGTTCTGGATCACTGTGCAGGCTGGGAGGCCCGTCAGGAGGCCGTTAGAGATGAACACAGCCTGTATCAGGAGCTGGGGGGCATGTTGAGTCAGGTACGGCCTGATTTTACTGACCGGGCAACCAAGGCAGCGTGATCAGAGAAGGTTAGCTGGTCATCGATCATGAGGCGAGACATAAGGAGTCAGTTATACTGTCGATGTCACGGCTGGGAGGAGTTCAGTTTTTGAGAGCTTCAGCTGGAGGTGGTGTGCCTTCATCCATGTAGACATGTCTGAGAGGCGTGCAGAGATCCGAGCAGAGGCTGAGGGGTCACATCTGACTTCTCTCTCTTCTAAACACTCTCAGCTCTGTGTGGAAAAAACCTCTTTTCTGGCTGTTACTGCGGACAATCATCCAGATTTAACAGCAAAAGCTAAAAGCTATTTCAGCTAAATATCTACTTTATACAACACGACGCACAGTCTCGTCTTCAACGTGTCGTTCTGTACGAGCGACATTGTTGAAACAGCCTGGGGTTCTAACGAGGGCAGACGTCTGTTAGGTGTTTTTGTTTTTTCTGCTCGCTCGGTTAACGTGGTTGGAAAAAGCTGACGTCATGCGCTCCCTAAAGCTGCAATCAGGATTTAGCAGCATCTGAACGTGACGACAGTTGCGGGGCCGTTCGCTTAAATGTTTGCCAGGCCGCTGCCAATAAAAATCAGATCATCCACAGTCCTGATGAAGCAGAAAGCAATACCTGAGGATGATTCCAGCTTTGTGTGTATTCGTGAATATTTAAAGCTTACAGAGAAATACTTTTAGTCAGTCCCAGCACAGGCTGTAGGAGTAACACTGCAGCTTGTACTCTAATGTAATACTGTACTTATTGTGGTGATGACACACGCTAGTTATGATTTGTCATCTTCACAATACACAATGCATCACTGTGTCTACGGGCTGACTGTGCACATCTGCTTGGTCAAAGTTGAACTAGAAGTCCATCAAAACAGAGAGTGCACTCAAGAGTTCGTGCAGACTTTAACTGAGTGGGAGAAAGAGTGGAAACATTCATGTAACATGTTTTCTGCTGTATTTTGGTGACATGCAGCTGCCTGCAGAAATTTACTAAAAAAATGAAACAAAGCTCTGATCTTCCTTTAACACACTCAGCGTTTAGCCAGTTTCTTATAGTACAACAACCCTAAATGACTTTGGACCGTTTGTGACATTCACTGAGAGGTTAAGTGATGGTGAAAGAGGCACGTTTGGACATTGCTCATCAGTCTTTTAGACTCGCTGTCCCAGAAGCAGGACGGAGGACGGCGACCTGTCTGTGTTGGAGCCAGGAGCAGAGGTGTGAAACCAGAACACTGCAGGGGGAGAAAGCTGGGTACCTGTCTAAATTTAGCCCTGGCCTCTTTTTCCTTCATTCTTCCATGTGCAACCAGGTAGTCGAAGACCTCTCCTGCAAAAGAGAGACACAGAAAGAGAGAGAGAGGATGACAAAGAGTTTTATAGATTGAGCGAGACAGAAAACGATGAATGAGTTGCAAAGAAGATGGAGAGCAACAAAAACATACAAATAAGCAGATAAAAATAACATCAGGATCATTTTTTTTTTCTTCTACGCAGCTGGTCCGCTCCGTCACCCATGTGCATGGTTGGAGGGTGTTTCTCGACCATATTGAGCCGAGCGTGGTGCTGCTTCCTCCACACTGAGCCTCTCCTGGAGGCACAAAGCTGCTGCCGAGCTGGGCTCCAGCAGCAGACCCTTCCCTTCCCTCGGCCCACACTCCTGCACACTTCCAGCCAAAACGTGACTACACTCGCCCGTGTGCTAATTGAGCTTGAGTGGCTGACATGTGCGTGTGGAACTAAATAAAACACAACTTCACTCCCACTTTTCCTGAAATCCTCGAAGCCCTCCCACTCTCTCAGCGCCGACCTGCAGAGGCGGTCAGAGCGTACGTTTCTATACTTCAGAGCTCCAGAAAAGCAACGCCGCTCTCTGACTTAACTGCTAAAGTCAAAATGTGCCAGCTAACACCTTTCATGTCAGAGCGAAGAGGGCACACCGTGTGCTGTACAGAGATCAGGGAACGAGGCTGGAAAGTAAAATTCAATCTTTGCTTTAGAAACGAGGGCAAAAAAAATAATATATACGGAGAAAAAGTAGAAATTGGATCACGTACGAATGTGGAGCAGAAAGTTGAAATTAAGTTTCCTGACATTACTGAATAATTCAATAATGAACATAAGCCACACTGCCCTAAAGAGTGACCCTGCTGGATGCAATTAGCCCTGATCCAGTACAGTATATGACTGACGTGGTCCTGAAGATCTTGAGGCTGGCTCCAGAAGTGAGTCAGTCTCCATAAGTCCCCATGTTCAAATGTCCAACTTCACAGCAGAAATAAACATGTTTACAGCCTGGTACAAAAACTGTTTTGGTCTCTGTAGCTAATTTCCCCGTTCATGACAACTGTACTGAGGGTGAATTTATATACAACTCACCTGTTCAGGTTATATTAAGGCTTAAAGTTATGCAGGATTAAGAGCGTGGACGCTTTGATTGACAGGTGGGTGTCGTTAAAGATGGCTTGTTTGAGCTACCAGGCGTCATTCAGCCCGCCTCAGGTCCAATGATGATCCACGTCTTTGCAGATTTATAGATTAGCCGGGAAGAAGAGGCAGGACTGCCGAGATGACGGCGAAATTTTAACTAAATTTTATGAAAATCGGGGGAAAGAAACTTGTTTTCATTCTTCATCGATTATTAGAAGTTGGTACGTTAAGACGAGCAGTAGGTGGAACACACTCTGCAGTATGAAAACCATTATTACCCATGAAGTCCTGGATTCAGGGGTCGCCTTGAGAATCCCAAGAAAATTAATGCCAAACTGAAAGAAGTATTCGATTTACTTCGTTACGATCTAATGCAATTGGCCTATGATCAGAGTTCCCATCTCAGTGGTAATGTGATTTGCTCCTCAGCGGGCAGATCTTCACAATTTGTCGTCTCCGCTTGGCTCGGCGGTTCGAACATGACCTTTCCAAGAAATCAATGGCGAGATGTGCCTTATAGATACCGTGCATGTGTGACGCTGCATTAAATGAGAGATTAAAAAGGGAATTCCCCCACAAGAAGGCTGAGAAAGTAAACTCGCCGAGGTAAAGATGAAAACTAAATATTTTTTCTGTACTGTCGGGAACGTTTTTGGGCTGCAGAGATACAAATATGGACGCTGACACGTGCAGACAACTCAAAGTCCATCATCAGTCCATCATTTGGAGCTTTTACGGCATTTTTTTTGTTTGAACGTCTGTTTTTCTTCTTTATTAGCTCTAACACAAAGTCACATTTCTGCAACTGTGTCGACAAACTGATGCTAATTTACCTACAAACAGACATTCAGCCTCAACCAGGTGACTTTGATTCACTGTGGAGGAAGTGTGTACATTACTTATGAATCTGGCGTCCTCTTACTCGTGGTACAAACACTAAACATGCTCCAAACTGAGCTAACGTTAGCTAACAGCAGCTACAGCTGGCAGTTTACTTCACTGCCCATCAGGAAACTCTGTAAATCAGTTGTTGTTCAGAGTTGATGTGAAACAGTTACATAAAGAGACGTAGATAATCTGGATGCTGATATAATCTGTGTGTTTTTGGTTCAGACGTGAGTCAACCAGCATGTTTGTCCTGCTCTGACTTGCCTCTATATGACATGTCACGATCCCTTCCTCTGTTTCTACCTCCAGTATATTTCCTTAATCTTTATTTTACAGGCCAAAACGTTCCTCATGATTTCCTTCAATAATTTCCAAGAGTTCCAGAGTTGCTAATCTTTGATTGTAAATCCTTAAAATCCTGTCAGATGTTTCCTCCATACATTGTTAAATACACCTAAGTAAATGTTGCTCTATACTTTGTCATGAAGTTACTGAACCAGTTTTGCGTCCATATTTTCTGCACGTTAGATGAACTCATATTAAATCTACTTAAATCAACCCCAAAAGTCTCTCTCTTGACATTTAATGCAGCAGAACTGTAAACTTCACGAGAGATTTTCCTTTCAGACAGAAGAAGAGTCTGCAGACTACATGCCGCTCCCGATCCATATAAATTATTAACACACACATTTATCACATTTGGTGTTAATAAATCATACTCGGGACTTTGGGAGCAGCGCGCAGTGTGCAGATTTCTACAGACTATATATGGTCTTCAGTGCAGCAGCTGTGCACATACGGCTGCAGAAGTTTTACACTTCTTTTGTTTCATTTACAGACGACCTGCGAAGTGCAAACACAATCCGCTGTGTCGTGTTTACAGTGTGAGGATGACGGGGTCCTTTCTTGGGTTGTGGAAATGCTCTTAAGAGGTTGTGAGGAAACCATTTTTAAAAAAACAAACATGTCACAGGTAAATATTTCCGTCTCACCTCCACTGGCGTACTCCATCACCAGGTAGAGCGTCCTCTCCGTCTCAATCACTTCAAAAAGCTTGACTAAAGGAGACAAAGACAGAGAGAGGAGAGTGATGAGTTCATGGACACAAACATGTTTCCAAACACACACCTTCACAACGAGAGAACAGGGAGGAAGTGAAGTCACGTGGATCTGTGTGTGTGTGTGTGTGTGTCGTGACCATGTAAGCGCAGCATCGAGCCAAGCTTAGCAGCACTCGATATTTACTGTACGGTCCAAAAGCTGCAGTGTGTTCAGCTCAGAGATATAAAAGAGTGTGTGATGAGCGGCTGAGGGCTGCACTGCTAAATATAGACAAGGTGGGATGGAAGACAATGAGAGAGCAGAGAGGTAGAGAGAGCCTGTACGGGCTGGTGAGCGCTTACTATCACCCCGTAATTATAATCACATTTCTGCAGAGGAAAAACATCGAGCACGGGGGGAAGGAAATTAAAATAATTAGCGGGGAATCCCGTCTCCAAAACCAAACGCACCGCGGCAGGCTCATCTGGTGGACACACAGTGTGTGTGTGTGTTTTATGACATGCAGTGTGTGTGTGTGTTGGTTTATGACCAGGTAAAAGGAGGAGTCTGTCTGATCTGATCTGACTTTTTAGAGGCGTGCTGTCCCTGAAATTGGCCTAATTGGACAATCAATTAATCTTTGGGGTCGTTATTAAGCAACCCACCATCACGTCACGCGCCGGTTTGTGCACGACCATTCTGTAGCCTCGAGTTTGGCATCACCGACATCGCCATCTTTGTTTATTTGGAGCCAGAAGTGGCCATATTTGGTCATAAAGCTGGTGACGTACTGCGAGTTGGACTACGCTTGATTCTGATGTTTCAAGCAGGAAAAATGGCGGCCTGTCTACAGAGCAGTAACAGAATCATATTGGATCAACGCTGCCTAGTTTGTGACCCGTCAATCACAAGGTAGAAACGACCTAAAGCATACTCCGCTTCTGCAACCTCCCTTTTTGCTTACATTTATGCACATGTAGTGAAACTAGTCAGACTGACCGATAATGAAAATAATCGTTATTTGCGACCGTCAACAGCAGCTGATCGAGATCACGATGTTATTTCTCATCTCTCTGCAGCTATCATGTTCATGTTCATGCTGAAGCCTCCACAGGCTGAGGTTGCATGATACTGGCTTCTTGTTGCTGCAGTGGTTTGGTGTCAGCTGGTATTTCCTCTTGCAGCTGCGCCGTGCCGTACGATGCCAAAGTTTCGACTGCTCCGGGCAGTTTGTTCTCTTGTTTATTGATCGAAACCGCCTCATTTTCTAATCCCAAAACAAGAGAATGAATCCGATACGGTTACAGAGGACGGCGGCCGTCAAGTTAATGAGACAATAAGATGTTCCAGAAGATTTGTCAAGCATTATTTCAATTTTACATCCATGCTATAAAACCTCTGCTGCGTTCGTGGTACAGGTTGCAGTCATACTTACAGGAACAATCACAAGGACCGTTTGATTTTACTGTGACGCCTGTGTGAACCAAAACAAAGTAAAAAAAAAGGAACTAAAACAGAGCTCATGACTCGAAACGAGCTGATGAAGTCTACAGAAACAGGCTGGCAGCGTGTTGTCGGCTCATGTGACTGCCCGGTAACAGAAAGGTCAAAGGTTAGAGACCTGCATGTGAGAGACACACATTCATCCTCAACTGTTTGTGTTCATAAAAGGTGTCTCTGTGGAAGATTTACTCACCTATATTGGGATGATTCAAGATCTTCATTATTCTAACTTCTCTGAAGAGCTGAAAAGAAAAAAAAAGAAACATTTAGAGTTCACTCAGAGATTCAAGGGTTCAAACACTAAAGTTAAACTTTGGTGAGCTCAGGACAGACGACGACAAAAGATAAAAACCACAGTATTAAAATGAGGAATAAATCTGACATGAGCTGTGACACGTTTACACAAAAATAAACACACACACACACACACACTTTGTGTGGAAATCAGTGCACGCACACACAGACTCAACGTGTCAATGTGACATTTAGGACGTGCTCAAATCACAGCTGACTCATCACTAAAAATATTACACCGCCATCTTCACATCCTGAAATCTTAGCCTTCTTTAATGAATATTCTGGATTTTAAGGAGCCGTTAGACCGCCTCGTTAATACAGGTGTGTGTGCCTCGTTAATACAGGTGAGTGTGCCTCGTTAATACAGGTGTGTGTACCTCGTTGATACAGGTGTGTGTACCTCGTTAATACAGGTGAGTGTGCCTCGTTAATACAGGTGAGTGTGCCTCGTTAATACAGGTGTGTGTACCTCGTTAATACAGGTGAGTGTGCCTCGTTAATACAGGTGAGTGTGCCTCGTTAATACAGGTGCGTGTACCTCGTTAATACAGGTGTGTGTGCCTCGTTAATACGGGTGTGTGCGCCTCATTAATATGGGTGCATGTACCTCGTTAATGCAGGTGTGTGTGTACCTCGTTAATGCAGGTGTGTGTGTACCTCGTTAATACTGGTGTGTGCGCCTCCTTAATACAGGTGCGTGTACCTCGTTGTGTTCAACATGTTTAGTGACTACAGAGAAAATGTTTTTAAAGATCGACTAATCTGGACTGAAACTGAATATTTCATTAGATAAAAACATGTTGTGAATACATTGATACGACGCTGTGGAGTTACTGGAAATGTTTGGATCACATCCTCCATCAGCTGTGCGCTGAGTCACAAATACGGCGCTCTTAGCTTAAAAATAAATGTGAAGTTCACGGACGTAATAGTTGAATATTTTCAGATCATCAGATATTTTAGTCACTACCCGACTGAACTAACACGTCAGTTTAGTGTGCTGTACTTATTCATTTTGGGGAAACTCCACGAACGTTTCTAGTCAGCTGGGACTGGAAATCTTCAGGTTGTTACGAAGTCATTATTGGCACGACGGTGTCACTGAAGTGCCAGTAATGAAGATAAAGCACACCCTCTCTTGTAATATTGTTTAAGTAATTATATAGTGTCTATGCATACGGTGGTTACTTATTAAGGATACAACATGTCGTTTCCATATGGCAAAGCAATAATTAATAATTCATTTAAATGGATTTTCAGATGACATGAATTTTTAAAGTGCGGATCAGTTTTCCTGCCTCGTGTCTGAGATTTATATCCCGATCACATTCCCGAGCATGAAGGAAAACACCGTCATGTTTCTCATCCGTGCTGCACTTCAGTTCATAACAGGAGATCATGGGTCCAGGAACCCAAACACTGGTTCTTGTGCTGTGCCAACATCAACACGTGTCAAAGGAAGTGTGATCGTTTTGTCACCGCCAGCCCGTCGGCACAACAACAGGATCTCCTGCAGCGCGGCGGCGGTTTAAACCGGCCTGAGAGGCGCTCGTACAACCGCCGCCATCCCCTCCTGACGTGGTCGAGACAGATCTGAATGGAGTTATA
Organism: Miichthys miiuy; assembly: GCA_036365135.1. Lineage (NCBI taxonomy): Eukaryota > Metazoa > Chordata > Actinopteri > Sciaenidae > Miichthys > Miichthys miiuy. Next base: position 23,186,102 of record CM071615.1, read on the forward strand.
AACATGCACCGTCACATTTCCACCCTCCGCACTAACAACAAGACGCCCGGACGACACACGTTCTCCGTCCCATCAGCATTCAAAGTGACCAGACAAGCAGATTTGTACCGGCCAAAAGTGCTTTTAAGTCTTCCGCTGAAAGAGGCATAAAAAGAAGGGAGTGCAATTTATTATTGATCCGCCGTTAACTACACCTCGCTCTGCCCGCCTCACTCTCTTCCCCTCCATAAAAATATAAAAAGGGCATCAATCTTTCATGAGGCGGGAGTAGCCACAGTTTGGTAGATGGTTTGAATCATGAAGAAACTGTGAGAGCGAACACACAGAGATAAACATCCTCCAACAAAAGAAAGAGCATGTGAACCCACAGAACTGTGCAGGATTATCAAAGTTTCAGTTATCTGAGCTCTGAATGCTGCCAAAACACCCACCGCTCTATTAATAATGACATAAAACATCAGATTTTAAAGTGGTAACCTCCACACGGCTGACATTTTTTTTACTTGCTTACAAGATAAATTATTAATTTGTCAATTTCTTTCATCTGAATAGATAAATTGTTTCAGCAGCACTTTGTAAGATCTTTTTATAGCTGTAACATCTTTTTCACATCAGAAATCTTCTTCTCCTACCAACTGTGTCAGAAGTTATCAGAGCTCAGGATTGGGTCCTAAAATTGCTTATTTTGTTTAAACTTGCACATAATTTAATTAATAATCATTAAAACAAAAATCCTCAGATTTTAAAGCTCTAAACACAAATTTTACTTTGTCACAACATGAAGTGTCATAATAAGTCATCAGAGCTCAAAATGACGTCTGAATGTTGCTCATTTTGGTTGAAAACACCAGTTTAATGACATCAAACTATTTTTACAGCTATAACCTCTAAGAGTTTGACACTTTTACTTGTTAAATATAAAATATCAGTGAATTTACAGATCGTTTCAGCGTCACAGAGCTGGATTTCTTTTAGCTTTACGAGTCATAACGCCTTTCTGGAATCATAAATCGTCGTATGTTTGTTCGTGTCCGTCTCTGAGCTTTAATCTGTTCTCTCAGCATGCAGTGAAATAAACAAGCGACTGACAACGAAAAGGTTCACTGACAGATCGAACCCACGGCGCCTCAAACCCGCAGATCCACCGAGACGCCCTGATACAGCCTTCTGTCCTGAACCCTGGACTGCTGGTGCGTGCCTGGCAGGCAAACAGATGGTGACAAACAGCGGGTGATGTTTTCACATTCGGTGTCGGTGCTGCACGCCGAGCTGCTCGAGACGTCTTTACATCTGATATTAACTCAGTTACACACTTGTGAGTTTGCTGCGTTGGTGTGCAGTGAGCTCTGAGGAAGCTTTTTGCCGCTATGGAAATTTTCTCTTTCAGTACAACAGTTCAAAGCAAAGAATAGAAATATATCGCCCATGTTACAAAGTAATCTACCAGGAATGTGCAGTCACATGTATTTTTTTTATTACCAGACCAGTAAAGACCACAAACGTGGCGATCACACATCGAGAGTCTGATTTATTTGTGATCATCTTTACTGTGACTGTCACTTCATCCCTTCAACCCGCTCAGAGAGCGAATGTGGGACAAAAAGAAGCAGCTGCAGCTTTAACGTAATAAACTGTGGCTACTTACACAAGAGAGTTCATCTACAACACAGCGTCCAAAAGAAAACACAGCAGTATGCAAATTCTGCAATGCATCGCTTACCGAGACGACGTCACACAACGTCAGCTAACAAAGTAGACCGACTGGTCCAGTTCTGGTCCAGTTCTGGTCCAGTTCTGGTCCAGTTCTGGTCCTGACTGTCTCCCCCTGCCTTGATGCACTCTTTGACTACAACACTGCTGTCAATGATTATTTTCATTATCAACTGAGCGAGCGATCATTTTCTGGATTAGTTGTTTTGGTCCATAAAAATACTGAAAAATGTTGATCATTGTTGCTCAAATCTATCTACCGCATTGAAATAGTGATCACGACTAATACTTGATTAATCGTGCAGCCTTACTGTATACTGAGATCTGTAGGTTTTATTCAGAGGTGAACTGACAAAATAAGAAATGTGAAGTTATTACAGAGGCGATGAGCACTTGTGATTTGGCATTTTATGCTTAAAATATTAAAACAAGCTTTAGCTGTAGCTTAAATCTGATCCTCCTCTCTGAATCTCTGAAGTCTAGAAAGCTTAAAGACGAAAATAAAGTTGTTGTAAAGATAAGTATCACTTTCAATCTCATGACTTCACTGTAGTAATTTTAACACTTGGATCGTGCAGCGAACGCCGGCTGTGGGAGGTTCTGAGATAATACATCTCGTTTCCTTTTCCGCTTCAGGAGGCGACTGAAGGGTTAATTATGCACTCCGGTCAGCGGGGCCTTCAGGACGGAGGCGACCGGTTTGGAAGCCATGTTAACAAACTGAGCCAGGACGAGGAGGGAGGGAGGGAAGATGACGAAGAAGACGAGCTCTGGAGTGAGCCTGAGGTCTCCTCACTGTCATTACGCTCAGCCTGTGATCCCGCTCCATCCATCATTATACTGAAAATACTCTGAGCGCTCACAAAGTACAGAGGAATAAATCTGAGCTGTGTTTTCTGTGTGACAGTGGAAACACTGCTGCTCTTTACCTCTGCTGATTACTAGAGAGAGCGAGCGTCTCTGAACAAACATGTTTAGAGTAGTTAGGTTGCCACTTTTATTTTTTTTAAAAACTCTGTGACTTTGTAAAGTCTTTGACACAGTCTGCGCTGTCCTACATAGCAGACACGAGCCTTCTGATACCTGGGGAGGCTGAAAAACAGCAAACCAGCGAGTGTATGTGGGAATACTTTGTCTGTTATGCAGTAAACAGAATTAGTGGAAAAACACGAGAGAGACAGAGATGATTCACCACATAATACAACCATTAGGTCGAGGACATAAACCTGCTGGTGATCCCGTCATACCACCGGGATGATGCACGGCTGTCCCGATTACGCAACTCTCGTCTTGTGATCGATACGAAGCACCTTCAGGCCGAATGACACACAGTTTGAGGGTGAAATCACACCTACGGTTGCCCAAACCCAACTGGAAAAACTTCCCCTCTTGGTGCCTCAATTACAACAGATCTGAGGCTTGTAAAGAAAATCCCGTGGGCTCGCCATTAGATCATTTACTGCATGTTTCTGGTTAACTTTCATCCCACCCGGGTCAGAGACTGAGAGGTGAGTCACAGCAACAACAAGAAAACAGTTTAAACCCCCTGTAAGGTCAGTTTAGAGTGATGGATGTCTGCACACTTCTCGCTGTAATTGTTTCAGGTTAGAGAAAAAGCTGCAGTACACTGTGTCACGCTCAGCTCTGGAAGCAGATCCTCGGTGCTGAAGCTTCAGTCTTATTGTTCCCATCTGGACAAACAAATCAACCTGAGGGAACAAACACTCTGCTTCAAATTAACTGCTCCAATCACACCGAGTTCAGGACAGGCGGACAGAGAAGTTTCTCCTTTTCAAGTTATGAGGCCACAAATGAGGAGACGCCTGCAGACTTCAGGAGACAAACTTCAGCATCGACGCACGAGAACAACTTAGAGCAGCGGCTCCTAAAACGAGTTGAGTTAGTCGAATATTTTCTGGAACAACAATGGAAAAACATCTGCAGACCACCTGTAGCAAACCTCTCTGTCTAGCTGGTGGCAAGTGTGCATATTAATTAACCATCTAACTTTCTAGCTAGCTTTAGCATCACATTGGTCATCTATATCGCTACATAGCCTAGACAACGAGAAGCAAAGTTACAGAAAAGGTCAAAAAATGTCATATTATGTACTAAAAGGGAAGCAACTGAATTATGTAGCATAGTTACATATTTAAAAATATAAAAATGATTAAATCTGAGAAAGTTAACAAAGTCTGGTGGCCAAAATGCTTCGAATGTGAGAACCAAAACAACGTGACGGAGACGTTCATCGTTCGACTGATACACCTCGACATCGCATCGTGCCAATACTGTAATTTCAGCCATGAGCGCTAAATGATGTGTTAACATAGCAGCCTTCAGCTGAAACAGTCGAGTTGGAGAATAATCGGCAACAATTCTGATTCTGAAGTTCTGTTAAAAGCAGATTTAAATCTGAATACAGAGAATTAAATAGTAACAGTTCAGCGTTGATACTCAGCGGTGTTCCAGTCTGTACTCAGACAGTATTGAGGTTCAATAAAAATCCCCATTAATTAAGGTGAGAGACTTTCAGGGGATAAAAGCTGTTACTTTTAAATAAAAACTTAAGACGGGCTCCTCACAGATACACTTCTTCCTGTCAGATTAATGATTTTTATGAGCCACTGCGGAGTTTCTGCCTCCTGGTTGAGAAATGGTGCAATAAAAGACGTGGAAGGCTTTAATATCTGCTCTGCAACCACTTAATGAAAAGCTGAAGCTGAGCCGAGGTGGTCCCGCACTTTGACGGACGTTGTTTACGTTTAATCAAAGACGTCCGAGCGTTGCACTCCCTCCGTGAACTTCGACCTGAGCGGGTTGAATCAGGACGCGCAGAGAGGAACAGAGTGGGAGCTGAGAGCTGTTTGCCAGCAGCCAGTGACAGATGTGAACATCGACTCAGCTCCTCCAAACTATTAAGAACAGAGGCTGAAAATAAACATTTAGGCTTCAGAGACGATATCCCCCGCTATCAGCCTCTCGCCAATTCTTCGTGTTACATAAGAGGTCAGGACACAGTGGTGCCGGCTCTGATGCAGGTTGGCTGTTGCAGCAGCAGCAGCAGCTCAGAGGAAAATAAACACCTCAACTCATCTGAACCCGAACGCTACAAACCTGATGATGTACGGTCGCGTGTTTTCAAAGAATCAGATGTTTCCAAAAAATCCCATTAAAAAGACGAAAACTAACGATGTGTTCGTCCGTCTCTCGGAGCTTCCCCGGCCTCTCATCTCGAAGCTCATTGGTTCCTTACTGAACACATTAATCATTTTTAGGGCTCAGGAATTTGGGGCACTGTAGTTTTACTCAAACTGCATTTGTCTATTTTCAGCACATTAATGCACACTTGGTGCTCTGGTGAGTGTCTGTGGAAACAGTGAGAGATGCACCGATCCGTCGGTCGGTGACCGGATGGTTTTCAGCTTGATTGGCGTGACTGGTGACAGACGCAGATCGATCTCGTATATCTGATTCTGTGCTGGTTAAATTTTAAAGTTTTTGGGCGACTGAAAAAAAAAAAATATACTGTTACTGGAAAATCAGCAGACACGGGGAGATAGACAGAAAAGGGCATGGCGGTGTGATCAGTTAGTGTGAGATGGACCGGTGGGTTGGTGCGGCGTTGTACCGGACCATTGTGGTTCCTTCCCATCAAAAGAAGCCGGCTGAGGTGGGACAGACCTAAAACCTGCTGGACAGACTACACAGTCAACCTCCTCCTCCTCCTGTGTGGTAGACTGTAGACCACGACCCGGACAGGACAGATCGATCTGATTTGTGGCTGATTTGAAAGGAATCAATATTTCTGAGAAATCTGTGTATTTGCTTTTTGCCAAGAGTTACAAGGTCGATACCACTCTCACATCTGTCTGTTCGATATGAAGCTGCAGGCGGCGGTCACTCGGCTTTGAGACGGGAAAACAGCTAACATGCTAACTTTTCTGTGCACCGGCCAAATGACTTGTTCTTGGCTGCTGAGTGACGTAAATCAAACAGTCACCCAGATATTTTTCCAGCATTGGGCTGGTGGATGGTGCTAACTGTGTGCTCTGATCCAAAGGTAACAAAAGCCACCGACCAGCACCGACGACTTCCATCTCATTTGTTTCATTTGTATAAAAACCAAAGTCCTCAAACGCCTCACGACTTCTCCGTTAACAAGAGTGACCCTCACAGATTAGAGCTCATTTATTGAGCTGCACGCCCTAAAAATGAGCCACAAATCTACTCAACATCAGGTTTTAACTTTAACTTTGAGCATCCGACTCATCAAGCAAACGAGAAGAGACAGATCTGGGCTATAAATGGAAATACAAGAGAGGAATGGGAACGTTTAATGTGTCAATCAGTGCTGAGCTGTAGTTTCTTTGTGTCCTTAAAATAAACATTAAATCTGAATCTCTGGTGACCGGCAGGAAGAAAAACAACCTGACAAAGTCCTCAAAGAGTTTTTTTTTCTTTGACTGTGACAAAGCAGTAATCTAAAAACAACAAGGATCGCCGACAAAAGCCTCGCGCTTTGTGTTTGCGGTGAACGGCGCTGTCATGACTCAGTGTTTTTCTGTCAGCGTAGTGTCACAGCCAACGCCAAAGGGCCCGGGCCTCCGAGATACAAAGGCCAGAATCAATGGAGCTTTGGAAAAACTGATGGAAAACCACTAGCCGATCGCTGAGCGGGAAAGAGAGGGGACAGAGGGAGCCTGAGCGGCAGCAGGGGCCGGCTGGACGTCAACACGTCGTCACCGGCAACAGCAACCGCCAGCACCGCCGCCGTGCCCGCCACCCCCCCCCCCCTCTGTGCTGTCTGATGAGCAAAAAAACAAGCCTCCGGAGCTGCAGCGACCGAGTCGATATCGCTCTGACTTCCCCGAAACCACTTCCAGGCCGAGAGACAGAGCCAAAATGTACAGCGGCACAGATCAAAACCACACACACACACACACACACACACACACACACACACACACACTAAAGTGAAACTGCTGCTTCACTGGGTAGCAAAAGGGAGCTTTCACTCTCAGCCTCTTAAAATTTGCATTTTAAAGGCAAAACCCACTTCCTGATTTGGCTGATTTAACAAGGAAAACAAAAACTGTCACTCCCAGTTGCATGACAACCAAAGCAGCATGGCTGGAAAAAAGGTAGGGGGGTGAAAAAATAAATCCCATTTAGTTCCTCATAAAGGCTGATAAACGTTCAAAGAAATCCTGTTTAAACAATTTGCAGCTGTTGAAATGGGACAAATCGAAGATTTAAGTCTTAAAACTACAGCCTGACAAGCTGAATCATCTTTACTGCGAGCAGCACGCTTTAATAATAAACTATATGGAGAACACATGCTCCCAGCATGCCCTGCTTCCCATTTACACAATTAATACTCAATCTGTTGTGCTTCATGAATTTGTAATCCAACTCTTCTGCCACAGTGTGAGAGTACAAGAGAGAAGAGAGATGTGAAGGGGGGTAAATTACCTTCTGAAGGCTGTTTGGGTTCAGCTGCGTCTTGTCTATTATCTTAATTGCCACCTGCGGAGAGAGAGAAAAAAATAGCATCAAAACTGAGCTAAATGGGACGGATCAGCAGAGAAGTGTAAAACAGAGGAAGTGGAATGTGACGCTGAAATCAAAAAGACAAACAAAGAAAGCGAAACTGACACAGAGTTTCTTTTTCCAATCCGAGGAGCAATAAATAAATAAAAAAGATGGCGACTGCCAAATAATGAAGCACCGCCGTTTGGCTGAATGTCGCACGCCGTGTTAAGAAGAAGCTCGCTCTTTCTCTTCATCAATTATGAACAAATCAAAACGCTCAGCGGCAGCAGCGCGCCCCAAAAACGTCCATTACTGCCAGCAAGGTTTAGAGCGACGAAGCTGTCGGTACACGGAGCGGCTGCAGTTCACCTGATAGCAGCAGCCATTTTTCTAAAGATGTTCTTTAATAATGAAACACAAGCAGATGGAGAAGAAGTCGAACGCGGTGGTCAAACTCGGGAGCTGTTCAAAGAAAAATCAGTGCTAGCTTTTTTGGTACTGAGAGTTTTCTCGCTTCAGTATTCAGATCTGACTTGTAATAAAAGTGAATTTCAGTGCAGCAGTGCGTCGTTCCCGACAACATCACAGAGAGGAGCGATGTGTAAAAAACCTGCAGTGAAGCTGAGTAACCCTGTTTTTAAAAGAGCTGCACGTTCTCATACAAAATACAGTGCGGAGGGTTGAACTAAATCTGATTTAAGCGGACGCTGGACCTGAAAGATGTGGTGAAGCTTTACGCGTGATACTGAGGCGAGAGATCCAGCTGATGGTGCTGATACTCAGGATCATAAAGAAGATATCATAGACATGAGAAAAGGTTTGAAGGATTACTTTAATGTTGTCTTATGTGTCAAATCTCATCTTATTTATGCACTTCCTCTGTTTGGCTGTTGATCAGTATGTAACGATGGTGAAGCTCAAATTTGGTGTGTTAACGTTCTCAGAATAAAACTGGACTCCTCTCTGTGTGACAGCAGCTGCTGTCCGTGTCCGGCTCACCTCTCTGCCGGTCAGGATGTGTCGGGCCAGTTTGACCTTGGCGAAGTTGCCCTTCCCGATGGTTTTGAGCAGCCGGTAGTTGCCGACGTGGGGCTGCTGTTGCTCCTCGGAGCTGCGGGATCGCACGCCGGTCCGGCCCGAGCGCGTGCTGATCTCCTGACGGCCATTACTGTGAGACGTGTGCTGTGTGGAGGGAGGGGAAAGAAAAGACATTTTAGAACAGAGCCGGTCGGTGTATTGTTCTTATTGTGAAACTTCGACATGCATCAGCTGTGACTCATGTTGACCCGCTGTGACGTACCCACTTAGGCTCTGCAGGAAAAAACGACTGATATTTATAGTTCTGCATCCAGACAAGGAGAGGAAGCTTTTCTTCCACACAGATGGCCGTTAAACTCAGAATTTTTCACACAAACATCAGAGCCACAAAGCCAGAGGAAGATATTCTTCTCTGCAGACACTTTGGCACTGTTTCTTTGGTACTAGTTGGTGATAATTCTTAAATCTGAGTCCTCTAAGTGTGAAAACCTTCAGTTAACTACTGTGTGAAAAAAAAAAGCACAAAATCCTCCTGGAACTGTTTAATGTTCAAATATTTGTTTTGTGAAATGATTAATGTACGATCAAAACGGTTGCAGATGAACATCCTGTCGACTGAGCGCATGTTTCAGCTCTGAAATAAATCATTTGCAACGTAAACTGCCAAATAAACACTCGAGTTACAACACCGCTAACATTCGTATGATGTTAAGTCGTAATGAAGACAAACAGAGTTTCAAAGTTTGGGATCATTTTCTTGCTGCTCGTGGACGAGCGCCCAATTGATTTTTGATTAGATTCAGATTCAGTTTTCCCACCCAGGATGCACTGGGGAGAGTGGCCCGGTCACTGACTCCAACACGGTAATCAAAGTCACGTTCACGCACACAAACTGGAAAAATGTGACCGGGCCAGAGGGCAGACAAACGCACTTAACTTGAGGACAATATTTTGCTTGTTTCGGATATTTTGGCCTCGTTTTGTCTCGTTGTCAACGACAGCTTGTTAACTTTTCAGCAGGTTAGCTGCCATAACTGCAAACACCAAAAACAACAGAGCCGTTTCATGTGTAAGGTCTTACAAACTGCATTTTATTCTAAAGTTAAACACCTTTAGGTGCCGTTATGTCTGAAAGTTGACGACTAAATTAAATGTAACTATCTGCAGATGCAGCTGATGTCACATCCTGTGGTTGGCATGCAGGGCAGGATGTACAGCAGAGCATAAAGCAACAAATAAGGTTACTTAGTTAGAGTTAAATAGGTCGATCCATAACCGGAGTCTGTACCCACGCCACAGCTCCGATTCATCCTGACAAACACAGATCTGATGAGTTTAGTGTGTAGATCACAATATTAATTCACTAACAGAGCTTTGACTGACAGAACCTGGCTGGATTTTTGTGTTTGAGGCTGTAAAAAGATGCAGAAATATTCATCACCAGAATCTAACTTCTGTGTTTGCATGGTGTCACTTTGTGGTGCACCGCTCGCTGATGGAGGCATTGATTTTTTTTGGGGTGCTGTAAAAACACCCGTCTGTCTGTCCCGACAACTAAAACACAGAAAAAAATATGATAGATACTCGGTGCGGCCTCGGTATCGACCGTCCCCCGCCGATGCCTCATTAACAGCGACGTTGCCCTCAGCTCAGCTCTGCCCCGCCCCGCCCGGCTCTGCCCGTCCCCCTCCCCAAACCTAACTGACCCCATTCACCCCGGAGACAATGAAAAAGGATAATGATGGAGATTAACAAGAGTTTAGACTTAACCTGACTTAAAGAGAGTCAGTTAGTGGGCACAAAATTGACTCTTTAAGATATCACAGCCACAGTCAAGGACTATAGATTCAGCATGAGGTAGGCCAAGGTCACAACAAACTAACTTAACAGCACAGACTTTAAAAATCTCTATTTGAACTATTTTAGAGGCACCACAGGAGATATTAAATGCCATACACCACAATAAGGTCACTTTAAACTCTCCTAAGCAGCACACACTCACTTTAAGTCGCTAAAGGAATATTTTAGGACTCCTTCAGTGAAAGCAGAGGAGATAAAAATACCATCAACTAGGATAAGGTCACTGTTGAATACCACAGACACGGCGCCTAAAAAGAAACAACAAAAACACGCCTGAGTGCTGCAACGTTAAAACTGTTTCATCGAATCATCTGGACACGTTTAAAAATAAGAAGAAAAATCCCAGATTTTCCCAGCTCATAACTTCCTGCGAGTACAAGCACAGAAAACAATCTGATCCTTTCCTTTTCAGCGGTTACTCACGAGGCTGCGGTGTCTCCTGGCTGCCTGGGAGCCCGTCATGTTTGAACAGGAAAGCACTGTGCCCCACTGATGATGCCCATAGAGATTCCCACAACACCAGATTTTCCCCCAACTCAGAGCCCAGATAACCACAGAGGGACGGCAGGAAGGGGCGGCGGGCGGCGAGGAGCGAGGAGGATGAGGAGGAGGGGGGGGAAACACTGATCTAAAGTCAAGCCTGCTACCGGCAGACACGCCAAGCACCGGAAACCAGACGGTATCCTTTCAGATTAAAAGCATTTAATCAGCTGCTTTGCCAAGATCGTAGACGTCTTTTTGAACTGCTCCCACACTGCCGTTAACATAATTAATGCTTCATATTTTTTATTGATTTAGAGGCGCAGCTTTTTAATATTCTCATTATCGATTAAACTGCATACTCAGTATTATCTCAGTTAATCTGTCTGTAACGTCCTAAAACACAAGAGGACGTCTTCAAATGTTTATTTAAACCCGATCAACTGTCCTAAACTCAAATATATTCATTTTACTGTGATAATTAAATATACAAAACCAAGAAAAGGAGCCAATTCTCATATTTGAGAACCTGAGCTATGAAACGTTTGGTAGCTTTGCTTGAAAAAATGTAATTATTTGCCAATAAACTGTCTTTTAAACTACTAATGAAGTCTTACTTTAGCAGTCTTTTCTGGCTCATGACTCCTTTTGTCCATATGAAGCTGCTGAAATTGCCTAATTTCCCCCCAAAGGGATCAATAGAATTTCACCACATCTTATCAGCCTCAGCGCTCTGTTTGTGTAGGATAAGTCTGATCTCCAGCTGACTCTCTGCCGCTACCGTGATGAGTCATGAGATCCTGATCATATCACATGTGGACATTAAGCCGCTGCGGTCACACAGTCGGGATGTGGAGGGAGGATAAAGGAACGTATGGTGAGATACGACGAGGAGGAGATAAGTGGAGGAGATGAACAGTAGCAAAGTATGGGCCGTACAGGAACGTACAAAGCAGCTCGAGGCCTTTAAGATAAAGAATATTTTCAACTTAAAGGTCCAGTGTGTCAAATTTAGGCGCTCGTTTTAGAGAATATGGCAAATGGAATATAATATAAAGAGTATAATCACCTGAAAATAACAATCTTTATGTTTTTGTTACTTTAGAATGAGACTTTTATATCTACAGAGAAAAACTACAGAGTCTTCCACTGCTAGCCCACAGAGAGGGTTCACGGTCCTTCATGCTAGGAAGGGTAGGGTGAGGTGAGGGGGTTGCAATCAGTAACTACGCCACTAAATGCCACCGAATCTTACACACTGGTGCTTCAAAGGTAACTGAACAGGATTCGCTGCTCAGTTTACCAAAGGAGAGATTAATCGACTCACTGCTGTCATAAATCTGAGGAGGATGTTGAAAAATGCACCGGGAGATTTTCACTGGGGGTTTTGATGACTCGATTATGCGATGAAATGATCAGTTTATCCAATGATTGGTAGCTAGTTAAACCACTAACTTTGACTGACTGATCACATCAATTATAAAGTAATAATGACTCACATTTCCTGTTTTACAGCATTGTTAACTGACTTGATACAAAGCTGAGAAAAACCTAAAACAAAACTTTTAAATAAGTTATAAGTAAGCAGCCCTCGTGAAATTAATTTAACATTTTAAATTAGTAATATTAGGAAAAAGATCTTTTGTAACGGCACTAATATTTTAGTTTTTTTAAGTTTATTTATTATTTATTTTGTATTTTTTCTGTCGTTTCGTTATTTGTTTTTGGCCGTGAAAGTGAATTATTTTTAAAAACAAATTTAAAAATTTTAAGTTGGGATTTTAATTTTTGTATGTTAAAAAGTAAAAATAATAAAAAAATAATAGCTAGATTGTTAAACATTTAGCGATTTAGTTTAATTTTGAAAATCCCGACCGGAAGCTGTACGTGGTTACGTCACAACTCTTGACAGCTCTGTTTCAGACAGGATGTTCTGGTTGGTCACGAGGAGGCGGGTCTAAATGAAACCCCATATTTGGAAGCTGAACGGTTGAAACCTTTGAGTGACAGCTGGGACAGCCAATGGCGAGCGTGAACAAAAAATCTACTGTTGCCTGCCAGAACCAGCAGCAGCAGGCAAAGTACTGTCTGTAGTTCTGTTCGTGGTTTGGGCCTAAATATCCTGACTACATCCTCATTAAACACAGTCACAGCAGAACTTATTACAAGCTGGTGAAATAAATAAAATAATTTACATGTAAATAAATCCCAAAATAGACCCCGAGGAGAATTAAAGGGCGCGTTTGACGTAGAGGATATGCTTGTTTACGGTTTACCAACAAAGTGTGTGAAACAATTCGCCATCATCCAGCCCAGTAACGCAAATAAACGTCGTTAATCCGCCACAAATTCACTAAAACATCCACCTTTGATTATATTAATTATATAACAAACAACCCTTTATACTTACACTTTCCGTCACCTTCTCGTTGACCGTCGGCAAAGGAGTTTTTGTTGACATCTTTCTTCCACCAGTCACCGTCCGACGTCCAAAAATCCAACCGACACCTTCTTCAGTCCGACAAGCCGAAAAACGAGCTTATTGCCTGGCTTTGCTTTGCAGCTCTCTCCCGGTGTGGAGGGGGGGAAACAGTCTCAGCATGGATCGTGACAATTTTTCAAAACCCCCAAGCAGCAGCAGACCGGACGTGTTTGTTAGATAGAGAGAGAGAGAGAGCCGAGCACCTGAAGAACTGTTTTCAAAATAACAATGAGGTCAATAATAACCTTTATGTTCAGTATTTACATGGCGCGTTCACGGCCAAACCAAATCAGTGTCCGTCTGTCCGTTTGTGTTCGAGTCCGTGAAGCTAACTAAACTAACGATAAGGCGCTGTCGGTCGCCACTTCCAAAAAATCGCCCCAGGCTTTTTCTTTTCCCTCCAACGGCCACAACTCTGTCTAGAAACGACCCATGGCGTCGAGTGTCACCAGTCAGATATTTCTCGGAGGGATTCAAAAGGTTCTGGTGGTGTAAATACTCGCCGTCGACTCGGTTTCTTCCATCTCCGGCGGCCCAAAGCGGAGCTGCTCTGTCTGTTTTAGGTGGGACCAAAATGGCTACTCAGCGGCTGGGCTGGATTAGGCTGCCTTCACGGACCCCTCCCCAGGCTCCGACGTCAGAGTTTTATCATGAGCAGCCCCAACAATCAACTGTTTCTCTATCAAACAATACAATACAGGCAGTGGTGGTGGAGGGAGTACTCGGATACTTTACTTACGTAAAAGTGGAAATACCATAGTCACCAGTTGGGGGATGTAACTACATACATTTACTCAAGTATTACTGTAAAAAGTTGAGGTACTTGAGTATTTCTTCTGTACTACATCCCAGAGGCAAATATTGTAAATATTTTGTACTTTGTTTACTTCACTACATTAGTCTGACAACTTTAATTTGAGATACTGCTACCAGGTAGAGTACAGTAATGCATCATGGTATCATTGTCAAATACATGTAGTGGAGTAAAAAGTACAACATTCCCCGTCACATGTAGTAAAATACATGTTTAAAGTATGTCAAAACTGTGCTTGGGCAAATGTACTAAGGTTACCTTGCACTGCCATTCTATTGGCTATTCTCTTGATTAAAATGTATCAATTTATTCTGTACAAGTCAAATATAATATCAAAGTTCACGTGACGTTTATGTACCGTGAGCTGGTGAGACTCATTTCTGCAATTCACAGTCATCATCATTCATTAATTTATTTACTTACTTATTTATCAATGTGGACGACATGTGTTGATTAATTGTCTTTTGATTTTGTGTCTATTAACACATGGAGGATGAAATATGATTCATCCATAGATACACGTGAAAGAGACAAAACTGATGAAACAGATAAACAAATCAACACGTGATTAAAGACATGGATAATAAATTCAACAAAAGTCGACAACAAACCAGAAAAATACATGAATAAATAGATATAAAGAGTAAAACTGAAAATAAATGTTTTATAAGGTTGTGAAAAGGTTCTTGCCTACACTGTGACAAATCTTTGTCAGTCAGAAGCTGTTATTGATCAGTGTTTCTCATCAATAATAGATTTTAGTGGCGACTGATCAGGTCAGTGCAAAGATCTGTCAAGTCAAAATAAGACGTGATCTATAAAGACCTTTAAAGCTTTTCAGGCTGACTGAGAGAATGTGGTGCGTGTCACTCCCTGTAACATTTCTGGATGTGGAGGTGGTTTAATAACACGAGGAGTTTTTCAGAATCAGATTTTTTGGCTGAATATGTGAGAATCATTTACAGGAAGACAGAAACAGACATGCAGCTAAAAACAAGGAGAACAAAGACAAAGAACAACAGGTGGAAAAAGAGCTGCACATGAATAAATAGATTAAGAATAAGAAGAACAATAAAAGAAAATGAGACTTACATTTTATATGACATTACAGTTTCTTAACATTTGCTCACTATTAAATAAGTAAATAAACTCTGATTAGTGTTCTTCCTTTATTTAATATATTACTACTATAACTAATGTTTACATTAGATCTATATACTAAACTGATTTATCTATTTTATTTATTTGTTTGTTTGTTTGTTTGTTCATTTGTCTAGTGTCATTGTTTTTAATGTTTTTAATGTTCAGTGTGTTTGCACATGTGAGTTCATGTTTATATAAATGCAAAAATAATGAACAACAACTCGTGCAAAGAGTGCTGGAATAAATATTGTAATAGATTACTTTATATCCGTGAAGTATGTGGTTAAGTACACTGCATGCATGTGCAGAATATAGATAGATAAACATTTTATTGATCCAGAGGGAAATTCAGGGATTCAGAATACGGATTTAAAATGTAGAATTAATATCTTAAACGTGTGATTTTGTGATTTTTGTTAAACAATCTGAAACTGTGTGGGTGTTTTGCTGCTGTCTGGGTGGAGTTGAGGGAATTAGGACTCCTGAGGTCTACAATCCTGGATTCAATCCAATTAGAGTGTCTCCGTCAGTCACTGGGTGTCCTCCCTCATTTAACACCTTTTCCTCTGAATTTCTCTGCAGCTATTTTGAATCATCACATTCATGTAAGCTGAAATAATAACCTCGTACGTCCACACACAAAGAGAGAGATCCGAATCTGCGCACTACCTGCTGTCAGATTGTGAGATTTGTTGTGTTTAAAGGTTAGTCATTATATCTCCGACAGTATTTGAACGCAGCGTCAGTGAGTCCAGCTGAGCGGGTGGAGGAAGTGAGAAACCGGCTGAGCTCGGTCCCGTTGGACCCTGATTGGACCGGAGCAGACTGTCGTCACTGAGCAGAACTGATCCGGATTCAGAGGAAAACTTTTTCTATTGATTTATACGGTCACAAATTTAAATATTAAAGGCAGAAAAAAACTTCTATGAAACTTTGCATGAATAAAAACTTTTTTAAATATCAGTTATATTTACTTACAGGGCTAGAATGTAACGAAGTACATATACTCAAGTACTTGTTGAGTAACTATGATTTTTACATATGAAGCCTTTATGAAATGTGATATTTTTGTTATAAATTAAATACCAAACCATTTATACAAGTACAGCTGAAATTATTAGTTAATTAACCAGAGGGACAGAAAACTCATTGGCAACTACTTTGATAAGTTATATATATATATATATATATATATATATATATATATATATATATATATAAATAAATAAGGTTTTTCCTTTAAATTATTTGAATAACTTGTTATATATAATAATAATCAGCACTGTCGCCTCACAGTAGAAGGTTCCTGGTTTGAACCTCGGCTGGAGTCTTTGTGTGTGTGCATGTTCTCTCCGGGTACTCCGGCTTCCTTCCTCCAGGTTAATTGGTGACTCTAAATTGCCCGTAGGTGTCAATGTGAGTGTGAATGGTTGTTTGTCTGTGTGTGTCCTGTGATGAACTGGTGACTTGTCCAGGGTGTACCCCGCCTCTCACCTGAGTCAGCTGGGATAGGCTCCAGCCCCACCATGTGACCCTGCTGAGGATAAAAGGTTACATGATGTTGAAGTTTGGACTGTTGGTTTGACAAAAACACTGAAAGTGTCACTCTGAATTCTGGGTAATGGAGTTCCTTTGAGTTTTATTTGTAGTGACAGCTGAAGAGTGAGAGGAGATGACATGCAGCAGAGAGCCACAGGTCAGAATCAAATCCTGTTAATGGAAAAAATAATCAGATCTTGATTAATTTAACCGAACTTTATAGTCTGAATCTGAGTATTTAAAAACCTTTTAACAGCCGGTCATCACAACATATCTTAAAGTCTAAAACTTTTGTGTCACAGAAGTCAAAGAAAAACAGCAAAAGTTGAAATCTGACCTCGTCTGTCTGTCTGTCTGTGAATGACTTCAGCTCGTCTTAGATAAACAGACTGCAGCCGTTCCCGTCACTGCCTGCAGCTTCCTTCATTCATAAAGTTTAGACAGTGAAACCTGCTCGTTGTCTCATCACGTGATCGTCACACAGCACAAGCCATCGAGTGTGGTGGATAGCAAAACATTCATTCTTTATTGAACTGGAAAAATACAGGGACCAAAAAAACAAAACAAAAAAGAGAAATGTGCAGTCAAACTGATCCCCAAACACCCCGTGATTAAAATCCCCAAAGCGACTTCATTTCATCAACTGAATACATCTCAAAATTACAGAGTTAATGTGCAGCAAGTAAAGCGCTATGTTAAGTCATGCCACGAAGCAGAGGAGGGTTCGTAGGGCGGGAGGAGGAGGAGGGTAAGTAAAGGATGGGAAAGGCCAGCCGTTTAAGGTGGTACATCGTGAGTCCAAGCCACAACACAAGAAAAGCATCATCATCGTCGTCCGAGTCTCTCAGATCGCATCAATGTCAATGTCGTCCTCTTCTTTTTCAGGCGTGTCTGGTTTCACAGTCTCCACTTTGAGCTCGCGGGCAGAGGACGAGTACACGACCTGAGGACAGAAAACACATTTACATGATCCACAGAGACGACAGCCGACGGCTGCACAGACAGTTTCATTACTGATCAAACAGTGAGTGCTGACTTCTGGTTTGGATATTTGCATGTAATTAAAGGCGCGTTAAGAAGAATCAGTGATTTAAAGTCTGTCTGTTACCTCGACGTTCTCGTCTTCCTCCACCTCCTCTTCCTCGCTGCCCTCGCTCTCCTCCTCTGCCTCCTTCAGCCATTTGACAAAGGGAGCGGCCTTGGCGTGGATCTCTTTGGCAAGTTCCTTAGAGACGTACTTCTTGGAAACCTGGTGGACAAAAACAGTCGGTCGGGTTTGTAACAGCTGATTAAACACAGACGACGTGATTTAACGTCGTGCTGCAGATTAAAGAACACCTCGGCCTGAACTTCTCATCGACAGCTTTAATACTTCATTACAGGAAGTGTGCCTTGTGAAACCAGCTGACCACTGAAATGATGAGATCATGTGACGATAAGCAGTTTAACATGTATCACATAGTAACAGGTGACATCACTAATTCAGAGGTGGATATTCATTTGAAGACGTTTTTCTGGAAGCCAGGGTCAATATTTGATTTTTTCTGCATATTTGTTGATAAAAATATGACTTAAACGTAAGCATAAAAACAAATGATGGTTCTGACAGTTTAAGTTGATTCAAACATCACTTTATAAAGCTCTGTTGTTTTCCTTGCAGCGTTCGACAGATCTGAGAGTTTAATATTTAAAGAGTGACATGGTCATTAATCCCTCCTCGCACACTGACCTTCTCTGCCCAGGCGAAGATGACGTCTTCCTCCAGCAGGTCTGCGTCGTAAAGGTCTTTGAGGATGATGGGAACACGAGACAGCAGCTGGACCTGATGCAGCTTCACGACACACTCGAAGCCTCCCAGCAGATACTTCTGGGCCTTCTTGTTGTTGTGGCAGAACTGAGGAGAAATCAGATGAAGAGCAACGTCAGCGTCAAAGTTTCAGTTTTCAATCACACGTGGGGCCCAAAACGCCAACTGCAGCCACGCATCAGTGGACGTACCCGCAGGAAGTGGCGTTTGTACTTCTTGATCTGGTCACGGATGTTTTCGTTGAAGAGCAGCTCGCTGAGGATGAGGGGGCCCATGGCCTTCACGTCCAGACGCTCCGCCTCAGCCAAGATCTCCTTATCGGCTCCGTCGATGGTTCCACTCTCCTTCTTATGCTGTGAACAGAAAGCAGCGAGGTCACGGGTGGACATGCATGAGCACATTTATTTTGGGCGTTTCACCTCCCAAAAAATCTTCAGTCAGTTGAAAACTTCCTTTTCCACCTTACAGATGTTTCCTTTTCTTATTTTCAAGTGGTTAAACGTAACGTCTGCATCATTACAGCAACGTTAGTGGACATGAAGAGAAGCTCATTCACACACTGAATCCAGTCATGAGTCCTTACTTTCACAAAGTTGTAGAACAGGTTGACCCTCTCTTCCAGAGGTTTCTCCAGGTCTTCGCTGAGCGTGAGGTTCTTGGCATGGTCGCTGATCTCCTCCATTCGTCGCCTCTGCGCCTCCGCCGTAGTTTCCTCTGCCCAGTCCTCATCGTCGTCGTCTCCGTCCTGACAAGCAGACGCACACGGAGGTCAGACAAAATGAAAGACAGGCAGCGATGTATGATGAGAAGTGCTGACGTTTCATACTAAAGCTGGAGTTCAGCCGTTTGTTTGACTCAGAATGACCTCCTTACACTGAAGTTAAGTGTTTGTGTTGCTTCTTCCTGATGAAACGTGAGCATGAGTGAGTCATGTAGGTGTGATCACACTGGAGTATTAGCTTTAGGGAAGTTCACCACACAGTCTAGATAAGACTCAGCAGCAGGACTGGATTGAGCCGATCAGTGATGAGTTCACTGTCCGCTGCTCACAGGGACGTTGAACTCAGCGAGCACAAGACAGAACATTTTCTTCAAGTTCTGACAGTGAGCAAATAGTGTGTGTGTGTGTGTGTTTGCTGTTGAGAAACTCGACCACATCAACTGTCTGACTCTCACACCAGTGGAAACGTAGCTCCTAAAAGAGACTCAACCCACCACAGCCTGAGGAGCATCGAAGTTGTCATGGTTTCCAGCCTCTCCGCTGCCAGATCCGTTCTCCTTGTCCTTCTTGCGGTTCTTCTTCTCCTTCTCTTTCTTCACAGATGCGGATCCACTCTCAGTGCTCTCTGTTATTGGAGAAGCAAAGCGGTTATTAAATCTACACGTGCACACGTTCCCGTCAGGTTCAGCCCAGAGGGAGCCGGTCCGTGTACACTGCAGGGCGCAGAGATAAAAATGTCACCTGGTGGGTTTTTGAGGATGAACGTGCAGAGTTTGTGTCTGGTGTCTAGCATGCCGCGGTATCCACAGGCCTTACAGGAATTGCCAATGGTTTGTTTCTTGGGATTGACATGCTGGAAGAAAGAAACAGAGACATCTTTTGAGATCTGGCAGTCATCAGATTGTGCTTCTTAAACTTGGTTGAATATTTACCAGATCAGTTTCAGGGTTGTCACACTCGGGACACAGCACAAATTTTCTGATGAACCCATCGAGCATGTCCTGCAGCTTGTTCGCCTCGTGGGATCCGTTGACGATGTAACGGTCGTTTTTGGTATCAAACTGGGTCTGAGCACCGAGTTCACAACCAAAAAACTTGGTCGGGTCTGCGGAGAAGATCGAATCAGCGGTTAGCCTCTTTAAAACATTGATTTAAGCCCTGGTAAACGGTGCATTATTCTGTCTCTGCTTCAGGATCCAATGAAATCAATAAAACCTGCACGTATCACAACTATTAAATGACACCAGGTCTCATGACGAAGCAGTTTTATTTTGGCCGTTTGCCTTGAAAAAAAGATCCCGACTACTCTTTATTATCTGCACTTTATTATCATTGTTGAAACTACTTGACTTTTTAGTTGACTTACTTTACTACACTTGTATTGTTATATAGTATACAGGCCTGGTGTCTGCATTTACTGCTTATACTTGATGTTTTATAGTTTTTATTCTTCTGTAACTCATTTCAGAGTCAGAAGCATTTCCTTCAGGATTAATAAAAGTTAGGGGTCATCCTCCAAAATAAATTTTAGTGTGCGTTGGTCTCTCGGTACATATTTACTTTTCCACAGGGCTCGGTTTAACAGCAGCCAAGCGGCAGGAACAGGGCAAACAGAGGATCATTACTTACATGTTGGAGGCCTGTTCAGTGCCTTTGCAACATCAACCATGTTGACAATGACCGTCTTGATTCCATTCCCTTTGCCTTCAACCTGAATGAGATAAAAACACGGTTACTTTGTATCGAAATCTTCTCGGGTAACTTTAATTTGGTGAAAACCGGCGACAACTCGAACATAAAAACCCACGACGCCGAGCCGTTACCTTGGCAATCAGACGGGGCATCTTGTAGCGGTAGAACTGGTCTGACACGCTGCGGTTGACGTTGACAGACATTTTGGCTGGGTGTTAGCACTATCAGTAAGATAAAAGGATCTTGGTTGGGGATTTTTCGGGATCTTCTGTCTGGAAAAGAGGGGATGACATAAACGACTGCAAGCGCGCTCGGTCTCTGACATGAAAAACGCTGTGCCGCTGTGGCCGCAAGCTCCTTGCTTGAAGGCTAGATTTCCACCACACAGGTTCCAACGGCTGCGCAACAGCTCTGAAAGAAAAAAAAGGAATAATCAATATTTAATGAAGAAAATTAACAGATTAACAGTAGCTTCAAGTTCTAGACAACTTGCCTGAACACACAGTATATGACGGTGGTTTGTTGCAACACTTTTAAGATGATATTTACTGAATTTCTTTTTTTAAAGCAGAATCGATTAAAAAAAAAACTCACTGCTTTAATTTTTGCCCGTCTTGGTTTTATGACTGCAAACTCAATATTTGTGGTTTTAAGCTGCTGGTGAAACAAATTAAACATTTTCAAGATGCCAATTAAGGCTGTGGGAGATTTTATTTTTATCGTCTGAGACTTTATAGACCAACATACTGAGCAGATTAATCATAATGAAAATAATGGGCAGTTGTAGGCCTGATTACATAACTTATTTTGTTAATGAAAGTGCTCTTGAACTCGTGACGGAGCCCACAATTCACAAAAACATAATAAAACTGACTCCTGCGGTGCACGCCGGTTCTTGAGTGACGAGCCAGACCAGACTTGAGTCATGACACGCTGCCAGAGCAGACTACAGGGGACAGCTGAGGGACACTGCAGTCCCTTATACAGAAGGATTTCTCAACATAAACAAGTTTGTGAATAAATAACTGCATCGCCAGATAGATTACAGCGATGAAAAGGCTGCTGCGCTCAGCAAATACTGCTGACTGAAATAAAAAAATCCAGGAAATATCCGTGTGATCAGCAGGCTGGACAGATAGAAAAATAAAAGCCAGCCTCTAAACTGTGCTTTTGTGGTTATGTACGTACAAAAATTGTTTTGTTGAAGCCTTTTGTGTGACATGAGGGCCTCTGGCTTTAGTCACATAAGGCCTTCTCTTGTTATTAGGTCAAAAACAGGGAGGCCTAGCAGCTGCCAAACAACTCTCCCCCCCCAACGGCTGACGGCTTTAACCTCAAACCAGCCGGTGTGTGTCCGTGGTGGTTCAATTCCCGGCTGTGTCAGCGTGATTCAGCCTGAAATGACAGCGTCCAGCGCTGAGGTGTTTCTTAAGGGCAGAGGGTCGAGTCTAATTTCAGAAGGAGGCTAGCTTAGCTTAGCTGGCTGCTTGGTGCAGAGTGCGTCATACAGCCACTGCACACGAGTGAGGCGACTGGGAGGCGCCATTTTGACACACAAATCGTGTAATATTGCACAATAACGTTGATCAACTTGGTGGAAAACACAAGCACACGTCACACATGTCGTTAAACATGTAAAAAAAAATATATATATATATATATGTCACGACTTACCGTTTTCGCAAAACAAAGACATAAACACAACGCTGATCGTCCAAGAGCCGCAGTGAACGGTGGTCGATAGCCGGTGCTGGTAATGTATTGATTGCAGCAGGGTCCGTAATGATTTTTTTGGCTCTCAAAGATGCACAGTTAAACACCCTAAAGCGTCCAAACAGTGCAGGTGCCAGGCTCAGAGACAGAAGAGGGGGTTTATCTGGAACGTCCTCGGCGGGTTTGAGGGGACCTTTAGAGGGGAGGGAGGGGGGACAAGAAGCGTATTGTTATCCACTAAAAAAACGCTAACGTTAGCAGCAGCAGCATCAGGTGTGACAGCCGCTGTCGTTCATCATCGGGGTGGGTCACGTACAAGCAAAGAAATAACTCTAAACAAAGCTAGAAAAATCCTCCAAACGTCCCGTCATGACATGTCATGTCAAGCTGTTTAAAACGTTATGTAACTCACCGCGAGCAGCTAACTGAGCTAAAGTTAACATTACACGTGTTTCATCGCCAAATCCACCCACCAATTTATCAATAATAATAATAATAATAATAATAATAAACGTTCATAAAAGTGCAGCTATCCTCAAGTTGATACAAGTAAATGTTCTGTCTAACTCAAACACAGTCTCGCCGTCAGTCTTGTCCGTTATAAGAAACGTTAAGACTCCAGGAAATAGTCGCAGCCCAGATGCTAACGCCAACTGACGTCCCGCAGTTTAGCCGTTAGCTCGAGCTCCGTGTCGAAGATAACGTGATTAAGCTGAAGTATTCTTAACTTATCTGGTTAGTTAGCTACATTTCATGTGTAGAATAACGGCCGTCGTTGTTAAATCCACGTCAGGAGGAGGGGAGAAAACACATGATGGAATAATTTCGCAGCTTACCTCTCGAACGTTCTGCGGACTTCTGTCTGTCTGCTACTCACGGCGCTTTTACTGACGAGCGTCAAGCTAACGGACACAACAACGAGGGCAACGACTTCCGGTGGTAGCGTGATTTCAAATTAAAAGTAAGATTTTTTTTGTCGTTTGCAATATTTTAAAATGTCAGTGATGTATTGCACCTTTCAGACAGATTACAGTTGTTTGAGGTAGAAAAAAAAAATAAAACACAGAATGGGACAAGGACACTTAAAAAACACAAGATAAACAGGTAGGTAAGGTGCAGTGTCAAGATGATGATGATGATGGTGATAGTACTGATGGTATGATGGTAATCATTGTTAATAACAGTATATAATAATAATAACAGTATATAATAATGATAACAACAGTATATAATAATAATAATGTTGTTATATATTAATTTTAATATTTTTTTATATCTATCTATCTATCTATCTATCTATCTATCTATCTATCTATCTATCTATCTATCTATCTATCTATCTATCTATCGTAGACACTTGAGGTGTCACTCGTTTTATTTTGAAAGGACACTAGGAAGTATCATACCTTGGTTTGACGCGTACGCTGATATTCTCTCTTCTCATTGGTCTGACGTCGTGACGCTGTACGTGCGTAGGCGCTTCCTCAACTTGTCTAGCAGCACTAACAGCAGAATAGAAGATGGTGAGTATGAAAATGGCGAAAAAAGTGCCACAAATCTCCATGTTACGGCCTCGTTTGGCGCTCTTTGCCTGCATGTCGTCGTGTTTAGACTTGTTGTCGACGTGAGGAGAGCGACATCCCGGGTTCAGTCTAAATTTGAGCGGGTTTTTTTCGTAGTGAAGCTTCATGTCGAGCTGTGGATCAACGGTCACATGACAGCTGAACAGTTTATATTCAAGCCGACAAACCGAACGCACCCCCCCCTCAAAAAGTGACTGTTTTCATGTGCACGGTGGTCTCTGGGTTTGTTTGTTTGTTCATCAGCTGATCTTCTTGTCTGTTTAACGGATATCACGATATTTACCACCCGGTTAGCTGTGTGTGCTAACAGGCTAACAGCTACAGTTACATGTTTGTTTACCACACAGTTATTAACTTTAAATCATCCATCAGGAGCCAGTCAGTCAGATAAAACAACTGCACCTTATTCATGAATCTATTACAGGTCCAGTGTGTAAGATTTATTGGCTAAGTATGGATTATATCAGTCATACGTATGTTTTCGTTTGTGTTTAATCACCTTAAAAAAAGAACTGTTACCTTTTAAATGAGACTTTTATATCTACAGAGGGAGCGGGTCCTCTTCTACGGAGTCTGCCATGTTTCTACAGTAGCCCAGAGCGGACAAACCAAGCTGTTTTTATGTTTTTATGTTTTTATGTTTTTCATACCTACTTTAGGTTCTCCCACTAGCTTGGAAGTGGTGAGGGGTGTTCAGTTGGTTGGAGTCTGCAAGTTCACAGCTAGATGCCTTAAAATCTAAACACACTGGACCTTTAACCTGTTTTGTCTCCCTTTTTTTGTAGTTTGGGGCAACACATTTGTAAAAAAATTACAACTTTAAAGGTCCTGTGAGTCACATTCAAGGGGATCAATTGGCAGAAATGTGATATAATATTCCTAACTATGTTTTCATTAGTGGTTAATCACCTTAAAATAAGACTTGTTATGTTTATGTTACCTTTAAATGAGACTTTTATCCAACAGAGAGAGCGGGTCCTCTTCCACAGAGTCTGCTCTGTTGGCTCTAGTTTTTTTTTGCGAGTTTCACAGCCAATGTCATTCCTCCATGCTTGGAATGAGAGGGTGAGGTGAGGAGTATTCAGTTCAATCTGTAACTTCACCGCTATGCGTCGCTAAATTCTACACACTGGACCTTTTTAGATTCAGAACAGTTTGTTGATTTAAATTAAATTCCAGTCAGCTCTTTGATTTGCTTCACCACTTTCATTTTGCATTTGCTCACACTCACTCAGGCGTAAATACATCTGCTTCATCATCATCATCATCATCATCATCATCATCACTAACCATCAACCATTAACAATGATTCAGCCACATTGTCGTTTAACTTTTCTTATTTGTTTTTGAATGATTAATATCTGTCTACTTAATCCATTCACTTTTTTAATTTCTAATTTCAGTTTTCCTTTCTTGTCCCAACTCTTTTTTTTCTTTTTGTGTCTTTGATTATGCCTCGTGTCATTCTCTCCACGCACATCCCGCCTTTCTCCCTATCTCACCCACTCTCCTCCTCCCCCGCCCCTCCTTGCCTGTTCTCCAATCAACCAGGCTGGTCACCGGGTAAGTGCCCTCGCTCTGTGTTGGATCCCTGTTTTCTGTTCGCTCTTCTTGCCTGGCACGCTGACTAACACGGGATTGGGATTGCACAGCTGTGGAGATCTGCTGTTTTCTGCCTTTCAGAGCAACTATCAGCTGCTGCTGCTGCTGCTAAACCAGCAACTGCAGTGCAGTGATCTGCTGCCCGGCAGGCTTTGATGCTTAAATTACACTTCCCACTCTCTGCCCTAAACAAGAAATGACTTATTTACGTCTAGAAATAAGTCAGAGTAGGAAACCCAAAGATCTCAGGAACCTGTGTAGAAATCTACGATGACTCAGGCAGGTCAAAGGTCACGTTCCTCGAGCTGTTTCCCAAAATAAAGTGATCCCTTTTTGGGGTGTGACTATTTTAAAACAGGAAGATATTGTGAACGTAGTCTCTACACTAGAAATAATAACCTGTCCTGATTGAGAACATTTTAATGAATTTTAAGTGAGGAAATCCAAGCAGCTCAAGTTTACGGTTTTGTATTTAGTGAATGAACATTTGATGCATTAACTAAAACTGTAGTCACTCTAACTAGTTAAAATAACAGCAAAGTGACAAAAAATCTACCTATAATTTTGCACATTTAACTTTAGTTGATCAGTTTCAGTCCCTGGTTTGTCTCAATGTTCACTTTCATCAGCTAAACTGACACACGGTTCTCAGTAGAACCTTGAACTGATGGTACCACAGTTAACATTCACAGCATCTCTCTGCTGACCAGTTGAGTTATAAAGTTTTAAAATGTTTTGAATGAACCTGTTGGTGTTTGGTTCTTATTGACTTGTGTGAAAATGTAATGATCTTGCTCTCCTCTGTTATTGAGTGTCTGAAATCCAGCTGTGCCGATTCAGTCCAGATTTTTTTTAGATTTTGTGAGCCGTAACATTTGAAACTGAGTTTGGTTTCAGACACTTAATATACTCAGCTTGTTACTCACAAACTTTGCTTATTTAGAAGTTTGAGCTCCATGAATTAAACCTGTTTATCAGCTGTACTCAGTTAACGTGGAGCAGGTTGTTGTTGGGTGGAATAACGTAAAACTTGACAGATTTTTTTAACAAGACACAAGAAAACTTTATTAATAACTAACAGAGGAGTACAGTGCTTCTGGCGGAGTCTGCGGCATCCCGCAGGGCTCTATCCTCGGCCCACTTCCTTTTTCAAAATTCAACTGAACTTTCCCGGGGCTCATCGGTGGTTGACTTGACTGTGTGTGTGTGTGTGTGCGATGCTATCAGTTGGTCCTGGTGTTAGGTGACCTGCACATCCCCACGGTGCAACACCCTGCCAGCCAAGTTCAAGAAGCTGTTGGTGCCGGGGAAGATCCAGCACATCCTCTGCACAGGCAACCTCTGCACCAAGGAGAGCTATGACTACCTGAAGACTCTTGCCGGAGACGTCCACATAGTCCGAGGAGACTTTGACGAGGTCTGATATGAGAATCTAGATGCCCCTGAAACACCGCCATGTTCATTACACCCCCACAGAAACCTCACCGTGCTCGTTTCTTTCCTCAGAACCTGAACTACCCGGAGCAGAAGGTGGTCACAGTGGGTCAGTTTAAGATCGGTCTCATCCACGGCCACCAGGTGATCCCTTGGGGCGACATGGCCAGCCTGGCGCTGCTGCAGAGACAGCTGGATGTCGACATTCTCATTTCCGGGCACACGCACAAGTTCGAGGCGTTTGAGAACGAAAACAAGTTCTACATCAACCCGGGTTCAGCCACAGGAGCCTACAGCGCACTGGAAAGGTAGGCGACTCATTTGAACTGATGATTTAAAGAGTTAAATTGTTAAATATAATTTGTTGCGCAGATCCAAATTGCACCTTTATGTTTTTCTATAAAACATCAGAAAATGTGTCTTGGGTGGTGTTGTGCTGATGTAGCAGCATACACATACAGTCAAACTACACTTTTGTTTTGGTTTTATGTGCTCATGTTTCTGAGATTTCAGCCTTGAACACAAAACCCTCTGTTACTTCTAATACAATGCAGAGCTACTAATAGCTTTGAAAGTGTTTACATCATCCTCTCCAGTGTGACACACAGAGAACAACAGGTGTAACAGAAGCACACTGACTATAATTACAAGCAGTCAGGAGTTCAGGAAAAGCCTTGACCTAAAACACATCTGTCTTCTCTCCTTACAGCAACATCATCCCCTCTTTTGTATTAATGGACATCCAGGCGTCGACGGTGGTGACGTACGTTTATCAGCTGATCGGAGACGATGTCAAGGTGGAGAGAATCGAGTACAAGAAATCTTAAAGGGAGGAGGAGGAGGAGGAGGAGAGGAAGAGTTGGGTTAACATGGCTCAGTGTATCGTTTCATTCCTTTCCACCAGGGGGCAGCAGCGGCTCCCCCTGCAGTCACCACAATGTTAATGCTGTAACTTAACTCTCAAAGACCTGTGTATTATATTGTTTATATGTCATCAGCATTTGCTTGTATCCGAGCTGTCATTTGGTAACTGTAGAGAATGCAATAATGTCACATGTTATTTGTTATCAAAAGAAATATTTGGTGCCATTTTCTTTTTTTTTTCTTTCTTTTGTTTTGTTATTTTCGCCCTCATCATGTCCCGTACATGTAACCAACAGGCCTTTAGCTTCATGTAGTCAGCCTTTTTTCATTCATTTCACCCCAAAATAAAGATCTAATTTCACTCCAGCTGTTGTTCTGTCTTAAATAACACTGTAAACAGCACATAGACATACAAGCATTAGGAAAGTTACTCCAAGCACTGGAGACAGACATTGAACTGCTGCTGTTTTAACAGTCTCCACTCTCCTGGTTTCAGTTTCAGTTTCAGTTCAGAGGGCCGTGATGTTGAAACAGGAAAGGGACAAAAACAGAAGCACACTGTCATCTAAAATCATACTGGAATTAAAGAGCTTTGTCCAAAACCATGAAAAAGCCTCAGACCAAAAGTTGGAAAGGAAAATTTGGTGTAAATAAGCAATTAATCAAATCAAATCAAATTTTATAGCCAAAAGTCACAAAGTACATTTGCCTCGCAGGGCTTTACAGTCTGTCCAGGGAGTGACACCCTCTGTCCTCAGACCCTCGGTTCCCTTTTAACAAATTTTTAGAGTTTAAAGTCTTTAAAAGTATTTAAAGTTTTTAAAGTATTCCAGGATCAGACTGTTATAACCAAAAATGTTTAATAAAATTACAGTTACAGTTTGAAGCATCATTCAGACCTTCATGTAAGGAGATAAAATTTATTAAAAATATATTTTAGCCGGTGAAAATATTAAAATAATTATTTGTCAAAACGTCCTTTACGTGTGTGAAGTCGTGCTTCATGTGGGAACTTATATCAAGTGTTGTGTTTAGTGTTATCATGTAAATTAGTATTTTACATTCAGTAAATTATGCTGTGTATAGTTCAATGCAGTATTTTGAAAATCATCAATATTATCAATACATGATAAATAACCAGAACTGAATAATACATATTTCCATATGGACCATAACAGTATTCAGGACACATGGCTGCAGTCTGAGATATTTCAAATCTTTATTTTCAGATCAATGACTCCACTTTTAAAAAGCAGTTAAACAAAATGTTTCCTGAATGCACAGTGAGTTGTGATTCCTCTGCGTGTCACTAATAAAACCAACCACGTGACTTCCTGGAAATAAAGTCTTCAAAACGTTTATTTCTTCTTGCTGCCAGCGTGTGGCATCAAAACACAGTTATCTGGAGCTATGAAGTTATTCTCATAATTATATTTTATATATTGTGATCATAGAAATGTCATAAATCGGAGAAAGTGTCATCGTCCCATTCTCCCACAGAGAGGGAGCTCAGACAGTCACTCAGAGAGTCGTTCAGTCCTTCCTCATCCTCGTCTTCATCCTCCAACAGTGTGATCCTGGCTCCTGGAGACAAAAACAAAAACATTTGACCAACTAAAGAGTTATTTTACATTCAGAAAATAACTATTTTATTAGGATATTTTGATCTAATAAACATAATTTACAGAAACATGTCTACAGACTTACTTCAAAATTAGAAATAGATCAATTTACCACACGTCTGAAGCCCATTGAGCCTTTATTAAAGGAAAAAACAATCCTGAACATTTCTCTGACTTACTTCTTGGACTTTTCCTCTTCAGTGTGGGTGATGTTGTTGTATGTTTCTTCATCTTTCTTTGCTTTGAGGCTGACGTGTTGGAAAGTCTGCAATGATGAAGAAACAGAGTATTAAAGTTCAGTAAAATTAGCTAATGAGATTCAAAAACACGTCAAATTCCTGCTTCTCTTCATAAACATCTGCTGAAATTGTCCCACCTCGTTCGTCTGTTTGGGATTTTTGGAAGAAAGGATTTCCCATGATTCCTTGCACCAGCATTTATCTTCTTCTCCTGTTTGGGCCGAGCTGGAACCTCCAGTCGATGTTTAACGCTCTCATCAGTCGTCGGTAAGGTAACAGAAGTCACATCGAGGTGGTCTCTTTCAGGTTTGTAGCCTGCAAACAGCCACCCATCAAAGTTAAAACGTTCCTGGAAAGCCACATGATCTGGAAAACTCTTCTCTCTTTCATTCAAACACAGGAACCATGCGGCTCTAAGACA
Organism: Miichthys miiuy; assembly: GCA_036365135.1. NCBI lineage: Eukaryota > Metazoa > Chordata > Actinopteri > Sciaenidae > Miichthys > Miichthys miiuy. Next base: position 23,216,401 of record CM071615.1, read on the forward strand.
CAGAGCTACAGAGACGTGGTTCCCATCACTTGCAATAAACCTGTCTAAACTTAAATCTATATTGGCGTGGTCCTTGTTAGTGAAAAGAGGATTAAAACATTCAAGAGATGCATGACGAACATGAAAATGCTCTGAGAGGATTTGTTGGTGAATTCTGGGGACAGATGAGGAACCAGTACCACAAAAAAGGAAGTTTACTGGTGCATAAAATATAAAATAAGATATGAGAGGAAGTAATAATCAGTGTAACCATCTTCAGAAACAGCACAGTCAAGGCCTTTTCCCTCACCTGTCGGTATACACCTGTGCAGCACGTTCATGTAGTGTTGGGTGATGAGGTTACGGACGTGTGCCGTGCTGTAGGAAGCTGCGATGGTGTACAGATACTCCTTCTGAGCCGGTGTCAGTGCTGCATGCTGATGGACGGACACAGGTTAAGGTTCATTCACGGATACTGCATCAGCTGATCACCGTGGCACATTAACAGTTCACAGCTGTACCTTGAGAAACGGGGCTGCTGTGATGGTTTGGGGGATCTGTATGGTCGTCTCGTGTTCGCATCTCACTGCTGGCTGTCTGTTGACTTTCACGCCGTCGTTGAAGTTCATGCAGGTGTCTTTTAAAGCTGTTACCAGAGAGAAAACAGACATTTTGACAGATATGAGCCTTCACAAAAAGTGTTTATGTCACAATAAACTGTACAATATATATTAGCGGATGGGATTTGCAGAGTTTGGATAGTCTCTCCTCTTTGTCCAAACATCAGTCTGTGTGGACTGATGAGGAAATTCCTCACATGGATATTTGAAATAAACATGATGAAACATTTCCATCACTGTTTCATGTGTTCATGGTACTTTCCCACTGTGGAGTGACTGCTGGGTGCCACCCCTCCTGTCCTGTGATTGGCTGTCTTGGGTTGGGTTTGGTACTTCGTTGTTTGATTTACCTGTCGCACTCTGCAGGTGGAAACCAAACAAACGGGTGCTGCTGCAGCTCTCAGTCCCTTCTCCCTTAAAACACATTAGTTTGGCGGTGTAATGTGCTGTCTTGTCTTGTCTGTGCTGACATCACATCTTAATAACCCTCAAATGGCACTTTAATTGAATTCATTTGGTTTAATAAATGTGCGTGTCTAATCATTATTCTGAGACTGTAAAAGGGATGAGTCATCTGAGGCACTATACTAAACACAGGAATGTGACAGGTTGAGGCAGTTAAATCAAACAAGTCCAACTAGACTTTAAATCTAAATATAAGATCATCTACTGACTTAGAGAGAGTTTTTGCAGTGCGCAATTTATTTTGAAGGACTGATAAGTCTTCTGGTGGAGCACCATGGGATCTTATTTTGATAGTCAATGGGGAGCAATTATAGTGATTTGGCACACGTGAGTTAAGACTAAAAGCTTGTATGTGGACTTAGTTATAAGAGCTTCTCATTAGAAAACAGCACGAGTGAGCTGTCTTCCTGTAACGCATCGGGCCTGCCTGACCCGGGTCAGGTTCAGGTGTAGGATTTCCTCTCTTTTCCACTGATGTCCTCACATTGTCCCCACCTGAAAACCCGGTTCTTAAATTTCAAAGGCGACAGGATACTTGACATGTTTTGTTTATTTAACGAGGAGATAATGCATGTACATGTGAAATCTGAGATGGATTGAATATGCTGAATAAAAAGCCGAGTCATGGTTTGGTTTCCTCTTATTCCTTTACTGCTGACTCATTTATTTTAAGAAGAAACTTTTATAGGAAAGCTTGTGTTGGATTTAAACTTACCCCCTTTTGTCTCATTCATCTCTGAACTCCTGCATCAGAAAGAGCAACATAACAGTGTCTCAGTGACATGAACACAAACACACGGGTCAAAAAATGTAATTAATATGACATCATATTTGTTGTAGGCATGCATTGGCATTCAATCATTACCTTGGCAAAGTGTTATCCTGACAGAGTCTGTGGATCATCCGACTTTCTGCAAATGTCACTTGTTTCTTCATGTTGGGAAGACGTGCACAGACTCACACAGGTATCCTCTGTGCAGGCAGCAGCAGCCAGTTTAACTCCAGTTTGAGACACTGAGGTCAGTCCGGATAATTAACGAGGTTGTCTGATCTCACTAAGGACCACGGGGACCGGAGGGTGTGTCCTTTCCCGTGAAGCCTCAGCTGAAAAGAGGAAAAACACCAAACATTTATAAGTCACAGTGAGCTTCGCAGTGAAATGTTAAGCTGGATTCAGAGTTGTTTTCTTTATGTTTGCTGAATCAATGTGCAGTGCTGCATCAGTTGAAATGAAAAATGATAGAATGAATAAATGTGTGTGTGTGTGGAAAAGTCTGTTCACTAATCTGGTCCTTTGTTTTTCAAATCATACATGAATGAGTCTGCAAAAGTTCAAATACAGAGTTCATACAATTAAATTTAATCAGTCAGTCTTAAATGTTGTTTTCATTAAAATCAACTGCTGAGGTCAGGACAGTGTCACCAGGATTATGTAATCAGATTACAGATAATTAGTAACTATAATGAGCCTATAATGAATATCCAGCCATCATCTGTAACCTCTTATCCTCATCAGGGCCACGATCATGAGCCTATCCCAGCTGACTTAGAGCGAGAGGCGGGGTGCACCGTGGACGAGTCACCGGCTCATCACAGGGCACACAGAGACAAACAACCATTCACACTCACATTGACACCTACGGGCACTTTAGAGTCACCAGTTAACCTGTTAAAGTCTTTGGACTGTGGAAGCCGGAGTACCCGGAGAGAATATTTGAATACTTTTCATGATAATCAATAATCTGTTAACCATTCAACCAGACTCAACCCAAGGCATGATGGGATTGTAGAGGCAGTTTTCATTGTCATACATGCTAAACCAAACAGCTCTGCGACGGCTCATCTGAATGCATCAGCCAATGGTTAGGTGACATTTGGCTCAATGAACTGTTGAACTGAACTCAGCCAATGAGATTCATTTATCTCTTCATGCTTGCCGTGTTGGTTTGTTGGGTTTGAAGGGAACATCCTGCCCTCTTGAACTCACAGCTGGATGGATGGATTGGGTGGATATCCCCGGGCTCTCCGTGTGGAGGCAGTTGGGAATATCCCTCTGAAATTCCTAACCCCTCTCTCTCTCTCTCTCTCTCTCTCTCTAAGAAGTGGATATTTCAGATTTGTTCACACACACGCACAACAACACCTTTACACTCCTGACGTGATGGCACGCCCATTCGATAGCTATTAATACTGTACACACATACCTGCAGACACAGGTAAACAATCACTCCCATTCACTTTCCTATTGGCTGCTGCTTCCTGCTTTCAGGTTAACAAACAAAGATGATGCAAGATTAACCTTTGAGACCGTAACTGTGATACACGGTTGACTATTGCATTGTTTTAGTGAGGTGACTGTGGTATGTGAATCCTTTAAAGTAACCGGCTCATCGGCTCCATGATTTACTTTTAACCTTAAGTCACCTTTAACTTTTGTCTCTGGTTAGCTTAAATGCTGCTCAGGTTTGACTTTAAAGTTGTACAGGGGTTTTGCATGAACTCATTTACTATAAGTTACTTATTCTATGACAAAAGACATCTTGTAAACAAAGTACAGTCATTGTTAGCAACATTAGCATTCATTGGGAGTCATGTTTGTGTCCACCCGGTGAATATAAGATCCAATATTCACTCTCAGTTTGGCTCTGGTTTCATCTCTACCAACTTCTCTGCAAAATGTTTACCCAAACCAAAACAATATGCTGAAAGACACTAAAATACTCTCAAAACCTGACTACGATGCCAGATAATTTTCTGTTTTTAGACAAATGAATATTATTTCTAACATATTTGAGGTCGACATCGCAGCTTCTTCTGGCGCTTTCATTCGCATCACTAAGAGACGTGAAGTTAAAAGTTCTGGAACAAGCGAATATCTGAACTTCGAGTTCAGAGAAACAGTTTCATGTTCGAGTCACTGTTCCTGACACCACAGCTGATCAATATTATGAGGTTGTGTTTTATACTCTGTAATGGACCAGAAGTGAAAGCAGCTGCAGCAGATTTTCAGTCTTCCAGCTGTGTCCCAGGATGAACTCAGGCACAGTGCCGAGTGTACGTCACCCCCATTCACTGTAAACTTAAAGCATGAAAAGACTCTTAAATTGAACCCATGCAGTTATGTACATGCATGAACAGCTGAACTAAACAGAAATATCTCTGATCCCTCGGATAAACCTGAGACCTTGGAGTGAGACATGTAGCTGAAACAAAGACTCCAGGCAGCTTTCGGTTTCCACTCATTTCCATATCGAAGCAGTTAGTGAACTTTTCCCAGCAGACATTTTGATTTGTCGTTAGTTGTTCATTAACAAATTGAGTGAGCCACCATACAATCAACCAACCACCAACCAGGATCCTCAAACTGAAAATCGAATTTGGCCATCATTGATTTTATTATTTACACTGATGCTTCTCCTGCTGTCAGTCATTCAACATGTTTTCTGTGAAAAAAGGCTAGATGGTGTTGGTGTGGTGGAACTGTTGTTAAGGTTGGATTAAGGTTGGCCAAGGAGCAAGATTAGTTCAAACAGTTTGATAACAGAGGAATGTGCCGGGCTGATGGTCCAGAAACAGACCTGGGCGAGAGTGGTAAGCAGAGATTTCCTGAAGCACAGAGAGATTGAAGTTAAACAGAGCAAATCCAGAAAAGAGTTACCACAACGTAGACTGAACCATCTGTCTGCTCTGCACACCGAGCTGGGCTGACCGCTGTTGGACTAGTCAGTAATATTAGCTGGCTGCTATGTCTGATGTTTGCAGACTAGCTAGTTTTTGATTATAAGTAACGTAATCAGAACAAATACTTGAGTACAGCTGAACATATTTACCACAGTGGGATTACACTCTGAACCTTTAGGCAATAAAATCATGCTACGATCTATGATCAGTGCTGCTTTAAAGGCTGCAGGAGTTGATAAGTTGATGAGGAACAGGTGATGAGGTAACTGGGCAGGTGAGAGGGAAAACTGGAAGCCACGCCCAGCAGTGACACACACACACACACACAGACATAAGGAAAGGGAAAGGTTCATCATTATTACTGTGCTTTTTATCATTATTAGCAGCTGTATAAGTGTTAAAATATTTGGCATCATTGTTGTGGCTCTTCTCAACATGATGTAACAGCTTTCACTTTACCAGTGAGGGCAGCAGCTAGAGGAAAACGAAAGCTGTGAAGGGAAATCACCTCCAGCAGCACTTATAAGGGATCACAGAGCTGCTGGGCTTACAGATGAACACTACACTCAGAGACATGCAGGGCGAACGTGTGCTGATCGAATCCACGTTTGACCGTCCAAACAGGATGAAGGAAATGTTAAAATCTGTGTCAAAGAGGGCTGACAGCAAGATATGGAAACTTGGAAGGAGGAAACCTCGGAGGACTGACAGCAAGAGACTTTTAATGGAGAACAACAACAATCACACACGTGATGGTGAGACATTATTGTTATTAATATGGGTGTGCTTTATTTGTACAGCTCATATATCATATATCAGTTTACCTGTCTTGTTGCATTTCAATAGTTGAAAATGAGGTCACCATCAGTCTAAGTTGGTAAAATATAAATGCTGTTTTCTGATGTGTTCGGATGTTAGTATGTGTTAAACGTTCAGTGAAGAATCTCTGAAAACTTAAGTTATAAAGTGTCAACCAACAAAACAACAGAGCATTTTTTAGGAGCATTTTAAGATTATAAGACACAGATATGAAGCAGATTCATGTAAAAACACGTGGATTGATGTGCTCGAATCAAAGTGTTGGATCAATTTCTCAGACCAGATCAAACTGGTTTGGCCTCATGGGAATGTTGGGGATTCCCGAATGCCTGAACAGATATGTATATAGAGTTAAACTCATGTAACGCTGTGCAGGGAGCACTCACTAATGTTGAACATGAAATATGATCCAAAGACGACGAAGCATGTGTAACCTCGTTATTGGCTTATTCTGCTTTGATAGGAACTCAATGAGTGAACCAGAAATCATAAAATGTGCATCCACAGTAAAATCATGAGTGAAATTTAACAGGTTATAGGTCTCCTCAAGGAATTTGTGGTACCAAATGAACTGCTATAATGCTTCATTGTATGTATTAGGAGAAGCATTTGAGGCGTCAACAGGTTGATTTCAAAATAAGAGTCTACAGTTATGCAAGCAGCTTGGGATGCTAACTAGATGGTACCTCAAGAAAAGCTAACAACAGTTAGCAGGATTCATCCTCTGGGAACCATGAACTGTTGTGTCAATCCATCCTGTTGGGTTTATCACTTAAGGATTGAGTCAGCAGAACTGTAACATGAATAGTTTCTTTGTGTTCTTTCATAGAGTTCAACGGGTGTGACAACCCCATAGCTCAGAACAACTTCAACACCCAAGCAGAACAGCGCTTACAGACGGTGGCGGAGAAGGAGATCAAATATGAGGAATTAGCCGAGCTCCTACAAGTCTCCCTTGACGTGTCTGAGGATGGATCAATGAGCGCTGTTCACCTCATACAAAGATCTGTGTCCCAGCACTTCCCCGAGCCGCCAGCAGATCTGGACCAGAACCTTCAGCAGCACCTGATCAAGGTGCAGGAAGCTGTGTGCAACGAGCTCTTGAGGCTGCGTCCACCGTTGGAAACTATGGGGTTGATGGACTGTCTGTTTGATTGCTACCATCGTCATACATTTCATCACCTCAACGATCTACTCCAGAAGGTCCACAGCTCCCAGAATTGTCTTGTGCTGATGAAGTGGGTCCTACATACATATCCAAGGTAACAGAGTAGTTCAACACAACACAGCAAAGCCATGAAGAGTGCAGATGTTTTTTTTTTGTAGCACAGTATGAGAGACGGAAGTGAAACCTCTGATTTTGGTGTTTTTGGTACTTTCACAGTCCAGAGCTGCTCAGTCATCCCGACCTTCAAAGAACTGACCCCATAAAGAAAGTCGACTTCCTGCTGAACCAAGAATGGGTCCAAAAAGCGAGGGGCAAACTGCTTGATAATGTGGAGGTAAGACTATTAACTTACATTGTTCGGGCTGCTTATGCTCCATGCTTCATGCTTTTAGCAGAATTCCCCCTCTAGGGATCAATAAAGGTTTATCTTATCTTATCATGACTCATGAGGAAATAACTGCAAGGGGACAGTGCAAGGTCAAAATATGTGTTTGTAGGAAAGTGAGACAATCTTGCATTAAAACCGGTCTAGTCTTGTGTTGATGGTAGTTAATTAAATCTCCTTAAAGTGTGTGAGTGTGTGAGATTCATTGCAGTCTCCACCACTAGGTGTCACCAAACACATACAGATATTTCGGGGCTTTCCAGGCCTTTTCTCTCAACTTGTTTCTTAGTATAAATGATAGGAACATGTATGCACACACACTAACATGCAGTTTAAGTGTGTATGATGCCATAAAAATGCCATATTTCCACTAAAACAGCTTGTTCAATTTGTAGTTAGTCCTAAATGCAACATCTTCACCTGTGTCTGTCTGTATTTTTGGCCACAGAAAGAGGTCAGAGCTTCGCTGGAGAAAATCCTGCAGATTGAGAAAAAGAAGGAAGATTTTGATAGTGAAGAAGCTTTTGTTGGATTTTACGTGGACACCATTCAGGTAAAGGACTTTACCTGCTACTTGATAACTTTATAAAATGTTTTTCTATATTGGTACTATTTCTCCTTTTCTGAATTAAACATTTATCTGCTTTCTTTCTGAATTTACTCTGTTTGTTTGTTGTATCATAACATTTATTTTTTCTTCTTTTGTGTGAAGTGCATTGAAGCCGTACCCAAAGAAGCCCAAAAATTCAGCCAAACACTGTCTCTCAACGTCCGGGCGGTTTGTTTCCGAGAGCTGCTGACGTTTCTGGAGAGGTGAGAATCTGTTTTTACTTTAGGAACAGATGATAAATAAATTAAATAATTTGAATTTTGATATTTGATCATGAAGATCTAAGTTGAACTTACTTACGCTGCATGGTTTGGTTTGTAGGTACTCCACTGAGCAGGCAGAGATTCTTGGAAAAAAGGCAAAACTGGACAAACCAGAAATGATTCCCTTCTTCAAGACTTTGACCGCCTGTAGTAAAATCAAGTGAGTATTTCAGCACCTTTGTCTTCAGTTCAGTTTAAACTTGTCATTTATTCCATGAGGTATATTTGGTTTGAAAACAACGTGTATAATAAAAACACGCCATTAAAACAGACGATGCGTGCAACATAAAATACATGAATCACCACAGGATATTAAATGTTAACATACTATAAGGAAATTAATATGATGATAAATGACAATGACAAGTCTTCTTTGTGTTACATTCATGTTATTTTCTCTCAGGCATCACGTTCAGACCACAGCTAAAGACGGATGCCACCTCGAGGAAATTATGGAAACGCTTGAAAACATGGAGGATCTTACTTTGAAGCTCCTGATGCAGATTGTAGCAGACATGGCAGAGGTAGCTGTTCAGCTTGATTCTTACATTTGAAAATGTGGTTTATGCATATATTTATATTTATATGTTCATCATCAAGTTCAATCTGACAGTAGATTCATTTTTTTGTGTCCCACAGAGGAACCTCAAGAAGTACTTCAAAACGGAGAACAAGCATTTCTTCTTGCTCGTCCTGATTGAGACGTATTTCACCAAGGACTTCTGTCAGGATGTAAAAAAGGTTTGTGAAATAAAAAGGTTAAACATTTGCTGCAGACTCTCAAATCTTTTTTAACTCAATGACTGAAAAACAGACTAAAAATCCCTTTAGCTGCTTCTTACAGTCTCAAGGTTGATCCTTTATTGGACCTTCCCCAGTTTCCTCATAGCTTTTTTTTCATCTTCAGTGTAATAAAGAAACAAATCAGATTTCTCCAGGAGAATGTCCTCCATGTCCTGGCTCATTCAGCGTTTGGCTCATCATCTATCATTATCTGAAAACTTAATATTAAGTCCTCATGTTTAGTTCTCGATATGATACCTGAATATGAGACATAAAAGTTTGTAGAAAAGTGCAGAAAAGGAACCAACCACAACCATCACGTACAGAAAATGTACAAAATTTGAACTGTCTGTCTACTAAAAGAGGAAAATGTGTAAAATATAAAATGCTTACATGATGTTGTTCTTCTTCTCACAGAGAGTGATGAATGAGGTCTATAAACTCATCAGCCACATTTACCTCAAACATCTCGTCCAAAGCAGCCAGAGCAAACTGACCAAACGCTGGAGTCCTGACATCGGACAGACGGTCACTGAAGATGCTAAGCTGCTTCACGACACCATCTCCAACCTGGTGAGATCAACGTTGCTGTTGGTATTAATCAGACTTGTGTTGTTTGTTCATTGACATACTCCTGCATGTGTCTCTATGTGTTGTGTTGTATCAGGCTCCTGGTGTCCAACGGTGGAACTGCATGCTGCTGAAAATCAAAGAGCTGCTCGAGTGTCAAAGCATCGAGGCTGTCCAGCTCACAGTTGTAAGCATGCAGCAGGAATGTCCCACGTGGAGGTAAATCATTCTCATGATTCTGTTTATACGCATAAGAAACATGTGTCCATCTATATAGCTATAACAGCTGTTGTCCAGATAAAGTGCTACTCGACCAGTTAACTGAGCTGCATGACAAACCATTGATGAGGGGATGTTGGGGTGGAGTTTGCATGTTCTCCGGGTACTCTAGCTTCCTCCCACAGTCCAAACACATGCATGTTCAGGTTTATTGGTGACTCTAAATTGCCCGCCTGACTTGTCCAGGGTGTACCCTTTTCTACCCAAAGTCAGCAGGTATAACGACCCTAAGTGAGGATAAGCGGTTACAGAAAATGGACTACATCTAGTGTCCATTAGAGGAACTGCACCTGACTAGCTTCTGGTTGTTTTGTCTCCAACTCTAGAGAGGACCAGGATCTCCTGCCTACACTGCTGCGATGGAAGGGTCTCTCCGGATGGAGTGTTAAGCGGGTGCTGAGCATCTTCCACGAGCAGCAACCCAGATCCAGATCTGTGTCATGTTTCTCCTGGCTCTTCTGTTGGGGCAGCAGAGGATCAACCATGACAAGCAGAGAAGAGGACTCATCTGACTGTTGAAGATGTTCCGGAGACTTTCGATGAACTTTTCAGATCAGCTGAATCCTGTCAAATCTTACTCCGTTACTGCTCCTAGATATCTAGATAGACAAAGAGAAGCAGAAGGTTACAAATATTTTTATAAGCTATGAGACTAAAGAGAGGCTGTGGATGTTTCTGTGTAAAAAGTTTGCCTCGCAGAGAAACAGCATTCCTGATTTTTCTTATTTCAGCTTTAAAGTCTGAAAAAACTAAATATAATTTGGTTTTATGGGTTTATTAAGGTGTTTACATGAGCATGTTTTTGAATATTTAGCTGGATATTGGTTGAGGGAACATTAACGATATTTCAGGATGTTTGCGCACCGTTAACGGTAACACGTGGGAAGATTTTCTCGTTAAGCTCTGACAATCAAAAGCACAAGCAACGATTTAAAGAATTAATGAAAGTGCAATTTTTTTGTTCTGTCATGCAGTTTTCTTTGTTTCGAAACCTTTAAATGCTCCGTTTTCTTTTCTTTTTACATACTTTCATTTGCTTTGAGTAGCATCAGTACTTAAATACACCAAAGTTAGAAGTACAACGTTAACGGCACTGATGGAGATGCACTCACTCTTATCCATGTTTGTATTTAATATTATGTATTATCTTTTATTTATTCATTTATTTATGTATTTATGTGAATATCATTTTCTACAAACATTCCAGTAAATAATCAAAGTTTACTGTTCAAAGCAAAGATTCTCCTCTTTAGTTTCCTTGGAAACATTTCTGAATCGAACTTGAACTTTGTTTTGTTTTTGTTTTTTTTACCTGTTTCAGTAAATGTGTGACGTACTTTATGATTTATTTATCTTCTAAGCGGAGATCTATAAATACAACCAATGACTGTGATTTCTACATGTGAACTTTTTAATAATTCATTCCACTGAAAGCACACATGGTATTTTGACTGTGAGGTGGACTGTATTGATTTACTGCAGTGTCATATGTTCTCCGTTACACACACACACACACACAAACAGTAAACAGTGTAATGAATACATTTCAGTGTGATTCAATAAATAAATAAATAACCTGTTTTTGGCTTCATTGTTCCACCACCAGATGGAGACTAACATCACTGACTCATACAACCAGCCTAAGGATCAACAACATGGTTACAATTCATCCTGAGAGAAACATGAATGCATGTCTTAATTTTCTTGACAGTCCACCTGGAAGTCATTGAGATATTTCAGTAACCAAAGTGTTAGAGCAACGTTAGCGCCGCACGGTTAACCCGACTGAAACTCTGCAGCTCTGTGAGGCTGTCAGCAGGAGAGGTTCCTGACCTTTTCTGACGATCTGGCTGGAGTGTGTTAATCAGTGCAATAGATGCAGCATGTTCCTGAAAAATGTTTATGGTAAACTTTGAAAAGTGACATAACATAAAAATGAATAACTTAACTTACTTAAATGAAGAAAAATCAGAGCAGCAAACGATGAAAAACAACAAACAAGAATAATACTGATGTTTCAGGTAGTAAGAAACATTCACCCCTGATTGTGGTATGTAGCCACAAGTCTGACGTTTGAGGCCGCTGCTGAGATTATTATTTTGATGCCGTGATGCAATTGTTAATGGTGCCTACGTTATTCTCCTCACTTCAGTGAGTGGTGGGCGACATTCATCCCGTCGTACCAGCACGAAGATGATTTTGACTTAATTACCCCACAAACAGTCCCTTTCATAGCAGCTTAGCTCTATAAAAAAGCTTATAGGCTTTTTTTAAGCAAATAAAAACAGGTATTTTTACAGTTTTTCTCAATTGCTAAAACACAGTTTCTGAAACCTTGCTCCATTTTCTGAAAACATTAAACACAAAACCTCTTCAAGCACTATTTACAAAACCGCTGACTCCTCTTGCCAAATCAGACTTTCGCCTCAGAACAGATTTACCTGTGCTCAAAACCAAACACTGCTCTCAAATCATAAACAAAGCGATCAAAATGATAAACAGTATCAAGCAGTCAGTGAACAATGCTGTAATTCTTGTTCTTTGTTGATATGAACCTGCAACCAGTCAAAATCTATTGCAATTCTACAAAAAGTACATGTGCAGTTAGAAAAAATATCCATGCAGTACAATACATACAGTGATGAACTTTACCATTGAAACAGCTGCATGTAGTGTAGTACAGTACATTTGCAGTTACAAAAATACAGCAGTGTACTGAACCTGTTCTCTTCTCTGAATGTCCTCACTATGGTGGACACAGAAAATCGTCTCAGACTGGGTTGCACTCTAAGTCCTGCTTCCCTCATTGTCAGTCCATGGACAAGAACATGGTCTGTGATTGTTGCTTGAATTTCATTGGATATTTCCACTCTTTGTCTTCCTCTTCGTCCTCCTCTTCTTCTTTCTTGCCCTCCTCCTCTTCCTCCTCATCCTCCACCTCCCATACGCACTCGTCCTCTCACATAGTTTCTTCTATCCATTCTCAGACTTTCTCAGCTATTTTTCTGCAAATTGTGTTTGACCATGTGACATGGTTTAAGGTGACAACAGACTGCACAATTAGCTAAATGAGTTCAGGCAACTGAGGACTTTGTTCAGCCAATGGTTTTTAGTGTTTTAGCAATTGAGAAAAACTGTAATCCCCCAAAATATGTTGAGGCTGAACTTTCAACTTGGGGGGCCCCTGGTGACTGTGGGGCCCTAGTCCACATATAGCAAGAAACGGCCCTGGAGGCTGAGGTGCAGTGAGCTAAATGCTAACCTGAACACAATGCTAATGTTTGGAAAAGCTGATTACAACTGATCCAAAGGGAAACATGAATAATTATTGTGTATTTACTGCTGATTTATTGGTTGTTTGTTGTGTCGCATGGGGACAATAAAGATTACTTTGGACACATTTCTTTCTTTTCTTTCAGAGCTCATAATAACACAAAACCGAAATTTGAATGAGAGCCATGTGTCGGCTATGGTTTGTTCAACAGTCATCCTGGCAACTGTCCTGGTCAACACCAGCGTCTGATTTAGGGGCCGCCAGCAGGAAAGCACTGAGCCTTTCCACAACCACCTTCCAGTCACTGCTTGGCCTGATTATCCCCGATACTATTTACCGCCAATGGCTTTAATGAGTTTAGCTTCCTTCGGCTTGTTTTAACTCTGCCCCTCGTCTTCCTGAGCACATTGTCCCTCTTTCACGGGATACAAACACAGACAGACCCAGACTCAGATCCACGAAACACACATCACATCCTTTCCCTGCTATGAACGACTGTAGTTATTACCCAGAAATAATAAGCTGGAAACACCTCAGCACGGTGCGTACAGCCCCTTATTCCCACACAGAGAGTCAATGATTTCCCGGCATTGTTTGGCTGCTTGTGATGCTGCTCGCTGAACACGCTTTGAACAGGCGGATCAGTAATACTCCCCCGATGAAGCATTCATGCAGAATCACTACAAGCCCTGACCTCTGACTCTGGAAGAATTCCTCAAAAACACTCTTTGACTGAAACTTATAATATCCATGTTGTTGTTTTTAACCATGCAAGCGGCATAGTTAGCAAAGGAACGCAATGTCCAGACACTCATATGAAATTTGGCGCACACATTCATGTTCCCCTGAGGATGAATTGTAATCACTTTGGTGGTCTTCTGACTCCATCTGCGGCGCCATCAGCAGGTCAACTATTTCAGGTATCGTCTCAACAATCATTGGATGGATTGGCAGAAAGGTTTGTACAGACATTCATGGTCGCCAGAGGAGAAATCCTGTTTGATTTGGTGGTCCCTTGATCTTCAGCGCCACCATGAGGTCGACACTGGAATGGACTGATTATCTGTATGTTATATTTAGTGCTAATTAAGAAATGCTAACACACTTGCTTTGGTAAACTTTACACTGTTTTCGAATCTGCATGTTAGGATCGTCATTGATGACACCAAGCGGCAACCCCAGAAACTGCAGTTCCTCAAACGTCCACTTGAGGCTGGCTGCAGAAGTGAGTCAGTCTCCATAAGTCCCCATGTTCAAATGTCCAACTTCACAGCAGAAATAAACATGAAATGTACAACATGTCTTTTAGAAAATCAAACCACACAGATGTATTGATAAACTTAACTTAGATTTATTACATACTCAACAACAACAACAACAACATGTACATCAGATGTGAAACAAACGTGTAAAACTATAAATTTAAGTTAAAAGTTTCACTCCCTTTTATTGCACGTGAAAATGTCTCCAACACTGATTTAATATAAAAAAATATATTCACTACCTGGTTCTCATTTACTCATTCACACCTGACCAGATTTTATAGCAGTCCAAAGCACCGTGTTTACCAGCAACAATGTGAGCTTAATATTTACATTTTTACAGTATCAAAACACTTTTTTACAGTCAGACAGACAATATTCTTTCCGGCCATGGTAACTTCCTCACACACTGAGACAGAGACAGTCTGCTCATCGTGCTCTCACACTACAACCAAACCTTCAGCCGACTTTAAAGTGACTGAAATGAGGAGCACTTAACGCGTACGGCTCATCGAACTGCGGAGAAAAACGGCCGAGTGGCGACGCAGCTGGGTTCGTTCAGAGCGTCCGTCAGAGTCTCTTTGACCTTTTTCCTGTCGGCTTTGGAGATGTTGGTCTTGAGTTTGAGCAGAGCCGAAACGTGTCTCTCACTGTGAGCGAAAGAGGCAGAGGCAACGGTTAAAAATCAACATTTTAATCCGAACAATATAACATTAAAAACACCAAAAACTAACCGCTGAAAAAAGTGGAAGTGAAAGACGGATGGTGATTCAGACGTCCGTAATAAGAGTGGTTTATTGGGTAAATTGTCACAGCTGCGTTTAATGAACTGAAACTGGACATAGTGCTGTGATGTGTTTGGAGCTACAGTTGTATATCTGGGTTTAACTTTTGACTGTTTTAATCATTAAAGTCATATTTAATAACTACAAATCAAAGACAGTTAGAGAACTAAAACTAATCGACGTGTTCTTACATGAAATACAAAAACTGTGTGACTCCCTGTAAAACCACAACTCCTGTGTCTTAAAGTTTAGATCCTGGGTTCACCATCTGGCGTTAATTAAAGACTCGAAACAGACTAGGACTTAAGACAAGATGGTTACTGTTTACTCTGATCTCTGTTTCTTTTCAGTTTACTGTTGGGCCGCATCCAGACAGGCTCAAACGAGCCACCGCAGGCTGGGTGGCAACCACTGCTCGCTCTCTGCCTCAAAACCATCAGACACGAACTAAATTAAACTTCTTTGTGTTTCTATTTTGCAGCTTAAATTTCAGTCAGACTCAGATTTAGAAGCCGCTTCATGAAACAAACAAAGTCAGAGCACACGAGCGGCGTTGGTTCCAGTGTCTCTTACTGACACTGCCGACTGCTTGAAAAACTGCCAGAGAGTCACAGCACATCTACTTTTAGCTCGTAATATCATCCTCCAACCAGGAAACATCTGAACATACTTATATTCACTTCCTGAGGCCCCTCCGGCTCTGAAGGCAGTCTGTTTTATGCTCACCCTAAAGTTACATAAACCACCCACTGATCTTATTTATCTGGTTACAGAGAGACAGCAGACACAGAGAAGACGTTTAAGTGAAACATGCTGTTTATATTTCAGTTAGTTGCAGAAAGGTTACCTGAGGTCAGGGTAAGCGGATCCCAGGGAGACTACTTGCATCTGTATGGCGGGGAGGTCTTGGAGTTTCAGCACTTCTGCAATCGTGGTCAGGATTTCCTTCAACCACTCCTCCTTCGATCCCTGTGGAAAGTTACGTCAGTTTAATCCTTTGTGGAGTTTTTACGCTGGATTTCCCCTCGATCACACTCTGTAGACAGTCAGTGACACATTTTTTTCTTGGAATTTCAGATGTTGAATCATGACGAGAATTATTAAGTTTTGTTCTCACCATGCTGGCAAATAAACTGTGCAAACTCTCTGCGTTGTCTCTCATGGTGTTGTAGGCCTTCAGCTGCTGCTCCTTGTCCTTCAGTTTGACGTCTCCCCTCAGCAGCCTCTTCACATATTCTACTGTCACCTCCTCGTACAGCTGGTCGGTCAGCTTCTGCGATCAAAACAATCAGAAATATGTGTTTCAGACTTTTGAAACATCTAACATGGCATACAGGTCACATTTTAAATGCATTTTAGGCTGTCTTCAGTCTACCTGGTGACAGGATTCAGTCGAGCCGTGAAGATCCTGAAGCTCGTCTTTGATGCCGTCCAGCAGCTTCTTAAACGCTGATTTATTCAGCCAGTCGCTGGTTCCCACTTTGCGGTAATGTGGCTGCGGAGGTACAAACATGATGCATTAGACAGCTTCACAACACGTTCGTCCACAGTGGCACAGAGTTTGCAATAAAAGATAAACTTCAAGTATATCTACAATATCACTTTTTCTTTGCTGTTGATGTCATTTCTGTCTTGTTGCTTGTCTGTTTGTTACTGTACTGCACACCTTCCCTACTCTGTCTGTCCTCAACATCAAGCCCACTGGCTCCTATTGAAGAAGTACGTTTAAAATCAGCTCATAAATATATACATCATTCCTTTAAACAGCTGCTCACTGGAGGAAATAGTAATCTGTTGGGGACTATTTTCAGCGGTGGATTAATCCACATTTGTTGCTCTAGTGATATTTGTGGCAGCAGGACAAGTGTGTGTGGGATGGGAAGTGAAACAGTGCAACAGTTTTTAGGCCAAATGGAGCTCTGTGACACAGAAGCAGGCTTTGATAGTAGTTTAATTTAATGTTGGTTTGGGACTTTTCATTGATAAACTTACCTTGAGGGCCTCGTGGACCGGTTTTAACAGATACGCGTGGGCCGTTTGTTTCATGTCGGGCAGAATAAGCAGACAGTTTTCCCGCACATCGTTTGGGAACAGATGGCTCTTCTTTTGGAGGACGTCGCTGCAGACAGAACACAGACGTCACGTTAGCACACGACAGGTTTAAAGCTGTCCTCCGTCTCATCACGCCACAATGTTCAAATGTCACAAATCGTACCTGAACTGCTCGATGCAGCCGAGGTTGGCCTTGACGAACGGCTTGCTGTTCGGCTTGTTTTGTTTGATGATGTCGTTGTGGAAGGTCCTGAACCTGTAGACGTTGGATGAAAAGTGTGAGTGACTTCCACAGCGTTAAGGAGTCGAAATGCCTCATCATGAAAACTCATCAGCGTCGTTACCTCTCTATTAAATCTTTCAGCTGGCATGTTATGTTCTGCGCCTTGCGCCGATCTCCAACAACTTTTTCAGCTGAAGTCACCATGCCGTTGATGAGCTAAAGACAGATGGAGGATGCAGATTAATGACGGCACTTAAAATCCTGCAAAACGCTGACAGTTTCCCTCATACACGTCCCCAAAAACAACAAACTGAAGCTCTGACTCTGCAGGTTTCTAACATGTGACCTTGATCTGACAGTGAATTATTTTTTTAATAATAAGTGCATATTCCTTCCTGGATAATCATTTTTATCAAAGTTTTGACAGTTTTTTCCTCTCTGGTTGGACTTTGGCTGAAAGAAACTATTATAACTCTTCCTGGTTTTTAAATGATAAAAGACGGCCGTTAAATATTAATTTATAAGATATTAGAAAAAAGAATATTTCATGTTTGAACACTCTGTTTTTGGTCTCCACCAATCTATGTTCATCAGCTGGTCTCTAACTGAAACTTAAACAGCACTATGAGAGCACTGAGAGTGAACCGAATCAGTAAAGTTGTGATCCGACGACTAACCAATGAGCTGAAACTCGCTACAAAGCTCTGCAAAGGCCGAGTGGCGCTCCGGCTTCATCACTACATGCTACACCTCTCACACCGTCGTCACTTTTACACCACGTCGTCCCGTTGATTTCGTACCTGAATGACATCGTAGGCCACGGTGCCAACGAAGCAGCCGTCCTCTTTTTTCGGCATCTCTCCTTTATCCCATCTTTCCTTCGCTTCCTCCAGGACGCGACCGATGTACGTCGCCAGCTCATCCTGAACACACGACGACACACTCCATTTAGATTTTGATGTTTCTTGTTTATAACCAAAAAATGTGACCTAATGCTGATGCTTCAGATCAGACAAATAACAAAATATGGGACTAATGTAAGTGTTTTAGACCATGCACGTGCACAAATATCAAAACTGAATAAAAGATAAGTAAAGGTTTGAGCAGCAGCAGCTCAGGTTACCTTTTGTCTGCTCAGGTACTGCTCCTCCAGAGGTTCCAGTAACTCTTTAGGAAGCAGCTTTCCCAGCAGCTCAGTGTCGATCTCACCGGCCAGCTCTGGCTTCCGAAGGAGTCTGACACAGAGAGAAGATCTTTTGTTACCACCTCGAGATATTTGAACAGTCAAGGTCATGATTGGCATCAGAAAACGCACCAGTCATATTTAATACTAGTCTTAGAAGGGTTAAAGCAGGATCATAGATCCGGACATGGCTTCCACTTGTTTTTTTAGCGCTCATCGACAGGCAGCAACATGTTTCCAATAAAAGGTGACTGCACTGTGATTGTATTGTGTTGTGGGTGTAGAGCTCTCCACACCTCCCCACTTGTTTTTCAAGCTTTTTCCCATGACTCAGGGAGGGTGACAGTGGTGCTTCAAGCAATAAAATCATGGAGGACAGACGTTAAAGAAAATATCCTAGAAGTGAAACCACAATGTCTCCAATCATAAAGACAGTTGTTGAGAAATCTCGGCCGATAACGCCATGTTTAGGTCCTGCTACTACCAAGACAAGAGTAGAAGAGAACAGATGTAGGATTGTGATGTTCTGATGACGTCAAACACAAACTGAAGTCAGGACTTACTCTGGATAATACTCGTTCACCCAGCGCAGGACGCTCATGCAGTCACTGTCATTCAGAACGAACTCTGCAATCTTTTTGAGCCTGGCGCTGAAGTTTTCGTGGTACAACCTGGCGTAAAAATGACAGATGTCCAGTTTGGGAGGGTAGCAGCGATTCACCACTTCCACCACCCACAGCAGGTCGTCCTTCAGCTGCCTGCCCATGCTGGTGATGTCCGTCTGGATGGACGACCTCCTCCCATTTTCAGCAACTGGCATCATGGGGTTGTCCATGCGCTCCTCCACCAAGCGACGAAGCGTCGAGTCGTGGCGCTTTTTCCAGCTGGTGAGTCTCCATGATGGTGGTCTCCTGTCCCTTTGTCTCCACAGCTGGTCCTGCTCCATCTCCTGGCTGATGGCCTTCGCAGCGGACGTCAGAGCCTCGATGTTTATCCCGCCAGTGAGAGACTGACTCAGAGTCTGTAGCACAAGAGCTTCCAGGGTTTCGTAGTCCGCAGCAAGCTTGTTTACTTCTTTCTCATTGCGTGCCTCAGCCTCATTTTTCTCCCCGAGCAGATGCTCTTCTCTCTTGATCAGCAGCCTGCTGGCCTCAGAGAAGTGCAGTGCCTCAAGATGCTCCTCAAACGTGAGGATTACTGAGGGAGAAAGCAGAGAGCAGGCCATGTTTGGAGATGTATTTACAATAAAACGAAGCATCTAAACATCCTGGAGCCATTTCAGCTGTGACAACACGCTTTCTGCTTCATTATTCCTCTGTAATGTTCCTGTGACTCTGCATTTGTGTTTGAAGATCACTGATGGTAGTTAACATGTTTACCTCTGTTTAACATGCTCAGAGGTGATTACAGTAATAACTCAGTATATCTTCTATGAATTGAATATCTTTGGGGTTATTTGAAGTCTTTTATTGATATTTTAAAGAATGTTCTGACATTTTAAAGACCAAACAATGAAGAAAATAAACAGATTAATCACTGATGAAGTTGCAGTCCTTCTCGAGTTTAAAGAATTCTTTCTTGTAAATGTAAAATACATAAACAATCCTTCATTAATTTAATTTAATCTGGGCTTTTCTGTATCATAATATTCCTGTATTAATCTTATTTTTTTATAAGTGACTGTACCTGAAATAAACTCAGCACTTGCTTTGTGCCTCATTAGACTTTGTAGTAATAACAGCTCACTGTGTCGTTTCTTCTTCTGCACAGGGAACTGAAAGCTCAACATAACATGATTATATTATACTGTCTGACAGCTGGATGTCTCTGATGTAACATTAGTTAACTGACCTTCTTGTGGCTCCTCTTCGAGGACTGTGATGTGTCCATCGGCCGTGGTGTTCGGGCTGGTGTTCGCAGCAGTCTGACCTCCGTTGCCTCTAAAGAAGTTGGGCAGTCTGAAGCGTCTCCCTCCGGCAGCTCCGCCGCTCTGATTCAGGCGAAAGTTCTGCATGAAGCCTATCGTCTCAGCCGAGCCGGACCGGACCCGCATCGCTACAGAGCCAGAGAAGAAAGCCCAACAGCCCGAGAGAGACGCCGACAAAGCTGTGGACACACAACACATCAATTAAATCTGCACATGCGTTCTTAGCTTTTCTGTTTTAGTTATCTAATTTTTTTTTTTAAATGTTAATTTAAAAGTTTATTTGTTAATCTAACACTAAACTGCTGGCTTCCTGTGAGATTTTCAAAATAATTGAACAAATTCTAGTTTTTTGACCACAAATAAATAAATAAATAAAAATATCCAATAGTGCCACATCATCATCATCATCATCATCATATGTCTGAATTAAAGTTGATAAAAATGCCAGTTAAAAACGAAGAAATAATGCCTGTCTCCACACATGTCACATCACATTCATAAAGTAACTGTAACGTATAGTAACTTGTTTAGGACCTTTGTCTGAGTTAAAGAGTTAGTGATCCAGTTTCTTCTTTGTCTTAAAGTCTCCCAGCAGCTGTTGCTGTTACTTACCCTGATATCAGCCTCTGCGCTGCTTTTAATTCAGCTGCTGCGAGTCGGTCTGTTTTTAAAGCAGCAGACCCCTCCTATCTGATGATGATGGTCGCTCAGAGCAGTGGAAAGTCTCTCTCTCTCTCTCTCTCTCTCTCTCTCTCTCTCTCACACACACACACACACAGGAAGACACACATGCTGGGCTTTTTTTTTTTCAGGCACACTTGTTGCAATCTGGGTCACTTGTCTTTGGTTAAGACTGAAATATGATTGCATGGATTGTTATGAAAGTTTGTACATGGACCTTCAGGGTCCTCTAATGACTTTAGGGGAGCCTCTTATTTTTCCTCTAGCGCCACCAACAGGTAAAAAAAAACTAATGATCAAACTCCTGTCAGAGATACTTTCGTGCAGAGAAAAGTGAAGTTGTTGAACTTTTTATCCATCCAGTGATTTTGTTATGATGTGTAGAGCTGATGTTCAGTTTCATTATTAATTAATCTGCTGATTGTTTTCTCGCTTAATGTTTCATTTGGTCTCTAACATATCACACACACAAACTTATCCAAGGGGAAGATGGCTGCTGATCACTTTCTGTTGATCACAGTTCCTCTAACGTCCACCTGAGGCTGGCTGCAGAAGTGAGTCAGTCTCCATAAGTCCCCATGTTCAAATGTCCAGCTTCACAGCAGAAATAAACATGTTTACAGCCTGGTACAAAAAACAGTTTTGGACTCTGTAGCTAATTTCCCCGTTCACAGGTTAACCACTTTGCTAACAGCCAAAGAAAGGTCAACAACAAACAACATAGCAGCCAGCTAATATCACTTACTAGTCCAACAGCAGAAACCTCAGCTTGGCGTCTGTAATATGTCATTTTCTGCTGCTACACATGAAAACAACAGCAAAAGATGTAGTTTGATGATGATGAAGTCATGGAGGGTCATGGGAGTTGCTGTTTTCACGATTGCTATTGAAAAATCTGACGTCACTCGGGCAGAATATTGTTCACACGCGAGGATTTTAAAGTTTTATTCATGTTACGTTTAGTCATGTTAGTTCATGCTTTTTCCTGGGTTTGAACATTTTCTCAACATTAGGGGTTAATGTGAGTGCACAACTCATCAAAATATATAACATAGGTTGCACGTTTTTAGACGTTTTAATGCAGAAATGTTTTTTCAGCGTCACTCAGAGGTATAACTGTAACTGACCCAGCATTAAGTCACCTGTCATTGTGGATCGGAAAACCCAGATCCTGCTTCCTGAAACACGGCTCTGTTTATTTAATTAAGTGCCTCCTGTGGTGAATAATAACTTGTGTGTGACCTGTTTCATTTCCTTTTAATGCCAACTGTCTGCTTGATTTCTGTTAAATTATGACCGCACAATCTTTTCCAAACATGAACCATGTGATTTTTGCACTGAAACTGTAACTACACAGAGAACACTCACAACACTGTCGTCTAGATTGGTTACAGGAAATAATAATAATTGTCCATTATTCTGTCCATGATACACAAACATCTACATTCAGCTGACGCCTTTATCCAGAGTGAAACAGTCAGTGTGACGGGGACAGTTGTGGACGGGGACAGATGTGTCATGTCCAGCTGTTGGTAGTGTTGCAGAGGAGGTCCTCTCTGAAGAGCTGGAGGTCTTCAGGAGGTTTGTGAAGGTAGAGAGGGACGCCCCTGATCTGGTAGGAACTGGTGGGACGTTCCACCAACGGGGAACAACAGACAGAAAAGTCTGGATTGTCCCGAGAGACCCAGGTGTCGTTCATTGGAGGAAGTAATGAGGTAGCCACATCCTAAAACATATCCTGCTTTATGGCCTAGTCTAAATGGAACTATAATTTAGGAAGGAAGCTGTTAGGTCATTAATCATCTGAGAGTCTGCTCATTTACCATGAAGCTCAATACAATCAGTCTTTTGTTGCAGCCAATGGAGAGAAAAGTGTAGGTCTTTGAATAGTGATGCATCAATATAATTAGTTCAGTCTCAGCTACCAACACCAGTATGATTATTTTTAATAATATAATCTCTGACTATGACCTCAGTGCTACGAGCAAGAACTAAAGTTATATTTGTCCCACACTGTACATGAAATAATGTCACTTTTCATATAGATTTCTTTTACACATGCGATTCTCTTAACATGAATATGTTTGTAATAGACTATTTCTGCGCGAGTTAGTCATGTTTATGATCTTTTATGATCATTTCTAACGTCTGTTATAATCTGTTATCCATAAACCATGTTGATAAATGTGATAACCTGTGCTATAAACTGTTTTTCTTACCTTCTGCTCTGCGGGATCTGCAGGGAAAACAGCTCGATAACCTCGATAACATCGCTCCTGAAGGCAGAAAGACTCACAGGTGAGCAGATTTCATCCGTCTCTGCTGCAAGCGAAATACTGTAGTGAGAAAGAGATGCAGACGAGACGTTTGATGTCAGGATGTTGGTTAAAGCGTGACCTGAGGCGGTCTGCTTTGCCTTTCCATCTATGCACTGACGGGCTGCACCTAAACACATTTCCTCTGTGAATTTAAGATGTGAGAATCAACGCATGGGTGGTTTCAAAAGAACTTTTAAAAAGTCTCTCACACTGCAGACGAGGTGTAGTATGCACTTCCAAGCACACAAAGTCCATAACAAAGCTTTACCTCTCACAGCACCTTACAGAGCTGAATATAGTTCACACTTCAGGAACTACAATTAAATTTGTGAACAGCTTTTACTTCCTTAAAAAAAAATGGCCCTTTGCTCTACTTCTGTTTTTAATTAAGTTAGATAACAGGGTCTCACACACCTTTATAAATAAGCAGGATTGTTTCCAGCACTTCCTGTACTGCGGTACAAGCAGCTTACTTCAGTTAAAGGCTGACAACAATCACTCAGATCGGCACAGAAAGTCAGAATCTGCTGCACAAAATGACCAAACGATTATCTAGAAGAGACGATGCCATTCAATCAATATCTGTGACTTCAAGTAGTACTTCGACAGTTTTGGTCTTATGTCCAAGAATGAGATGAGGACGTACCACTTTTATGTCTGTATGTGACTATAAATTTTGCCTGGCTAGCTCAGTCAAACTCTGAGTAGCCTAGGAAGTGATCTGTTTTTGTGTTTACACTATGATGATACACAGTGCAGCAATATATGCATGGTCTTATTTACAGAGAAACCGCCTCTGCCCAAAACAAGGCCCAAATGAGAGAAGTGACTCATGAACCAACCAGAAAGGATGACACCCAGAATAACCACGAAGACTGTGCTCCGGGCCTCTTCCTTCCTTTAATGTCCTTTCTCAAAGAAACAAACACGACATTACCAGATAAACTCCTGAAGCCAACACAGGAGGTGCCAAAAACCGCCAGTCCTCGAGTGGCTGCATGAGGCTGGTTGCAGAAGTGAGTCAGTCTCCATAAGTGCCCATGTTAAAATGTCCAACTTTACAGCAGAAATAAACATGTTTGCAGCCTGGTACAAAAAACAGTTTTAAAATTATCTGGGAGTTGGAAGGGGGATGGCCGACATGCCAGCGGCCAGCGCTTGAACGAATGTTTAAATAAAATGCAACAAAAACATCATGAACCTGTTTCCTTATTGGATTCACTGTTGCACAATTTTATGTTTATTGGCTGCCTCTAAATTACAACTGCAGCTCTCCTTCTGTCATCCTATGATCTGCAAAGCCACTTCAAATAGCCACCACCACTGCCACCACTTGTAAACACACAATTTAACCAGAGTGTTAAGTGTGTTTCTTCATGTGTGGTTGTCATAGAGCAAACCCTTTAACATCTCAGTCAGTGATTCATTTCCACTGTATGAACCTGACTCATAAATCCACACACAAAGTGAGGAGTTTGATTCAGAGATGGAAAATCAGCCTTTCTGTTGACAAATGAATTAGCTGTTCTGGAACTTTTGGTTCAATCACATGATCTTCATCAGCAGATGGAGTCTGGTCAGTTGTCATGGAATCGTATTTGAGTTATTATTTTTCCTTTTTCCCGTCAGCTGGCAGGTGTCTAATGTTTACCGTGTTCAGTGTGTTGGTTTAGCCAACATGTAAGTGCTGTGATCGTAGGAGGAGTGACTCTGATCCTCAGGAGGTCACCATGATTAAAGTTCTCGTCTCCAGACAGAAGACTCTGAGAAACATCCCAAACAAACCAAGACTATACTTTCAGGGATCATTTCTTTAGTCGTTGACTTGAGAAATGTGTTTCTAAAGAGTTTGGTCTCGCTGCCCACGATGAAGAGTTCAGATGTTTCCTTCAGAGCAGGAAACTGGTGGGAAGACTTTGTTTCTTCTCCACTGTTGAAGACTGTTCAGTGTTTCTCAGTGAGACTCTGATGGAGGAAACATGATCTGAGTGGTTTCATCATCTTGTTTAAATCTAAACACATGTATTTAAACCTGCTTATAACCAGTTTTCATGGCTGATTCAGACATTCTCCACAGGTTGTGAGCAGAGCTGTGCTGAAGTGAACCTGAAGTCTCTTTAACTTCACTGACAATAAAATTATAAAGATTGAAGTTTAACAACAGAATGAGGAGATGTGGATCAGTAAACACATGGTGTTTACAAACATTGTGACTGATTGTTCCAACCAGCAGCATTTTCTGCAGGTTGAAGGTCTTGAATTTGTCCTGATCGTAGAGTGACTCTGATCCTCAGGAGGTCACCATGGTTCTGTCTCAGACAGAAGACTCTGAGAACATCCCAAACAAAACAAGACTATACCAGGATCATTTCTTTATCGTTGACTTGAGAAATGTGTTTCTAAAAGTTTGTCGCTGCCACGATGAAGAGTTCAGATGTTTCCTTCAGAGCAGGAAACTGGTGGGAAGACTTTGTTTCTTCTCCACTGTTGAAGACTGTTCAGTGTTTCTCAGTGAGACTCTGATGGAGGAAACATGATCTGAGTGGTTTCTTTATGTTTGTTGTAAAATCTAAAATCTGTGTTTAGTTCTTGACAAAACACCTCAGAGATGCTCTGAGGTTTAAATTTAAATTTGTTTGTCATTAAATTGGAGTTAATCAGCAGAAAAGTTCAGTAGACACATTTTAATTTTCATTTTACTTCTTAGATGTGTCACAGTCACATGAAGTGAAGTCTAAATGAGGTCACTTAATGATGATCTCAGGACATCTGCACACTGTGACTGAACTCTTTCATTCTGTTTTAAACTTCAATCTTAATGACAAACAAAGGTCCATTCACGGACAGTTGTCTGCTCACCTTCAACCTGTGGAGATGTCTGCAAGTGCCACGTCAGGTTATAAAGGTTTAAATACATGTGTTTATATTTAAACAAGATGATGAAACCACTCAGATCATGTTCCTCCATCAGAGTCTCACTGAGAAACACTGAACAGTCTTCAACAGTGGAGAAGAAACAAAGTCTTCCCACCAGTTTCCTGCTCTGAAGGAAACATCTGAACTCTTCATCGTGGGCAGCGAGACCAAACTCTTTAGAAACACATTTCTCAAGTCAACAACTAAAGAAATGATCCCTGAAAGTATAGTCTTGGTTTGTTTGGGATGTTTCTCAGAGTCTTCTGTCTGGAGACGAGAACTTTAATCATGGTGACCTCCTGAGGATCAGAGTCACTCCTCCTACGATCAGGGACAAATTCAACACCTCAGTAACCTGCAGAAAATGCTGCTGGTGTTGGAATTAATCAGTCACAATAATTGTAAACACCTGTGTGGGGGACTGATCCACATCTCCTTCATTCTGTTGTTAAACTTCAATCTTTATAATTTTATTAGTCAGTGAAGTTAAGAGACTACAGGTTCACTTCCAGCACAGCTCTGCTCACCTTCAACCTGTGGAGATGTCTGTAAATCAGCAACTGGTTATAAGCAGGTTTAAATACATGTGTTTACATTTAAACAAGATGATGAAACCACTCAGATCATGTTTCCTCCATCAGAGTCTCACTGAGAAACACTGAACAGTCTTCAACAGTGGAGAAGAAACAAAGTCTTCCCACCAGTTTCCTGCTCTGAAGGAAACATCTGAACTCTTCATCGTGGGCAGCGAGACCAAACTCTTTAGAAACACATTTCTCAAGTCAACGACTAAAGAAATGATCCCTGAAAGTATAGTCTTGGTTTGTGTGGGATGTTTCTCAGAGTCTTCTGTCTGGAGACGAGAACTTTAATCATGGTGACCTCCTGAGGTTCAGAGTCACTCCTCCTACGATCAGTGACAAATTCAACACCTCAGTAACCTGCAGAAAATGCTGCTGTTGTTGGAACTTATTCTAGTGAATTGAAGAATCAAATCTCAGGGTCCTGAGCAGACGTCTAATCAGTCACAGTAATTGTAAACACCTGTGTGGGTGTGCAGGACCTGAAAAGACCACCAACATGTTTTTTCACTTAATGTTGATCTCCTCTCAGGACATCTGCACACTGTGACTGATCCACATCTCCTTCATTCAGTTGTTAAACTTCAATCTTTGTGATTTTTTCAGTCAGCGAAGTTAAGAGACTACAGGTTCACTTCCAGCACAGCTCTGCTCACCTTCAACCTGTGGAGATGTCTGCAAGTCAGCAACTGGTTATAAGCAGGTTTAAATACATGTGTTTACATTTAAACAAGATGATGAAACCACTCAGATCATGTTTCCTCCATCAGAGTCTCACTGAGAAACACTGAACAGTCTTCAACAGTGGAGAAGAAACAAAGTCTTCCCACCAGTTTCCTGCTCTGAAGGAAACATCTGAACTCTTCATCGTGGGCAGCGAGACCAAACTCTTTAGAAACACATTTCTCAAGTCAACGACTAAAGAAATGATCCCTGAAAGTATAGTCTTGGTTTGTGTGGGATGTTTCTCAGAGTCTTCTGTCTGGAGACGAGAACTTTAATCATGGTGACCTCCTGAGGTTCAGAGTCACTCCTCCTACGATCAGTGACAAATTCAACACCTCAGTAACCTGCAGAAAATACTGCTGTTGTTGGAACTTGTTCTAGTGAATTGAAGAATCAAATCTCAGGGTCCTGAGCAGACGTCTAATCAGTCACAGTAATTGTAAACACCTGTGTGGGTGTGCAGGACCTGAAAAGACCACCAACATGTTTTTTCACTTAATGATGATCTCCTCTCAGGACATCTGCACACTGTGACTGATCCACATCTCCTTCATTCTGTTGTTAAACTTCAATCTTTGTGATTTTTTTAGTCAGCGAAGTTAAGAGACTACAGGTTCACTTCCAGCACAGCTCTGCTCACCTTCAACCTGTGGAGATGTCTGCAAGTCAGCCACGAAAACTGGTTATAAGCAGGTTTAAATACATGTGTTTACATTTAAACAAGATGATGAAACCACTCAGATCATGTTTCCTCCATCAGAGTCTCACTAAGAAACACTGAACAGTCTTCAACAGTGGAGAAGAAACAAAGTCTTCCCACCAGTTTCCTGCTCTGAAGGAAACATCTGAACTCTTCATCGTGGGCAGCGAGACCAAACTCTTTAGAAACACATTTCTCAAGTCAACAACTAAAGAAATGATCCCTGAAAGTATAGTCTTGGTTTGTTTGGGATGTTTCTCAGAGTCTTCTGTCTGGAGATGAAAACCTTTATCATGGTGACCTGAGATCAGAAAGACAGCCTGCTGTTGCCCAACATTACAAAACTCCTGGAACAAGATATTATATTTGTCATATCTAGAACTAAATAAATGAGCATTGAAAGTATAATACAGCTTTTAAATGCATCTTATTCGGTGTGTAGAGGACTTTTACTTCTCTTCCACATCACTGACAATAAACTGAACTTCCCTGCAGTAACACAGAAAAACATCTGGACCTGACAGCAGCAGATAATAAACACCTAATTTCCTATAAAGGCTCTCTTGTTTGAAAGATACATGTAAATATTCCCTCTCTGTGTACCTGTGGTTGATGTGGTTTCAGCTCCAGGCACATGTGACGTCTCTGAATGTCATCACCCAAGTTTGAGCAGCAACACTTCAAATGCTTTCACTTTTCATTAGTGTCATGTTCAACAGAGGTTATCGCGTGCTAATATAGTGGTTGCATGTCAAACTGACCGAGACGTTGCTTGTGTCATTCTGGAGAGAAAAATACTGACAAAAGATCCTTTTACTGCAAATGTTCTCATCGAGAGAAAATTAAAATAAAAGCCTCCCTGTGTGTGAGAACAGATATATCCTTCACACATTAGACACTGAAAAAGATGCATTTAAAAGCTGTACAATACTTTCAGTGCTCATTTCTTTAGTTTTAGGTATGAGACACATAATATCTTATTACAGGAATTGTGTGAGGTTGGACAACAGCAGAATATCTTCCTGATTGTCAAATAATCTCACATCTAACTCTCACTCCCTCAAGGAGTGTGTCTTTGTCTTTACAAAGTTGAGATCTGAGTTTGTCTGTTACTGTAAAGTAACTTCAAAATTACATCCAGCGGTGTGGACTTTGGTAACAGTTCACCCATTGTAGCTGTAGATCATAAAAAAAAGATCTTGCATTGTTTATCTTTCCATTAAATGTTCAAAAACCTTTTTTAAGTTCATCTTCACAAGATTGTAGCTCGGAGTTTTTCTGAACCTCAGGAGGTCACCATGATTAAAGTTCTCGTCTCCAGACAGAAGACTCTGAGAAACATCCCACACAAACCAAGACTATACTTTCAGGGATCATTTCTTTAGTCGTTGACTTGAGAAATGTGTTTCTAAAGAGTTTGGTCTCGCTGCCCACGATGAAGAGTTCAGATGTTTCCTTCAGAGCAGGAAACTGGTGGGAAGACTTTGTTTCTTCTCCACTGTTGAAGACTGTTCAGTGTTTCTCAGTGAGACTCTGATGGAGGAAACATGATCTGAGTGGTTTCATCATCTTGTTTAAATGTAAACACATGTATTTAAACCTGCTTATAACCAGTTTTCATGGCTGACTTGCAGACATCTCCACAGGTTGAAGGTGAGCAGAGCTGTGCTGGAAGTGAACCTGTAGTCTCTTAACTTCACTGACTAATAAAATCATAAAGATTCAAGTTTAACAACAGAATGAAGGAGATGTGGATCAGTCCCCCACACAGGTGTTTACAATTATTGTGACTGATTAATTCCAACAACAGCAGCATTTTCTGCAGGTTACTGAGGTGTTGAATTTGTCCCTGATCGTAGGAGGAGTGACTCTGATCCTCAGGAGGTCACCATGATTAAAGTTCTCGTCTCCAGACAGAAGACTCTGAGAAACATCCCAAACAAACCAAGACTATACTTTCAGGGATCATTTCTTTAGTTGTTGACTTGAGAAATGTGTTTCTAAAGAGTTTGGTCTCGCTGCCCACGATGAAGAGTTCAGATGTTTCCTTCAGAGCAGGAAACTGGTGGGAAGACTTTGTTTCTTCTCCACTGTTGAAGACTGTTCAGTGTTTCTCAGTGAGACTCTGATGGAGGAAACATGATCTGAGTGGTTTCATCTTGTTTAAATGTAAACATGTTTTAGAAAATGTTGTCTCAAATGGGAACTTTTATCATGGTGACCTCCTGAAGTTAAGAGACTCCTCCTATGATCAATGACAAATTAAACACCTCAATAATCTGCAGAAAATGTTGTTGTTGTTGGCTCTTTTCCCGGTGAATTGAACATGCAGATCACTGATGAATGAGGATAAAACCAATATATTTGTGGTTCTTTTTCTCCACCTGCAGCAAGAAACACCTGGTTGCTGTTTTGAACTTCAGAGGTCTGCTGAGAGGCCGCGAACACCAGCTGATCCTGCAGAAACTTACACAGCTGAAGAAGGAACTGGGCAGCGCTGCCTACGATGAAGAGTTCAGATGTTTCCTTCAGAGCAGGAAACTGGTGCGAAGACTTTGTTTCTTCTCCACTGTTGAAGACTGTTCAGTGTTTCTCAGTGAGACTCTGATGGAGGAAACATGATCTGAGTGGTGTTTCATGCTTAAACGTAAATTGGGTTTGGTGCGTTTTTCCAGTAAAATAATGAACAACGCTTCTAATAAACTGTGTTTTTGGAAAGTGATACATCAACTTAGTGAGTGTGGGACTTTCAGGACCAGTTTGTCTTTGTAAGAGACACAAAATCCTTCAGGGAGTTAGATGTGAGATCATTTAAGGAGGGTTATGAAGTTATTATTCAAGGGCACTTCTTGCATTGACCGAAACATAAAAATCCTCCAGTGACTAAACATGAGATCATTGCCTCTTCACGCACACTCTGCTGTTCATTACACAACATCGGGACTGAGTTACGTGCAAAACACAAACAAGTACTGAAGGTAAAAGTGGCATGATATAAATAATATTGTAAGGTAATGTAACCGCAGTCTGTTGTCCATGCAGCCAGGTGTTGGTCCACTCCCACGTTCTCCATCTTCACTCTGAGCAGTGACGCCTGGATAGTGTTAAAAGCACTGGAGAAGTCCAAGAACATGACCCTCACAGCGCTCACGCTGTCCTCCAGGTGTAGCAGCGATCTGTGCAGCAGGTAGATCACCGCGTCGTCCACCCCGATCCCAGGCCAGTAAGCAAACTGCAGGGGGTCCAGCTGCGTGCCTACAAGCGGTCGTAGGTGTCGCAGGATGATCCTCTCCATGGTCTTCATCAGGTGAGAAGTCAAGGCAACAGGCCTGAAGTGGTTCAGCTCCTTGGGGTGCAGCGTCTTTGGTACTGGGACCACACAGGAGGTCTTCCACAGGGCTCCCCGGGACTTTCTCCAGGCTCACACTCCTTGATGTTTGCATACAATAGGTCCAAAGTTTTATTGTCTCTGGTGTGGCATTTCATTTACTCAAGTAGTGTAGTATTAATAATTTATACAAGTGATGGACAGAAACTATCTGGTCACTGTCTGGTCATCACTGAAGACATTTTTTTATGTGATGTGGAGATTTGCTGATTTTAAACTGGTGGTTGGACAAAACAAGTATTTAAAGTGAGATTTCAAGATTTTATATTTGACAATTAACCTCTAAAATGGGGACTATTTAATGTTTCCTCTCAGGGTTTAAAAGCTTCTTGCCCAACAGAGTTTCCCAACATGTGGTTGCTTCAGATTCAGATGTAGTCACAAGAGATTCATGAGGCTGATTTGTTTCGTATGTTTTATTAAAAAAAAAAGATTAAATAGGTTTCAAAGTTCTTTATAACCCGTTTTGGCTCCATTTGTACATTTAAATTCCTGAAAAACCATCCTGAGATACGACATATTAAAGTCTAAACTCACATACAGAAACAATTCAATACACGACTGATTTAAGACAAAAACAGAGATTTAACAGTTTAGAGAATTGAAACACACAAATTACACGGAGGAACCTTTGACATTTTTAGATCTGAAGTTCACACGTGGCAAATTTCCCATTTTTGCAAGGTTCCTCGACCAGCGGCACATGACACATTCACAAAAAATTCAGGCACGCAAAGAGTTTCTGTTTCTTATAGTTTTAATTAGTTCATCTGAGACTTTAAACTCAAACTAAAGTCCAAAAAATGAGTTGAATTCCAGAGGAAAAAACCTCTTCACAGCGAACACGTCTTTTATTTCTTCCATCTGCCGAAAGCTTCAGATTCTTTCACATGGAAAGTTGCACAACCTCCTTATGCCTTCAAACTTTAAATGCGATCCAGATGAGCTGGTGAAATATTCCCAGAAAATATCTCAATCTCTGCAATCGCTCACAATGCTGGAAACACACTCATATGTAACGCACCACATACGACACAACAACATCCATTATTAGATTCAATGAAACTTCATTTTAAGAATAATGCTGCTGTGATTTTAGATGTTTTTTTGGTCTGTAAAAAGACCAAAACCAACAAACTAAATCTGCCAATTTAAATCACACATCTGTCGTTGGACTGATCTCCAACAACAACAATCTGTTTACAGGCAGGAGGTGGAAGAGCAGAGCGAACAATCGCTGCATCAGTGTGGGAAAGACCAAATACCTGCGCCTGCACATCAACCTCACATGGGCCACCAACACAGGCAGCATCATCAGGAAGGAGAGCGTACTGACATCCTCCATCACTGGCTGGCATTCCCTGGAGGACATTTATGTCAGCAGGTGCAGAAGCAGAGCGTCAAGCATCATGAAGGATGAAACTGTTCAGCCTCTGTGCAGCCTCAAAACCAGAAGAACGAGGCTTCTTTCAAGAAGCTGTGAGGCCAACAAACTCCGACTCTGTCCTCAGTGTCTGTCCTGTGCTCTTTTACTCACTGCTGCTGAGTGCGCTGCATTTTATCATGCTGCTGCTGTGTTGTACCGATTACAGGCCTTTAGGTTATTTATTTATGTATCGTTCTTTGAGCTACGACACGGCAAAATATATTGATTCATTCATCCAAATAAATGAAAATAATTCAGCAGAAGTTTGAAGTTTTGATATCCATACGAAGATATATTTGTAGTTTTAAGTACCAAAAACCAACTCTTCACATTTTGTTCTGGAGGTCCAGCAGGAACAGGCCGTTTTGTCTCGTTAAGATTAACAAGGCTGTCTTCTGATTGGCTGAATGTTTTCCGAGTGTCGAACGGCCGAGCCAACCACAGGTGTAACAAACTGAAGCCGACCCAAACGGGCGGTGACTGTATAGTTGTGACATCACAACCTCCCGGTAAGTCCTGGCAGCTCGATTAAAGGCACAGGCCGTGTGACGTTCACCGTAGTTTTTACCATTTTGGTACTTCCCAATATTTACACAGCACCTATTATAATTACAATCTCACTTTCTACAATGGGGAACCTTTAGACTCCACCTCTTATGTTTCCTCCACTCAGCGACTCGTCCATCATGTTGCACTAGTTGTCGGGCTGCAGAAGTTGTGGCATGAGAAAGGCAGATTGGAGAAGCAGTCCGTGTTGGCTGTGACCTGCATGTCACCAAATAAAACTTGGCTCTTGTCGCCAGCAGCGCTGCCCAGTTCCTTCTTCAGCTGTGTAAGTTTCTGCAGGATCAGCTGGTGTTCGCGGCCTCTCAGCAGACCTCTGAAGTTCAAAACAGCAAGGTGGAGAACCAGGTGATCATGTTCAATTCTGCAGATTATTGAGGTGTTTCATTTGTCATTGATCATAGGTCTCTTAACTTCAGAAGGTCACCATGATAAAAGTATTTGAGACAACATTTTCTAAAACCATTTAAACAAGATTCAGATCATGTTTCATCAGAGTCTCACTGCACTGAACAGTCTTCAACAGTGGATCTTCCACCAGAAGGAAACATCTGAACTCTTCAAGCAACCAAACAGAAACACATTTCTCAAGTCAACGACTAAAGAAATGATTGAAAGTATAGTGTTTAATCTTCTGTCTGGATTTAATCATGATCATTCAGAGTCAGGTAGTGCTGCTTTAACTTCTAGTGAATTGAAGAATCAAATCTCAGGGTCCTGATCTAATCAGTCAGTAATTGTAAACACCAGGACCTGAAAAGACCATTAACCACTGATGAAGGACATCTGCACACTGTGACTGAAAACTTCAAGTGACTTTATTAGTCAGTGAAGTTACTACAGGTTCACTTCCAGCAACAACCTGTTGTCTGTAAATCAGCCATCTGGTGTTTACAGATGATGAAACCACTCAGATCATGTTTCCTCCATCAGAATCTCATTGAGAAACACTGAACAGTCTTCAACAGTGGAGAAGAAACAAAGTCTTCCCACCAGTTTCCTGCTCTGAAGGAAACATCTGAACTCTTCATCGTGGGCAGCGAGACCAAACTCTTTAGAAACACATTTCTCAAGTCAACAACTAAAGAAATGATCCCTGAAAGTATAGTCTTGGTTTGTTTGGGATGTTTCTCAGAGTCTTCTGTCTGGAGACGAGAACTTTAATCATGGTGACCTCCTGAGGATCAGAGTCACTCCTCCTACGATCGGTGACAAATTCAACACCTCAGTAACCTGCAGAAAATGCTGCTGTTGTTGGAACTTATTCTAGTGAATTGAAGAATCAAATCTCAGGGTCCTGAGCAGACGTCTAATCAGTCACAGTAATTGTAAACACCTGTGTGGGTGTGCAGGACCTGAAAAGACCACCAACACATGTTTTTTCACTTAATGTTGATCTCCTCTCAGGACATCTGCACACTGTGACTGATCCACATCTCCTTCATTCTGTTGTTAAACTTCAATCTTTGTGATTTTATTAGTCAGTGAAGTTAAGAGACTACAGGTTCACTTCCAGCACAGCTCTGCTCACCTTCAACCTGTGGAGATGTCTGCAAATCAGTCATGAAAACTGTTCATACGCAGGTTTAAATACATGTGTTTACATTTAAACAAGATGATGAAACCACTCAGATCATGTTTCCTCCATCAGAGTCTCACTGAGAAACACTGAACAGTCTTCAACAGTGGAGAAGAAACAAAGTCTTCCCACCAGTTTCCTGCTCTGAAGGAAACATCTGAACTCTTCATCGTGGGCAGCAAGACCAAACTCTTTAGAAACACATTTCTCAAGTCAACAACTAAAGAAATGATCCCTGAAAGTATAGTCTTGGTTTGTTTGGGATGTTTCTCAGAGTCTTCTGTCTGGAGATGAAAACCTTTATCATGGTGACCTCCTGAGGATCAGAGTCACTCCTCCTACGATCAGTGACACATTCAACACCTCAGTAACCTGCAGAAAATGCTGCTGTTGTTGGAATTAATCAGTCACAATAATTATAAACACCTGTGTGGGGGACTGATCCACATCTCCTTCATTCTGTTGTTAAACTTCAATCTTTATGATTTTATTAGTCAGTGAAGTTAAGAGACTACAGGTTCACTTCCAGCACAGCTCTGCTCACCTTCAACATGTGGAGATGTCTGTAAATCAGCCACGAAAACTGTTTATACGCATGTTTAAATACATGTGTTTATATTTAAACAAGATGATGAAACCACTCAGATCATGTTTCCTCCATCAGAGTCTCACTGAGAAACACTGAACAGTCTTCAACAGTGGAGAAGAAACAAAGTCTTCCCACCAGTTTCCTGCTCTGAAGGAAACATCTGAACTCTTCATCGTGGGCAGCGAGACCAAACTCTTTAGAAACACATTTCTCAAGTCAACAACTAAAGAAATGATCCCTGAAAGTATAGTCTTGGTTTGTATGGGATGTTTCTCAGAGTCTTCTGTCTGTAGACGAGAACTTTAATCATGGTGACCTCCTGAGGATCAGAGTCACTCCTCCTACGATCACAGCATAATCACAGACATTAACACCCTCATATGTTGTGTCTGACAGTCTACTTTCAGTTTTATCAGGTGTCTCTCACTGAGAAAAGTTTCTAAAAGTTTGATCTTTATGGAACTGAAGGATATTTTCCATCATTGTCCATGAAAGAAAAAGGAGCTTAAGTTAAAATATCTGTTTGACATCTGTTTGTGCACTTTCATAAAAGTGAAACAAAATCCAAGTTGTGTATAAGTGGCTGTCTGCACATGGTCAGTTGTATGACGTGGTCACAACAAGGCGCGTCACAGATCACGTAACATGAAAGCAGGAAATCTGAAGGACAATACAAGCTGAAGTATTTGAATTATAAATGTTTTCACAATAATTAAGATTTTGTGGGTTTTTTATCACTTTTTTCCATCACAGGTCACTGACTAAAAACGTACTCAAGGTAGCACTACCGGTAGGTTCAACACCTTCACTCCCACTACAAAACTATCTGCTCACAATAAGTCAATCGTAGGAGGAGTGACTCTGATCCTCAGGAGGTCACCATGATTAAAGTTCTCGTCTCCAGACAGAAGACTCTGAGAAACATCCCAAACAAACCAAGACTATACTTTCAGGGATCATTTCTTTAGTCGTTGACTTGAGAAATGTGTTTCTAAAGAGTTTGGTCTCGCTGCCCACGATGAAGAGTTCAGATGTTTCCTTCAGAGCAGGAAACTGGTGGGAAGACTTTGTTTCTTCTCCACTGTTGAAGACTGTTCAGTGTTTCTCAGTGAGACTCTGATGGAGGAAACATGATCTGAGTGGTGCTTGAGTTGTCCATGAAATAAGGTTATTCTTATCAAGAAGGCCAGGAAGCTTACTGGCTTTCCTTGATTTATTTTCAGTAGTTAAGGTTTAGTTGATTTGAAGTCGCTCAGTTCTTCATAGTTCATGACTTCAGAGCAGAGGTCAGCTTTAATACAGTACATCAGCTTGTTCGGATTATGTCTGGCTCTGCATCGTGACATTTCCTGTGACCTCGTTAGAAGTTTTGTCTGTGTTTGGACTACAGATTCTTTCTCGCAAACGTCAGAGCTTTTATGTCAACAAGGAAGGCATCCAAATGATCTTTGCTATGTTGTGTGTAAATTAATAAAACATCCTTTCCACTTCATTTTGTTCACCTTTTTTTGCTGTTATCTAATCAACAATTCCTCATTTTTCAGTTTACTTAATAATCTACTTCAGTCGGGTCTATTTTGGTCCAGAATGGGGGATTTCTGAACCACTTCAATCTACTGACATCTAAACATGGGACACTTTCACATTTACAAATGACCCTTTCTAATAATTTAAAATAGACATTAAAATCAGGATGTTGGTTAAGTGTCACCACTCTGGGCTTTTTTCTTCATGGTCAAGTGTGTTGAATTTGACTAGTCGCAACAAAACCACAGCTTTTCATCACAGACATGTCGCAGCGCAGTGAAATCCCCCCGTCCTGTACCCGTATGACCTCGACTGCCTCGGAGCTGCTCTGGCACATTAACTGCTGAATCAAAACAACCTCATTAGCCAGAAGAGCTCAGTCTCTCCTGAAGCTGCCGGATGAGTTGAAGTTGATCATGAATATATTTAGACTGCAGATGGGGCGGTTTAGCTCAGTTGGTAGAGCGGCCGCCCCATATGCGAAGGCTCGCCGCGAAGGTCCCGGTTCAAATCCCGACCTGTGTGGCCCTTTCCCACATCATTCCCCATCTGCCCATTTCCTGTCACTTCAGTGTAAATAAAGCAAAAAGGCCAAAAAAAATAACATAAAAGAAAAAACTGCAGATAAGTGATAGTATCAGGACAGTGATAGTATCTACATGGATGACGGCAGACCACCTCCAGCTGAACTGCTGCGCCTCCCAGCCATGACATCAACATCAACATCAGCATTGACTCCCTGTTTGTTGCTCCCACGAGGGTAATAAGAAACTTAGGAGTCAAGATTGATGACCAACTGACCTTCTCTGATCACATTGCTTCGGGCTGACCGGTCATGCACAACATCAGAAAAATCAGGCCTTAACTGAGGCTGTGGTCATTTCACGACTTGAGTATTTCCATTTTGTGCCCTTTATACTTCGAATCCACTAAATCCCAGAGTGAAAAGTTACTTTTTACTCCATGTATTTGCTTATGGTTAATAGTTGTTATTTACAGAAGCCCTGGTTGATGCCCAATTATAATAAAGTTAATTTCAACATTAACAATGTTGAAGAGAGAAAGGCAGGATTACTTGTTGAATCTCTGTTATGGACAGAGCGTAAGCAGAAGAATGAAACTATGGAGCCACCGATGGAGCTACAGCTTTAGGCACAACATGTTAAATATTTCTCCAGTCATATCAGAATCAGATGTGCTGACAGCTAACAAAAATCTTCAGAAATGCATCTGATCGTCAATCATTCATTCGTGACCTCCAGCTGCACGTCAAATACCAATCGATCTGGCAGAAACTTGCCGTCTGTCTCCAGGACTTGAGTGCCAATGGAAAGATTGATGCACTTTTCTTGGATTTCTCTAAGAAGAGTTGCTGCAGTGAATTCTGCTTCTGTTAAAACAGGTTCCATCATAGAAAACGTTTTCGATGGGTGAGGCGCTCACCTGAAGTCTGGGTAATGCTCCACGATGGGCTGCAGATGGTTCTTTATGTCTGCCTTGTTTTTCTGTGTGATGATGTCACTCAGGTCGTCTCCCACAGGGTGAAGCCACTCGTGAGTCGACTTCTACGACAGGAGGAGAAACAAAACATTGTCCTGTGACCATGACTTTATTAAATTACTAAAACACTGTTTCTCAACTAATTGTGTAAGAGAGGCTGGTGAGAGAGGTGGAGGAGCAGAAACACTGGACAAGTTTACTTCTTCTTTGCTTTCTTCATGGCATATTTTTAGGAATAAAATGTTCTATAAGTCAGATTATGAATGAAAACCTGCAGCCTTTCAATAGAAATAAATAAAACTTGTGTATTTATTATTTTCAGGGGGGACAAACCAAAGCCTGGTTTAATTTCTAACACTGTATTGTATTTTATAAGCTTATTTATTGTGTTATTGTATGTAACATTAAAGCATCCATTGAGCCTCTTCAGGTTAATTTTATGTGGAATAAATAATAGTTTTTCTCATTTTTCCATATGAACTTGCAGGCCAAACACCAAACTTGCTGTTTGCTGTTGTCGTTGGGGAAGTAAAGACTTTATTACCATGTCTTCAAACAAATCTCTGAGTTGACTCCACTGTTTGCGGATCTTTGCCGCTGCCATCTCGTGTTTCCGGTTTTTGCATGAGTAGTTATCCTTCATCAGCTGCCCGACGTATTCCCTCACCACGTGGTAGTGCAGTCGGCTTGCAAGCTCCTGTTGCCGTGAAACACACACACACACACACACACACACGGAGTGAGTGATGTTGCTGAATAACAGGATGGACATTGTGTCAAGTGACCAGCAGCCATTGTGTCATCTAAGTTAACACCTCAACTTCCACCTATTCATTCAAGCATGCTGCTTTCTACATTCGCTGCATCCGGCTGAAAACAATGGTGCCTTTAATGATTTACTGGAATTTTCAGTAAATCATAACGGCACCTCCTGACCTCCTAAATCTTAAAATACATTTAGCTGAAATTCAGCTCATTAAACCAATTTAAGCCCTAAAATCACAACCCAAAGATTACTTGTTTAAGGCCGTCTGTCACAGTTCCCAGTTTCTGTGTACAGTGTGTGGGATTTGTCTAATCAGGATGGGACAAGTGCCAGTAAGTCATCAGCCCAAGCTGCCACCTATAATGATTTAGGAGGTGGGCGTCTTTCCTATAATTATGATGTGGCTGGTGAAGTCAACACAGTATTAGTGAAAGTACTGAAATGTGAAATTCCCACTGATGGCCTTTTTCCTGCCCGTTTCCTCCTCCGCCTCCTCACCTGGACGTGTGGAGGCCTCATTAGGGAGCAGTGCCCAGAAAGCAGCTCCGTCCGACTGTGAAGCTTCTGAAAGTCGTCGTCGTTGGTGAGCCACTTCCTCGTCATCATCCTCTGGAGATACGGCTGTAAAACAGCAGTGAAAACACTTAATATGTGACGCTCTTACTGTTTTAGTCTCCACAGGTTTGAGAGAGGTCATCGGTGCTTTTGTGTGACTCTCATACGTGCGGCAGGATTAAATTAAAGGTCCAGTGTGTAGGATTTAGCGCCACCTAGCAGTGAAGTTGCAGTTTGCTCTCCCACGCGTCACCCAAAAGTCCATAAAATAAAAGTCCATCTCTAGATCAGTGTTTGGTTTGTCCGCACAGGGCTACTGTAGAAAAATGGCGTCAGTTCACATTGTTATTGATGAATATTAAATTCAACAGTAATATGAAGACAAATCCATGAATGCAATAAATCAAAGAAATAAACAAATTGTTAGCCCGACAGGAAAATATCACTCCATTTGCCAAATCAGTGGCGCTGACTGTTTTTCAGGCCAGTGACAGTAAATCTGGACCACTTGAGTTTGTTTGACTGCCGCTGCTCAGACTTACAGGTGGGAGTAGTCTAATGAAGATTAAGGTCAGAGTGGATCAGTGGACATGAACAGAAACTGCTGTGTGCATCCTGTTTTCCTGGAAGTAGTCGGTGTTGGTTTTATCTAACCACGACCGCAGTCTTTCTAGCCTGGGAATTTAGACGAATCTGCAAGCTCGTGCTTCATTCACAGTTCAGCGATGCCAACGGTCATTTCCATCACATGATGCTGTTTTTTTGGTGGGCATCTTACTGAGAGATCATCACTCCACTTGTCTAACGTCCTGAATAGATGTTCAGGAAAGGAGCGTCCCTATTTCAATTCCCCTTTTAGAAACCACAAAAAAACATCTCCTCTCTGAGTGAGGGAACTGGAACTGAGTGTTCACCTACAGTAACCCCTTTTCATTCACCTTGACATCTTCTTTGAACTGGTCCTCCAGGTCCTGCAGGAGCCTCACAATCAGCCACTTCACCTCTTTCCTGAAGCCTTCCACCTCGTTCGGACAGGAGTCCCGGTACCCCTCCATGTGCTCCCTGCAGGAGAAAAACACTGACTGAAGCTACAATGTGATATTTGACTTCTGTAAAGCATTTCAGTAAGGACAGAATCTGCTCTGGTGACTAAACTTTGAGCAGCTTTGCAGAACGTGACTGTTCCCAAATGGAGGAATGTAACAAAGTACTGTACTGTTTAATTCAACGGCAAACAATGCATCCATTCATCTTTCACACATATGGTCAATTTAGAGTCACCAGTTAACTCGTTAAGGTCTTTGGACTGTGGGAGGAGAACATACAAACTCCACACAGAAAGAACCAGCCGAGGTTCAAACCTTGTGTCAGCTGTGTGGCGACAGTGCTGCACCTCAACAGTCAGGGCCTTGTTGCAGCAGCCCAGGGTTCAATCCTGACTTGTGGCCCCTTGCTGCATGTCATCCCCTCTAACTTCCTGCCATTCTTCTATCAAATAATGGTTTAAAAGTCCAAAAAATCTGATCGTACACTGCCTGTTTGAATCATCTCATGACCATGATTTATTTACCCTGACTGGGCTAGTCTGGGCTTGTATGTGGTTACAGGTTTTTCTGCTGAAATAATGAGATAATCATCTCTGAAACTGCCTGACGCCAAGTGAATGAAGTCTCTGCTTGTACTGTGTCAAACACACATTTCAAACGACAGCGTACCAGGCTGTAAACATGTTTATTCCTGCTGTGAAGACATTTTAACGTGGGGACTTATGGAGGTTCAAATGTTCTGTAGCTAGCCTCAAGTACACCAGAGGCTATTTGGTCATAACAAACATCAGAGGATTACTAAACTTATTACAATTCATCCTCTGGTGAGCATGACTGTCTT
This sequence comes from Miichthys miiuy, assembly GCA_036365135.1. Classification (NCBI taxonomy): domain Eukaryota; kingdom Metazoa; phylum Chordata; class Actinopteri; family Sciaenidae; genus Miichthys; species Miichthys miiuy. The sequence continues at coordinate 23,258,432 of CM071615.1, forward strand.
CACCAAACTATGTATTAGCTTCACAAAGGTCATTAGGATTCAGCCTCTGGAGAACATGAATATCTGTTTAAAAGGTCGTTAGAATATTTCTTTTATTTGTTGAGATGTTTCACTCCCTATAAACAGCATTAGAGGAGAGACACAATCTCCAAACCCATCGGCTATCATGTGACAGCGATTTAGCTTTTTATTAGCTTTTGTATGTGTTCATATGCAGATATTCTCGTGTTTCGAGTCTTGGACAGGATATCTGGATATTCCCTCCCTACATAGAAAGACCAGAAAATTGGCTGCTGTCCCAGAGACTCAACAGTTATCAGGCAATAGCTGATGAGCTGCCAAGACTGGGACCTCAAGACTAAAGAGGAGTTTTCAGTGTTCAAGCGTCTTGAATTCACAAACTCTGCTAAAGACTGGTAACAACGGAGAATCCCTGCCTTTAAATGCAGTGAAATCAAACTGTGCTCCTTATACATATCATTTATATACTTGGTCTTTTAAGCTAAATGTTCTTGTGTTTAATTAAATAACATGTCTTTCTAACATTGCTGAGGTGGTTCCAGCCTTTTCCGCTCTATTTGTTTCGTCTCTTTCTCACTGGACAGAACTGACGAACTGTCGCTAATTCAGCTGGGACAGGCTGCGGCCCCGATGACCCCGATGAGCGTTCCAGAAAATTGGATGGACATATTTCATATTTGCTCTCTTTCCTGCTTTTAACTGCCACTGCTGCACATTTCCCTCAGGATACACACAGTTTCAACCCAGATAGCATGGCAGCATCGTTTGTGTTGAGGTTGAATATTCCAGGCTAGATAACATTAATGATTAAGGTTGGTCTACTATCTGGGGATTGATTTAATTAATGTTATTTCAATGTTGGTTCGATGACAAAACTAACACTAACATTGATTTTATGTCTGCCTTTCAGGGTGCAAACCTGATGAAAAATCAATGTTATATTTCAGTGTTGATCATCAACATCATCATCATCAACACTGATTCAATGTTGGTCTGCTATCTGGGAAGAAACAACAGTCCCTGTCAGATTTGAGTTCGTGGTCAGCATCTTGGCCAGGAAGCAAATTCAATTAAATTTGATATGAATTCCATTTTAATGGTCACGTTACAACATAATCCTGTGCACATTTCCCTCAAATGTAAGTTTGTCATGGACATGACTGAGACCCAGAGGAGTATAAAGCGAAGAGGAGCTTCGGTTTGTAACTGAAGTGAACCACAGATCCCTAAACGCCCCGCCATAAGCCACACATCTGCTTTTGTTGTGACAGACAGAGGCAGCTGGATTTAGAGCTTCATGTGAACGTTTTCTCTTTCACCATAAACACTGCAGCGATTCTCCCTCGCAGCCCCGGTTCCCCGAAGTCACATGGGGCGGAGTGGCATTCTGCCTCTCTCTTAATGGTTGGCACAGTTACCCCTTTAAATGAATGACCTCATTTTTGCGTGGGTGTTCTTCCGTGCATGTTAAAGAAACAGTCTCCCTAAACGACGCCAAGCAAGCTTGAAGAATGCAGTCCTGTTGGGACAAGAGCGGGGAATCTCCCAGTAAAAGGCTTTAGTCAAACAAGCCATGCAAGACTTTCTAAATGTTGCTACATCCAGTTAATTAATTTAATAATTAGTTTCTCACCACAGAGAAGACAGCGAGCTGCAGTTTAAACGTCCAGAAAAAGCTACTTGTACGAGTCAAGCTTTTATTTTGAAGATAAAACCCCGAACCTGATGTTTCCTTTTATTTTGGTTGGGCTTTGCATGCACAGTGTTTTACTTGGTCTGTTAACTGTTCCTGGCCGAAATGACTCTGGTGACAGATTTATTTATGGAGGCGGCTTGCTGGCTCTACAGAGCGCACAGTTAGTTTATCGCAGCCTCTCACAGGCAGTTTCAGGAAGTCACGTGACTTACTGTAAAGCGTTGAAGCTGTTGATATAGGTTATCTGATACTCCGTCCAAAGGGGGTGTGCGCTGCAGTGACGCTTGAACTCCGCCTTGAATCTGCAGAGGAAAGAGGAGACGTCAGTGAGAGAGGATCCAAATTTCCCCCCTCTAAAAGCGACTTCCTGTTTAAATTTCTATTTCACATTCACAAACATGCAGCGGAATCAGCTTCATCTTCAACACCTCCAGGGAATTTACAGAGAAGCTTTCAGGGGTGGACAAAAATAACAAGACCAGCTGACAGACAGAAAAACAACATTTAAGAAAAAAGACAAAGATATACTTAAACAGTATCGATAAAATATATTTGGCTTTTATTGTGTTTTTATTTATTTTGTTCCCCAAAGTTTGTGATTTGAAATAAGTGTAAATGTCATTTGACCTTTGAACTTTGATCGCCTTTTACTTGAAGATTTCGACAGTTTTGAGTACTTTTATAATGAATGAGTTCATTATAATCATAATAACTAGTGACTAACTATATATAATATATGTTTATACGTGTACTGTACAAGTATACAATAAATATAAAGAATCTGAGAGCATGTTGCGTTGTTTTATGTCCTCTAATCAAAGAAAAATGACAAATAACGTTAAAAGTATGTGGACACATCTGCACACAAAGACATCTTACACAATAGTTTACGCCTCCTGCTTTAAGGAGAAACGCTCCATATTATAGCTTAACAACATAATACAGCCAAAAACATGCACTGAGTTCCACTCAAGATAAATCTCAATGCTGCAGCATTCGCTTATATTTTACGTTCTTGCAACTTTACTTTGATATTTTGAGGAACGACCTTTTCTGTTTCAACATGACGACATGTGACTTACAAAAACAAGAAACTGGCCTGGCCTGGCCTGCCTGTGTAACAATCTGTAACAACAGTAAATAAATCTATACACTCTGTACACTGTGTGTTAGCATGTTTTCCTGCTGCAGAGATGAAACGTTTCCAGAGAAAACGATTCAAATGACTCTAATCTTCTTCAAGATAACAGCGGAGGGTGGACACGCGGCCATCTGAGGCCTTTTTCTACGTAAATGTGGAACTGTATCTACGCGGGGTTGCATGCTTCAGTAAAGTTTCATAAATCAGCTAAAGAAATATTCTAACATTACTCAACAGGAAAGTCACTCAACAGTGCGGTTACTGCAGGGTGTGTTTGTTTTGGTTCGTTTTTCCGTGAGCGGTTTCCTCGTCAAACTTCCACCCTGCACTTTGACTTCTGCACTGATAAAATATATTTTGCTTTTATTGTGTTTTATAGCGGCATTGTGTTCACAAAATTGTGTAAATTTAAAGAAGTCTGAGAGGAATAGTTTCCTTATTCTTGTGACCTTTGACCCCCACCACTAATAAATGAATTGTCCAGAAGGGACAAACAAAACACTGACTGCACATTGGACCTTTCGCGTTAGTCACAACTACACGCTGGACCTTTAAGTACAGGAAAGGAGAAAGTTCTGACAATGTTCTGACCGAGGCTCGGTCCATTGTTATTGTAGCACAGAGGCTGAGGAAAGGTTGGTGATATTTCACTGTAGACCAAAGTGGTCAAACAACAAACCAACATCACCGTCCCTGGAGCCACACCGCTAGCATAGCTAAAAATAAAGTCAAAAATATGTAAAAATATTCAGATGAATTACTGTTTATATCTTTGTCTGTCTCTCTTTGAGGCCTGCGCTCAGTCACAAGATATTTTCTCGAGACTACATGAGAATTCATGTATTAATAAATACTTTTTATCGTGAGGCTCTGAGGAAAAACTGAAAACTTATTTCAAAAAGAAAAAAAAGGGAAAACACTTTTTTGTACTGTTGTGATGTAATTTGTGTGTTTCCATTATTTTCTGTGAGGGGAACTGAACGTTCCTCTAAAGATTTTAGTTTTGGAGAACCTTAAAAGAAAGCAATGATTCTAACACTTAGTATTTGTACTCACACAGTATATTAATAAGTATTTGTACACAGTATACTTCTGAACCGAACCTTTTTTTGCTGGTTAAGGTTCTTTGGGAACAAAAAAGTTCTTTAAGTAACAACTGCAGAACTTTTGGTGCTTTTGAGGAACATTTAATAATCTTTTAAAAGTTCACTGGAAAACAAATTACTCGTTCTTTACGTTGACCAGCAGCTGTTTCTTTGGAAATCAAATAGGTAAAAGGTTCCTTGCAGAACCAAATAAGGTTCTCCTATGGCGTCACCATGAAGAGCCGCTTTAGGTTCTAACTCAAACCTGTATTTTTAGGAGTGTTCGAGTTGACATACCTCTTGGGGAACTGTTTCAGTTCTTCGAGGCAGCAGGAGATCACTTTCTGCTCCAGCTGTGCATCAATTCGTCCAGACATTGAAGTGAATCCTTTCACCTGCTGTAGAGAGAAAACACAGCAGCTCACAGTCCAGAGCAACAACATGAAGCTCTGTGCTGCCTCCATGTGGACGAATGACTGCAGTGTACCACGGTGGGCAGGAAATACAAGCCATTTAAATTCGTCCTCTAGATCACTGACTGGACGCAGCTGGATTCGAATGTCCCCTTCATTTCAAATCAAAATAAAACATCTCATATACTGTTTGATCGTGTAGTGTCGTACCGTCCAGATGTCCATGTTAATCTGGGAGTTGAGGAAGTCCTCCTCCTTCTCTGGAGTCTTGCTGTCCTTCCAAATTTCCTCATTTTCAAGTTCAATGACTTTGTCCAGAGAAGATCTCATGTCCTCCTGCAGAAATGAACACAGAGTGAGGTGGAAGTTCACGCTGAAGAGGCATTCACCTGTAAACATACTCATTAACAAATACAACCAGAGACTACTGTGTAGTCAGCATTAGGGATTTGAATTTAATGTGGGCCGCTACAGGTAGCCAGAGGAGCTCGATCGACAGCTGGGTAACATGTGACCTACGGCGAGCTGCCGTGTACTGAGTCGTCTGAAAGGGTTTGACTGTGCAGACTGGGAGGCCCGTCAGGAGCATGTTGAGTCAGCTAAGACCTGATTTTACTGATGTTCTGAAGTGAAAGCGGCACGACCGGGCATAAGGGTAAACATTTTATTCCCAGCATGAAGCACTAAAGGGTCTGTCTGTAACAATCAGCGTCCTAAATGGGAGCTCGGCCCTGCGAGCTGCTCACCTTCACTCTGCAGCAGTACTTGTCTTTCAGCTGCTTCAGGAAGTCGTCCTCGAGCTGCAGATCCGTGCTCTCGTCCCTCATTTCCGGCCGCAGAGACTGACTTCCCATGATCTTCTCACTGTCGTGGTGAAACGTGATACATTTAACAACATTTTACAGTCCTGCGGTCTGCGAGCACGAAAGAATGTTGAAGACGTGTCGCTTCACGTCGAGGGAAATGAAGCCTGCAGATCACAGACGGTCCACAGATTTCACCAGAACTTTGTGACATTGTAAGAGGAGATTTGATATCTTTAAAATGTTTTGGTGATATACTAAATAAGTCCTGCAGAGATGGAGTTCAGTCAGCTGCAGTGTGTGTGTGATACACTGTATAAAGACCTCTTTTTTAGGATCTGTGAGAACACGACCTGATTTCAAATTTTCCATTTTGACCTCCAGAGAGCGCCTCGTTTTTGTTTTGTTTTTGTTTTTCATCAGATCAGCTGTTTATTTTTGGTCTCTCAAATGTTGTTTTGAGCACAGTTTTTCAGTTTGGTGTGGCCTGATTCAACCTCGGCAGTGCTGCTTCCTCCTCTCATGCTCACTCCGGTGCGGACGTGGTGTCAGGTACTTTTTAAACATCGCTGTCTGTAAACTGGTCTTAACTGGATTTGGGCGGCCGAGATGTGTCTTAAGACTTGTTTTGGGTTTTTCCGACAAGTTTGACACCAAACACTGCTTCAGGGAGACAATCAGTCTGAGACATGTGACCAGGATGTCACATGTCTCAGACGTCAAATGGTTTGATTAACTGCAAGTGAAGTGTCAACTAAGGTGGGTCCTGTTTTATTGGATCATTTTGAGGGCGTTGTGTGTTCAAATCTAGTTTTAAAGATATATTAAAAAATAAAGATGTATTTTTCATAGAGACAGCTGAAGAGCGACAGGAACGTGGGGAGAGAGAGACGGGGAATGACACGCAGGAAAGAGCCACAGGTCGGATTCGAACCCTGGGCCGCGGCGGCAAGGACTGAGCCTTTGTACGTGGGGCGGCTGCTCTACCAACTGAGCTAAAGACACCCTGTTCAAACCTAGTTTTAAGCTTTGCTTTATTATTTTTGTTTATGTTGTTCCCACATGATGCATATTCCTGGTACTGGTTCCAATGCATGCAGGGAAGCAGGAGCTCACTTGGCTTGGGAACTGCCGAGGTGCCCTTTAGCACCCTTACTGCTTTTAGGGCGCCGCTATGTGGCCAAACTATTTCCAGACAAGCTAGCATGTCATGTTTGGTACCAATGGATAGTATGTGTGTCCAACAGTGTGCCTCATTCATATTATTCATATCTATATTCACACTGATGATGCTGATTTGACTCCTGCCTACGTTCACTGACCTCTTGTAGCTGTTGATGATCCAGTTCAGCAGAGCGTACAGATCTTTGGGCTCCGTCACCTGCCGCTCCAGCTTCTTCAGGTGCTGCCCGACGACTGTGTGGTAACTCTTCACGTAGGTGCTGAAGACTTTAAAGCTCGGAGGTACGACGACCGCAGCTCCTTCTTCACGTTCTCCAAGTCCTCCACGATGGCCTTACCCAGCAGGCCCAGGTGAACCGCCAACCAGGAGGTGTTCTGCTCCCTCGGCTCCAGGTGAACCTTCTCCACCTTCACCTGCACACCCTCGGCCACCGCCTCCCTCCAGACCTCCCTCCAGCTGCTCTGAAGTCCGCCCGGTTCCTCGGCTCTCCTCTCCTCCTCCTGGATAATGCGGGCCACGTGAACCAGCAGCGCTTTGTTTCTGGAGGGAAGAGAATTGGAGTCGCGCACTATGGTGTTGATTTTCTCCCTCAGGTTTACGTAGAGGATGTTGAGGTCTTTCTCTTTCTTGGCGAGCTCCATGGGGGAGTCCTCGTCGCACTTTTCCCGCTCCTGGTTGAACTCCAGCCGCAGGGCGAGCAGGTTCAGGTGAGCCTCCTCCAGGACCTCCATCTGTATCAGGTTATTGATCTGCATCACTGGGTCAAGACAGAAATCTCTTCAGACTCTTTCATACAGCACACAGATGAAATGGTGACACAGACTGACTTGTGACTGTCAGTTCAGCAGCTGAAGCGATCACTTCCTCCGAGGCAGGACTGACTGCCATGTCAGTGTCTACAGACAAACTAAACCTCTGTGTGTTTCACAGGGAAGAAGATTCATATCTGTGCCTGCTTTTGTTGTCAAAACAGAGAGAGATAAAGAAGAGAGTTGAACGTGTAGACAGAGAGAGAGACAGGATGTTGTTTGGGAATGTAGCTCGCTGCTATAAATGTCTCTAAAACACAAAACAAGGAAGAAGAAGCCAAAACCTGCAAAACCGACAACAACGACGACTAATGCAAATCATGCAAACGAGAATCAAATCATTCACCCGGAGAGTCGAGGCCGCTTTACAGAAATAAATCAATAGTTTAAAATTCTCACGAGGACAAACGTGATCTGTAGACTAGCCAGTGATCATCAGTGATGATCATGTGACCTTCACCTAACTTCACCAACAGATACCTTTAAAACTAATGTCTGACTTCCTGCCAGCCTCAGCTGTACTTTATGACTAAGGTGGACTTAACATGCTAATGCTAATATGACAGATATTATGTATGCAAACATGCTAAACGTTACGTTTGTACTTAGTTTCACCTTGTTTCCCTCTTCCACTGTTTTCCCCTGTCTGTATCTGTATCTGTATCTGTATCTGTCTCTGTGTCTGTATCTGTATCTGTATCTGTGTCTTTATCTGTCTCTGTGTCTGTGTCTGTGTCTGTATCTGTATCTGTATCTGTATCTGTCTCTGTGTCTGTATCTGTGTCTGTGTCTATATCTGTGTCTGTATCTGTGTCTGTATCTATGTCTGTCTCTGTGTCTGTGTCTGTCTCTGTCTATATCTGTCTCTGTCTCTGTGTCTGTCTCTGTCTCTGTGTCTGTGTCTGTGTCTGTATCTGTATCTGTATCTGTGTCTGTGTCTGTGTCTGTGTCTGTCTCTGTGTCTGTGTCTGTGTCTGTCTCTGTGTCTGTCTCTGTGTCTGTGTCTGTGTCTGTGTCTGTGTCTGTCTCTGTGTCTGTGTCTGTGTCTATATCTGTCTCTGTCTCTGTGTCTGTGTCTGTGTCTGTCTCTGTCTCTGTGTCTGTGTCTGTGTTTGTCAGCAGTTGTTCAGTCTGTAGGAATTTGGCCAAAAAGGGTGGCCAGGTCAAGTCCAGCATGGACCAAAGTATGGAGGCTGGACTGTGGACTGGTAGCTGGAAAGGTGCCAGTTCACCTCCTGGGCACTGCTGACTCCACCATCTCTCCACATTTGCATGTCTATGAGCCCTTTGTGTGTGTGTGTGTGTGTGTGTGTGTGTGTGTGTGGTAGTATTTCCGGTAACATGTGTGTAAACATTTTAGTGAAAAACTATTTTTCCTCGAGGGATCAATACAGTTTCTCTTCTCTGTTCATTGCCTCTGTGTCTGTTTGTGTGCTCTCACTTCCTCACTCGGCTCTCTGCACACCTGCACGTCATCAACGATCAGCACACCTGTCTGACATAAATCAATCACACCTGTCCACACGCGCTCTGGACAAACTGTCCCGTCCTCACTGGATCACAGTCGGTCTGTGCCGCACGCTTCATTGTACGAAGCTAGTTCACTTTTGCATTGAGTTACACGAACCTGTCAGCCGGCCCTCATGCCTGACATCCCCTTTGCCAAACCTCCACCTGGATTTCTTCTTCCTCTTCCCAGCTAGCCACATCTCTCCGTGTCGGCATGAAAACAAAGATGATATCAAACGTGTTGCTGGTAGAGACGAACCTACAGAATCGAGTTATCAGCTGAATCTGCAGCTCCGCTCAGCTCGGCTTGGCTCAGTTTCATAGTGACTTTCAGCTCATTGTTTGGCTCTCGATTGTTTTGGTTCACTGTCACGCTAAAAAGCCTGCTCAGCAGCCAGACAGCAGCCAGACGCAGTTAGCAGCGAGTTGGTGATCATAGCGGAAAAAACGTCTTAACGTTCATCAGGTCGACACAAACATGACTCCAAAACGTGACAAATTCACCAAATCAACTTAAAACTGTGATAATCTTTTGTTCGCAGCTTGTTTCTGCTGACCAAAAAAAAATAACAGCAATCATCAAACATCAAAATCCTACCTGACAGTGGTGTGTGTGGCATTTCTGGCAGCGTGTACGCCTCCTCAACCTCCTCCCACACCACCTCCTCTTCCTCTTTTTCCTTGTCCTTCTCCTCCACTACGTGTTCGGCGACGGGAATGAGCGACTCCTGTTTGCCATTTTTATCCTTGTCCTTCTTCGTTCTGAATCTCAGGCTTTGACGGATGTCTGCTCCTTTTTGCAAGAGGGTGGCGCCGATATTGGGATCTGAGGAGTGGAGACGTTATGGCAGCAGATTAATGTCCGCAGTTTGGATCAAAACATCTAGAAAACAGTAAAAAAATGTCAGTAGAACTTCAATATTAGCAGGAATGATGGCTTCACCTGTCTTTGAGCGTTTTAGACCTTCACTTTTCTGTAAAGTAACGTTGGCGTCGTCTTCCTCTTTTTTCTGGAAAAAGCCTCTGATGTTCTTCAGAGGAGAGGTCGAAGGAGAGCCGGAGCTCAGACCTGACAGAGAGGCAAACAGTGAACTCCTTGTTTCACAATCACATCTCTCTTTTCCATGTCAGTAAGAAAAGAAATCAGTCTAAGGGCTTGAATTTGATATGCTTTCATTTCTTAAGGTTCATATGTGTGTTTACGCGGGTGCATGACTCAGCAGGATTTGTCCTTATATTGACCTACAACTAAACCAACTGAGGAATGCAAATATTAAGTCAGGTTGAAAACAGATAGGTTACTTTGGCTCAGCTCCAGATTATAAGAGTGAACGTGGCAGCAGAAAATGAAATGACCTGCACGACTCAAATGGTCGACTGTAACCTCAATAAAAGCTGCACAAATTCCCGAAACGTTCCGACTATTTTTATCACTTTATCGACTCGCTCTTACAAGATCGTTTTTTACTGAAAGAAAAAATAAATTGAGTTGTGACTGATAGTTCTTAAAACAAGACGATGTGGAGCTTTAGTTCATCGCAGATCTACATGGAGGGAGACTTCCGATCCTACCTGCAGAACCTGGAACACCTCAACCAGAACCGTCCTACACCCGATGCCTATCAGCTCTTTGCTGAGGGCTGTGAAGACTACCTGCAGTCTCCCCTCCAGCCACACACCTGTCAATCAAAGCGTCCACGCTCTTAATCCTGCATAACTTTAAGCCTTAATATAATCTAAACAGGTGAGTTGTATATAAATTCACCCTCAGTACAGTTGTCATGAACGGGGAAATTAGCTACAGAGACCAAAACTGTTTTTTGTACCAGGCTGTAAACATGTTTATTTCTGCTGTGAAGTTGGACATTTGAACATGGGGACTTATGGAGACTGACTCACTTCTGCAGCCAGCCTCAAGTGGACGTTAGAGGAACTGCAGTTTTTGACACTTCTGCATTGATAACTAGAGGTCAGCACTTAGGGAAAAACAAAGGAAAAACCACATATTTAACGAGTGCAGCGATCTTTGCACGTCACCACCTCCACTCGACAAATTTCCCGGGGAAAATCCCAGCTGAGGTGATTCCATATGACTCCTGTTTACTTTGCTTTTATTGTTCTCTCTCCTGCTTGAACACATGATGTCAATCTCCGCACATCTTAAACGTCAAACACTGATCATTTCTCGATCAATCATCTGGTCTATATGTATATATTCTGTGGGAATAGTTTGTTCTGTCAGATCAACGCTTTCTCAGTCACACAAGAGTGTAAACAGGAACTCGTCCTTCACACACAATGATTTTATCTCCTGACTGCAGAATGTAAAGAGTCCCTCTGGACTTTTACACGGAAATTCAACATAAATAAAAATCCGGAGTTCTTCAACCACAGCAGAAAGTTTGTTTTGAGTTTAATGCTGATTTTTCTAAACTGGAAAATCTGCCTTTCTTTGCTCTACATTCACACCCCATTGCTCTTTCGGCCTCCACACATCATCACTCACATCTGACTGGAACAAGTCCACATTTGGTGGATGTTAGAGGGAGTTCTGGGAAAGAGGACGCAGGTTGAAATAAAACGGGTAACACGTCACACATCAGCTTTTTTTCCCTCCAGATAAGCCGGCACAGAGACATCTCGTCTTTCCTCCTCCTCTGACCTTGAGAGGTCGTCTTACTGTACTTGCCATGACGGTACTCACTAGGTGACGGAGGCGGCTGTGACCTCGAATCATTGCCGGGCGTGTTCGTTTTAGGCGTGACCTTTGACCCCTTTCCTCCGGGTGACAGCGGGCTCTTCTCCGCCGCTCGTCGGACGCTCCTTCTGAGCGTCTGCATCATGCCCAGCGTCTGCTTCGCGGCTCCGTTGGTCGGCGTCCTCCCATTGCTCTTGAGGGACACGCTGTCCTCGTCTGGGATTTCGGTCGGCTTGTCCGTCATCTCACATCCAGCTGTGAATCCACATCAAAATGGAAAAGGTTAAATCAAGCAGAGAAGTGTGCGTCTGCACTCTGCTCTGCTGTGGACGGTGTGAGACGCTGAAGTTAAGGTTTGTTCTGGTGAATGTGTTTACAGCCGGCAGAAAGAGGAGGGGCGCGTTTGTTTACTGATAACATCACAGGCTGCCGTGCAGCTTCTTTCAGCACACTGAAATAATGTTATGAAAGATGTGGGAAAGTGAAAATGTTGCAACATGACGACCTGAAGGACTCATGGGTAAATTTCCACCAGGAATGTCCCCGTCACTTTTACAGTTTAAGGTTAGTTTTCTGTCTTCAGTGTCCTCTGAGCTGATAGTCCCCTTCATGTGCTCAGAGAAAACCTAAACACTCAGAGCTGCAGAGAGCAAAGGTCAGACGTATTTCCCCCTGGGCTTTGTCTCTCAGGATACATACACTAGGTCCCTGATCACTGCTGCTCCATCTGCAGGGCCTGAATGGTTCCTAAACCGTGGGCCCGGTCTGAAAGTCTATTCTGCTTCCTAAGTTAGAAAACTGGAGGAAGTCTGTTCTGTTGTTGAGTGTGGAGCTGTGTTCACACACAGACGTGCTGTCTGCTGTGGTGAAACATGAATATAAAAACATGAATGTCACATTTAGTGTGTGCTCTAGCGTCATAACTTACTAACGCGTTTATACCTGAGTGGACCCGAGGGTGAGCGCGACTTGAGATGAAATGTTATGGTAATATGTCTGATTAATTAAGGAGTGCATAACTTATTCCAACAAACATTTCCCCAAAAATCTGTTTGAAATGTGGAAATATTTTGGGGATTTTGCAAGAATTGAAAATAAAATTGTGTCATATCTGGCTGAACATCTTGTAGATATTTAGTTTTCTTTGAATGTTGCTCTCCTGTAACTACAGTCCTTGATACACTTTGCATTTGTATTTCAGTCTGTCACGTACTCCGGCCTCGTGATATCTCGTAGATACATTTCAGTTTTATTTTAGGATCTGATTTCTTTGTTGATGCTCGAGCTTCTGTTTGACAAGTTCAGTAAAAGTAAACAGGGTCAGTAAAAGAAGTGAAAGTGAACGAGCAGCGCACCTTTAAAGATCTTTACTTTCACTATCCTGCACCACAGCGTCAAAGAGCAGCCACACCTACACCTGTGAAGCACCTTTTACAGTTAAATATCAGTAAAATAAATTCAGATCAGTTGGATTCAATAGACATCGTAAATAATCGAACAGCCTGCTTATCGAGTCAGACTTCATGTCCACCAGTTGAGTTTTTATCTTATCTTACCAGACGCCTACATCCTGCACATACTAGTATTCTGTGCTACGTCTTCAACCAACGACTATTCATTTAGCATATAGTCTTAATTAAGCCTCTTTGTTTGAAATAAAGCAACCATTACAAACAAATTGAGTCTCTGCAGGCAGCTGCATGAATTTGCATATTCATGATTCCATGTGCAAGAAACTTTCACTTTCTAAGAGTCGATGTTAAGACATAAAACTGAGGTGACCATTACTGTATGTCACACATATAATCATATGTTTATGAATCTTTGACAGATTATTAAAGTAATGTATTTTTCTTTAGTATAAAGTCATTATCCAACACAACAGCATCTACAGGCTCTAACATACACACTGTTACATTATATTATAATACATTAGATGATATTATTATAACATTATATACTAAAACATTTCAGGCCAACTCTGTTTGACGGTCATATAAGCTGCAGTAAACACACACACACCGTCATGTTACTGAGCAACCAGCACTGACTGTGACTGAAGCAAATATTCAACAAACACACACTAACCGTTCACAGAGTTAAAGAGTTACAGAGAGAACAGGTGTCTCCTTACCTGCCGGAGCTCAGGTACGAAATGGTCCGGTGCCAGCTTTCCTTCCGCTGTTATATCACCTCCACTTTGCTTTCGCTTTCTCTGAAGTACCTGACTAACAGGTCTGGATCTAAATTCAAACAGAAGCTTTACCGTGAGCAGGTGAAATCCCCTCAGAAGAGGCTGAAAAGGTGAAAATCAGACGGTGCGTTTGTTTCGAAGCAGCTCGTCCTGATCCGACAACGAGCTCACCTTCCTGCCGCCAGTGATGAGTTAATGATTACACACACTGTTTGACCTGTCCTTTACAAGCTGGCACATCACACGGCTTGTGCTTCATGGTTAACACTTCACACACACACACACGCGCACACACACACACACACACACACACACACACACACACACCTGGAATGTGGCGTTCAAGTATGCGATGATGCTGCATTCAAGGGCCGCCCGTAAACTCCTGCTTCAAGGTCGTGAGCCCATAAATGAATAGGTTGATTAATTAATTTAGTGGCGGTGACAGAAGTGGCTCAGGTCATACATTTTGTTTGGAGTTTTCCCTCTTTGAGCTCTTGAATACTCTGAGGAGTTTATAATTCTTGTAACATCTCATCTGAAACATGACAAACACATTTACACCGTTTGTTTGTAAAGGAGTGAAGGAGTAATGGAGTATTTTGTAAGCTTATCACACACATTGAATGTAAAACCTGTAAAATAAGTATAAACAGACTTAACTACAGTGTTTGTTTATGCTACTGGAGTAAATGTACTTAGTTACTTACAGTACTGTAATGTAAATACACAAAACATGTGTCGAACCTGTTGACTAACTTGTAATAAATAAGTTTACTGATTTACTTTTTTAAAAGTAATTTACTCAACTGATTGCAACCACCTCGCCTCTCCTTACTAGCATGAAAGAGAAATTACAGCGGCCGAGAAATGCCCAGAAAAGTGAAAGATCCTGGAGCCGGTGTTTCGTGTCTCCGTGGGCTGCTGTTGACAAATGATGCTTCAGCATGGACCTTTAAATATTTTATTTCACATGATCATATTTTGCACCTTGAATGATCTCGAGGACAAAAACTGTTTACACTAAATTCTGGGAAGAACTGTTTCTGTTATATGTTCATAACGCCTCCCTGTGTTCCACCTGCATGAAGTACAACATGATGTCAGGGGCTGTCCTGCCGTTTACGTCCTCTGGAGGGTGATATGTGTCACACTTGCTTCTGGTGTCATTCTTGGTGGAGGCTCTGTCTTCACCTTTTGCAGGAGATGGAAGTTAAATTAAGTTCCAAGTATGTACAGTATGTGTAATAACATATGTAATATGTTAAACCAGGTCAGACTGCTGCATCACCACGGCCGAGGAAACGCAGAGAGGAGATCGTCCTCGAACATTTCCGGTCCAGATGATGGCTCCATCTTTTGTGTGTGTGTGTGTGTGTGACAGTGAGAGGATTACAGATACACGGAAATGAAACTGTTACTGAGCTGCTATCTATAGTGTCAGCGACAGCTTAACACAACTCATCACACCGTGTTGTTGTTTCCATCCACCCATCACGCTTTTCTACTTCCTCTTTATGAAAACTAAAGGTGAAATCTTTAAAGAACCAATCTCACATTTAAAATCTGAAATATGATTTCTCACATGTGAACTGTGCCGTCTGAACATGTGATGACAAAATCTTGTTTTTCCGATGACTGCGATGTGTGTATTTTATGAAGATTTTGTGGTTTAAAATTTTATTTTTATAAACTCTTTCAATCTGTACATCATCTATTATCGCTTAATCCAGACTGTTTATTTTATAATTACCAAACAACATAATCTTTGTTTTGTTCATATTTAATAATAATAATTTTGGTCCTAATACTGACCCCTGAGGTACCCCATAAGTGATATCGAGGCATGTTGAGAGGCACGTCAAACTGTTGCCTGTTTTTTAAGATTTAAGTCACTTCAGCACAACCCCACTCATACCATAACAATTTATCAGTTAGTCTGATGTAATGTTAACTATGTGAGTTTGGACAATGTTGGACAACTGTGGATATTTTTACGTGTTTTTTTTTGTTTTTTTGTTCCTTTGTTACATTTAGAAAAGAAATTCACGTAAAGAGACATTATGTAGAAATTATTTAGTTTTTTCTTCACTCTTATATTAAAGTTTCTAAGATCTTGAATTTACAATAATGTGACCAGTAATAAGCACCGACAGGTATATTGTGAATATTTGAAAAGCAGACACTTAAAATGAACTTTTATCTTGTATTTGTTTTTACTCATTAGTATCTCGGATCGACTGTGAATATGAGAAGTGGTCAGTGCTTGTCCTCTGATTTATACATCAGACATTTAAAATCACACCTGACAACAGACTAACAAGCACACATATAAACATTATTTGATTTTTTTTTTTTTTTTTGTTTTTTTAAAGTCTTTTGACAGTGGGAGCCGGAGCACCCGGTGAGAACCCACGCAAAGTTTCTTTGTTTCGCCCAGAAGTGAAGATCACTTCTGTGGCTCAACGCCTTTGATTGAATCGTAGGAGCCGGAGCACCCGGTGAGAACCCACGCAGACACGGAGATGACATGTGCCTAGTTTAGTTTTTTGGCCCAGACTCAGATCAGGAACAGGTCACCAGCCCAAGCTCTCTAAGACGGCGAGGAACAACTCCGCTTGGGAAGAAACCTCGGGAAAGACCATTCAGAGAGAGATCCCCTCTCCTGGGACGGCTGGCTGTACACAAGAATGTTGATTGTATAAGACGCTGTTTCTGATCGGTGAACTGTGAATCTGGGCGTTAAAACAGTTTCTTCCACCACTTCTTCTTCTTCTTCATCTTTACGACGACATAGGTGTTGAGGCCTTCGATATGTGTCGTCATGATAGTTTTGTTTTCCTCCCACTCCTGCTCCTTCTCCTGCAGAGTCTCCATCAGGCATTCGTTGCTTTGAATGAGGGATGATCTCTCCTTCTGCCACTCCACGCGCTCGCTTTCAAACTGGTTCTCGACACTCTCTCGAGCAGCCACGAGGATGTTGTTTCTCTGTTTTTGCTCGTCGAGCTGGGAAACGTAGAAAGCTTTAGCCTTTGAGGTCGTCTCCAGGAGGGAGGTTTTTTGTTCCAGACAGACTTGCTTAGTTTCGATCAGACTCTCTGCCTTTTTCAGGGCTAATGAAATCTTCCTGAGCTCCTCCTGTTGAGTTCGGTAAGAAGCCTGGGATTGCTCCGCAGACTTCTTGGCTTCTTCCTTGTGTTTTCTGAAAGCTTGCTCCACCTTGCTCAACTTCGCCTGAAGCTTCTGAGCTTGGGTCCTCTCAAAAGCCAGATCAGCTTCTAACTGTTCGGCTTTTGAGCGAGCCTCAAACTCTGCAGTGTCCTTATCGAAGAGTTGAACATTCAGACAGTGAGCTGTCACCTCGATGTTGTTTTCAGCCACAGAACGCAGCTGTTTCTCCACACGAAGCTCCATCTTCACTGCCTCCAGTTCACTTCGAAGGGTCTCGTTCTCCTCCCTCACCTTGTCCAGTTTGTCCATTTTATTTTGAACGGCTTCATTTTCCTCCTTCATCTGGTCCAGTTTGTTGATCTTATTTTGAAGGGCTTCATTTTCCTCCTTCATCTGGTCCAGTTTGTTGATCTTATTTTGAAGGGCTTCATTTTCCTCCTTCATCTGGTCCAGTTTGTTGATCTTATTTTGAAGGGCTTCATTTTCCTCCTTCATCTGGTCCAGTTTGTTGATCTTATTTTGAAGGGCTTCATTTTCCTCCTTCACCTGGTCCAGTTTCTCTTTGCTCTCACACGTCTGCTGCTTCAGGTCATGCTGAGTTTGCCGCAGCATCGTGCAGATCTTTCCCATCTTGGATTTAAGATCACCGTTCTCCTCTGACAACAGGTTACATTTGGCCTGAGCCTCTTTCAGCTGGGCCTTCAGGATATGCATCTCTCTACGCATGTCTTTTCTCTCCTGGCTCCAGTTTTTATTGTTACCTTCGTGCATGCAGCTCATTGAGAAAATCTTCCAGTAGGCCTTCCTGGATGTCGATGCTGACCCTCCCCTGAGTGGTTTGGGTCATCCTTGCCGTGCTGTCCCCCAGTTCAGACCTGACTTGTTCCTCCAGGTAACTGAGGTAGAAATCCGCTGCATGTCCGTTGGTTTTGGAGTTGAAATCCATGACGTCTAGCTTTGTTTTCTGCTGGATATCAGGGTTTCTTCTCTGTACTTTTCTTGTATTATCCTTTAAATTGTGACTGAAATTGTCTCAAGTGGTCGGTGTGTCTGTAACTCTCCAAAAATCTGAAGTGTTAATGTGAATCAGAGCTGTTTGTCTCCAACTTATACACAGACTAGAGTTCCTTTCATCTGTTCCTTTAATCTTCTTGTCGCAGAGCTCCGCCCCCCCTTAGTTACTGTTGCTAGGCCCGTCAAGCGCGACAGAGTGCCATGACGGGAAGAGGTACACCTGTGCGTGTCAGTGACAGTTTTTGGAGCAATACCTCCGCGATATCCTCCAGATCGAGGCAATATGCAGTGGAAAGATATATTCAAAATATTAAAAAAACACAAGGTTAGGGAGCTCCAAGCACTTAGAGCCAACACAACAACAGCTAATATAGCTAGCGTTAGCTAACACGTTAACTAATGTTGGCTAAAGCTAAAGGGCTCGCTGAACAGGCAATGATATCCTTGTCACGGTATAACTTTGGTCCAATCTGTGTTCTTGCCTCTAGTTCTAGACAACACAGTCCGTAGTTAACGTTAAACGTTCGTCCTTACCTTTGAGCAGACATATGTATCGTAATAAATGCGGCTTTTCGCCTTTAGCTATAGAGTCCATACACCACCCCACACACGGCTAACCTGCAGCATATGGCACCCATAGACCGCCCACCCGCAGGCCCGTCACTCCTGGCCCGGCAACCCCACCACTTCGTATAAAATATAAAAATAGGCCGACCTATACACACACACACTAAATAACAAGTACATACAAAGCTAAATAATAGATTGTACTTAGCTCGCCCGCCGGCTTGTACCACCGTCCAACTCCCGGGTAACGGCGAGGACAGGAACTGGCCGGCGGTCAGGAGGGCGCTGTGCCGGCCGCACAGGGAGCGATGGCCGCACAGCGCTTCACCATCTTGCTAGGAGTCTGAAGCTTGACGGACCTCGCTTACATAGTAACGGTTGCTAGGATGTGTGATTGGACAATGGCCGTTTTGGGGCGGGGCTTGGCGAAAGTCCAAAGTGAGTGGATGGAAAATGGACGTGCTAAAAAGTGTAATGCCCGTATTAAAATGACTGTAGCTAATTTAATTGCACACACTCTTTTAATTGAATTGTATTTGATTGTGCTGTGTGATGAAACACTGAGCATGAAGTGTTTATCTGTTAAGCAGTGCCGGCTGTAACTAACTTTACATCCACAAAGTCAACGCGGCAGTCTGACAGGATGAGCTGAACTTACCGTAAAAGGTGTGTCACAATTCATTCATCTAATTTTCCTTTCATTTCTGCGCTTCATTCTCTGTTTCTATTCATTCTTTTCTTTTTGATGACAGCACGGTACGACAAGTTTTACCAACAGCTGACAGAGATTTCCATCAGCAGCAGCTCCGTCACACAATGGCTGCTTTTGAACACAGGCTTCAGATTAGTGTTGCATAAAAGGAAAGCTGTGGTGTGAACGCCGCGTGTGTGTGTCCAAGGGCTTAGACCATGTTGAATGTTCAATTATACTGCTATAAAACACTTATTGTCAGACCGAGGAAATGTAATTGAGATGATTTGATAATGTTTTGTGTGAAGCAAATGATCAGCATGTTATCTCCAGACGTCACTCACAGTATTTACCGTGAATTCTTTTCATTCAGGAATCTACTCATTCTGTAATAAACGTTTGGTTATTATTCATTCAATCCTGATTATGCGTTTTGTTTCCAGATCACCAGCCTGGAAATAACAGATGACTGTAGCCAAACATGACGTGAGGGTTTAAATGTTTTCACTTTCATTTCACTCCAACAATTGCACAATCCAGATAAATACGCACTTCTGTATTATGCTGACTCTGCCAGTCTGTTGTTGTACCTCTTGCAGTTAAAGCCATAACGTACCAGCTCTGAAGAACCTGATTGTGAAGCATCTTTTGTTGGTTGTTTTTGGATGCCTTGTCTGGCCTGATGCTGGTTTTGTCTGCTTTGTTCTCCAGCATCAGGCCATGCTCAGCCTGTTCTCCAGCCTTCACTCTATATCCTTGAAATTTCTCCCTGGACCTCACCTGTTGAGTTTTTTCTTGTCACTTCTTGTAAATAAATTGTCCAAACATGTCTGTGGTCTGCATCATGGGTTCAGTGTTCCTCCTTAACAATAAAATTGAATCAGTCCTTTCCCCAACCCAAACACGCGACGGTTGCTGGGTTCTTCTCGAGGTTTCTGCCTCCATAAAGGAAGGTTTCCCTCGCCACTGTCACCAAGTGTTTGCTCCTGGTGGGAATTGAACTGTTCTGTTCTGTCATGCTAGTTTAAGATATGATATGTTACGTGAATTACATGTTATGTTTGGATCATGTTACGCCACAAAGGTTAGCTTACATGCAGTAAATTACCTCTGGTTTATATCATGCTGCATTTCTTATGTAGAGGAGTGTCAGAGTCCCAGCACTCTGCACACAGACAGAATCACCACCCACGTTATACGTCGTGTCACCTTGTACCCACGGGCAGCCCTGGAGTAAAGAGACATCTTGATGCTGTTATTCCTCATTTAAATGCACCGACACCGCTGATACAGCTCAGCACTACACTGAAATAACACATAGTCATGTTATTTGGACAAAATATTACTCTGACACACTGAGAAAATTACATATGGAAATTAGATGCATTCATGCCTGTCAGTCGTCCAGATTTCAGGTGACCCAGACAGCTCGGAGGTTTTTCTCCCCGTCAATCAAACAGCAACAGCAGACAGGAAATCATCCGACAGAGTCTATTGTCATCTATTGTTGGCCGGAGCGCTCCAGCCTCATCTCCGCTTCACTGCAGATGGAGTTCTGCTTTATCCAGATACGGCGCATCAGGTCTGAACTCTGCTCTTCAGAGACAACCGAACCAGGATAATCAGCCGAACAAAGCTGCTCACTGTCTGATGTGTCCGTCCTTTAAAATAACCCAGGAGGACATTTTAACGTGTATATTTTTGAAATGTCACCGTCTTCCTCTGTGTCGTGCCTTAACGACTGCAGTGAATTCAATAATACTGACACATTTTCACCTCAGCTTTTCTGGGTAACATGTGTTCATAGATTGCGTTTGTTTAAATTCAGAGTGCATATATTCTTTGGCTGTCTACCACCAGGGTTTATATTCTTTCTCTCAGAATATTGTGACAGAAAATACCCCACCAACCTTCCCACCAACTTGCCCCAGGTGAATTTCTGTTGTGTTTCGAGCTGTCAGTCTGTCTATCAGAGTTCCTGCTGCAGAGCTTGTTTATTCTTTTATTATCCGGCACAGTGACTGACTCCGGGTTGTTATGCAACTCAGTCATACATAACCAAAATGCGGTGCACGGTAAAGGGGTAATTTCTGTTCAGAATAAAGAAAACACAAACCCAGCATGAAGCCCAGTTGACAGAATTGTAAATCATTTTGATGCTACACTGACTCCGTACGTCTGATGTCACACTATGTAACTTTGTTGAACCAGTGAGTAATATTAGCTGGTTGCTATGTCTTGTGTTGTTTTTTTCCCCACTTCTTTAACATTAACCACTAAAAGAGAAACACCTTTAAGGATGACGACAAACCAGTGTGGCAAACTTAACACTAACTCAGGTAACATCCCCGACATCACCTTAAACTCCAATGAACACCGAGCACGGCTCTGCGGCTTTGTTTCCACTGTTTTGGTTCGTCCTTCATGCAGCGTCACTCATTCATTCTTCATCATTGTGTCAAAAAATACTACGAATTTGATGGTGAATCTGCCTCCATGATCACTGTAAACTGCATACATGTCACAGTTAAAAACAAGAGCTCTTTCATTTTTTATTTTAGTTATCTCAAAGCTAACACGACAGTCGTTTCAGATCATGTTTCCAAATCAAAATGTTAAGTGTCGCGGTGGAATTTATGACATTAAAAGTGTTTGTGACAAACAACAGAGCGAAATATAATAATATATTCAAGAGCAAAGAGAAAGCAAAAGTCAACAGGCAGATGGCAGGAGAGTGTCAGCTACACAAGGAAAGAGGAAGCTGAGTGATTTTTTTGTCTTTTTCTTTCTGCTCCGTGACTCATTTCTGTTTTGACTCTTCTCTGCTCGAGGGCGAGCAAAGAGAAAAAAAAACACACACAGGTGAGGTGAGTTTTTATACTTGTGCTGTCAGAGGTGGTTTTATGAAAATGGGTTTTGGGAAAAGACACAAAAGATGAAGACAGATACACCAAGAAAGAAAAGCTTCAGAGAAAGGGGGACTGACAAACAAGATGGAAAAAAGTGAAGAGAGAGAGAGGAATCAACAGAGGAGCAGGGATATGTGGAGAGCAGGAGATATTGGATTTATAAAAATTGGGTTACAGAGAAAGAGCAAACTTTTTTCTTGCAAATGTTCACACCTGAATCCTGATGTCGTGACACTGGACTACGCACTTATTTTATTATAAGTTAGACAAATTAAATAAGAAAATCACATTTAAGGAGTCAGTTGCGTCAGAAAATGAAGAACAGGCTTGCCAAACTAGATTAAAGGTCCAGTGTGTCAGATTTAGGAGGCTCTATTTACAGAACAGAAATTTTATATAAATTTAATAACTCTGTTTTTATTCCCAATGACAGTATAAAGAATGGACAGTGTATGCGTGACGTCACTCACAGGTTTATGAAGAGCTGTTTTGAAGAGGCGGGCTGGTGACGCCTGGGTGCTAAAATAAGCCATCTGTGACGACACCCACCTGTCAATCAAAGCGTCCACTGCTGTAACCTCCATGGGTGGGAAATGAAGCCAATGCGGAAGTGCTAACAAACTGCAGTTCCTCTTGTCGTCCACTTGAGGCTGGCTGCAGAAGTGAGTCAGTCTCCATAAGTCCCCATGTTCAAATGTCCCAACTTCACAGCAGAAATAAACATGTTTACAGCCTGGTACAAAAACAGTTTTGGTCTCTGTAGCTAATTTCCCCGTTCATGACAACTGTACTGAGGGTGAATTTATATACAACTCACCTGTTCAGATTATATTAAGGCTTAAAGTTATGCAGGATTAAGAGCGTGGACGCTTTGATTGACAGGTGGGCGTCTTTAAAGGTGGTTTGTTGGAGCAACCGGGCGTCATGTAATGTGGTCTATTGTGTTGACTGCTAAGATCATTTGTGTGAGAGATCACAGTTGAGGTGTTGCAAAGATCTAAAGTTTGTTTTCTGTCGCTGTGATCCTCTTATGATGACTCGACTTGATGGATGTTGGTATTTTTGCATAATTAACCCTCAGTGTTGATTAGTGAGTCAGTTTGTCCAGCAGATTTCAGTTTAATTAAGCCCTATACCAGACGGAAAACAGATGGAAGTCTGATGGAGATGGATAACTGTTTGGACAGCACATATTCATTGAAAATGAATGGAAAAATACATAATGGATCAGTGTGGCTGCCCTGTTGGGTGAAGCCTGAAGTGAGAAAAGAGAGAAGAAGGAGAGGAGGCTGTGAAGCCGAGCGCTCTCACACTATCTGAACAACGGAAAAGCATAAAACCCCGCTGACACTCACACAATCAGAGAACATCCTGAAACACTGAAGATCTTTGGAGGTTTTGGGCCAATAATGACGTTTGTCCTAAATGCTAAAGGGACAGGAGATGAAGGTCATTGAAAGCAAACCTTCAATATCCTCTGAGAGCAAACATGGACGTGTTAAAAACACATCAGATAAACAAAACTGCCGCTCGCTCGGTGTCAGCTGGGATCGTCTCCAGCCGCTCCCGGACCCTGATAAGGATAAGATGATGGAAAATGGAGGGATGGATGGTCAAAGATGTCATCACAGTCCAGGCAGGCATCTAAAGTGCATGTCATTTATTGTATCGTAACAATAGTTTGTAAAGATAAAAAATACATTTATACTGCACATCCCCTCCATCTATCTCCTGTCCATGTATTTCCCCAGACTCTCCACGTCTACCGTATCTTGTAATTGATTTAGCACCATGAGTATTTCTGAGTTTTTTACTTGATCTTTGGGTATCTACCTCCAACCAGAAGGGAGTGACTTGAACTGGAGATGTAGCCACGCTTTAATATCAGCCTGGTGAGGTTCAGATGGTAGAGGTCAACACGGTGTTCTTGCACGATCTCTCACAAAAAATCTAAATTTTTATGTCTCTCTATCAATTTCAATATGACATTTTGGCCTGGTGGTGGTTGAGTAAAGGTAATGCGGTCACCAGAAACCTACAAAAAATCAAAAATGAGAACCTACTCGTGAAGTTACCTTGATTAGCTCACTGACCTAAATAGAAGCCTTCGTGATCCAAAATGGAAACCAGTGGAAAAACCTAACCAAAGCTGTCATGCATGCATAAATTTTAAATAAAGAAGAAACCCAATCCAGAAGGGAACCCGAGGACGGTTGGACCTGCGGGGAAACAAGACCTGGGTCCTGTTTCATGAGAGCCGTTTGTTTCGACACACATTACTATGGTGACGGCAAACATGCACTTTGCATCTGCCACAAAAAATATACGTTTCATGTCTGATGATTTTGATACATCCGGTGTCTCGATCTGACAGAGTCCACTTGGATCTACCAGGGCGGTATTAGCACGCAGGTCCTGATACAACAGGATCCTGATCAACCTAGTCAGACTTCAGATAGTTCAGACCTGGAAACTTTTGGTTCCCAGTCGGATCTCGGATCTCTTTGGTCAGATCTGTTACTGGGAAGTCTGAGCAAGCTCTTGGAGCCTATAGCTGTATACTTACACTGTATAAGTGGACTCATCAGACCAAAGCACATTTTCCATCAGTCCGTCTCAGATGAGCTTAGGTTCAGAGACGTTGTTTGTGTTTCTGGATGTTGATATCTGGCTTTTTCTTCACTTTATTCATAGATGCAACGATGAAATGTGTTTACTGACAGTTTTCTGAGCCCATGTAGTGATATCTTAATGGATCTTTTATAATATTATAGATTACAAATGATCAAATCTCAATTTATTGCAATTGTGTGTTGAGAAACGTTGTTCTAAAATTGTTGGAGTGTTAAAGTCTTTCGTGGATGCTCCTTTTATACCCGATCATGAGTTTTTTTTGAACACTCCATAACTTTTCCCAGTGCATATTTACAAAAAAACAATAGTAAGTTTCTTATTTTGAACATTAAATATCTTCTCTTTACTGTATTCAGTTGAATATCGAGTGAAAAGTATTTTTAAATCATTGCATTCAGCTTTTATTGACTCCTTCAACAACGTCCAAACCTTTTTGGAATTGGAGAAGTGAAACTTTGATCAGTGTGAAGCAGAGAAGGAAACACGTCTGCAAGGATAAACAGCTGCTGGTCTGCTCCGGTGTTGTCAAAAGAGCTTCACTGGAATGTGTTGGAGGCAAACCCCCACCACACACACACACACACACACACACACACACACACACACACACACACACACTCCCGCCCTCCGCTCTGCCTTTTCCAGAGAATAAATGAACCTAACAGGAGCTTTTTTTTCTCTGTCATGTGTTGCTCCCATGTTGCAGCAGAAAAACGCAGTCAAAGAAGATGAATTATGTAACACATTAGCACGTTGTCAGTCACGCATGTTTAATCACGTCTGGTCTCTCAGAGGTAAAAAGTTCAGATGAACTGTTACCTGAAAGGACTTATGTATGTTATGAAATACATACACATACGTATGTTTTGTAATCTCTGGTTTTCAGAATAAATTTAAATAAACAGGGTGGCTGTAGTCTGCAGCTGACGCTGGGCGAGAGGCGAGGACACCCCGGACAAGTCAGCAGTCCCTCACAGGGCAAAATTAGTAATCTGTACCCTCAAATTATCGGTCTGTAGGAGACGGCAACCCTGACATACACGACTTATTTTGAGTTAGTCCCACGCACACAGCCCTGCTGCCGCTAAATGTGCTGCACTTTTCTAGAGTTTTCCATCCACTTCACTACATTTTACACTACATATCTCATTCACACACCTTCACACGCAGACTTGAGGATTAGCTCCACGTCCTGAGCCGCAGCCACCCCTCAAGCACCAGACGACCTCCCGTCTGAGTACTAATGCGGCCTGACCTCCTTCTGAGGTCAGACAAATAAGCTTTTATAAAAGCTAAATAACATATATTTAACCTGTTTTTAAATATTAACCAGACAGCAGAGAGAGATTGTGCAACACATTGTTAGTTTTGGTGTTAAGAAATAGAGCCTGATCCTTTAAGTTACATTTAAATGACTGACAGACAAAACATTTGCATGTTACAGACTTAAAAAACAAACAAAAAGTTGCACATTTTTACTATTAGAATATACCCGTTTCAGTCTCAGTACAAAAGAGCGTCACAGCTAAGATCCAGAACATCTGACACCATATTCATGCTAAGTCTCACCTCAATTTGCACCATCTATATGTCACAGCTGTGAAAATGAAAATCCAACTGTAACCTGGCCTCCCTCCCCTCTTTGATAGGTGAAATCAACAAGGGACTGTTCCACCTCTACCCACCTGTGAAATCTATTTCATCGTGGGCGCTGACTACGTTCAGACGCTCTGTCGAACATAAATATATATCCTGTCCTATATGTTTCATTTATTGAGTCAAAGTGGCGTTTGACATCACAGGTCTGCTTTCAAAGACCTCTTCCCTATATAGAGGTTGAACCGCCTCGCTGCTGCGTGGTGCAAACATCAAACGCACGTTCAGTCTCAGATGTATTTTTATCCCCTCGGCCCCCCACCACACACACACACACACACACACACACACTCCCCTTGTCTGCAGTGAATAGACCCTTTTAGAGGATTTTGTCTGACCACTTCCTTTATTCTCCCTGCTGAAGGCTAATTGAGGTTGTGCAAATTAACAGAGAGTGCTGTCAGACTGGAGGCTGGAGGAGTGTGTGTGTGTGTGTGTGTGTGTGTGTGTGTGTGTGTGTGTGTGTGTGTGTGGGGGGGGTTTGGATGGCGGTGAAAAATAAACGCTTCCTTCTCAGTGGCTCCCAAAATAACCTGCGCCCCCGTGGCTTGATCGCCCCGCTCCTGAGGACCGGGTATCCCAGCTGTGAGACGGGCTGTCAGAGGCGCTCTCACAAACACAGACACACACACACACACACACACACACACACACACACACACTCTGTGTCTTGTTTATCGCCTCCATTCTCCATTCTCACGTGTCATCTGCATTTCTAACAGCCTCTGCTCTCTGCTGGTTTCAGGCTCTCCATCAGATTTGGCGACCTGGCTGCAGGGGTTTGTTCCCATCTGGCCACATGAGCCTCAGTGAGGTTGAACACGATGTTGGGTGATACACTCCCAAGTGCCTTTACTTTCCACTTTCCTTCAGTGTAAACAGTGTGTAACACAAGCTATAATTAGATTAGAGAACAGGTCAGAGATTGTAATGTAACTAAAGTGAACCCTTGCATGACTTTCTTGGTGTCTTAAAAATGGGAAGCTTTAATCTGACCCGTTTCTTCATCACACCAAAGATAAAGAGTAGACAAAGTGTTACAGAACAACCATGTTGGCGGGCACGTAGGAGCAGAGAAGCTAACCGTGCACATATCTTCCAGGTTGCGCTCTGTCTGGGACGAGGTCGGTGCCATAATTAAAAAAATATCGGGGTATGAAATACAAAATGAAAGCAAATCTATATATACCTTGGAAATGTAACTGGAAGGCAATAACAACGAACTGGTACAAGACTTATTTTCAGATTACAGCTGGAGGAACATTAAAAACTGGTGCTATCATGATAATTTTATTTCATAATGTGGAGGTGGGTCATTAATCGGACTCTGCTCCACAAACAGAAGTTACTCCTGCTTAATCTTGACGACAAATTCTTAGTTAAGTTAGTCATTAGCATGATGTCTTCCATGTAAACAGAGCAGGAGAGAACAGATAGATCATGTGTGACCTGTAATAATCCCCCGTGGCTTCCTACATTTCCTCTCCCGGTGGCGTCCATATGCTGGCAGAGTCGACCAGGTGTGTTATCGAGCTCACAGCATCACCTGAAGCAGCTCGCGCAGCAGGTGGAGCATGACTTTCACCCTGCAGTCGTCTACAGAGCGCCGGGGCACAAGATAAGAAAATAAAGAAGCATTGTTTCATTCGACTCTCATGTTTTAACTTCACGGGGAGATTTTTCCAAACATATGACCTTTTTCTTCTCTCGCTGCTTCTCTCAAATTCAATTACATCGACATACCTGGAAGCTGCCCAGTACAACTGCAGACCCCCACTGCTGGCTTCACTGGCGACGTTTCTAGATTTAAGAGTTGTGCTCGAGGGCATCTCAACCTGAGCTAAAGGAGGTAAAAGCATTATTCTCTGTCTCAGGTTTCCCACATCTTCACCCACAGTCCAGCCACTCTTTCCTTTTAGCCTGCGGTGGATTCTGCAGTCAGATTTCCTCTGTTTGAACTCGCGCTCTCTCTCATTTTGATTTTATTCAATATTTCAGGTCTTGTGCAGCTTAATTCAACCGAATATCTATGTCTGGTGCTGCTCTGCTCTCACCAACCACCCTGTCCTCTAACATCAAAGCCAGGTTTTAAAAATCAGTGCTCCTAAATTCCACAAGGGGTGATTACATCAGATCCTGTGCAGCAGAAAATGCACGTCAGCTCTTGTGCTTAACATGGATTTGACTTCAGTGTTGCACAGAAACAGAATCTCATCCAGACGTAGAAAATTGAGGTGATTCGAAGCCGTCATTTTCTGTCCAGTATTTCTTCTCCCTGTTGCAGAGGCAGTTTGTTATGACTGAACAAAGACGCTCTAAAGCTCCCTTTGGCCATCAACTGCTCATTTTGTATGCTACATGCAATCATGGTGCCATTTTGATCTCAACAGCAAGAGACAGGAGGAGTATGATGTGTGTTTAAGATAGATAGATAGACAGCCAGACAGACAGCCAGACAGACAGCTAGTTAGTTCAGCCCAAAATTCAGCCTGACACATTGAAAACTTTGGGCTGGCCGATGGAATTAAAAATAAATGTCTGTGGGTTTGAACAGTGTTTGCTGCACAGCATGAGTTTGTAATGATTGGCTTATTTATTTATATTTCAAGGAAGTGCAGCGTGCACTTGAAAGCCTGACTCGTGGACGTCTGCAGTTAAAGTGAGACTGAACGTATGTTTGATGTTTGCAGAGGTTCGACCTTTGAAAGAGGATCTGTGACGTAAAACGCCGCTTTCATTGAATACGTTTAAGTGTAGGAGGTTGTGAAGTGTGATGAAGTTTGACTGGAGTGAATTTGCTTGATGAACTTTTGACATTTGGATTATGTATCAAAGAAGGGTCCTCATCGTGGGCATCTGTAGGCTCAAGATTTATCGTTCTCTCACATCTTTTTGTATAAATCTGCAGTTGCCCTTCAGATTGAGAATAAAGTTACCATCTCTAATACTTCTATACTTTATTTGGACCATCTGGCTCCATGATACTAACCAGCTTTAGCTGACACTGTCCCCGTTATACAGCTTTTATTTAGATTGGGAACGAGTTGCTGCCCCAAGTGAAGAACGTCAAACATCTCGGGGTCTTGTTCAAGTGATGAGACAATAGAGATGACTTGATTGGTCCAGCGTCAGCAGTACTGCGGACCATTGTGGTTCAGAGGGAGCTGAGCCGGAAGGCAAAGCTCTCGATTTCCCAGTCCATCTACGTTCCAACCCTCACCTATGGTCATGAGCTTTGTAGTGACTGAAAGTATGACATTGTGGATACAAGCGGCGAAATGAGCTTCTTCCACCGGGTGGCCGGGCTCAGCCTTAGAGATAAGATGAGGAGCTTGGACATCCGGAGGGATCCGCTGCTCCTTCATGATGAAAGGAGCCAGCTGAGGTGGTTCAACATCTGATTAACCAATGCCAGTGCTCCACCGGCCATTTCTCTCAAAACCAATACATTTCAACCTCATGGTGAAGTCATGGGATCACCAAAGCCTCATCAGAGCACCATAATAATTTAATCTGAATCCAGTTTGTTCCATCCAGTTTGTCTTCCCCTGTTGATAAAATCCCTACAATCTACATCTAAAGGCAAGAAAAGGCAACATGTATTTCCTTTCCACCTGCAGACTGTAATTTCAGGCATATTATGTGCATTTTCCAAGAGTTGAACCAAACTGTGTCGACTCCACAGGTAAGAGCGCCTCATAAAATGTAAATAACAGGTACACGTGATGTACTCTGCACTCCCGGTTGCAGTTTGCTGTTCGTGTTGTCAAAAGGAGATGAGGATGAAATATTGTCGAGATGTTCAAAAGGAGCAAAACATCATAATGTCAGCATCCGTGCTAAATGTCAGATTTTGTTGTCAGTCCTTTACAAATGAAGACAAAGTGCCTCTTCTCTGTGAAAGAGAGAGAAAAAAAACCTTGTGCACACAACAGGAAGAAAACAGTTTCCTCTGGAGAATACGAGATAAATGGTGAAGCACTCGAAGCAGCGGCTCACGCAGCTCGATCATCAAACTCCCTCAGGAACGCCCGTTTTCACTAACTACCCTTCTCTAGAAACATCAGGTCGCCTTGTTGCCATGTTGCTTTGGGAAGAGTTTCCTCCTCGAGTTGGGTTTTTCAAAGAGCATCTGAAGCATGACGTACTGTATGAAACAGGAAGACAGTCATCGTTCAGATTCTTCATCAGTCTGAGGCTCATTGAACATAAGACAAGACAAGACAAGATAAGACAAGACAAGAGAAGATGGACCCACTACAATTTGCATATTGCCCAAATTGGTCCACAGAGTGTGCAGTCAACCTAAGAAATCTGTTCATCAGTTTCAGTTCTGCTTTCAGTCTCATCAACCCTCTCAGGAAACTCCAGGACATGAACGTTAACACCTCAGTGCCTCTGGATCCTGGATTTCTTGATGGACGGGTGCCAAGTTGTCAGATTCAACAGCATCACTTCTTCACACCCACTCACCGCCAGCACAGGGGGTGTCACCAGGATGTGTTCTTTCTCGGCTGCTCCTCTCCGTCTTGCCAGTGATTTCAGATCAACCTCAAACTCAATCAGGATTCAGAAACTCGTGCAGTAACGCCACAGTCGCGGACTGATCTCGAAAGACAACAAAGACGCCTTCAGGCTGGAGGTAGAGAAGTCAATTAACTGGTGCAGGGAAACTGGTCCTGAACGGAAAAAACGACTGAAATGTCCATCGACTTCAGAGCAGAAGGATCGATGAAAAACCCTTCAACCCAGCCAGTCAATTACAATAACCGACTCTTTGGCACACACATCAGCAATAACCTGAAATGGGATCAATGCCAACAGTCAAATACAAAAACAGAGACTCTGTGATTTTGAGTTGTCTCAGAAAGTAGACAAGGTCCATTTTTACACAGCCATAATCCAAAGCATCCTGTTGGTATCGATTTCTGTCTGGTATGGAAACACATCTAAGTGCACATTAAAGGAAATTTACTGAATTATCAGCAGAGCATCAAATACGGGCTGCAAACACTCCAAACACAAAATGCACCATCTCAGCTGCAAGCAAGATCATGGATGACCCGCTCAGCTCGGACAGTTGCATACTGTATGTTTGCATCCATCCATTCATTTTCTGTAACCGCTTATCCGCTTAACCGCTCATCAGGATCACAGGGAGGCTCTAGTCTATACCAGCTGACAATGGATGAGAGGCAGGTTACACACTGGACAAGTCGCCATGGTCCACCAGCCTAACCCTAAACTTATCAGAGCTTATCTTGAACTTTCCCTGCTGCATGCTGACACGAGGTAACAAGCTAAAAGAGCCTCTACGCATCACATCATATATCACATGTAGTCATATAGCTGACACTTTCATCCAAAGCGACTTACAAAAAGGGAAACGGTGTGACGAGGACATGTTAGCGCAGCATGTTAGCAACATCAACATCAGAGTTTCTTTTGAAAGAAAGACCCGGCTCTCTCTTCAGTGCTGCCGGGGTGAGGTAACATAAGCCCTGCAGAGGGAGGTTATGAGAGGCTGCGGATTAAAATGCTGTGACTCTGGGAGTTGGATAGACTTTAAATAATGTATGTAGCATCATCAGCTCTGTGTCATGTGGATGAGCCAAAGATGATAGATAGATAGATAGATAGATAGATAGATAGATAGATAGATAGATAGATAGATAGATAGATAGATAGATAGTTTATATATTTTTGGACCTGGTCCTTTGGACCTGGTTTTTAACTCAGACTTACCTGATGTGATCTGACCACAGAGATCTTCAGTCCAAACGTCCTCAGAGATTCTGTTTTTGTTTTTGTGGTCTCACTCCCGAAAGAGGAAATGATAGTCTGCTCTTTGATTACACTCCTGTCCTTTTCCCTTCTCGTAGTTCGCTGTTTGGTGAAATTGCTCGGTAAGGTACTGCTGCTTTATTAGACGTATGCAGCCGACACAGAGAGAATAAAATTTTTTAAAAACGTGAGAGGAGAAAACATTTCGTGAGATGAATTCTGACTTCCAATCACAGGCGTGTGCCAACATGATCCGGTGAGCCAGCAGGACAACATCCAAAGGCAGATTTGAATTTGAATTTATTTATTCACAGCTTGAGCATCAGGACACTGAATACAATTTTAAAGCCACAACTTTCACACACAAAGAGATGCTGTTCTTTCTCACCAGTTTTTCTTCAGACTATAGTCGGCATGTGAACGTGTTTACACTCTGCAGAGGACTCCATAGTGTCACACCACCCCCTCCTCCACACTGCTGGATGTGGAAATGGTGAAATGTGCTAATGTGATGTGTTGCTCCCAAAGCTCCACCGGCCTCATCTTTAGGTCATCCTGCCTCGTACTATTGGTGGGTAAATCAGGGCATCTGCAGCCAATCACACGCAGACAATGCGGGGGTATAGAGCGGCTTAGGAGCCGCACGCCTGGACCTCTGGGGAATTTTCTGCTGGCTGTTCAGTGTTTCTCACCAAGACAAACTGTGTGTAACAAACAAAGGCTTCTTCTTCCTTGTACATAATTTCCAAATCAGATATTTATTGATATTTGATATATTGAATTGATAACGGAAATTTTGGACTCACAGTCCCAAAACTGTGTTTTTGTACCAGGCTGTAAACATTGAACATTTTAACGAACATGGGGACTTATGGAGCCACATGTTTCTGTTCTGGTTTTGTGTTTTGAACCAGAGTGTGACCTCCTGTCTTTGTGTGAGGATCTGTGTATAGGTGTGCAGCTCCAGCTGATGTGAGACCTATTTAAGATCCTGTTCCTACCAGAAAGCTCAGCTTTGTTCTCCTCCTCCTGCTGTGTGAAACATTTCTCTCTCT
Source organism: Miichthys miiuy (assembly GCA_036365135.1). NCBI lineage: Eukaryota > Metazoa > Chordata > Actinopteri > Sciaenidae > Miichthys > Miichthys miiuy. The sequence continues at coordinate 23,291,465 of CM071615.1, forward strand.
CTGTGTGTCGGTTTGTTCTGCGATTGAGAATTAGTTTGCGTATTTAGTATTTTGTGTCAGCTTAGTTTCTCACCTTGTTTCACACTTGTAAGTAGTCGTGTTTAGGAGCGAACTGGCTTTTCATTTGATTCATTTTCTTCTGTTTTTGGATAGCTTAGTACCAGAGAAGCAATAAACTGCCTGTGCAGTGTGGTCCTCTATTCCTATCCCTACACCCTAGACAGAGATGTAACATGGAGGTTAAAATGTCTTGTAGCCAGCCTCAAGTGGACGCTCAAGGACCTGCAGTTTTTCCACGTTGGCTTCATTTAGTAAAACACTCCAAAACACAAATCACAGCTCCCTGCCAGGAAGCTGTAGGTGTTAGCTGCCATTCTGTTTACTTTATTTATTTATTCCTTCATGCAGAGTTGAGTAGATCTTTAATCTCCTCATGGGGCAAGCTTGCTTGCAAAAAGCAGTGAATAATGGCAGAAAACACAATACATACAAAGTCCATATATTCATACATACAGTACAGTACTGAGATCATCAAACCAACAGATCAGAGAAAATGTTAAACAATCTCTGGTTTGTCTTTTTAAAGTAAAATCAGTAACAGCAATGTTTATCATTCAGGATTAGTGCTGCAGTCACAAGGCGGTGTCGTGCCAGAACAGGAGCTGGGTCCATATAGGCTCGGCAGCCTATATGGACATAGCTAATGGTGAAGAGAGCGAAGAGGACGTTGACGGAGGAAGCTAAGAAGAGAAAAGGAGAGAGTTGCCGAGCTAAAGAGTAAATCTGGGACTGACTTTTAGTTGGTGAAATAAAAGGCTGAAAGACAGACGCCGAGCTGGGCTGACTGCTGTTGGACTAGTCAGTAATATTAGCTGTCGACTCGCTATCATAAGTAATGTAATCAGAACAAATACTCGAGTACAGCTGAACATATTCACCACAGTGGGATTACACTCTGAAACTGGAGCCAACAAAAAAATACTAAATCTTCCATAATGTTGCTTTAAAGATGAGCTGTGACTGCAGCCCAGCACTGTGTGATAAATAAATACATCTAACGTGAGCTAGATCTTAATGTTATAATAAAAATCCCTTTATGGTATTGATACATATATACTGATCAAACACACGTGTAGACCTCCTTCCTCCTCTCAGCTCTTCACGTCTCACGACGCCTTTAGAGAACCGTCTTCGGGAGGCGGAGGCACACTCAGCTCACATCAACCTCCTTTCCTCCTCCCAACCCGCTCCAGGCTCCACCTGCAGAGCCGCCCCATCTAAAATTGATTACGGTGACATTTACTATTCATAGAAAAGGTTACTAGAGTAACCCTGTGCCGCATGTTTGAGTGGAACATTATTCCCAAACAAATGAAGAGGAGCTCTTCACTGAACAACTGTGCACCAGAGCTGAATGACAAACTGGTTGTGTAATTATGAATAATGTGCATATCTGCTGTGTATTCGGCGGAGCTCGTGGTTTCTTTTTCCCACTTTGTTTATATTTGAAAAGGGAAACACAGCGAGTTTAAATAATTACTGTTAGATCAATATTCAATTTGTAGAGCTATTTTTGCAGAAAACATGTTTACCTTCAGTGGATGATCCAAACTTTTTCTTACATTCTTGACCTTGTGGCTCTTAATCAGCGCTAAAAGGGCTGATATTAACCTGCAGGTAACCATGGCAACAATACTTTGCGTTTTATCCTACATTATATTGAATCTTTTTCTTCCCGTTTATTGATGAAGTCACCATTTAACAATGTCGGAATGAAATCACCTTCAGCAAATGTATTTTTCTTTAATTGTTGAAAGGAAATACAGAAATGCTCTTTTGGTTTGAATAAAATGCAATTTCAAGTCTAACAAGGACACGAAGGACTGGATCCAAATGTAGACAAGTAGGCAGAGCAGATTCATGTTATTTAACGCTTAAACACAAAACACAAAAACCAGCGAAGCAGTGCAACGAAAGCGAATAAAAGGAACAAGCTAAATCTTAAATATAAAAATATAAAACGGTATAAACGCCTTCAGAGCGTTAGCATCAGGTTAGCATCTGTGCTTCTCCGTTTGCTAGTTATTACCAAGCGGCAACATCCGTGGCTGTGAAGTGAAGCCAAAAACTGCAGTTCCTCAAACGTCCACTTGAGGCTGGCTCCAGAAGTGAGTCAGTCTCCATAAGTCCCCATGTTAAAGTGATAAACCAGCCTGGGGCTCTCATTGTGTTTGCACACAGAGTTTCACGTTAGCTGGACTCGTACACATCAACCACACATAAACTACAAGAAGTCACACAAACAATTACAACAGGAGCTACAGGTCGGCGGATGAATGTTTACATCGGGTTTCTGCTAAACATTTCCAATCACAGCAGCGTGCTCTGCAGCCATGATGATGATGGAGGTGTTTTTACAACACGTGGGCGTCCAGCTTGATGTCTGAGAGGTCTTGGAGACGCCGGAGCTCCTCGCTGGCTGCCGTCCATATAAGTGCTCTTCAGACAATCAAACACGCTGCATCTCACTGCTCTTTAATTTACTCGGCGCATAGTTTCATCAGCTTCACGCTGTGTTTCATCAGCTCGGCCTTTCAAGAAATCTCCTTTCTGCTCGTGTCGTATGGCATTATTATTATTAGCATCAATTCTTTTGACCTGTTTTGAAACATTTCATTTGATTCAAGGAAACACAGCGTGAGTGTTTAGAGACTTTGAGATAAAGAAAGTTAGACAGCCAATCACAAGTATATACTTAAATATTAACTACCTTCAACACAAGTATGGACGTTAGAAATAAACTTTCCTCAACCTGAAAATAACAATGTGCAAAGTATTTACTAGGCCTATGAATTTCAGCTCAAGGCTCACAGTTTAAATCTAAGTTTGCCTGATTAAATGAAGAAAATGAATGTGAATCTTCTGCACTTTTACTTCTCTTGCTTGTTACGTGTCTTTGAGAAAAGCCTAGAAAATCTAGGAAAGCCTTTAATTGCAGCAGCATGTCGCTGTTTGCTCATTATAACATGAAAAGTTCCTCATTTTAAAGAGACCCTTTCCACAGCGACATGTTTTTCACGCCATTATGACCTTTTCTCTTCATTAGCGTGGACCAAATTATTCAGTTGTTTTCTCATAACTCATAACTTTATTTGGCTTTGACACAAAACTTTCCAGTTACTAGAATAATTCTTGTTACAGTGACAAACAGATTTAAATAATTTAAACGTTTGTCAGTATTATATTATTAGTCTTAGTTAGACTTTATTTTGAACGAGCAATCAGAAGGACCACACAACTGAGGAGGGGAGCATTGTGTAAGCATATTCAAATTAATAATTACATATATATCTTTTCTATTGTGGCTGATGCAGAGCACATTTTGTATTGTCTATGATTCGTTTCACGTTACAGCTGCAGTAGAAACAGTCATCCAGAGGTGGTGAGCTGTGAGAGGACGGTGTTGGGCTGCAGGCAGATGGGCGGGTGTGCGTTACCTCGGCCTATCACGGACACATTTGAAAGACCCGTTTGAAGCCAGCAGGAGTGGGAGATGAAAGTCCTGGCACAGCACACTTTGACATCATCAAAACACAACTCCCTCACAACACTCGGTGGCTCTAATGGCTGTGTTAAAAGGTACTTTTAAATACACAGATTTACAAGTGTCTGCTGGCGTGGTCCGTACGGTCTTTGTTCTGAACTGAACATGAATGAATTCTACATAATGAAACAGGAGAGCAGCCAGAGGAGACACAGCAGAGCTAAGTAACGATTATTTACCGAGGCTGAGCGAGTTCACGTCCAGGAAAAATGTTGGATCTGTTTTTCTGAGTTTCAAAGTGGTAAAAACACAAAATAAAGCCGTCTGAATTTAGACTTCTGTATCACCACTTTTAGAGATTTTTAAATAAATGTGACCTGATCCATCATTCTGAGTCACTTTGACCCAGAAACATATTTTGAGTTTTCTGCATGTCTGTGAAGAGGAGAGGCTCAATGGCGACACGACCATGATCAGAACATGTTTCTGGGTCAAAGTGACTCAAAATGTTGGAGCAGGTCACATATGAGGAAAGAACGATGGGAGGAAGGAAGGACGGGAAAGGAGGAATTAAAGGAGAAATAACTGAAAGGAAAGTAAAAAGGAAGAAGGAACAGAAAAATGGAAGAGGAAAGAAAGAAAGAAAGAAAGATGTAGCAGAGGTTGAGATATTCCCAAGTAAGCAGGATTCATCCTCTGAGGATCATGAGGTATGTTGGAGCAACACGAGTGATTCTGGATGTTTTACTGATTACACCCCTGCAGCAGCAAATGTTAAAAGCTTCCACCTTTCTGAGAGTTACCTGTAAAATATGAGTGAAACAGTGTGTGTACATGAGTGTGTGTGCGCGCGTATGAGCTGTCCTTAAGAGGAGACATGAGTCTTCCTTCCTCTGAAAAACAGCTTGTGACATTTGAGAGATAATTGACACTTCGTCCCCCCCCCCCATCCCTCGCAGCCTCGCTCCCCGCAGCCCTTCATTTTCCCAGGAGTGACCCCGCTTGCTCTGATGAAGTGCTCTTCACAAGGGTTGTCATCTGAAAGGTCAGATCCACAGAGCGAGCGAGGCATGAAAGAAACAAGATGGAGATCCCGCCATCCATCTCGCTGTCTGGATCAAGACACCAATCTGACCTTTCACAGTTTATCAGCCTCAACAAGCTCATCAAAGTGTACGTGGGAGCGGGCGTGTCGCCTGCTCGTCTGAGTTTGTGTATACAAGACAGATCAGCTATAAAGATTAATATTTATATGTTTGATATTTACATGCAACTACTCTGTTGTCTCAGTGGGTAAATTTAAAGTTATTGCAGTTTCAAAAATGCAGTGATTTATGATTTAGTCTCTAAACTTTCAGAAAAATCCCCAAAACTGAGGCTTCAAAATAAAAGCACTAATGCTGCTAACGTGTCTATTTACACATTTTATGCATGAGAAATCAATGCAACATTAAAGTACGTAAAACATTTATCACTGTGAGTTCTGCGTCCTTTGTTTTGCAGCAGCTCTAACTGCAACGTCACGTCATGATCTGATGATTTCAGCTGTTAAAGCATAAAATTTTCCTTTCGAGGCTTCCGCAGGACAAATGACCTCAAATTCAAGAACTCAACATAGTTTGAGACACAGATCACACGGGTTAATTATTATTTATGATGTGAATTTGCAGGTTTTTATGGAAGCTCAAAGACATCAAGAGAAAAGACATCTTCTAAACAAATAACATGAAAAATGAGCTTCATAATCATTCACTCCACTACAAGTACTACAAAGATCATTTCACCTGCTCGGGTAAAGCGTCGCCTGCTGTTGCTGCATTTTTCTGTAAGTTTGACCTCGTGCATGTGAAACACCTTTTCCATCAGCGATGAGAGCATCTGTTTTTTTGGTTTTTTTTGTGTTCTGATGAAATAAACTGAAATGATCTAATGAACAGGAAGCATCTGTTGCTTCAGCGTGTGTCCACGGTTGATGATTGTAAATAAACTGACTTTGACTTGAGGGCTACGAGAAAACGCCTCCCGCTCTTTGGCTGTGACGTGAGCAGTCAGTGCAGCAGATGTGGGCTTTACTTTCCTTGAATAACTATGAGGCAAGAAACACAAATCAGAGACTAAAATAAGAACAGAGTTTAGATTCACGGTGCAGCCTCCATTTTTACACTGTGGTATTAGTACTTTGATCTGAACTTCCTGGACCTTTAAGGCGGTGCATGGAGAAAACATCACCCTTCAGACGGAGATGAGGGGCTGAGATAAACGTGTAGTCTGTCTAACAACGATATTCCACAAGTTATACGACCTTTTTTTGTCATTAACCTCTCTTACACACACTGCACCGGAGCGGCATTGTTTCTTCTCTTCTGTCTGTTATTATTTTACTGTGGAGTGACAATAACAACGACATAAACACTCAATATTTCCCGAATGAGAGGTCAGTACCTCATCATACTGAAACCGGACACAATGGAGAGTCCTCTGACTCAAAGTTCAATGAGGACAAAAAAGGTAACTGGAAGGAAACACCTCCTGATGGATGACTGAACATAAGCAACAAGCTCAACCTGCTGGTTCAAAAGCCGGCTCAGTGATTGATCCGTTCATCTGTCTGAATGAATGATGGTGAGAAAGATTCAGAACGCTGACTGGAAAAACAAACATACAGCGGCTGCAGCTGGACTAGTTGGATGAAGTGTCCTGGTCGGTCGTGACAGACCAGTGTCAGTTTGCTGCTGTGTTCTTGCACAAAAGCAGAAATGTTATCAGAGTGAACTCCTGTCAGACGCATGATGAGCTTTCTGTTTGGTAATCGTCGCCTTTTTAAAGACGATGCGTCACCGATTTAAGTGTTGAAGTTTGTGAAAATGTCAGAAGAGTGAGTGATGACAAGACTTTCATCCTTTGACTGGATTATGAAAGTTTAAATCAGCCTTTTGAAGCTAAAATGCGTTTTCATGAAACATTTTTATCCTGATTGAGCTCCTGTTCTGATCTGAGTGGTTTAAAACGTTCATTTAAAGATAATTTCACCGTCTGAACAGATAAAACGTAACAGAACTTTTCTCAAATTAAACACAAATTTGATGAAAATGACTTTCTTTTCGTAAAAGAGCAGTAAAAGTGAAACTTTCCAGAAAAAAAACCTTCAGACGTTTGACTGAAAGTTGAGAACTGTTTTTCAAAGACTTGACGAAATGATTTCTTCTTCAGCCGCCGACGTTTTCAGCTTTCAGGTCTCAGCTTCCGGTCAAACACCGACTGACATCGGGAGACTTTTTGCCTCAAAAAGCAACGCGACAAAGTAAAAAGCGTGTGAAGAGTGTGAAGTAGAAGTTAAATGTTACTTTTTGTTCACCTGCAGAGTCACTGGCAGCTCCTGCACACAGTCTTGGCTCTCTATAGTGGGTCAGTCGTGCTGATGATAAATGATCAAACACTCACATCGATGGGAAGCCTTTAACCTCAGTGTGTCACCCTGAGAACTGAATAATCAGTAACTAACACGAAGAGTCACACAGCGAGTGCTCAAATCATGGATGCTAGCCGGCAGTCTGCGTACGTTTGAACCAAACGGATTGTTGTCAGTCAGAAAAACAGAAAAACTTCAAACTTGAAGTATATCAGACAAAATGAGCACAAAGTCTTAAAGCAGAAATCTCTCTTTAACTTCAACACCTGATCAGTCTCACGTCCAATCATTCAGTTGTTACGCTACAGATAACTCAGCAGCTGCTCTCAATGAAGCAGTTTTTCATTTACTCAAGTACTGCACTTAAGTTTTAGGTCCTTGTACTTCACTTCAGTACTTTCAGTACTCATTTTATGCTACTTTATACTCCAGCTCAACTACATTTCAAAGGTACTCCACGTTATTCAACATACACTCAATAAAGGTGCTAACTGAAGATGCCACAGAAAAACCGTCATCTTTTAAAGAACCAGTCCCGTCCACAAAAAACTTTATTCTTCAGAGCACCATTCATTCATGGTGTATAAAGGAACCATTTAATTCATCTGACGGTTATTTAAGGCACCAAATACGTTTTTCTGGACTTAACTGGTTCAGGAAAGAATCTCTTTCAAACGGCTCTGTTGTAAATTTTCATGGTTGGTTAAAATCTGAAATGATTACGTTGAAAAATCAAAACATGCACAGAGTTGTTGTCCATTTATTGACGTTCCTTTTTACTTCATTACAAACAAACAGTAAGAAGAAGTCGACCTGTGGTCAAAGAAAACATAAATTCATGCTCCATGTTTATTTGATCCGTGATTGTTTTTATTGATTTGTTTCCACGATCAGTCAGCCAATGAGCACAAACTACAGAGAGGTGTGGCTTTAGATTTCACACAGAGCTGCAATGATCATTTGATTAGTTATTTTCATAAGAGGTCTTGATAATCAATGAAGTGAATATGAACCAAAACGTCAAATATAATAATTCTTACATTATAAAACATTTAATATTCTAGACTCAGATTTCAGCATGTCTGCTTTGGATTTTACAGTTTTCTGATGTTTTATAGACCAAAATATTGAACGATTAACGATCATCGAGTAAAAATAATCTGCAGCCCTAATTTTAAAAATACACTGTATTATTGCTTTTGTCTTGAGCTTTTTCTCACTGATGCGACCAAAACAAACCACAGGGACAATAAAATAAAGGACGTGTTAAGAATTTTGAAAAGGTTTATTTCTTGTGCAATAATTTAGGCTTCCAGTATTTTAAAAAATATCATGTCTGTGACAAGCGACACACGTCTAAAATATACTGGTTATTTTTTTTTTTTACGTCTGTAGTCTGTAACAAAATGGACTGCCTTTAAATTCCCGTCAACATATTGCTCCAGTATTTTATAAGTAAAACAGAACACAGGTTACATTCCCTTTAACACCTACTGTATGAAGACAACGCTCACATATTATCATTATATATTAAAGAATGTGTCGTAGTAACATCGAATAAAGTGATGAAGGCTTTCTTAATCAAATACTGCTCTTTAAAACATCGTAGCTATTATTACAAAGTGAAGAGTGATCACCAAACTACAGCAGTCAGCACTACAGTGATGTAATTACATTACATCTAGAGTTAATGTAAAAACTGTGCACAAAATACAGTAGCTACCATTAGCAGTAGTAGTAGTATGGCACACATGAGCTAAATACTTAAGACAGCATTTAGAAAACATCTATCCAGATGTCAGATGTGATACTGTGGGAATCTGGACAGTGAGGGGCTTGGAGCCAGAGAGAGAGGAACTTTAATTAATCAAATCAAAAATATATGTTTGCACCAAATCACACACAGTTATATTAGATGTTTAAAACCTGAAGATTGACTTTAAAATCCGACATTAAAAACACGTCTGCTGCCAAATAAAGAATATTTTGTTCATTTCCAGGCGTCTCAAGTACAAGCTGACAAAAAAAAAAAAAGATGTGAACTTCAATCATTCCCTTCAATCATCTTCATTAGTTTACACGTGTCAGAGCGACCTCCTTCAGCGTACGTAGATGAGTACACGAAATGACAAACACCTTCTGTGAATTTATTTAAGAAGGTGGCAGCAGGACTCTGGCTCCAAGCCCGAGCTGGGGTTTGGGAATCTGTTTTTCTACCCTTCCTCCTCCGTCTCAGAGATCTTTCTATCAATGCAATATGCTCCTCTATGTGACTCTTTTTTTTTTTTTCATTAATCCAAGTCTGGACACACTCACAGCAACAGTGGATTACTGCAGGAGGAGAGTTTGTTCAGTTGGAGTCCTGCATCTCCGCCGCTGAAGCCTCTTCATCCACGCCGACATTCGATTGTTCCTCATCTGGAAAAAAACATGCAGATTCACTCGATTACTCTCCATTCTTTCAGATTACTTTGATTTCCTGTGAATGTTTCACAAAAACGAGGGACTGTGCGGGACATAAAGCTGAGTTTGATCTCTCTTCCAGGTCTAAGGCCTATGATCACTTTCTAATCCACAATGCAAATAAATTGATTTACAATAGAGTTAGTAAATGTTCAATAATGTTTCTTGGCTGTGCAGAGTCAGTGATTCGTGATTTCTGACCTGTGCAGGGCTGCTGCGAAGGTTGACGATGAAAAATCATCAATTCAATGAAACAATGGACGGACATACCAACTCTTAAACTATGCAACACAAATGTTTTTAAGCTTCATCACTCGTTTCTTTTTTTCCACTGAAACAATTTAAATGCAGAGTGCAAACAGTGACAACAACACATTTCACATACGACTGTCACTTGCAGTCTTGAGTCTTAAAGGGCTCCTGCACGCTCATACATTTTGATTAGTTTAGCATTATTATTATTATTTGTTGAAAATACAAGCTGCCAGCTGATTATTGGATTAAACTAAAATAAATCTATCTAGATAAAGCACAAATGTCTGAACTCAATTGGACTAATCTTCTCTAAAAGCTTTATTGGCCACAAACCTCCAGTTTTTATAGAAAATGCTGCTGCTCAGTTGCATTTCACAGCGTCAAGTGGTACATAGAGGCCGCATGAATGCTAATGAAGTCAATGAAAAGAGCCGACAGGTGCAGATCTGCACTGGTTCAGGTGAAAAATGTTTTCCCTCTAATGATTCAACCAAAGTGGAAAATTGGATTTATTCTAAGTCGTCTGACGTGAGCAGAGCCGGCGAATGATCAGACTGACTCAGTGTTACATACCATCACATTTCTCTGCAAAATATCAGACCACAGCACGTCTCGACAGCATCAGCCTGCTTTTGTAACTACAGGAAGACGTTACAGGAAATAACCTTTCACACTAAAGAGACTGTTGTGTGATCAGATCACACTTAAACTGGCTGAAGGAAGGACGCAGATCTGATTAGATCTAAATGAGCCAAAAGGAAACAGGTAACAGTCTGTGGCTTCAGACCAAAGAAAACACACTTTTGTCGACGTCCTCACCTGCGGTTTGTTTCTCTCTCTCGGTTTGGGCGTCCGGAGAGGTCGGCTCGTCCGGCGGCCAGCGGAGCTCGCCGCTCTCCACCTCGGCTCCATCCGTCGGCTCGACCACGATGGAGGGAAGCCTCTTGGACAACTTTGGATACCTTTCATGGGTATCTGGGAAGATCTGTTTGAAGCTTATGTAAGGTTGAACTGAAGGGTAGTCATATTTGGGAGGGCAAGAACATCATAACTCACAACGTGTGAATGAACAACAATGCGGTTAATCGGATTAGGAAAAGTGTGTGCATGAGATGAAGGATTAGCAGCCGGACTTATGAAGATGACTTCCCTGATTTGTTACTTTGATCTCCAACTTCAAATGTGCATGTGATGCTATCTCCTCTCTTTTCTAATCAAACTGTATCTGAAACTCTCTTGGCACATGATTGGTCTATTGAAGATGTATGAAACTATAAAACTTTATATGAAGGAGCTAAAAGCAGCCGAGCAAGGCGAGATTCTTCAGTGCTGGCTGCAGTGACTCCTACATCTCCTTCAAAAGGAGTGACTCCACCTAAAATAAGGTCTACAATTACCTTAAATACCCTCTATCAAGCTCTGAATCAGCCAATCCACAGGTGACATGTCAGAGGTACTTTATTATAGTGCAGAGCATGCAAACCTTGTCATTGTCATGATTACTACCCGACTGTAAAATATCAGTATGTGAGGGGTATTATACATGAAAGTTTTAAGTGATACTCATATAGCAGCACTGACAGTATATTATTCCTCGGCGTGGAAGTGTTTTTCTAATGGACAGCGGGAGCAGCTCCAAAAAGTCTGAATGTTTGAGCTTTATGGGGAAATAAGCAGAGTCCTCCGCTGGTTTATCAGTTTCCTCATGAAGTCTTCGTCCACACAGGGTGATGTTCGTTTAGTAAGTGGACGATAAAGTGGACGATAAAGCAGGGAATGATGTGATTGACAAGAGTTCACAAAACTCAGATCAAACTGTCAAACCAGGCGGTGGTGACCAAATCTGGATCCAGAATCTGTTACTGCATTGACCGTTTCTGTCCTCGATTGTTACTGTTCAGCTATAACGCCAAAAAAAAGTCTGTGATCAGACAGGTCACCATTTTTTTTTTGCTTGAAAACATCTCGCAGTACGTCACCCACCACCTCCACGCTTGTGTCCAAAAAAACAAAGATGGCAATGTCCATAATGCCAAACCAGCGGCCAGCGGCGCATATTTGTAGCTTCAAAACGGTGCTTCAGAAACCTGTGGGTGACATCACAGATACACTGTGCATTGTTTACTGTCGATGGCTGACTCTTGTCGGTGTTTGTGAATTGTGAATTTTGACTCACTTGTGGCTTCGTGCATGTTGACTCAGGTTATTTTCAGGACAAAAGAATCTACTGGACAAAACTTAGTGGAAACCTTTTTAGCCATCCAAGTTTCCTCTGACCTGTCCTGACTCCAATGGTAATCTGACCCCAACCTCTAAAACTTTAAAACCTAAAGCCCAGTTTTAAACTAGACACCTTCACGTCCTGACCTGGAAATCACTGAATCAACGATTCCTGGAAATGCAGTTTGTGGTTTTTCCATTTCACCAGAGAGAATGAGAGAGTTTCTTTCAGTTTCTTTCAGCACAGAGAGACAAACTAAACATCGAGCTGGGGCTAAAATGAAGCATGAAAGCGTTAAAGCATCTTTACACTTCACATAATGATGATACATGATGTTTAGAAAATAAATTGCACAGTAGTAGACAATAAGTCACTTGTCCTTTCAGCTCAGCTGGATAAGACAGGTAGCATTTACTCACAGCAGGGCCGAGTCCAGCTAATGATCTTAGTCGCATCAACCCACATTTTACTCTTGCTCATCACCCCTGTGACTCACTACTGTATGCTTTCTACTCGAATAAAACAGGTCTGGTTTAAAATAATCTAAACACACACATGCACACACACACGTTCACACACACCTGGAAGGATACTGTGTCCTGATCTGCTGCTGCTCCACCCCCACTGAAGTCCTCGGTACCTGGCTCCAGGGAGTTCATCACCTCAGTCATCCTGGAGGAAAACACATGCTAATGATCTGCTGGGGTGTTCTTTGGCTGATCTTAAACCATATTCCAATTACATAGTACAGCTCGATTACTCAACTCGCTTTTGGTACATCTACTTTGTTTTCCACTGTAACTAGTGCTTGGATAGTAACTCTTCAATGTAGGCCAAGCTGATGGTCAGAGCACCGTTGTTAGGAGACAACCAGGAAACAACCTACAAGAGCTGCAGCCTTTTTTCACTGACAAACTTCGCACCGCTCACATTCACTAATCTTTCTTTCTTTTGCTCACCCTGTTTGCACTTTGTCGTTTGACCCCGGCCGGGTCTTCCCGGCTGATGGTAGATTAAAAAATGCAGGTTTGTGCAGGATGTCTCATATCACGCAACCAATCAGCGGTGTGCAGTGTTTTCACATTTAGTATCAGCTCAGCTCGTTTTGAACCTCAACTGAGGTGGTATGAAAAAAGTACCAGGTACCAACCATGGAAGGCCAAAAAAACAGTGAGTAGCATCAAGTCGAGCCGTACTATGCGGCTGTTTGGCCCGACAATAATGGCCAAAGCTTCCAAACACACCTCAAAACGGCAGATGGTGGCTCAACAACAAACCAACAGTTGGCTGTCAGCTTGATGTATCGAGGGGGGGGGCAGCGGAAACAAGTTGTGAGCACAACATTGACATATCGTCACCTTTTTATATGAGTTATGGATGAACATTTTTAATTTGAAGTCATGTTTGTGTCACCTGATGTATCTAAGTGAACTTTTCACTGTCTTTGAACTCCATTTTTGGTCTCCACCACCTCCTGAGGAAAATATCTGACTCTTTAGCTGTGAAAATGCTTCACTATGCTCACCAGCTAGTCTCTAACTGTGTCTGTCTGCTGTTTGTGGCTGAGCAGGTAGTGTGCTGTGGCCTTTATAGAGCTTTTTCTCTGAAAAGCAGAATCAGAGTGACCCAAACAGTAAAGTTGTAGGCCGGACAGATAAATGAGTTGAAACTCTCCGTAAGGAGAAGATATTTCGCTACAAGCACCCACACTGTTATTATAAAATATCGTCTACAGCTGCTTTAACCAATGTTATGACACCGTGGCATCCTTCACCTCCGCCTCATCCATAATTGTCTTAAATCATGACACCTGGTTGTGCATTATCTAAAATAACCTGAAAGCAGAATAACGTTGGACTTCTACAATCATTGTCTCTTTAAAATCCAGCCAGTCTTCTGCTCCCTCGGTGAAAGGCAGTCTTTACATGTGACAAGTTATCAGAAACACCACTTTCCATACAATCACACCGGCAGTTGCTTGTTGCCATGGGGACGAGCGATTGAGATTGTATGCCTCTGATTGTCTGAATAGTGCACTTTGCTTTGAGCTGCACGAGGCCGAGAGCTGATTTGGGGGTATTCATGTGTGCCGTTACGCAGCAATTACCACCGTCAGGACGGGGCCGCGTTGTTGTCGTGAGACTTCTCTCTGTGAAACCTGGAATCGCTTCTGCCCTTCATCATCACAGCGGCGAGACAATACAGCCTTTATTCCTCATCAGAGGCTCATATTGTTCCTCTGGAGAGAATCTGTGCGGTCACTCCAGCCGGTCTCATGTCCGTTTTTTCTTTTTTGAAGGTAGCAGCTGAAGAGGCCCGTGGAGCCTTGCACATGACTCCAGTCTGATCTTGTTTCTGAGAAGTGCATTCATTCTGGCGTGATGTGAAGCGTAACAGACACAAGAATTTAAATGTTGATGCCAGGCGTGACGCTTCTGTCGTGCTTTTCTTTTTTTTCCCCCTCCAGCTGAATAATAATTTCTTATTTGAGCCATTAGGTCTGAACAAGGTTACCCATGTGTTAATGCCTGCATGTTTACCGTGCAGGAAGCTGCTTCACGTCTGCCTCAACAGAGAAATGAAGTGTTAAGAAAATTTACATTTTTAGCTGTCAAAGCAGCGAGTGCTTCAACTGGTGGCTCAAATGAGGAAAACCTGAATTAAAATATGTCAAATCTTTGAGTTGAATTCAGCAGAGGGTAAAAATTTATGCTGGAGATTTATTTTGTTTTGGATTGTGAAGATTTCATGGTTGCTGACTTCAAATATTTTGTTAATTAAGGCAGTAAATCAATGTTTTTAAACCAAGCGGCAACCTCCGATATGAAGCCAATGTGGAAGTGTAAATCCTGTAATGTCCACTTGAGGCTGGCTCCAGAAGTCACTGTGTTAAAATGAACTACAAATATTAAAGGTGCTCTGTGGAGTTTTTATGTAGACAAACATTTGAACTTGTGCATTAATAACATCCATGATAGCTTCCCGTCTCTTCTTCTTCATTGCATTTGTTGTCGTCACTGCAACAGTACGGGGACCCACACGTGAAACGTGATGATTACACAAGGGCCAACAGACCCTTCTAAATGTTACACACCGGACCTTTAAGCATCTGTTGGAGCTACAACTAACAACTGTTTCCATTACTGTTTAATGTGTCACTCAAAACTGATGGCAGATAGCAGTCACGAGTAATAAGAACCCAGAGCTGGAGAAAGTATTCAGATGATTCACCGAGGTGACAGCAGACATACCGCTACGTAAAAATACAAATGAAGTACTGCATTAAAAATCAGACTCTAGTAAAAGTAACCACGTATTCCCAAAGTATCAAAAGTGAAAGTACTCATTATGCAGCAGAGTGACCATCAGAGTGTTATTATTATGTATCTTTGGGATTATTATTACTGATGCAATACTGTGTAATCTAAATTGTCACGTTGTAGCTGTGTATATACTGTTGGGGAGATTAATCTATGAAAAGCATCGTGTTATAAACGCATCTTGTGTTTTGATGATAAATCTTAATGTGCAAAAGAAATAGCAACTGCAGCTGGGTGAGGTAGTAGTAGTACTTCAAGTACAGCACTAGAGTAACTGTACTTTATATTCCATCACAGCAAGAATCCAACACAATTTTTTGTTATTAAAACTATCAAAAGCTGAAGTGTATTGAATTTATAATGGCAGAATATAATCTGACATTTTACAAGAGTTATGTTCTTAATAAAAATCACTTACTTCTATGTTGAGTGACTAACTGATTAATAAACATTTTTTATTAATGTCTGTTGAATAAATCTTGTGATAAAATAGTGATAAAATAACTGGAGCTGAAACGACTAGTTGATTAATATATTAGTCAAACGACAGAAAATGAATGTTAAAAACACGTCCAGTTCTCAGCTGTGTGGATTTTTATTGTTGGATTGACAATAATCTGAATATTTTGGGGATTTTGGCTGTTTGTCGGATTAACATTTGAGGACATCGTGTTCAGGAAACTTTAACAGGCATTTTGCATTTTGCACTATTTCATAGACTGATAAACAATTGGCCCATTAACACAGTAATGAAAAGAGCAACCGCACAAGCCAAAACTCACAGGAGCACCTTGATGCACTGCTGATGTCGAAGCCAAATACTCGTGTTTTATTAAAAAAATTCCACTTGAAACACACTTAAATCTTCAGAAAATAATTATGCTTTCAGACACTGTCTCATCGTGCATCCTCACTGTTTGCTTTTCACATGAAAGATGTGACCTCAGGGATTAAAATTCCTCCTCTCTGCTGTCCATCACGAGCTTCTTCATCACGGTGGACACTGTCCAGTTAAAGGAGAAGTGGACGTTCCCAAAAAATTTCACTCCTCCAGGAATGTCAGTTTGATTCCACTATGTCATCTCTTTTTTTTTTTTAGATATAGGATATTTATGGGATGTTTCTAGGATGACCGCTCTCCTCCCCCGTCCTCTTATCGCAACAGCTGCAAATATTTTTCCCATTTTTTTGCTACTAAATCACAGCCAGCAGCAACACCACCTACTCAAATGCAGCTTTCCATAGATAAATAAAGTTTTTTACAGCTCAAGGACGTGAAGAAAAAAAATTCAACCCATGGCCAAATATAGAAATATTCCTCTTAAGCCTTCTGAAATATTTCCCTGCTCTGTGTTTGTTGCCCTAATTCACATTTCCTGTTCTATTTCTAAACTTAGTTTTGATATATTGGCATCATATTGTGTCAGTAAATGTCTGCACAGCTTTGGAGCGCAGCTTTTTACCTGCTTGGCACACAACAGGTAGCTGCTTCTTTACTGCAGGTAACAGATACTAATAATAGATTTAAATACCGGTGTATAAAACACAGCTTCTGCTACACCTACACTTCAACACAGGCTTGATTTGTGCCCACACATTGAGCACCACCAGAGCAGAAAAAAAAAAATCCACAAGGTGAAGCAGGTTTAAAAAAAAAAAAACCTCTAAGGTGCACTTTAAAAGATTAAACTCATCAGCCACTCAGGTACTTTTATAAAAATGAATAAAATCAGTAAGTTCAGAGTTTGAAATAAAAGAAATATTTGTCTCATCTGTCTCCAGAGTGCTTCAAATAAAAGCTCCGTACCTGTCTGCGGGCTGATCCAGTGTCTCAGAGCAGGAAGGTCTCCGTCCTCCGCTGCTTCATCACACTGCTGCTGTTGCTGCTGATGCTGCTGAGGATGATGATGGTGCTGATGATGAGGATGAGGATGATGATGATGATGATGATGATGGTGGTGATGATGATGTGGGCGACAGGCGTCGAGGCGCGCGAGGTTCCCAGTGAAGTTCGCCGCTCGCGTTAAAGTGTTCAGAGCGTGCGCAGTGGAGCGGGACCGGCGCTGCTTTCAAGGACAGTCGGAAAGACCAAAGACCTCCTTAGATTAGTGTGAAATTCTTGATAATAGTCCCCATGTTGATAAAATATAAAGTGATACACCACTGGATGATATATTTTCCACCATGTTTTATCCAAGTTTGGCCTGCTTTGTACTTTAGATTGGCCTACACAGATGCAAACCTTTCTTTACATAAATGTAGCCGACTATTCTTCATGTTCTGTTAAGTTGAAAATGACTTATCCTGTCAGAACACACACACACACACACACACACACACACACACACACACACTGGTATAAATATATGTACAGCTAAAGCTCAAGGAGTCTGACAGGTAAACATAAAGATCAGTGTTGTAATACTTGAAATCGGTCTCAAGACCACTTTTTAAAGATCTTGGTCTCATCTCTGAGGACTTAGTTTAACACCGGTCAAGACCACAACTGTGGTGAAATCACAAAATTGCCCATGCATTGTCTGATTTATTAGCCAAATCTTCTGGAAAAAATTGATGGAGTGACTCATTGTAGCAACCTTCATCCAAAGAGTTTACATGAATATTAACTGCATAAGCATGCCACATACTGTCTGGTCTTGGTCAACACTTGGTCTTAGTTTAGTTTAGTTGGTCTTTAACACAACAACACGGATAAATAAAGACACATATACAAAAATATATATATATACATGTAAAATATATATATATATATATATATATATATATATATATATATATATATATATATATATATATATATATATATATGTCTCATCTGTCTCCAGAGTGCTTCAAGTTCTGCTGAGTGAGATGTAAATGAATCCATCAGTCACAAGTCATCAGAAAACTCGCCAAAATTGATCGATTATTGTTGAAGTTGTAGTTTCCGAGGTGCACCTGAATGCAGCATCAAATCAGCGGTGAACCGTTGATGATTTTAAATGTGCTAATGTTGTTAGCGGTTAGCTCCCCTCGACAGGTAACTCATCAGACGTCACAAAGGTGAATTTACACCTTTACACACGAGGGTGTCGTCTCTTTTTAGAGGTTTATTTTGCGTTAAAACATGTAAGTAAAGTTAAGGAGGGGGTCTGTGTTGTTAACTATCAAACATATAACAAGGAAAAAGCTAACATTTGACCAGTTTAACGCTCGCATGGAGGTTTCACCGTGTGTTATCCAGATATTTATATTTATTTAACCGTTTATCACAACACAGTGAGAGTAAGTACAAGTATATTTATAAGCTGTGTCTCCCTCTAGCGTACACATATATTCATGTTTCATATCACCTGTGTGCTTTTGAAGATGCAATACGCTGAATAATGTCTTAATAATGTAATGTAATGTCATTTTTAGCTCTTTTCTGGTAACACACACTGATATTCACACTTTGAGCATTTCATATCTGAGACACAACTTTGACCAAATGTGATGAAACAGGACACACACTCACAGGTTAACTCATAACTCACATCACCAGCCACAGGTTTGCTTGTAATAATATTTATTTATTGTATATAACTTTGCAAACATGTAGAGTTATATTTCAAAGAGGAGCGGTAATCAAATAAAACTCCAGAGATCATTAAAAGCTATTTACACAGCCAGTTTTAATATTCCCACTTTGTACAGTGATATTGAAAGAGAACGTACTGTTTAAATATATTTTTACTCTAGCAAATTAGGTTGTAAGCAAAAATATTAATAAAAAATATAGTTGCAGCAGTACACTTGCTGTGTTCGATCGTAAGCATGTCATGTCAGCTTTGCATTGCTCTTGTTTCTTTACATTTCAGCTACGGCGACAGCTATATATATTTTAGTGATACACGTACATATACATTTTTCTGTCATATACTGCACTATCGTTTTGAAGGTGTTCTCTACTGTCGACTTTACAGTGAAATTATTGTAAACATATTTTGGAATGTCAGTAACATTGATCGATATTTGCAACAGTCTCGTTCAGATCAGCTGTTTGTTTTGTTTTTTTTAAAAAAAATCATATGCACTGGTGATTATCATTCGACAAATAAGAGCACAGGTAAGTTGGATCAGTGTTGTACATTTAAAAACTATCAAACCACAAAGATATTATAAGTTTTGATAAGCAAAAGACATGGCTTACTTTAGTTCTGTACCATAATAAGCAAAGATATTTGGTGCAGCCCTGTCACTATTTGCAGTAAGGGCACTCAGTTACAGAGCCTATGAACAACTTAATGACATCGTCAATGTGAAATACATCAATCCATTACTTTACAGGCCAGCAACATGCAACCAGAGATTGAAGCACCAGTTAACACCTCATCGCTGATAAAATCATCCCTGTGATCGGTAAGTTAAGCTTGCTAATGATCTTTTCCAGTTGTCAACCTGTTCTCTATCTCATCCCTCTGTCACACGACGGTGAAACTCAGAACCAACCAGAGGCTAGGCAATGAGGGATTGTATCTTTAGAGAGAGTTTAGATCAAGTTATTTCACTTCTCAGCTCCGTCAAAGAACCTCATTTTGTCCGAGTGCACAGAGTCCCTCAGTCGTTGAATGGATGAAGCTGTCTCACCCGAGATGGGCTCAGAAGAGTCAAACATACGTGTAATTTGTTTAGTTATAACAATGGTTTCTTTGCTTTCACTTATTTCACTTGATATTTCCCTAACTGAATGCCTCTCAAAAATCGTTCTCTTGCCACCGTGTGACTCCTCAACAGTCCATGACGAAGCTTCATTAGCCTCTGATTTTAGGAGAGGGCCTTCAGCTGATTGGACTTGGATAGCAGTTAGTAGCTTGGCATGCTGTGCCTCTGGGGTTGCTTGTATGTTTGATGTAATGACATGTATTTTTCCAGATTCCAGTCTGAGCGTGTCTTCCGATGAAGATGAAACTCCAGATGACAGAATGGTAATTTTCTCAGGTAAGTTGGGCTCGACTGAGATCAGCTCAGTCCTTGTAGTGGAAGTAATGATGTTACTGTGCATCTCTCCAAGTCCTAAAGCAGTGCTAGGACCAGAATATTTGACAGTTACCTTGGTGGGAGAAGATAAGGACAGGCCAACATGCTCACTTGTCATTGCAGAGCTAATATCAGCAAAGGCGTCTGATGACTGGACAGAACAGGTGGGGCTTAGTTCCTCATCCACTGTTTCTCCTGCTGGGCTCTTTTCATCTTTGTGGTCATCTTTTTCAGAACTCTTGGCAGGTTCTGATGGGGAGGACAGTCCAAACTTTGGGAATTTAAACCAACCTGTCCTCTCAGGGCTTTTGGTCGTATCTTGCTTGGTATTTGTTTCTTTTTCCTTCGGCTCTAACTGCTTTCCACTGGGTTCATCTGTCTCTTTAACTTCCTTTGAGGTTTCAAGGTTTTCGTCTGTTTTTGGAACATCAAATTCAACATCAATAGTCTTGAGGATCTCACCAAATGATGTCAGACTCGTTTTTTGTGATTTACTTTCTCCTTTCAACTCAACTTCCATTTCCAGCTCATCTTCTTTGCATTCAGTCTCAACAGGGACATATTCACCTTCTGGTTTAGTTTTTGAGAAACTCAGCCTCGGCATTTTAAATGATGGTAGTTTGAATTTACTTGGAGAGCCAAGACCCTCAGTCTCAATCTTTGGCGTATCAGCGTCTGCTGCTTTGGACACATCTGTTTTAATATCAACAATTGGACTTTTGATGTTGATGACATTAACATCCTCCTTAAGTTTAGTTCCATCAGTTTCAACTAATTTGTCTGAATCAGGTGCCTTTACGGTGACATCATACGTAGCACCTCCAAATTTCGGCAATTTCATTGTTGGCATTTTAAATTTTAATGGTGATCCTCCAACATCTTTTAACTTAGCTTCAGTCTCAGAAGCTTTAATTTCCACATCAGCTGAAGATTTGACTTCAATTTCAGGAAGTTTGACGTCCGCTTTAACTTCTGGCAGGGTTATGCCTACATCTTTCTGTGACGGACTTAAATCGCCTTCAGCTCCTTTCACTTTTGGAAGTGTAATGCCGAACTTTGGCAATTTAAACTTGTTTCCTTGCTCATCATGTTCAGCTTCAAGCTTTGGAGCTTTAACTTCTATTTCAGGTTGTTTGACTATCACTTCTCCCTCTGGAAGAGAAACGTCAACACGTGAAAGGTCAGCACTGACTTCAGGTTCTTTCATACTTGACTTTGAAAAAGAAAATCTGGGCAGTGAAAATTTAGCTTTTTTCAAGTTTGCATCAAGTTCTGCAGCAGGTGGCTCTTCCATTGAAATTGCCCCGGAAGGTCCTTGGACTTCAGCATCTGGTAGACAGACTTCTGCTTTGACCTCTGGTGACGTAACATCAACTTTGGGTGTTTCAAGGTTTACATCAACATCTGGGGCTTTACCACCTGTCTTTGAAAATGAAAATTTAGGGAATGTCCAGTTTGGTCGTTTCACTTTGGCTTCAACCTCAACTGTTGGTGCATCTGGTACTGAAATGGCACCTTCAGATTCTTTGACTTGAACATCTGGAAGTTGAACTTCAGCTTTGGCTTCTGGGAGTGTGACATCTACATCTTTCTTTGACAAGCTCAAATCAATTTCAGGCCCTTTAACTTTGGGCATTGAGATGGCCAAATTTGGCATTTTAAACTTGCTTCCTGATCCTTCAAGTTCACTTCCTTTAGCTTTCACATCTACAGATAGGCCTTCTGTGTCAATGCTGGGTGCTGTGACATCGACTTTAGCTCCCTTTGCTCCATCAATATTAATGTCTTTGTCTACGTCAGGTACTTCCACACTGACCTTTGGAGTCGCAGCTCCAAATTTGGGTAATGTGAATGTGGGCATTTTAAGTTTTGATGGTGATCCTTCAAGAGTTCCTGCTTGAGCTTTATATTCAGGACCTTTAATTTCCACTTTGGCAGATGATTTTACATCTGGAAGTTGAACTTCAGCTTTGGCTTCTGGGAGTGTGACATCCACATCTTTCTTTGATAACTTCAAATCAATTTCAGGCCCTTTTACTTTTGGCATTGAGATGCCAAACTTTGGCATTTTAAACTTGCTTCCCTGCCCATCTAATTCGACATCCCCTTCTGGTGACTTAAGTTCGACCTCTGGTTGTTTGACTTCCACTTTTCCTTCTGGAAGGGACACATCAACGTCTGGCAGGCTAACATCAACTTCATGCTCTTTTGTACTTTGTTTTGAAAATGAAAATTTGGGTAATGAAAACCTTGGCTTTTTCATCTTGGCATCACCCTCAGTCACTGGTGCCGGTTGTACTGAAATTGCTGCCACAGGCTCTTTGATTTCAACATCAGGAAGTTTGACCTCAGCTTTTGTTTTTGGTAATTTTAAATCAGCTCCATCCACTTCAATGTCCACATCAGGTCCTTCCACACTGACTTGTGGAGTAGCAGCTCCAAATTTGGGTAATTTGAATGTTGGCATTTTAAATTTTGATGGTGATCCTTCAATATTACTGGCCTGAACATCAGTTCCTGGAGCTTTAATTTCCATTTTGGCAGACTCTTTTAGTTCGACATCAGGGAGTTGAACTTCAGCTCTGGCTTCTGGTAGTGTCACATCTACATCCTTCTTTGATAAGCTTAAATCAATATCAGGCCCTTTAACTTGAGGCACAGAAAATCCAAGACTTGGCATTTTGAATTTGCTTCCCTTTCCTTCATATTCTGTTCCAGTAGTTTTGATATCAATTGATGGACCTTCAGTGTCAATGCTGGGTGCTGCAATCTCAACTCTGAGAACCTCTTCAGGTATTTTCATGTCAGCTCCATCGATTTTAACATCTTTGTCTACATCGGGCACTTCAATGGTGGCACTTGGAGAACCAATTCCAAATTTTGGTAATTTGAATGTCGGCATCTTGAATTTTGATGGTGATCCATCTGTATCCTTTGTCCCAACCTTGATATCAGGAGCTTTGATTTCCACTTCAGCAGATGGTTCTTTCAGTTCAACATCGGGGAGTTTAACTTCAGCTTTGGCCTCAGGTAGTGTCACATCTACATCTTTCTTTGACAAACTTAAATCGATGTCAGGCCCTGTTATCTTTGGCATTGTGATTCCAAATTTTGGCATTTTAAACTTGCTTCCTGATCCTTCAAGTTCACCTCCTTTAGCTTTCACATCTACAGATAGTCCTTCTGTGTCAATGCTGGGTGCTGTGACATCCACTTTCACTCCATCTTTAGCTACTTCCAACTTTGCTCCATCAATGTTAATGTCTTTGTCCACATCAGGTATTTCTACACTGACCTTTGGAGTAGCAGCTCCAAATTTGGGTAGTGTGAATGTTGGCATTTTAAGTTTTGATGGTGATCCTTCAAGAGTTCCTGCTTGAGCTTTAATCTCAGGACCTTTAATTTCCACTTTGGTAGACGGCTGTTTGATTTTAACATCCGGAAGTTGAACTTCAGCTTTGGCTTCTGGGAGTGTCACATCTACACCTTTCTTTGACAAACTTAAATCGATGTCAGGCCCTGTTATCTTTGGCATTGTGATTCCAAACTTTGGCATTTTAAACTTGCTTCCCTGCCCATCTAATTCAACATCAACTTCTGGTGACTTAAGTTCAACCTCCGGTTGTTTGACCTCCACATTTCCTTCTGGAAGAGACACATCAACGTCTGGCAGGCTAACATCAACTCCAGTCTCTTTTGTACCTTGTTTTGAAAATGAAAATTTGGGTAATGAAAATCTTGGCTTTTTCATCTTGGCATCACCCTCAGTCACTGGTGCTGGTTGTACTGAAATTGCTGCCACAGGCTCTTTGATTTCGACATCAGGAAGTTTGACCTCAGCTTTTGTTTTTGGTAGTTTTATATCAGCTCCATCCACTTTAATGTCCACATCAGGTCCTTCCATACTGACATGTGGAGTAGCAGCTCCAAATTTAGGTAATTTGAATGTTGGCATTTTAAATTTTGATGGTGATCCTTCAATATTACTGGCCTGAACATCAATTTCTGGAGCTTTAATTTCCATTTTGGCAGAGGACTCTTTTAGTTCAACATCAGGGAGTTGAACTTCAGCTCTGGCTTCTGGTAGTGTCATATCTACATCCTTCTTTGATAAGCTTAAATCAATATCAGGCCCTTTGATTTGAGGCACAGAAAACCCAAGACTTGGCATTTTGAATTTGCTTCCTTTTCCTTCATATTCTGTTCCAGTAGTTTTGATATCTATTGATGGACCTTCAGTGTCAATGCTGGGTGCTGCAATCTCAACTCTGAGAACCTCTTCAGGTATTTTCATGTCATCTCCATCGATTTTAACATCTTTGTCTACATCAGGCACTTCTACAATGGCACTTGGAGAACCAATTCCAAATTTGGGGAATTTGAATGTCGGCATCTTAAATTTTGATGGTGATCCATCTGTATCTTTCATCTCAACCTTGATATCAGGAGATTTGATTTCCACTTCAGCAGAAGGCTGTTTCAGTTCAACATCAGGAAGTTTAACTTCAGCTTTGGCTTCTGGGAGTGTGACATCTACATCTTTCTTTGACAAACTCAAATCAATTTCAGGTCCTTTAACTTTGGGCATCGAGATACCAAACTTTGGCATTTTAAACTTGCTTCCTGATCCTTTAAGTTCACTTCCTTTAGCTTTCACATCTACAGATAGGCCTTCTGTGTCAATGCTGGGTGCTGTGATATCTACTTTAGCTCCTTCTTTTGGTACTTCCAGTTTTGCTCCATCAATGTTAATGTCCACATCGGGTACTTCACCACTGACTTTTGGAGTAGCAGTTCCAAATTTGGGTAATGTGAAAGTTGGCATTTTAAGTTTTGATGGTGATCCTTCAAGAGTTCCTGTTTGAGTTTCTATCTCAGGAGCTTTAATTTCCACTTTGGCAGGTGATTGTTTTAGTTTAACATCCGGAAGTTTAACTTCAGCTTTGGCTTCTGGGAGTTTAACATCTACATCTTTCTTTGATAAGCTCAAATCAATTTCAGGTCCTTTAACTTTGGGCATTGAGATGCCAAATTTTGGCATTTTAAATTTGCTTCCTGATCCTTGAAGTTCACTTCCTTTAGCTTTCACATCTGCAGATAGTCCTTCTGTGTCAATGCTGGGTGCTGTGATATCCACTTTAGCTCCCTCTTTTGGTACTTCCAGTTTTGCTCCATCAATGTTAATGTCCACATCAGGTACTTCACCACTGACCTTTGGAGTAGTTGTTCCAAATTTGGGTAGTGTGAATGTTGGCATTTTAAGTTTTGATGGTGATCCTTCAAGAGTTCCTGCTTGAGCTTTAATCTCAGGACCTTTAATTTCCACTTTGGTAGATGGCTGTTTGATTTTAACATCTGGAAGTTGAACTTCAGCTTTGGCTTCTGGGAGTGTCACATCTACATCTTTCTTTGATAAACTCAAATCAATTTCAGGCCCTTTTATTTTTGGCATTGAAATGCCAAACTTTGGCATTTTAAACTTGCTTCCCTGCCCATCTAATTCGACATCCCCTTCTGGTGACTTAAGTTCGACCTCTGGTTGTTTGACTTCCACTTTTCCTTCTGGAAGGGACACATCAACGTCTGGCAGGCTAACATCAACTCCAGGCTCTTTTGTACCTTGTTTTGAAAATGAAAATTTGGGTAATGAAAACCTTGGCTTTTTCATCTTGGCATCACCCTCAATCACTGGTGCTGGTGGAACTGAAATTGCAGCCACAGGCTCTTTGATTTCAACATCAGGAAGTTTGACCTCAGCTTTTGTTTTTGGTAATTTTAAATCGGCTCCATCCACTTTAATATCCACATCAGGCCCTTCCACACTGACTTGTGGAGTAGCAGCTCCAAATTTGGGTAATTTGAATGTTGGCATTTTAAATTTTGATGGTGACCCTTCAATATTACTGGCCTGAAAATCAATTCCTGGAGCTTTAATTTCCATTTTGGCAGAGGACTCTTTTAGTTCGACATCAGGGAGTTGAACTTCAGCTCTGGCTTCTGGTAGTGTCACATCTACATCCTTCTTTGATAAGCTTAAATCAATATCAGGCCCTTTGACTTGAGGCACAGAAAAACCAAGACTTGGCATTTTGAATTTGCTTCCTTTTCCTTCATATTCTGTTCCAGTAGTTTTGATATCAATTGATGGACCTTCAGTGTCAATGCTGGGTGCTGCAATCTCAACTCTGAGAACCTCTTCAGGTATTTTCATGTCAGCTCCATCGATTTTAACATCTTTGTCTACATCGGGCACTTCAATGGTGGCACTTGGAGAACCAATTCCAAATTTTGGTAATTTGAATGTCGGCATCTTGAATTTTGATGGTGATCCATCTGTATCCTTTGTCCCAACCTTGATATCAGGAGCTTTGATTTCCACTTCAGCAGATGGTTCTTTCAGTTCAACATCGGGGAGTTTAACTTCAGCTTTGGCCCCAGGTAGTGTCACATCTACATCTTTCTTTGACAAACTTAAATCGATGTCAGGCCCTGTTATCTTTGGCATTGTGATTCCAAACTTTGGCATTTTAAACTTTCTTCCTTGCCCATCAATTTCTGTTTCACACTCTGGCAGGTTTACATCCACTTCCCCTCCTTTGACTTCTACCTTTCCCTCTGGAATTGCAGCATCCACATCTGGAAGACTGACATCAACTTCTGGGGACTTAATACTTGGTTTTGAAAAAGAAAATCTTGGCAGTGAAAATTTTGGCTTTTTCACTTTTGTATCTACCTCAACATCTGGCTGTAGGTCTACCACAACACCACCTGAAGGTTCTTTGACTTCCAACTCTGGCAGATGGACCTGTGCTTTAACTTCTGGTACATCAATATCTGTGTGTGGCACAGATATTTGCATGTCAGCTCCATCAATTTTGATTCCTTTGTCAATGTCAGATACTTCAACACTGACACTTTTGTCTACATCGGGCACTTCCATGGTGGCAGTTGGAGAACCAATTCCAAATTTTGGTAATTTGAATGTTGGCATCTTAAATTTTGATGGCGATCCATCTGTATCCTTTGTCCGAACCTTGATATCAGGAGCTTTGATTTCCATTTCAGCAGATGGTTCTTTCAGTTCAACATCAGGGAGTTTAACTTCAGCTTTGGCCTCAGGCAGTGTCACATCTACATCTTTCTTTGACAAACTTAAATCGATGTCAGGCCCTGTTATCTTTGGCATTGTGATTCCAAACTTTGGCATTTTAAACTTTCTTCCTTGCCCATCAATTTCTGCTTCACACTCTGGCAGGTTTACATCCACTTCCCCTCCTTTGACTTCTACCTTTCCCTCTGGAATTGCAGCATTCACATCTGGAAGACTGACATCAACTTCTGGGGACTTAATACTTGGTTTTGAAAAAGAAAATCTTGGCAGTGAAAATTTTGGCTTTTTCACTTTTGTATCTACCTCAACATCTGGCTGTAGGTCTACCACAACACCACCTGAAGGTTCTTTGACTTCCAATTCTGGCAGATGGACCTGTGCTTTAACTTCTGGTACATCAATATCTGTGTGTGGCACAGATATTTGCATGTCAGCTCCATCAATTTTGATTTCTTTGTCTACATCAGGTACTTCAACACTGACATTTGGAGTTGCAACTCCAAATTTGGGAAATTTGAATGATGGCATTTTAAATTTTGATGGTGATCCTTTCTGACCTAACTGAGCTTCTGTCTCAGGAGCGTTAATTTCCACTTTAACAGAAGGTTCCTTTAGTTTAACATCAGGGAGTTTCACCTCTGCCTTGGCTTCTGGAAGTGTCACATCCATATCTTTTTTTGAGAAGCTTAAATCAATTTCAGGCCCTTTTACCTTTGGCATTGACATTCCAAACTTTGGCATTTTAAATTTGCTTCCTTGGCCATCAATTTCTGTCTCACACACTGGTGGTTTTATATCCATAGCAATTTTAGGAGCATCTGGGATTTCAACTTCAGCTTTAGCCTCTGGGAGTGTCACTTCTACATCTTTCTTTGAGAAGCTTAAATCAATTTCAGGCCCTTTTACTTTTGGCATTGTGATTCCAAACTGTGGCATTTTAAATTTGCTTCCTTGCCCATCAATTTCTGTCTCACACACTGGTGGTTTCATATCCATAGCAATTTTAGGAGCTTCTGGGAGTTCAACCTCAGCTTTAGCCTCTGGGAGTGTCACATCTACATCTTTTTTTGAGAAGCTCAAATCAATTTCAGGCCCTTTTACTTTTGGCATTGAGATCCCAAACTTTGGCATTTTAAACTTGCTTCCTTGCCCATCAATTTCTGCCTCACACTCTGGTGGTGTCATATGCATGGACATTTTAGGAGCATCTGGGAGTATGACCTCAGCTCTAGATTCTGGTAGTGTCACATCTACATTTTTCTTTGAGAAACCTAAATCAATTTCAGGTCCTTTTGGCATTGTAATTCCAAACTTTGGCATTTTGAACTTGCCTCCATGTCCATCAAGTTCAATGTCAGCCTGCAAAGGTTTGATTTGCACTTCAGGCTTTTTAATTTCTGCCTTTGCCTCTGGAATCAGAACTTCTGCTTTTCCAAGACTGACATCAATTTTAGGGGCATCTAGAAGATTGATATCAGCTTTTGTCTCTGGTAATTTTACATCTACATCCTTCTTTGATAAGCTTAAATCAAATTCCGGCCCTTTTACTTTTGGCATTTTGACTCCAAACTTTGGTAATTTAAACCTCCCACCATGACCATCCATTTCTGCTTCACTCTCTAGTGGTTTCATTTCAACAGCAATTTTAGGGGCCTCTGGAAGTTGGATTTCAGCTTTACTCTCTGGAACTTCAATCTTAGCATCTGGAATTGAAACATCTACTTTTCCAAGATCAACCTCTGGAAGTTTGACATCAGCTTTAGCCTCTGGTAATGTGACATCTGGGTCTTTCTTTGATAGGCTTACATCAATTTTAGGTCCTTTCACCTTTGGCATAGAGAAACCAAGATGTGGCATTTTAAACTTGCTTCCTTTTCCGTCCTGTTCAGTTCCTGTAGTTTTCATATCTATTGAAGGGCACTCAATGTCAATGTTGGGTGCTGCAATGTTAAGCACACACTCCTCTTCTGGGATATTAATGTCAGCTCCACCAGTTTTAACATCTTTGTCCATATCAGGTAGGTTTACAGAGATGTTTGGAGTACCAACACCAAATTTTGGTAGTTTGAATGTTGGCATCTTAAATTTTGATGGTGATCCCTCTGTACCCTTTGGCGCAACTTTTATTTCAGGCGCTTTAATCTCCACCTTAGAAGAGGGTTCTTTGAGTTCAACTTCTGGGACTTTTACTTCAGCTTTTGCTTCTGGTAGTGTCACATCTCCATCTTTCTTTGACATACCAAAGTGAATTTCAGGTCCTTTTACTTTTGGCATTGACATTCCGAACTTTGGCATTTTAAACTTGCCTCCTTGCCCATCAAGTTCAACTTCACTTTGCAGAGGTTTAATTTCCAATTCTGGTTTTGTAACTTCTAGTTTTTTCTCTGGAAGAGAAACATCTGCTTTTCCAATACTGACATCAACTTTAGGAGCTTCTGGAAGTTTGACCTCAGCACTGGCCTCTGGCAGTGTGACATCTACATCTTTCTTTGATAAACTTAAATTGATTTGAGGCCCTTTAAGTTTAGGCATAGAGAACCCAAGATGTGGCTTTTTAGTTTTCATATCTATTGAGGGACCCTCAAAGTCAACGCTGGGTGCTTCAATGTCACATGCAGGCTCCCCTTCTGAAATATTAATATCTGCTCCATCAAACTTTACATCTTTGTCCACATCACATACTTCTACTGACATATTTGGTGTAGTAACTCCAAATTTTGGTAGTTTAAATGTTGGCATCTTCATTTTTGATGGGGATCCTTCAACATCCTGTTGGTGAATTGCAATCTCTGGAGCCTTGACCTCTACTTTGACACCAGGTTCTGTACCTTCAATATCAGGAAGTTTGACTTCTGCTTTAGCTTTAGGCAGTGTGACATCTACATCTTTCTTTGATAAGCTTAAATCAATTTCAGGTCCTTTTACTTTTGGTAATGATATTCCAAATTTGGGCATTTTGAACTTGCTTCCTTTTCCATCAAGTTCAGCTGCTGTTGTTTTCACATCTAGAGCTGGACCCTCAGTGTCAACATTGGGTGCCTTAATGTCAACATCTTCGACATCAGGGAGTTTGACTTCAGCTTTGGCTTCTGGTAGTGACATATCTACGTCTTTCTTAGATAAGCTGAAATCAATTTCTGGCCCTTTTACCTTTGGCATTGAGATTCCAAACTTTGGCATTTTAAACCTGCTTCCTTGCACATCCATTTCTGCTTCACTTTCTGGTTGTTCTGGGATTTTAATATTAGCTTTAGCCTCTGGTACATCACCAGCTTTCTTTGAAAAGCTTAAATCAACATCAGGCCCTTTTACTTTTGGCATTGTAATTCCCAATTTTGGCATTCTGAACTTGCCTCCTTGTCCATCACGTTCACCTTCAGTCATCAGAGGTTTGATTTCTACTTCAGGTTTTTCAACTTCAAACCTCTGTTCTGGAATAGAAACATCTACATGTCCAATAGTGACATCAACCTCAGGAACTTCTTGGAGTTTGACCTCAGCTTTAGCTTGTGGGAGTGTGACATCTACATCTTTCTTTGATAGGCTTAAATCAATTTTAGGCCCTTTCACCCTTGGCATGGAGATGGCAAGATTTGGCATTTTAAACATGCTACCCTTTCCCTCTCCTTCAAATGTTTTTATCTCTGCCCCATCGATGTTTATATCCTTCTCTACATCAGGCACATTTAAATTCATTTCTGCGGTAACTGCTCCAAATTTGGGCAATTTGTTTGTTTGGTCCTCAGCGTCAACATATTTGATGTCTGAACCACTTACTGAATCAATATATTCAATGCCATCAGTTTCAGCTGTTTTGGCATCAGATATGAATTCTCCAGTCTCCGCTTTGCCTTTCCTTGATTCCATTTTTGACATTTTTACATCTTGAAGGAATATTGTCCTTTCTCCTTTTAAAGTATCATCTTTTTGCAGAGAGATATTTTGTTCTGGAAAGTCGATTCCAATGTCAGGAATCTTTATGTCATGTTTGGCAATCCCAAAGCTAGGCATTGTTATCCTTGCCTTCTTTGTTTTCTTATCTGATTCTTTTGGGCTGAGTGTAACTGCAGAGTCATATTCAAATTTGATGCCTGCTGTGCCTTGTATTTTCACAGTGTCTTGTGCCTGACGAATGGCTCCTTCTTGTGCACTTTCTTTTCCGGGGATTATAATATCTTCTCTTTTGTAATCCTCAGTTTTAATGTCTTTGTCGCTTTGTTTTGCCTTACTCTTGTGTTTCTTTTCAGTTTTTTTTAAATCTACCTTGGTCTCAATTAAAAGTTCCTCTGAGGTTATATCAGCAGGTGTGATCTTCGGTAGTTTTACTGTAGTCTTTGAGATTTCTGGAGAGGCAGTTATGTCATATTTCGTGAAGTGTACCTCCTGTTTTGTTTTGGTATCTACAACCTTAGTAGGTGTTTTTACTGATATTCTTTGTGCATTTGCATCTATCACAATAATTTCTTCAGGTATAGGCACTCCTGATGTATCAACCTTAGGCAGCTTAAATCCAGGCAATTTTGAAACTGCCTCTTTCACACTGTCAACATCAATTGACAATGGTACAGTTTCAGCTTTAATTTCTTCATAACGTCCTGTGAAACCAGTTTTAGGCTCTTTAATTCCTTTGGCTGTGATCCTCATAGACATGTCCTCCATACCTGGTATCTCAATTTCCTCACGTTTGGGAAGTTGTGTTCTGGTTAGACTTCTTTTTGACAGTCGCTCATAAGGATCTTCTTTCACTTCTGTACCTTCAGTTGGAAGCTGCTCAAATTTAGTTGTGGATTCTTCAGCCTTTACATTCACTTTTTGTATGGTTTCCTCAGTGATAATGTCACCGAAGCCAGTTTTAGGCAGTTTAAATGTTGCACTAATCTTTGTTTCCTCTTTTTGTTTAATGTCCTTGCCTTTGGTCATTTTTTCCTCACCTTTCTGTGGAGATTTGCGAATTAATGCAACATCAGATATATCAAGTTCCACCTTTGGAACACTTATTTCCATCTGTGTTGTCACTGATTTGGCTGAGATTACTTTTGAACCCTCATTGCTGATTATTTGGGAATTGGCATCAAGTGCTAGTTGATCTCCCTGTTTGGTATGTGACTCTGAACTTGGGATGACATCTGATTTTTCATTGTCAGGTTGATCTGGTATTTCAATACTTGCCCCGAGTGTTTTGAGCCTTTTGGGGGATTTTGCTTTTGGATCTTTCTTGTGCTTATCCTTCCCCAAAATTTTCATTTTTAATTCAGACCGTTCTTTCTTCTTTTTCTTGCCATCAGGGGACTTGATACCAGAGGAGCTTTCTTTATCCGCCAGAGCCACAGTTAGATCTTCTGTTTTCAAAGTGTTGTCTATAGTAATGAGTTCCACCTTGTGTTGAACAGTTTGAGGTTCAGTCTCTTTTTGATCACTTTGCTGGAGTCTTAAGTCTTCCACTACTTTCTGATCCTCCTTCACATAGACTTTAGGTGTTTCTCCTGAGGGGCTTTCAAGGAACTCAGGTGAAAGCATGTCTGAGGTGTCATGTGTCTGGAGAATTTTGCCACTGATCTGCCCAGTTGTTGGTGTGTCTGTGTCCTGGTCTTCAGATGAACTTATGCGGCCTCTCTTTGTCAGAACAGAAAGCTTTAATTTATGCTTTTTCTTGTCTTTGACAGCATCCTGTGACTTTATTGGTGACTCTGTGTCACTTGTAGTGGGACTCAGCTCAAGTTTTCTCTGCTCATCTGCCTCTGAGGAACTGTGAGACCTTGTAAAGCGGGACTTCCGTCCTTTTCCAAAGGAAGGAAACTTAGGCCACGAAATGCGGGCATCACCACGCCTTTTGGTTTTTCCTTTCTCCCTCAGTTCTGGGGCATAGAGATCGTCCTCCTGTTGAGCAATGGAAACATGAAATGTTAGTTTTAGCCCCAAGACTACCTATCAGAAATAATGTGAGCAGATAACTTGAAAATAGTTACAGGGATGACATCGGATTCGAAGGCTGGTTCAGTCTCTGTGATTTCTGGTTTGCGTTTCAAGCAGAGCTTCACTTTGTAAGCCTGAGCGTGTTCGAGAATCTGAATGGCATCTTCATATGACACGTTGTCAAAATAGACTGTTGCACTCAGAATTTGATCACCTGTAGAAACAAAAGCAAAATATTACAGATGCACTTAGAGGAGAAAGCTTCAGTTATGAAGTGTTAAAAATTATCCAGTAAAAATGAATTTAACAGATATTGTATGATGAGTCATTAGACTTTGCAACTTGCTCTAAAAGTTAACAACATTTGCATGGGTAAAAGTGTTAGTACCTGTTCTATTTGTGGTTTGGAATAGGAGTTTTTCTATGTGTGTGGACATGATGTTTGTATTGGGATTTGAAATTTTAACAACCAAATACAAGTACTGTGTTATATTTTCCAATGGACCCAATTAGGAGCTTCATTAATTGAACATTTCTCACCCAAAGTAGTAAAAGCATTTTTTATTTTTCATTGTATTTGGACAGATTGGACTGTTACTATAATTGTTTCTCGTTTCCAACTGCTAGTTTACCTTCTTTCAGTTTCAGACTTTTTGAAGCAGGTGACTCTGGTACTACTTCCTTAATGAAGATCCCCTCCTTTCCCCCTCCACCATAAACAAGACCTTCTGCACATCCATCTTTGGCTGTTTTCACTATAACCCCAGACTCGGGGCTGTGAACTTCCTGTCAGCACATCAAAATAGAAAGGATAAAATCTTTTTACCTTTAGCTGTGAAATTCTCTGCTGTAGTACAGCCTGACGTGATTCACATATACAATACAGAGAGGAAAAGGTGGGAATGTCTCACCTTCAGTTTGCTCATCTTTGGAGTTGAGCGCTTTTCAAACATGGACCCAAGCCCAGACTTTTTACTTTTCTTTCCACTCCCACTTTTGTGGTGTGGGTCATGCTCCGCTTCACACTAAAGGAAAAGTAGAAAACAATGTTTCAATTCTAACTCCACATAAAGGGTTACAGGCTTTGACTATATTTGCACTGAGGGAAGGCTAATATGTTTTATATACATTCATACATGGGAGTATCTGAGTTTGCAATATGCAACAGTAAACAAAAGAGTTCATGTTATACTGCACTCTGTTGACTGGACACAAATACAGAGCCTGGCACTGTTTATATAATGGGGTAGGTGATATATCTTTCCCTCAAACTACTAGAGCCAAGGTGAAGAGTGTTGAGATGAAAAGAAGCAACAGATAGATGCAGGGCACGAAATTATCACCATCCACCAGCCAAATGCTGGTGAACTATCCAAGTTGCTGGTACATTTGCTTCACTCATCAGCCAAAAAAAATCTAGTGGTAATCTATTGAGTGTCTGGTCAAATTTGAACATTTACTATAGCAAAAAGTTTTGTATTCTGGATAGATGGTGACAGTTTAGTCTTTTAATCCCTCTGCTACTTAGTGAGCTTTATACACAGTATATGAGTGGTACTGTTTCCAGTGAAGCATGAAGTACAGCACTGTTCAGTGTCAACATTTACACATTCTGATTACGACTTCACAGTAAGCGTGATGTATGATTTAATTGTGCACAGTGGGTGAGGCCTATAAGAGAGTAATAATAGAACATCTAATTCAACACGGCTGTGTATTCAAAAGTACAATGTAAGTTTGAGATGTGACTTTTATATAATTCCAATTAATTTCTACAAATTCGTAACATCTGAGTAGACTTTGTGTAGGAGAACTTCATGTGGATTTTAGGACATGCACAGCTCTGTGTGTGAGATCTTGGTCACAAGCTTATTTTTCTAACTTCATTTTGTCTACGGACCTGTTGAATCACAAATAGACTGCTGAATGTGGCGGTGTGTTTACAAGTACAAGTAACCAGGTTAATCTGCTCTCTGTAATCACCTGATTTCTAAAGTGTCTTGTTAAAACGAAACCCAGTTTTCCCCACTTGAGGTGAGAGATTAAGAAAACTGATTTCTCTGTCGTGTTTATATTTTAACTGCATGTAGGTTCAATAAAGTGAATGTAAACCAGTTCTCTGATTTATTGTCTTGGTTCCTGGTTTATCCCTGTTATGTCCATGTAATATTGTGTATTCTGTACCTCTTTGTCACTGTCAGTGTATTTCTCAGTTTCAGGAAACTCGTCGACGGGGGACGATCCTTGAGGGCGTGGTCTCTCTCCCTCTGTGAACTGCGATGGCTCATCACATATCTGCGTGGACATGAGGTCAGTCAGCACACAAAACAGTCACCTGATCTATTCCCAGAACAGTTGTTAAGCTTTCAAAGAGATAGCATGTCATTTGAGCCAGTTGCAGTGAGACATTTGTATCTTCCTAAACAAGCATCTCCTCTTACAGCCACCTGAAAAATCAGTTTTAATGTGAAGACTCGTGTAGCTGCACCTGCAGAATGCAACACAAAAGTGTGGAGAAAACTGGATCACATATAGTGTGATAACACTTTGCTGTGCCAAAGGCAGCACTGACTGGGTGTGTGGTTGTTTGGCATTTAATAATTGTCACATTAGTATTGTGATTCCAGAGATGGTAATGTTGGCCAGCCTGTGAATCCAACAGTTTGGCCCAGAGGAAAATATCTCAACAATAATTTGATTTATTCCCATTAAATTTGGTCCCCTGACGATTATTCCTAATGACTTATGATGGGTCTTCAAATCCAGTAGCTCTGTAAAAGTAAGATACAGTTGTTATTTTAATGTGTTCAACACATATTTAATCAACATTTAGGAAAATATACGTATCAGATCAGACTTGCTAACAGCAAAACTAAAGGACTCCTTTGTGTATAGGTGTATAACTGAATATTTTAACATGCTGACAGAAAACGACTCAGCAGAGAGACATAAATGAAACATAAATTTGACTTTCAGTCAGGTGCTGGTACTCACTGAATCGTCCTCTGTATTGGGCTCTGGAGCTCTAAGCCTTCGACCAGCACCTGTTCACACACACACACACACACAGAAAATAGACAAACAAAATACCAAATTAACATCTGATCTGCTCATTGTAATATTATTTTAGTAAATAGTGCTTCGTTCCAACAGGCTCCACAAGCACAAGTGAATAACTTAATCTCAGAGATACGTTGCATGGTTAGTTAAGTTAATTTTAGCAGCACCGGTCACAGAGTAGCCGAGCCACTGTATGTGAAGTGTAATTTGTATGTAATTGAATGTAATTTCTATTTTTTCTAACAGTAAACTGAGACTTCCACCTAGTCTGGCTCCTGTTAGTTGTTTTGAGGCTCACAGAGACACTGGAGCCGGTGATGAGACTATTTAGAGTTCTTCCTGGCAAAAATTCCCCCAGGGGCCCGCTGCCTCCTTCGTCTGCTAAGTGATCCACTGCATCGATCCACAGATTAAACTCTGCAGCCTCTCAGCTCAGCCCCTCAAGGCTGCCAAAAAGGGAAAGTCTGACTCCAACAGATATGGTTAGTCAGATTAATATTATTATTACCCGCTCTGATACCTAACCTCAATTTGATTAGATTCAATTTTAAATTACCTTTAATGTGAAGTTTATTGTATCAGGATTCCTCCTCAGGGATGTAATTCTTTGTTAGTTGTGGAAAAGTTTTGGATAGAAAAATACCAAATAATGTTGCTCTGTCCTTCACATTTTCTGTGGTTTAGATCCTCATCGGCCGATAAATTCAAAGCGGTTTCATTCTACACGGAGAATCAAATAGTTTTTAGTCTTTGAGCAGCTGATTAATGTTTTTCTGTTGCTGGGTAAGCTGATCATAATCTTTGTAGGTCTTATTAAAGCACTCAAATCAAGAAATTAAAATGTTATCGGAGCTCTTAAAAACATTTACAAAAGAGGAACATTGACCAGTTTAACAAAAACAATATAAAACATTAAATAAAAATACATGTATATATATAAATATATATAAGATTAACAAACATGTGCTCTGGATGTAATTAGAGGTTTTTATGAATGTGTTGATATTCTTCTGCTGTTGTTAAACTGCGCTGTATCAAAGTAGCCACAGTAGGAGAGGCTAAACTTTCTGTGAATTATAAAATTAGTCTTCTTCTAAGTAACTGATGCCAAACCTTTTTTTTTTTTTGGGTCAGTATTCATTTCAAATATCAAATTTTAAAATATAATAATCCTGCAATATGCACAGTATTGAACACAGTGTAAAGTGCAGAGTCATAGTTTCTTAACTGACCACCACATTGACACCCCACCCGCTGCCTTAATGTAAGTCATGTGAAGAGCGCTGACTGCCTATGCATTAGACTGATGTATAAAATCCTCCGACTGTATCAGGGTGTGTTTCCTCAGTGTTTATAATTCAAGAGCGATCAGGAAGATATCAAATGACATTATTTTATTCCTGAAAATCTGAAACACAACCTGCACTGTCATCACAGACATACATTCACTGACAGGAGCAGAAATAACATCAGAGAACTTTTATCTGACACAAAAGAAGATTCACACGGTGAACTCTAAACACGCCACTGTCTAGACATGTTGTGAAATATAATAATCAACAGTCTCTACAGCTGCCTACACCATTAACCCAAGTGCTCTATGAGTCCTTGTCACACAGTCATTACCATCCGTCTCTTTCAGACCAGGTATGACTAACAAAAACCTCTCAGGATTTTAAATTCTCTCAGTGGAGTCAAACAGCTCACCTACCTGCTGCTGTTGTTTGTTTAACTCCTGGAAATAAACCAACGTGTTAATAACATGTTGTCCAAACTGCTCTTAAACATTCCTAGTGTGAGTGTGACTGCTAAAGAACAAATGTGATTTGTTCAGTCTCAGATGGACAGAGGAGGCGGTACACTTTTAGTTACACTGTTTTCATAGTCGTACCTTGGGTGTCACTCCCAAACTGAATTAAGTGGTTTTTAAAGGTTCCTCTCGCTGACTCTGCTTCAGAGACTTAACTCTTTGCACCACATATGCCTTCAAATAACCAGACATTTACAATCTCTGTCTCTTATTCTTAAATACCATAACTCAATAATTTGTTTAATTAATGAAGGAGAAGCCTTAAACAACTCCAAAGTCTTGACAGTTTACTTTCTCGTATAGTTTTTTGCCTTGTTTCTATCACAAGGCTTTAGTCATTGCATCACAAAAGTAACTGAGTGCCTGTAATTAAATGTAATCATTTTAATTAAGTCGAATCAACGAGTAAAAGAACATTTATTAAAATCTGGTGAAACTTCACATTAATGACCCAACAGCAAACCCAGGCCTGAAACAAGTGCCTGAAGTTTCCATAAACCAATGAATTAATAATTAATAAGTCCCATAAAAAAAAAAAAAAATCAATGATACTGATACGGTTTATTTTAAGATGACACAGCTGAGCTGAAAGATCAAATTATCATATGTTTGGTTCATCCGCCACAGAAAATCTCTCTTCTGTCTTCTGTTGGACAGATCATGGTCTCCTTGATTTGAACTCTAGCGCCACCATGAGGTTCACTTTTTATGATTTTGAGTAAAATGTCACGTCACCTATTGAATGATTCTGTGAAATTTAATTTACCGCCAACGTCAGTTCAAAAGTTCACTAACGACATTCCCCTCAGCCTCAACCTTACTGTGCTAATTAGTCAACGTAACCCGCTAACAGAGGCTAAACTGAGGTGACGAACACGAGAGACGCCATCATGTTATCGATGTGAGCATGTTAGCGAGCTGAAATTAGCTCATTACCACAAAGCATCACTGCGTCTAATACGGTGGAGGTGTTAACATGGCTGTTAACTCGTTAGCGTACACTTAATGGAACTAACTAAGTGACAAAACATCTGTTCATCTGCAGTGTCATCTTCACATCTGGACATACATACAACTTAAGTTAAATAAGTGAAATGTGCCGCCCTGTGCAGAAAGACAAGGATATGTAGTATATGGTTCAGTCATAAACGGATTAGGTGGAGGAGACACGCCTTGAAACAGCAAGTAGTTTGACTTTAGAGTGTGGAGGTCTTGCAGATATTCAAGTGTGACAGCTGTGCTCCATCTCGTTCAGTTTCAAAGAGCCTGTTTACACAGCTGCACCTCTTATTTAATAGTTGAAACAGTACAGCATCATTTTAAAATGACTATTATAATTATCAGTAAATGCATACTCAGGTTTGAGACATCCGGCACATTCAGTACTCTGAGCTGTGAAGTGAAGTGGAGCGTCTGACGGTCCAGGAAGTCAAACTGAGCAGAATTAGATAGATTCATTAAATTAACTTCATAAATGAGTCGTCATGTGCCGTGTCTTAAGTACACAGCTGCTGTAGTAGTAACTGTGTGCAGTGAGCTTCATGGAGGATTCAGGCCCTGCTTGGCATGACTCGAAGAATGTATTTATTATACTTCATCCAGGCCGGATGTCCAGTACTCCTGCCCCAACGACTGGTACCGCACGTAGAAACTCCTTTCTCAAATATTTGTCATGTGGGTGCTACAGAGGGCCTGATAACGCCTCTCACTGCTGACTAAAATCCTCAAAATAAAATCACATAGTGGGCCTATCTGACTTATCAAATATTAGATATCGTAAATATTCATAAAGGCGCTGCTGGGTAATTTTCTGATTTGACTTTGATGACAATATTCTGCAGATAAAAGCACCAGCGGTCGATGCTGAAGTCTTTTGTGGTGCAGATCCTGCATGATTCATTTTTGGGTGCAACTGCAGCTCAGGATTTTGGGTGTGGCTCATCCCTCAGTGCTTGTGCTGATGTGATGAGGAATGAGGCTCATAAACCACCGTGACGGTCTGCTTTCAAACACACTGATACTCATCTGTCCTGACACAATGCTGTGTCAGTGAACCTCTCATACTCGCTTGTGCTCGCTCAAATCAAAAACTGCAATCTTAGAAATATTAATCAATTTGTGGGTTTATTCTGGACTGAGATAGCTCGCTGTATTGTGTGCCTGTCCTCAGCTCCTCTCTTACGTAACCTCCTTCTGCTCCACTTCGTGCTTCCTGTTGAAAAGCACCTGGAAGGCTCCCTGAACTCCCCTCTTCACTAAACTAATATAAAGTCATACAGCTCATTATTTGTGCTCTCAGATTTGGATTCTGCTCATTTTTTTTTGTGGAACAGACAAACACAAGCTCCTTTCACTGGGAGGCAGTTTGTTTGGATCCAAATTATAATAAGATTTGAGCGAAGGGGGGAAAAAAACAATTAGATTTTCTGCATGGATTACATGAACATGAGACGGTAAAGGCGCATGCTTTCAATCTACTAATCTGAGTTTCATCACGGCTCTGGAATTTGTATCTAAATCTGCCCCGCTTTCCCACGACATGCAATTACACCAAAAAACACAGAGCCATAATATTATTTCAGGTCAGCAACCTACACCTGGGTTAAACTGTGTTTGCAAACACTCCTGTGTCCTGTGTTTGTTTTGCCTCACGTGACCGGACTCAGATTGATTTAGTTACTTCTAAACGATCATCTGGACGAGTCACTCGACTGAAGATATGACATGATTCAGATGTTTTCCTCCCTGACAAGAATGAAAAGCTAGATTAAATACAAAATATGAGGAACATGAGTTGAAATTTTAGAGTCTCCAATCCTCTGAACCATTGTTAAAACTATAAATCCTTCACCTCACTGACAGAAAGCTAAAGGTTAAGACTGGTGCTCAGATTGACTCTTCTCAGTTGCTACACTTATAAACTATTCAAGCGGTGAAATATTGATTTAAGAGCAGGATTCGCCTGACTGAGGCTGATGGTTCGTAATGGATCAGGATCGTCTGCTTTAGGCTCCACTGCTGAGCAGATCAGCCACCTCGTCTGGCTCGCTTCCTAGCAGTATGCTAAGCTGTCTCTCTCTCTGTCTTTCTCTCTGACCTTGAGCTTCCCCTGAAGCCTCTCAGAGCAACACAAATCTCTCCACAGTTTAGATTTAATTAAAAGTAGCAGCAGCAGTAAATGAGGATAATTGTAGGAAATGGAAAGTGGCAACATAAAAAAAAAAACAGGCAGTATTATTTTGAAATTAATCATTTAGCAGCAAACCTCAACCTGAGCCTCTAGCAACACAATATACAACATTAATATGCCTTTGATATTATATATAATCCTCTGATGCCCACTAATAACAAACACAATATAACTTTTCCTTTAAAGAAACTGGTTTCCAGTAAGAATACGTGAACTATACATCATGTTCATCTACACGTCATGTTGGTGATGCAGCGATTTCTTTGGATGATTTTACTCTGGTACTTATTCATCCTTGGTAAGAAACACCGACCCCTGCAGAAACGTATGAGGTAAATTTCCATAAAATCGTTGCTTATGTACCAGAAAATATCCACTGAAAGCAAACAGCCGAATAAATCAGACAAAAACAGATGTGAAAATCACAAACTACAGGAACTCTTTGCAGCAACATTTTCAAACCAGCGTTATGTGCAAAAGAAACATGCGTCATAAGCTCATAACTTTATACAGATTTGCAGTGTTCAATAATAAAACATCTATAGTTTCAGCATACTTTCAAGATTAGCAAGTAATTTCTGTCATAGTATGAAATAAAAACAATTTCAGACAAACTACGTAACAAATATCATTTATCTGATCTGATTCTCTGCATTTATAATCCTGAAATATCAAGAAAAGGACAGTGAGCAGTGTAACCAGCGAGATATGCTCTCAACTTTCAGAAGTTTTAGTATTTTCTATGTTACTACGAGCTTACAGGTGCTCTCTTCCTGTTTTCACATGAAAGCTGCAGCTGTAAAGATCTGCCAGTGAAGGATTTGCTAATTTTGGGAAATAATTTCAGTAGCTGTTTCCATCTTTTCCCTCAGGAACTCATCGTCT
This sequence comes from Miichthys miiuy, assembly GCA_036365135.1. Taxonomy (NCBI): domain Eukaryota; kingdom Metazoa; phylum Chordata; class Actinopteri; family Sciaenidae; genus Miichthys; species Miichthys miiuy. The sequence continues at coordinate 23,333,665 of CM071615.1, forward strand.
ACACTATTTTTGTTTTTACTGAACTGCCTCAGTGACAGAGACTGTTTGCCTTTCAGCCTCCGCTTCAAACACACAGCAGGAGGGAAACAGGAGAAGAGCAGAGCCGCCGCGATGATGACATCTTCAAACACTCCCCTGCACTCTGCAGACACACCCAGCGCTCACTGCAGGCAGGTCAGCAACACAACTCAGCATCAGCACCAGCCGCCTTACACTCACTCGCTGTCTCTCTCCATCACAAACACACGCACCAACATAATCTCTCCCACTGCACTACTGAACCCTGCTGCTGAATCAGTGAATTGCTCACGGGGAAATCGACACAGACAGAGTCACACAGAGAGAGAGAGTGTGGTAAAGAGAACAGAGTGATGCCCACCCGTCCCTGACGAGGCGGCGTGCCAGTTGGGGAAGGCCAGGTGGAAACAGTCGCACATGATGGCAACGGCAGTGGAGGCGGTGGCAGCAGAAACAAGGTCCTGGGTCGGGCAGGAAGGGAGGGTGGTGGTGGTGGTGGTGGTGGTGGTGGTGGTAGTGGTGGTGGAGGGCTAGGCAGGCAGGTGCTGCTGCTGCTGCTGTCGCTGCCCCCAGACGCGTCCTGAATCAGCCTGTGTGCAGGTCGCCAGTCGCAGCACAGCGAGGGATGAGTTGCAGAAATAACCAGAGAGAGAATAGACTGAGAGAGCTCGCTGCTGCCTTCTCCGCGCTCAGAGCTGTCCACCGAGTGAAGGAAACTCCCTCGCCTGCCCCGTAAACATGGACATCCAGTGCAGCACGCTAACTTAATTATGGGAGGAGCTGCCCCCCCCTCAACACACAGACACATCCCTCAGCTCTCCTTCTACTCCTCCTCCTCCTCTTCTTCCTCTCTCCTCTGTTCAGTCTCATTGATCGGCCTAATCGGACAAGGACAATCACGATGTCAGCTTCTGGCTCCAGCACCGATGGGAGGGGGGGTGAAACAGTTTATTGACATGGAGCCATAACTCAATTTGACGCTGTGTACACTTAGTTTAAAGCCCCTCATTGTGGACAGAGAGGCAAGATGATGAAGATTTTATCTGGGAGAAGCGTGAGAGGAAACAAACAGAAACGGCAGGTTTCAGCGCTCATGTCGGCCTGCGAGGCTGCAAGCTGAGGAAGTTTGAAACTGAGGTCGGGACAAGCAAACGAGCAATCCTAAAAGTCGGTTACAGTACTTCGAGATGCAGTGATATGTCAAAGAAGGCACGTTTCATGCAAAGATAAACATGTAACTCAGTAAACTGTAAAATACCAGAAAGTGTGAATACATCTTCAAACAGATGAGTCAACACACAGAAAGAAGTTATCTTGTGATTAAATATTATTTAATTTTGCAGTTAGACTTCAGTTCATTTATTGCTGAAATTATGAATTGATTAATGAATTAGTCGATCCACAGAAAATAAATAAATAATCTTTATCAACATTTAATCATCATTAATCAGTCAAAAATATCAAACATTCTCTTCTCACAGCTTCTAAAATGTTTCAACTTTGTAGATCAAATATTTTTGGGGACTTTTGTTTGGATAAAAGATATTTTAAGACATTACATTTAATTCAATACAGTTTGTCACATATAATCATACAGATATCAATGAAACACCACAATCATTCATCCTTAGCTATAACGAATATTAAACAAACAACATGAAGTGAGTCACCAGTAGTAGTTTCTAATTTTAAGGTGGACTGTTCCTTTAACATTGTCCTGAAACAACAGACTCATTAGCAGCACCTGGTCTTTCCCTGAAACACACTCAACATGTGACCTTAAGTGAAAGCCGGGCTCCTTTAGTGATTCACTCATCACATCAGTAATGTCATGAAGGCCAGATGAACGTGAAAAGAAGACGCAGGTTGAGAGCTTTTTAAAATGCAATTAAGACATGGCAGCTGACCAAAGAGGTGGCGTACCTCCCCCAGGAGGAGGTTACTAATGTTGGCCGTATATTTACCCAGATGGTGGTCTGCAGGATGACGTCCCTCGCATTTTTGCAAACATCCTCTCTGTCAGCATCAGATTTTATTAGAAAATCTATCAGGATGTTTCACCTGCCAGCTGGCCGATAGCCCACAAATCTGAACAAATAATCACTGCACTCATCCTGTTGGTGGGTTCTCTCGCGTTTGATCGTCAGTACTAAGTGATGCTGGGACCTGAGAGTGAAGCTAGCAGTGCATTAGCCAGGTTGGTACGAGCACTCAGATCAATACTGCAGAAATGAAAGGTAGCATTACGGTGACAGGCAGCGCAGGTATCAGGTAGCTTGCCTTCTTCCTCGATAATGTTTTTACATTTGTGTGCTACACAGGAACAACAGAGGAAGTCTGAAAACACGAGCGCAGCAATATTTCTAAATCATACTTCCAGTAGTGCTCCTGATGGGTGTGTCTGCCCAGCAGGGCAAAAATAATATTATCAGGTATCAGGGCAGATATTTTCAGTTACATTCTCAATCTGTGCTCAATGAAAAATGCAGTTACTCTCCAGTGATGCAGCAGTTCAGTCTGATAAAACAAAATGAGCTATTATTCAGATGTGAGGGAATAATTACAGTTATTTTATCCCATTGTACTTCAGTTAAACTAATTTAATGATAAGGTTTTTGTTCCCGCTCCCTTTTTTAAGTTTCTCTATTTCTGTCATTGTGAATCTGAATCTGTATTCAAGTCAGAGCAAATCCAGACAAATGAGATAATCTCTTTACATCTTTTCTTTTTTTTTCTTCTTCTTGGCTATGAGCAGAGCGAATGACACAGCATTTAGTTTTGGCACGAGTTCAAAAAACATTTCTAAAACCTTTAAATCAATTTCTGGCTTCAGAGAAAAAGGAGGAACAACAGCTGCTTCACACGTAGACAATGAGCCACCACATGCCGGATTTTTCCTCATTTTCTCATCATATTATTTGGAATTTTTGGAGCATTTATCGGAAAAAAACACGTTACATGAGAAGGTTAGCGGGCAAAAAGACATGAGTCAGAACAATGTGGACATCAGTAGCACTCAGAAAAAAGGCCAGTTGTGCTTTTCTGTGGTTTGTTGTTGATGCTTCTCAGGTGTCTCAGAGTCTTTCAAAAACGCACATGATTATATACTGCACCATTAAATATATGGCAGAAGAGTTAGTTTGCAGACATGTAACATACAACAATGCACATAATAGCACGATAGCAAGCTGGACTTCTTCGAATATCTGTCCAGATACTGACCAATATTATTTCTTCTTGTTAAGGACACACGTCTTACGGCGATGGTAAAACCTCCTCGCATTAAAACAAGTTACAGACGGTCACACTGTCTCGTTTTTTAAAGGCCTGATGAGATCTGTGTCCTGTCCTCACGCATAAAACTGTTTCTGCAGCTGGTTAAAGACAGAGACGGTCCTCATCACATTCTTTTAATCTACTGTGTGTCCATTTCATGATCAAATCTTTACTGTCACATAATGGTGAATGTAGAAAGTATATGTAGAAGACAACAGCTGTACATATGAAAATGATAGTTGCCCATTGTATCTATAAACATCTGGGAACTTCTCGTCTGTGCTGTGTTGGTGTGACATTCAATTTAGACACGTTGCATCCTGTTTGACCACGTAACACACGTAACTAGGTGTAGATGTGGACGTAAACACTGACTGGCAGTGTTCATCCAATGAACTGTAAAGAGTTTGTAGTTTTCACACCACCAGAGGGTAAAAGATGGTTCCCACACTGTTCTCCCAGTATGGATGGGTCAGAACTTCATTTCAAATCTGCTGTGCCGTCTTACAGAAACAAGCAATTTACATTAAATAAGTCCAAAGCTAAGCTGAGGAACTGATCTGTTATTTAAGGAACATATCAGATCATTTAGGTGCTTCCTTCTGCCATTTCAAAACATCAAAACTTTATTTACAAATATCAAAATTAGGCGTTTCTGCAGTTGCTTATTTGTAGCCTCAAATTTATTAAAAGAAGATTTGGATGGGTTGTTTTGGAAAAATGTGATGAACAGTCAGCATGTCTTTCCACGGCGTTGCTTAAAATGAATGAAAAATAAACCTCCACCTAAGAATATATATAAAACTCTCATTTTAAAACACAAACATGATGAACTATAGGCTCAGATGGAGCTACGACGCACACACTGACATACGATCATCTTTAAAACTGATATGGGAACTTGTTAGCAAACAAACACAAGTTGCTTATTTACACATCGAGCAGACACTGAGCAGCAGAGTCGACATATTATCTCTGTATGAAGGTGAAATGTTGGAAAACAGTAGTTTGGGCTGAAAGATGATGAAACACTGTAGAGCTGAGGGGAACTGTACAGTCAGGTGAGGATTCACTACGTCCGTCACATAAAAACTATTGATCACAGCTGCTTTAAAGTCCATGATGTTAAAGTCCTGCACAGTGCTGCACCTACATCAAGCTGACTTCAGCATCATAAACAGGAACACAGTATCAGCTTTTCCTATTTTGGTCCCAGCAGTTTAAAACACAGCCGCGTTCTTTGCTCGTTTTGAAGCAGTGCTGATGAATTCGTTGCAGTTAACTCGCTGTGATGTCGGGGAAAGGTGTGCGACCTTGTGAAAAGTAAGAGCGCACTTCATTTTCCCAGAGAAATGCGGCTGCTCGGTTCCACACAACACGCTGTGAAAAGCAAACCTGATGGAAATGAGCCAGCATCACATGGCAGCGAAGCCTTACACACATGTACACATGAGGACAAACACAACATGCATGCATACCACAGGCTTCATACTGTTCTGCTGGAATGTGCACGGATGACTTGAAGTGATCCATATGCTCTGCTGGAGTCACGCAGATTTAAAATCGGACTCTGGGACTTTCATGTTCATTAGCAGAGAGCACAGATGTACAGGCTCACCTTGGCTGACTTGAGGGCAGTCTGCATACTTGAACATGTTAAAGAGCAGAAAGTCTCACAACTATTTATCGTAACTATTTATCATAAAGCCCCTTTTATACTTTGAAAGTCCTCTGATCTTTCTAATCATTCAGCCAGGCTGAAGTGTCTCAAACTGTTTTGGATTGGTAACCATGAAAGAAGTCTTCTTTACCAGCAGGCCAAAGTTTCATTCACTGACTGAAACATCTTTATCTACAAGTTGGATTGGCACTAAGTTTTGGCACTCATGGTTCCCCAACAATCCTCACTGACTTTGATTGTTGGTTTCAGATATTAATATTCTTTTATGATCCCCGGACTTTCAGGTCAAACATTGTAATTTGTCCAGTACTTTGGTTTGTGACTAAATACCTGCAGAACTAATGACATTCCCATCCACCTCAGCTGTACTTGTGTTTAGCACTAATTAGCAATTATAGCAAAGATTTTTAGAGGTTGTTTGTGTCTCCGTTGGCGTAACCTCATCTGTAAAACTGTAGCACAGCTGAGCATTGTCTGTTTTCATTCAGTGATTCTGTGGCTTTGATTTGGTCGCCTTGGTGATACAAAGTTTTGTTTGATTCATTTTGGGGATTGTTTTAGTAGAAAGATGACAGGAAGTGAAAGAGGGGTGATGACATGCACCAAAGGTTCTCAGCTGGACTTTAACCGAGGACTCCGAGGCTACCTCATGGTCAGCATGTTAAACCCCAAAGCCACCCAGGACACCGCATGAAACATTAATCCAACTGTCGCCCTGATCTGCCGTGTTTTCTTTATCCTCCAGCTCGCTGCTTGTTTGACTGTAGGAAACTCAAAAACAAGGATGTTAAAGTGTAATCTCTCCACTGTGAGCATATAACTCAGGATACTTTAGTCGTAGCAGTGTGAAATCTTCTCAGCCGTCTATGATACACCAGGTAATAATTAATCTGACATACGTTGACTGTGGTGGTGTTATATTCTCAGGTGTCTTGAGGTGTTTTGTGTGACTCAGCTGTGTTGAAACACAGGCAGCGGTCGTGTTGTGTAAGAAGGATACAGCTGCAAACATCTCAGCTGGTGATTTCGATCTTCATCATGCTTTGCTCTCAGCGGTGTTGGAAATGAATTATGTCTTCATGCACACAGCGTGATCTAATTCTCCACGCACATGAAAACTCAGCGAAGGTGGACAGAAGAGGCACGTTGAAGACGTCGCAGTGACATGCTTTGACTTTACTTTTTAAAATGCATTTATTTATGGACTGAATGTGGTTAGCACTGACACCTCACAGCCAGAAGGTTGAACCTCGGCCTTTCATGTTCTCTCCGGCTTCCTCCCACAGTCCAAAGACATGAAACAGGTTAACTGGTGACTCTAAACTGTCCGTAGGTGTGAATGCGAGTGTGAATGGTTGTTTGTCTCTATGTGCTGTGATGAACTGGTGACTTGTCCGTGGCGTACCCCGCCTCTCACCCAAAGTCAGCTGGGATAGGCTCCATGATGATGAGGATAAGTGGTTACAGATAATGGATGGATGGATGGATGATCTTTTGTCTGTTTACATTTGTTGTAACTGAATCAGACTTCATTCTACATCGTTTATATTTGATAATAAAATATGTACTGTTTTTTTTTCAGCTTCCAACATTCGTCGTGTTAAAGAGGTGGACTTGAGGCTGGAAGGTTGCTGGTTCGAATCCCCGCATAGACAGGTAAGTAAAAAGTTATTCATCAGTGTCTCTTCTCGTTCAGCAGCCGTTGGATGGGTGTGATTGTGAAACTGGGAGTTTCTGAAACTCAAAGGGTTTCCCCCTCGTAGAAATGTTTACGCAGTTGAGGTTCATGCACCGCCTTTGTTATTTAGTTCTCTACCGTGTAAGTCATTATTTATTACCTCAGTGTGTTTGGCATTCAGAGGATAAGAGTTGGTGTTTGTGTTGCATCAGACCTTTCCATGTACAGACATGAATCTGTTTCAAAACCTAATAACGAGTGATGAGTGGAATAAACACATAAGTGTCTAAACACATTATATGGTTGATCCAGACAGAATGATTTGTTGAACTTCCAGTGACCATGAGCTGCAAGAGATGTCTAGCAATGTTAAAACAATGCTTTCCTCACAGAGCAGTTGATTTAGGGGGAAGGTGACAGCCCACGTCATCTCCTCTGTTAGAATAAAAACTAGTGACCCCGACAGACAATGAGACGTTTTGTACTTTAATTTCAGTTCAGTTGCGACTGAAAGACGAATTTTATTCTTTCTCCAAGAAACTTTGGAGAAAACTTCAGACAGATCTGGTTTATCCTCCTCCTCTCTGATAGGCAGTGCAGTGTTAGGGCTGCATGTGCAAATTAAGTTTGAGGTTTTAATGTCAAGAAAGTGAATATCTGAAGATCTGCAAAGACGCGGATCATCGGTGGACCTGAGGTGGACGCCTGAGTGCTCAAACAAACCATCTGTGATGACAGCCACCTGTCAATCAAAGCGTCCACGCTCTTAATCCTGCATAACTTTAAGCCTTAATATAATCTGAACAGGTGAGTTGTATATAAATTCACCCTCAGTACAGTTGTCATGAGTTAGGTAGTTAGACGTCTAGTATAGATTACAGGAACAAAACTAATGATTAAAACAGACATCAGATGAATTTAATCCAAACATTACATACCAGATCCATGAAGTGATTAATATAATATAGTATAACATCATTATGTCTGACTGAAAGCTGTAACTAATATCTGTAATCAATGCAGTTACAGCATGCAGCTCAAAAATCTGCTCCCCTCTCACGTGACGACCATATGATGGAGCTCCATGTATGCACGTCTGCCACACGCATGTGTTTCATGTACATGCGACCAGTGGCCGATGTGACTAATAGCCTCGACTCTGCCTTTAATTACCCACATTCATAATTCATTTGGAGCTAATTAGATTGAACCGTGCAGACAGCGCGGCCACAGTATCACTGTTGTTCAAGAACTTGGGTTGGTTTCTGTCCAAGACTGATCATCATCATCATCATCCTCATCATCATCATCATCATCATCCTCATCATCCTCATCATCATCATCCTCATCATCATCATCATCATCATCCTCATTATCATCATCATCATCCTCATCATCATCATCATCATCATCCTCATTATCATCATCATCATCATCATCATCATCATCATCATCATTATCATCATCATCATCATCATCTCATTATCATCATCATCATCATCATTATCATCATCATCATCATCATCATCATCATCCTCATCATCCTCATTATCATCATCATCATCATCCTCATCATCCTCATTATCATCATCATCATCCTCATTATCATCATCATCATCATCCTCATTATCATCATCATCATCATCATCATCATCATCATCATCCTCATCATCCTCATTATCATCATCATCATCATCCTCATTATCATCATCATCATCATCATCATCATCATCATCATTATCATCATCATCATCATCAACATCAACATCAGGAGCTGGAAGACTTAATCGTTAATTACTGATTGATTAGCTGATCAACAGAAAGTTACTTGGCAACATTACATGCCAGTCGTCCTTCTTTGAGCTTCACAAACAATTTGCTGCTTTTCTTTAGTTTATATCACCGTAAACTGAAAGTCTTCAGGTTGTCTGGGTTCAGACAGTGTTTGACTGATGAATCAATGGTGAAAACAGTCATAGCTGTTAAACTATTATTGAAATACATATTGAACGATGAAACAGGTTTGCAGCCGTTTGTTCTTTATATCAGTGTTTCTCGACTTTTACACCACGTACCACCTCAGGATATATTTGACCAGTACAACAGATGTTTACAGTACGCCCACCCTGTTCAGATACAGACGGGTCATACAAGAGGAAGGTTTATTCCTTTGAACAGGAGCTACTTTGGTTTAAAATGGCTACTCCTGATCTGCACGTCTCTTCCATATGTCCATTTGGACTCCTACTTATCTCTCCATCACATTTTAGCTCATAACTTATCATGGATTAAGTTAAGCTAAGGTGAAACTTTATTAATCATGTTGGAACTCCGCATTTATCCCCTCAGGTAACCTCAGCTGGCACCTGTCGGACCGCACATGCACAGGAACACACACATAGTGACAGATGCTACATATACACATATATACTGGAGCGGTGGGCATCATTTCACAGCACCGGGGGTACGGTGCCTTGCTCAAGGGCCGTGGCGACCCCACCAGCTATCAGTTCACCTTCCAGTTTTCGAGAGCGGGATCGAACCACCAACCTTCGGGTTATTGCCATTTATGCACATTACACGCTACCTGCATGACTGTGACGTGATTATGGAGCAGGATGATACTGAGACAAAATATTAGAGGATTTTCATTCAAGTTTTTGTAGTATTGTTGGTATTCAATGTTTCTAATTTATTTAATTAAAATTATATTTCAAAGGCGCTCGCGTACGAGCTATGCTTAATATCAGTATGTAAGAAGATCCCGAGGTGTTCCCAGGCTAGGTGGGCTATGTAGTCCCTCCAGCAGGTTCTAGGTCTGCCCCGGGGTCTCCTCCCAGTCGGATGTGCCCCCCAAAGGAAGGCGCCCAGGGGAACCGAACCACCATCAGCTGGCTCCTTTTTAACACGAAGGAGCAGCATCGTATAATTTGTCCGTAAAATCTTACTCTGCAAAGTCACCAATAATTATAGCTGCCAAATAAATCTAAGGAAGTAAGAAGAACAATATTTCACTCTGCGGGATGAAGTTGTACAAAATACAGACAATCAAGTAAAGTGCTTGAAGATTAGGTACTTGGATGAACGCACTTTCCACCACTGGTTCTAATACATTTAGTCCAAAACAGATCAAGCAATAAAAAACTCAATTTTATTGGAATTTTTACGGTAGTTGAAAATACAATTCTCATCGTCATGCTGTATTTTTCAGCATCATGTTGCCAAAAGGCATATTTTTAAATCTCATTCACTTCCACAGAATCAGTTCCAGTGTACGTTTTTACTAATGCACCAAGTCAGATCCAGTCAGAGATCGTTTTGGCAGCAGTAGTTTGGCTATGTTCGCTAACTTTCCCTTATTTCCCCTTTGAGTTAGCGAGTCCACGTGGTTGGGGGGGTCACAACCTTTCCAAGAACCTCTTGATACAAATCAGCTGTGCCTGTGACCCGTCTCTGTCTTACTGTTATTCAGTGGGTCCGCTCAAGAAAAACAACATACCAGCAGCTAATTTGTTTCCCCGTGAAAAATGAATGGGAGCCTATTAGTCAGAGGATGCCGGTTCAAATCCATTTCTACGTGAACGCTGGTGTTCAGGTCGTTCATCTTCGTCCTGTGCTTGAATCTCCACGGTGTCTGGAGGAGCTTGTAAAACACTTACAGATAATCAGATAAAAAGGAATTTATTCCTCAGGGTTATGTAGCTTGTCAGATACATTCCCATGTCTGGCTTCATCAGGAAGTCAAAGTTGAGACTTGAGTTACTCCGAGAGTCACAAGACAGGGACACGCTTCATTTTGAGACTGATCCTCTGATTAGATTTCACATTTTGATATTTTTCATAGCTAATAATGTCCTGTTATTAATATAATAAACTATTTCTGCATGTATTGGGTTCAATAAAACAAACCCTCATTCCAGCTTCCTTATTTGAGGACTTGTTTTTGTTCGAATTTTGGAAATTTGGAAACATCAACTTGGGCTTTAGAAATTCTACTAATTCTTATTTTATTAGACAAACAATGAAATGAGCCATTGAGAGAATAATCAGCAGATTAAATCATCAGATTTCGTCAGCCTGTGCAGGTTCTGGTTCCATATAAGACGAATTAAATACTGATAGTGATATTTTTGTGCTGTTATTCAGGATTTTTAAGATAAAAACACAGAAATTATAAGTATGCATCTTTTAGTTGAGGTCAGGAGACATGTTGTAACATTTTCATACCAGTGTGGGGCGCTAAAACTCTTCACTTAAACCAGACCAATGAAATTCCTTTAGTTAGCAGCACTTGAAGGCACCACACCATCTCATCAGGAGGAGAGGACATCATTCTTTAAAATATTTAATTATGTGCAAAGAAACAAACAGACATAATTAATATCACGATAATACTGGACAAAATATTAAAAACCTCAGACTACTTTGCATATTGGCAGCTAATAACTGTGAAATGATTACTTCTTTGTTTACCAACATAACTAATATATAACATACATATATTATACAGAACCAGAGTAAGCTTTCTCTGGACAGAGCGCTGTCCGGACTCACAGCCTGAAGTTCATCTGAAGTTATTATGAAGCGTCATCTGCCTCAGTTAGTCAAATCAAGTTGGTATTTTCCAAAGTTTCAGCTCAGCACAGAGACACAAAGTGGGAATTTTGAACTAAAGATAATAAACTTTGGAAAATATTCACATGAAGGCATCATATTAACTATGAAGAGGAGGAAACACAGTTTCAGTGTTGGTATGTTCATCTGACTGTTGTTTTAAGACGTGTGAAATGTTTCGATCTCCTTTATTTTGTTTTAACAGCTCGCCAAGTGCAGCTCGATCCATGCATCCATCAGGTCCATCCCTTTGTTTTTTTTGCAGCAGCAGAGGTTGTTTGTTCTGAGAGTGTGTGCTGAGTCAGCCTGGTAGACGGAGCCAAAGCCCGGCTTAACTCCGCCGCAGTAGACTGATGTCTGCCTGCAGAGAAACATTAAACCCAGACTGACACACCGCAGCACTCTGCTGGGCCACAGGCGGACATTCAGATATTTAAACGTCTGTACCACACCAATATGCAGTGTCATCACCGAAGATAGATAGATAGATAGATAGATAGATAGATAGATAGATAGATAGATAGATAGATAGATAGATAGATAGATAGATAGATAGATAGATAGATAGATAGATAGATAGATAGATAGATAGATGTGTTGATCATGTGTTGTATGGTAGCTTTAGCAGTGGTTGTGTGTGTGCAGCAGCACACGTGTTGCTCCTCCTCGTGTGTGACCACTCCCTGAATTCCAGCCCTTAACGAAAACAACGTCTACTGTAACTCTGCCTCTGTACGAGTCTCTGGAGGCTCAGTGATGTGCTGAAAGATGGAAGAAGAAGTGCAGGCGAATGTGATGCTGCAGTGAGAGAGCAATGCAAAAGAGAGAAGATCACAATTAATGTCCCAAGTACACAAACAAACCGTGAAGAGGAGACGCCACATTTAAGTTCAGATTCCCTCCCCAGCTTCATGTTTGAAGCTTTTTGTTGACAGAGGTCACTAAAGACACGAGTCACAAGTCATGAACTTAATCTGAGTTTGAGGAATTTTATTTTTGTGAGACCTTTTGTTGTTTTACTTCACTGAACTTATCTCTCAAGAACTTTTTAAACAAATGGCTAGAGTTTAAATGAGTGTGTGGGATATAGTGGCATTTAGTGGTGTAGTTACTGAGGGCATACGTCTCATATCACCTCCTCCTCCTGCCGAGTGTGAAAGCCACAGAACACCAAAACTACTGTGGAAACATGACAGGTCAACATGGTGGCCTCAGCCTCCATGGCTGTGAAATGAAGCCAATGCAGAAGTGCCCAAAAACTGCAGTTCCTCTAACGTCCACTTGAAGCTGGCTGCAGAAGTGAGTCAGTCTCCATAAGTCCCCATGTTCAAATGTCCAACTTCAGAGCAGAAATAAACATGTTTACAGCCTGGTACAACATAAATTAGATATATAGTACCGTCTTCTGTCAGTGTTGCTTCTGTCAAGTGTTTGTATAGGACTTGAGTATTGACCTGTAGTGCTGCAGATGTGACTCTGAAGCAGAGGGTGAAACATGATCGGGCTGCTCACTCAATGCTTTTTCCATAACTGGAAAGTGACATTCCTCTGAGCCCCGTTAGCCACGCTCATAAGAACTGAACTGCTGGTGTTGATTCACTCGGGAGCTCCGAGGCCGGTTCTGAGCGGGGATCGGGTTCACGATGAAGCTGCAAAAAAAAAAAAAAACAACCCACCACAGCATCGACTAACGCTGAAAAATACTTGGTGAATATGCACCGTCATGCTTTTACAAAACATCAGCACATGTCTGCATTTCAGTCAGATGGTCACCAGGGGGCGGTCTTTGCTTCAGTTTGACTCCTCAGGTCTGCATGGAAAACACCATAAGTTAAATTTTGCCCTGATCTCGGACTTCCAGGCTGTTTACTGCGCATAACAAGCTTTACCATGCAAGCTGTAGGTTAGTTAACCAGTCACAGTAAAGAAGGCAGGGGGATGGTCTGAGGGAAAGGTTTCCCTGGGAGGCTGAACTCAGGGTAAAATAAGCCCAATAGGTGCAGAAAAACATGCAGTCAGTCTTGTATTGACTAATACCTCATTGTGTATGCATGGCTGGTGTGCAGTAGGATGTTTGTTGGAGAGGCTGGGAGTAATAATTTGTTTCAGGATCAGTTTTTTATGATCACAAACAGGTCTGTGGTGTTACATAACGAGGACAATGAAGACACACGCTGCAGTTGAGGGTATTTTTAGTGTATTATTGAATAAAATCTATAAAATATTCCACAAAAAATACAATACATTATTAATTACCATCTTATTACTTTTATGAAACCCATCCTTCAGTTACATTTATATCATAATCAGCATCAACAACATACAGCTTGTGCTTTACAGACCCGGCTGACACTCTCTGACTTTCATACAAATATAAATAACACTGCAGATTTCTGCTTTTTGTTTTTCAGTTCTGTCGGCGACAGATTATGTAAATGAGAAGTGGATTTATTTATTTCACAGGCTGAAGTCCAACAGATTCACACTGCCTCTCTGTGCAGAGCCGTCGGGAGCAAAAACAAGTTGTTGTTGGAGCAGCAGTGTGCTCCTCGTACATCAATCTTGCTCCTCGTACATCTCATGTGATTGGTCGGTGGTCTGAGTCTGGGCAAAACAAGCTCTAAACTCCTCCTACCGAACACGTGACACAAGCTGCTTCCTCCCACCCCTCCTCCTCCACCACCACCTCCTCCTCCTCCTCTTATTTTTCCCTCCCAGCCCTCTCTGCCACCTCCTCCCTCAGCTAGTTCACTGTCGGCCTGTCAGGATACATTAAGCTCATATGCCAGTGGTGTTCACTGAGCACAGAAAAAGACCAAGAAGAAGGGAGGAACGATGGCGGTTCTGGCTCTCGGTGCTTTTACATAACACCTCGCCACAGTTTTTATCAATGAGGCTCGAGTTTAGACAACCACAAAAACCTCAACACCAATAAAACTCAAGTTCAGTAGTAAGGCACGTCGTCGACACGAGACGAGAGATGGAGATGAGGACAGATCACTTTGGTCTGACAGGAAAAGCGTTAAATTCGATTGGATTGGATTTTTCAGCCGAGTAGAAACGATGAAATAAATCAGTCCATGGCTCACGGTGTAAAAACAGGAGTGTCCAGGTAAACCAACAACAGACAGACATCAGGAGGTAGAACAGGAGTAAACCGCAGACAGTGAAGGTCGAACATCTGCTTCATCGCAGTCCTTCATTCACTGCATCTCTTCTGCAGGACAGGTGATTGTTGCAGGTAGAAACACGTAAAAAAACGGCTTAAAAAACTCCCAACGTTACAATAAAAATTCACACATCATGGCCATAAAAATACACACAGGCTTCTGTTGTCGTTTACAATTCTGACACATGGCAAAGTTGTCCTGATTGTTGACTCGAGGCGATCGGCTCCTCAGTCAGAACCAGACTGGGATTACATTACTGTTTAAAAAAATACACGTTTTATGCTGCGTTCATGACACGTCGCATTCACCGTAAATACAAGCTGCCGAGAAAGATAAACTGTTCACATGGTGAAAGGATGAGAATATTTCTTCTACAGGCTCTGAGAGTTTGTCCCGTTTGAGAGTGTCAGCAAAAGCAGAAGACATGGCAGCCGATACACTGACAGACCAAGGTCATAAAGAATCTGAATTATAAGTTACACTCACACCCAAACAATAGACTCTACATATAAAGAACAAATAATATCTGCTGCAGTTTGTGGTTGATTTTTCATTCATAAATAATAATATTAGATAAAGGCGATCCATCGAGTTCTCTGTCAGATGTCATCCTTTGTTTTACTTCTTTGGCTGTTTCAGCGGCCACGTTCTCCTTTTTACTGTCCGCTGTCCGACTGCTACACGCCGACAGCCACAAAGACTAATTTAAAGATCTCACATGGAGCAATAATTCAGATTGTACGCTGAAAGGAATCCCAGGCCTTTGCCCTCCCGGCTCGCTGAAGCACACCCTCTTAAGTAATTGAAGAGATTTCAATTAATAATCAACCCGGGTCTGATCTAACAGCCCGAGTGACGCACACACCACGGCAGCTCAGGTTTCTTCTTCCTGAGTGGTGGTGGATTCACTCAGAGAGGCGCTGCTACTGCTGCTGCAGCTTTCACTCAAACTTAATAAAACAGGGAGGGGAAAGTGGCACAAACACGGCAAGGTTGGAGATTTAAGGCTCCATCTGCGTTGACAGTTTTACCAAATTCAGGAAAATCCACCTTGACGCTCTTCGACTGTTACACGGCATCAGTTTGTCTGGCCGCGTTGGTTACAACACTTCCTTTACAAGTGTTGCACTTTTGGTGTTACACCTAGACAAGCCTCGACTACTTTTACTGGACTCTTAATCCACCATAATAAATATTTCATGTCTAATTTGAGGCACACGCTTGTGTATGTAACTCAAGATGCTGCCTTTAAATGAGTTACATACAACAGAATTATTGTTTTATTCTACCTTCAACTATCTGAACCAGATGGAGCCGTAAAGATCCAAAGTCACGTCAGAGTCCATCAACCCTCAAATTAGTCCTTGTTCCCCTTCTCCACTTTCCAAGTTCTTGATTAGCCGAGTGCAGTAAATGTTGAAGCTGATCAGGACTTTACCAGGATCTCCATGATGTGGTCCAGCTCATTCAGGTCCATCAGACAAGACTGGAGACTCCCAGCTGAGGCGTGGCTGGAAGGGCGCATTTTAACGTCCTCATCCGCCCAAAGCGACACACTGACGGGCCACAGGGAGCCCGCCGCCCAGGCAGAAGGCAGATCTGAAGTCTCGTACATGGACGTGTCAATGTCCTCAAAGATGTCGTCCAGGGCGAGGTCGCTGAGGTAGCCCATGGCGTTTACGGCATCACTAAAAGAGTTGATCGTTGCAGGCGGAAGCGATCTCTGCTGGTCGGGCGAGCTGTTTGCCTCCTGAGAGGGGAATTCTGGGGACAGCGGTGGAGACAGAGGCAGGTTGTCCCCATCGCTCTCTGAACAGCCGGGGCACGTAACCGGCATGTCCTCCCTGACGTCGTCCCTGAGAAGGCAGGAGTCAGCGTGGACGTTGTTGAGGAGTGCCTCCGACGTGCAGGTTTCCACGCCGTCGCTCTGCATGTCCTCCTGGATCTGCCTGAGTGTGTTGATGAGCAACACAGAGCGACGCAGGCTGAGCTCCACCCCGGCCTGGTAGTGCTGGAGCTTCTCCAAGCAGAGGCCGAGCACCAGCTGACGCTGCTGCAGGTGGCTCATGTCGGATTTGGACGGACCCACGTGGAAGCCGCCCTCATCCCCAGGACCTTCCTCCCCATTCTTCTCCTTCTCTGCAGGGAGGGCCTCGGCCTCCAGGTCCGCCAAGCAGCTCCACTTTCGCTTCACACCACGGCCCAACATCGACCTACATTATCAGATACATACATGTTAGAGTTGATGCATTTTAAAGACATCACAGGTATTCAGCGGTTTTCACAGATTACTGATACGACAGCCGATGACCTTTTCTATGTGCATCATGCACCAACGTTACATCGATATAACTACTACTGAGAAGTTTAACTGAACAAATTATACACATAAAAGAAGATAATGAAGAATACTTAAGTTACATATTCATGTAAAATGACTTTAAATATACATTGCAGACTGATTCTAAAGCAGCTGCTTCTCTCTGACTGCCACAGTTTGTACATCACAGTCCACACTGCTGGAAAAATACCAATATATTACACATATATATTATATATCATGTCGAATAATATATACGCCAATATCGACTCTTTCAGACAGACTCACACGCTGTTGATCTGTTATATGTACACTGTGTGTGTGTGTGTGAAGTGTGTATGTGCAGATACCGTTTATGTAACTGTGTATGGTTATGTTATAACTGACTGTATGTGTGCAGGTATTTCTAATCACGTATAGATGATGACGTGTGTGTGTGTGCTCATCAGTTTAAGAAGCTGAACATTCACACATGGTGCAAACCTTTGAGGTTCAGATACTTTGACCTCCTGAGCCACAGGCACCCATCTATGACTGTACCATAACTAAAATCAAAGGTTTTCACCATTCACGCCTTTATAAGTATTTAAACGTTTGATGAATAATGAGGAGTGCTGCTGAATAATGTTCTGCACATGCAGCACACACTAACTTTAACAGATTATTTTTGGGAACACTGAGTGACACATTCAGGATCACATCAGGCTGCGTTGCCATGTCATAAACCTCGCATCCATCCAGTTTATGTAACAGCTCCAACCTGGCCAACATGACCACTTTATTCTCTCATTCACTTTGAATCGATCGGCTCCAGAATAGACTCTCATACAGACAAACGCTGCTCACACTGAACAAGTTTGGGTGGATGTTGGAGATCTTTGTGGACATCTCAAGTGAACAGTATGAGTCACGATGAGACACCTCTGCAGACTGAGAGACTTTACTCATCCACACAGACAACGGGCTAGTTCACTATAGATCACAGTCTGTCATCTGCTTTCACGAATAACATCATGGAGCCCCATTTGATGAGTTTGACCCATTTAAAGGGTTTAAAACGGATTTTTCTCATTTAACCGGCAGAAAAACAACCAGACACATTCAAATCTATGATTAAATCACTTGTTCCTAAAGTATCCTCTCTTTGCAGTCCTATAATAATTGAATTATTTCCCTCCATCCTACTTATTTTGCCCAGGACCCCTGAAGAACACCCCTAACCCTCCCGGTGCCCTCACAGAGGAGACCAGCTCCGTTTAGACCGAGTTAAAAGCAAAAACTTGAAGACGTTTGAAGTGAGTGATAAAAACAGGTTTACAACCTTACGTGTCCTTCCGAAGTGTCATGAGCTGCGTCAATCCGTCGTGTCTTCGGGCTCTTTTCGCTCCGTCGCCGCGTTCCTATGCTGTCGAGCTCCGGGAATAAGAGGAACGCTCGCTCCGGTTCGTCCACGGCGGCGGGTGGAGGAGGCGGAGCCGCGGCCGACACTCAAAGAGCTCATGGGCGGGTGATGATTGGTCGGCGCAGCCGCTGATCAAGCCTCCGCCTCCGCCACTCACGGGGCAGCGAATGTGCGGCCGCCGCCGCGTTCAGGGGCGCCTCGGAAAAATCAGGAGCGACAACGGAGCACACGTGAGCGGCAAAAGTCAGACAGGATGATCGGGGAGGTTTGGATCTATTTAACCCCAACAAGAGATCAAATATTATTATAAATCCTAAACAGGCACTAAATAATAACTGGTGTAGTTACAAATACAAAGAAGTATTCAGATACTTAACATTACAGTGTAAAACTACTTCTACTACTCAAGTCCTCTCTGTAAGTAATGCCATAACATGTAAGATGCATTTAAAGGTCTGGTGTGCTCTGTACAGAATATGGCAGACATTGAATATAATATGGACATCTATGTTTTCATTGGTGTATAATTACCTGAAAATAATTATTGTTAAGTTTTTAGAACCTTAGAATGAGACTTTTATATCTTCAAACACTGCTGGTCCTCTTCCACAGAGTCCACCATGTTTCTACGGTAGCCCAGAATGGACAAACCAAATATGGGCTCTATAGACACTGTAGTTTCTCCATCACGCTGAAGGCTGCGACACATTCTGTGTGTGCCGTGGCCCCCCAGAAGTAATCATGGCCGTTCTGGTCAATGTCTCAAACCTGACCGGCCCCGCCGTGGTCCGATTCAGAAGAGTCCCACAGACACAGCATAGAGAATCTGGTCGATTTTCAAAATAAAACACCCCTGTGCACGCCAGTGTATTTTGTGTTGACATCTACAGACGTCTCCAGTCTTCATGAACACTGTAGTTACTCAAACCACGGGCCTTTCTCACAGCTGATGTCTAAACCTGTTTTTAGATGCTAAAAAATGTGATGACACGTCAGTTTGAATGTAACATTAAATATATAGAAATAAAAATGTGTGTGTGTATTAAAATATTATCAAATAAATATAAATTTATCAGAGTTAGAAATGTCTGGAATGCTGGGAGAGTTGCAGTGAGCGCCTGAACGCAGCATTTTAAAGGGACAGATGACGCAGGAGGGAAGAAGGAAGAACGTGACAGGAAGCCGGGGAAGGCAACACCAAATAAGGAAACTCTTCATTCACGTTTTTCAGCCTCTTCCTCCAGAAGCTGTCACAGCCACACTCCTACTTCTTCTTTCCCCGCTGTCGTCTGCTCAACACAAAATACATTTTACACTGTCTGTGTGTCCGTTAAAAATCCACCTTCTAAGTCTCAGACTGCTGATGTGACTGTGAGCTCATCACATTTCACCAAAATACAGAAAAAACTACAAGATGTAAGTGAGTGAATTATAACAGCCGTGCATGCAGGTTGTAAGTTGTTTAGTAATTAATCTCTCAAACACAGCTAACCAAAAACAAACGGCTACCTTCACAACAGAAGTTTATGAGAGGCACCTGAAGGCAGCATGTGCCAACAAACTGCAGTTCCTCAAACGTCCACTTGAGGCTGGCTCCAGAAGTGAGTCAGTCTCCATAAGTCCCCATGTTCAAATGTCCAACTTCACAGCAGAAATAAACATGTTTACAGCCTGGTACAAAAAACAGTTTTGGTCTCTGTAGCTAATTTCCCCGTTCATGACAACTGTACTGAGGGTGAATTTATATACAACTCACCTGTTCAGGTTATATTAAGGCTTAAAGTTATGCAGGATTAAGAGCGTGGACGCTTTGATTGACAGGTGGGTGTCGTTACAGATGATCCACGTCTTTGCTGACCTTCAGAAGAAGTAGGACTACCAACATGGCGCCACACTGAGCTTCAAAGCGGCGCTTCATGAACCTGTGGGTGACGTCGCGGATACGCCGTCCATTCTTTGTACTGTCAGCGGTAAGCACGCGTTAACCCACGCACATTTGTAAAGGTGGTGCAGTCAACACGTGTATTATCAGGTTATATGTGGTACTGAATGTCAGGTTGTGCTTCCAGACATGTCAGAGGTGAAGAAACATGTTACCTGCTAACATGACACGGTGTAAACGGAGTTCTGGTGCATCTCGTCTGCTGTTTTTCTGTTTCTCTGTTGGAGCTTTTTAAGACACAATAGTCTCTTTCTCTGATGACTTGGTTTTTCCTCAGGCTGCGTTTTTGCTGAGTCACTGAGAAGCCATTAATCTTTAACTAAAGGCAAACCAAGACTAGGCAGGCCGACGTGCAGAGTGAGCCAGAGTTTTACGAACAAATACCTTCTGACAGTTTCAGACAAGACTTTGGGATTTTTTTATTTAAGTGCTGCATGTTTCAGAACACGAGAGGCGTCTCTTCAGTAGCAAAAGCAGAATTCATTATTAATAGAAAATCCCTAATTCCACAGTGAATAGGTTAGCCGTACGCTCTGCCCTGACCTGCAACTGCAAACACACAGTAGTCCTGTTCTGTTGAGTCCATTGTGAGTCTCTCTGCGTATCTAACACACAATCTCACGGTCCGACATCATCACATGAGAACACGTGAGGACAAAGGTCCTACTGCAGCCGAGCCATGTCGAAGTCACTTCTCACTTATTACAAATGAAAATGGAGGCGACACCTTCAGGATTGACCTGATCGCGGCAGCTCTGATTACTTATTTTAACAGATGTGTTTTAATAACTGACACAAGTATCCAAAGGTTTTGACTCCATTCCCTCGGTCACTGAAATCTCCACTAAAAACCACATTAAAGATTGACTGCTGATATTCTATACTTTTCTTTATGTCAATAAATCCCATGAAAAGACCAAACCCGACAATGACTCGATCCTACATAAAAGTATTGTGTATCCAAAGCCTAAGATATCTTATTCCTCTGTGCCATAGAGCTCTATTGTTTGTCCAAACATCATAAAAAACGCCAATAATGAGCCGCATCACCGCGTCGAGAGATGCGTTCTTTCTATACGATAAACATCGGCACTCGTGCTGATGATGTATTTAGACCGGTTTATCCATGAAGTCCTAAATGAATACAGGTCAGTGATAAAGGAAACAGATCAACACACAATCAATAGTTGCACCTTTTATTATAAAAAATATTTACAAAGATGCTACAATGTTTTTTCCTTAATATAAAAAAATGCATACATTTTACAACGGTAATTAGTCTTTGAAGTTCTAGCTCCCATTCAGACCAGAAGTGACATCCTTCAGGAGTGTTGTGGTAAGGTATTAAGCGTGTCGTAATACTGTATTTTTGTCAATACATTTTGTTTGCCTGAGTTTAAAATCTCTTCATCGTGACAAGGAACAATTTTGAAAAAAATGCGTTTGATTTTCCACATCTTTAGGAGAAAAGGCAACTGTTTGCATAAAAGGAATTAAAGGACATTTGAGTCGTATACAATCATTTTGAAACACGTATGACAGAGCTGCATAGTGATTTGAATAGTAACCCGGTTATTATTATTACTACTAATAATAATAATAAAAAAGGTGAGGAATAAATAGGTACTGCATTCAAAACGGAGGGAGAAATTTGGATAAATATAATTTCATCGGGCCTCGTGGTTGATTTGAAGTCAATGTGGCATGTCTGTACCTAGATATAATAAATACAATAAATAAAACAACAATAAATTAGATTGGGTTAACACACAGAATTCTTCATTTGCAGTACTAACAAATGAGAGAAAGAAATATGGCTTCTTGATGCAGTTATCACCCCGTGGTTTCTCCAAATGCTTCAGGAAAAAAGCTGTTATTATTATTGTTATTAGATTTGTATGTAAATCAGGACGGGAAACTGTTAACTTACCAGTAACAGTCAAATCTTAACCAGCGCCGCCGCCGCCGCCGCCGCAGGTCGGTTAGGCGGGCGAGCGGCGGTCATTTCCACGTCCTGCGTAAAGCTTTGAGAAAATGAAAGAACAGCGCCTAGAAAGTGTGACGGTGCCAGACGTGGCACCGGTTAC
The DNA here is from genome assembly GCA_036365135.1 of Miichthys miiuy. NCBI lineage: Eukaryota > Metazoa > Chordata > Actinopteri > Sciaenidae > Miichthys > Miichthys miiuy. The sequence goes on from CM071615.1 coordinate 23,355,853, forward strand.
AGTCCACTCGTTATACCAAACCATGGGAAGACTGGCTACATTAAAATCTTAAAAACCGCTTGGGAGGGAAAAATAATAATAATATCAAATGATACTTGCAAAATCCCCCAGCTGTATAATGCAAAAAATATATTTCTATATACACATACGTACATATACATATATTCCATTCATAATTGCTCAAATCTTTAGGAAAATATGCATTGATTCATAGATTTGGATTTACAATTTGTTCTGGTTTTCTGCATGTAGTGTGATGAATTGTTCCTCAGTCCATGTAACAATAAATAGAAATGGACAAAATGGCAGAGAGTACGACCGGAAGGAGCTAGTATGACAGAATGTATGACAGACGTAAACATGGAAAGTACGTAAATAAGAATGCATCATGGTATAGGTAATTATCTTTGCCCTCTCACAGATATTGGCATGTTTTGGATTTCATCGACAAAGTAGGAAACTAACTGCGTCCTCCACGTGAGCGCGGGAAGGCGCGTGAATCCCAAAATTCATTAATTTGATACCCTTTGCTACGTGTTGCCAATTACATGTTTTTGAATAAAAGATGAAGGTCCCAACAGCAGCTGCCGACTTGCCTAAGTGGCCGTTAGAGCAGACTGACTACGCCTCTAACAGCCGATCCCAAAAATCTACCCGGCTCGCTGTTAATTTCCCACCTTGTCCCAAAACCTCCCAACAATCTCCACGTGTAACAATACCACATACAGAACATGCACATGTGTACTGTGCATAGTCTGGAAAGAGTCTGAGGGATCAGTACAGGCCAAAGGAATGTTCTGAGTTTCAGGATCCCACTATGATCTCCATGATGTGGTCCAGTTCGTTCAGGTCTGACCTGCAGCTCGAACTGGAGCTCAGGGTGGTCGGCCCGTGAGAGGAAAGGCTCTCCAGCAGATCGTACGGCCCCATCTTCGGGGCGCTCTGCATGCCTGTCAGCACCGTATCGAGGTCATAGTAGGACGGGTCCACGTCTGAAAACAGTTCCTCGAGCGCAGGGTCAGGGGGCGGCGCCGGGTGCTTGATCTCAAAAGTCCCAAAAACCTGCTCCCCTGTCCTGGAGTCTGCGCTCAGGTGGTCCCGATCTGCCTCCTCTCCCTCCGACACACACTCCTCGCTGTCCTCCTCTTCGTCCTCCTCGCACTCGCCGTCCTCCTCTTCCTCCTCCCAGCAGGGCCCCATGCCAAAGGGGCCTGCCAGGTAGGAAGCGGAGGACAGCTGGGGGGAGACGGGCGACAAAGTGGACATGGTGACCTCCGTCTCCACGTCTCCCTCCATCACCACCTCCTCGGCGTGGTAGCCTTCCTCCAGACCTACCACCGAGAAGGGCTTCGGGCTCTGTCCGGCCTGAGCTGCCGCGTCCGTCTGCCGGCACAGCACCTCGGTGGCCACCAGGCGGTCGGCGGGACACTGTGCGGCTGCCAGGGCCTGGGTCATTATCTGCCAGGTGCCGTCCTGGGTCATCTCCTCCTGGATTTGCCGCACCGTGTTAGCGATGAGCACCGAGCGGCACAGGTTCGGCTCCACCAGCATGTGGCAGAGCTGCAGCTTGATCAGCGACATGTCAAGCAGCGACTGCCGCTGCAGGCTGTAAGAGGACGTCAGCGTCCGAGCCGCCACAGATGGAGCTGCCGGCGGGACCTGGTCGCCAGCGGAGACCGGCTCCTCCCCGGAGTCTGAGAACTTGCGCTTGGTGCCCTTCGGGAACATGTTGTCTCTCTGCGTGACGGCGAGGAGACAGAAAACACAGTGAGACATCAAACGGCGACACTTAATCTGAGCATCAACCAATTAATCACTCTGACAAACACACAAAATGCCTACTGTTCTAAGATCATAGTGAAAAGAATAAGTGACATGTAATTAATTATGTGAATGTGTGATGTAATGAGGCTATGTGGTGGAGTATTTGCGTGTGGACATGAGGGAGCTACAGCTACAATCTGCTCAACAGCAGCTGTGACTTTATCAATAAACTCTACAGGTTCAATGAACTACAGTAAACAGTAAATTGTTTGTTGTAGTTTTGGTTCTTAAAGTTTGCTATACCTTTCCTGTTGAGAGGCACAGGCAATAGCAATGCAGCTTGGTCCCGGCTGCAACGCTTCAAGTACTTTTGTACGAGCGACAAGCAGCTTTTGTTCAGCACCATTTCTGCCCATTTTAGGCCAGTCTGAGGCAAGACTCCTGCTGGGCGGAACAACCACACTTTTAACAGACCACTGAGCCACCGAAAATAGCATGGTTACCAACTAAATGCCGACGCTGCATCAAAGTAAGCACAGACTAGAGAGACCATTGTCAAAAAACAAAAAACAGCACTCAAGTTACATGATCAGTGCACTCATATTCTTTCCCCACTGCCACCTGTGATCAAGAGAATATCCTAATCAATATAAAAAGGTGCTTTTAAGGGGTAAAGGTGATAAGAATGTGGAGAATTAACAGCATTTACAATATTCACAATACAATGCACCACCATGACCCACTAATATTTACAAGGGATATCAGGTTTCCAGTTCTACACACGACACGCTTCAAAAACTAGTAGAACAAGATTTTCACTTTCTCTTCAGTGAGGGAGGGGAAGAAAAGTAGAGTCAACTTCCTTATTACACACCGTTTGGAGCACACAGATGTCTTACAGGAACAAAACAACACTCGTGCCAACATTAACGGCCCTCCAACTCCCCGAAATATCAACGGGATGCAAGTAAACAGGAGACTGAGCTCTGAACAGCAGCACTGTGGCATTTAATTTTCCATCAGACAGAAAAAAAATCGTGTGCAGTGTCCGGCTGTGTCTCCTCTGTGTAAAAAAAAAACAACAAAAAAAACAACCTGTGGGCAGGGCACATGAGTGAATGAGTCCACTTGCTCCAAACGTCTACATTTGTTTGTACACAATAATAATCACAAAACCAGGGGTACAATGGTAAAAGTATTGGTACATGTTGGACTGTAAAAGCATAAAATTAGAGTTTACAGAAGAGACAAACAAACAACAAAGAGTTGTTAACAATTGTACAGAAGCTGCCCACTTTTCTGCTTAATTTATCTCCACGCCGACAAAGAAGAAGGTTTTGTCTTGTTCATCTTAAAATGCCGGTCAAAGCTAAAGCCCTATAATCTGTGGAAAATACATACCATCTCAAGATTAACACATTGTAGCACTCAGGGGGGTGTTGCGCAAGATTTTACAGCCAACGAAGAAAAAAAAAAAAAAAAACACCACATAATTTAACATTTTCAACATTTAATCAAACATGTAATGAAAAAATATTGTGATTTCTAACCCTTCCACAGACTGTGCTTCTTTACACACACACACATGACATCAAACGAGAAAAAATAAAAGATTAACAGCTACCGTCTTCACCTGACAGATCAGATGAATCGTCTGGAATCAGCACCATGTTTCACAAAAAGTTTAACACAAGTGGATCTAACGTACACACTGGAGGTGTCTGTCTGAGTCCTCGCTCGCATACAGAGTAACATTTCCTGACAGTGGACAGAACAGGAAAAAACAAAAAAAACAAAAATAAAAGTCATTTCTGAAGGAACCCGGAGATCTAAAATACAAAGGGAGGGTGAGAAAACAAATTATGGACATAAGTTGTCTTCTTGTGTGGTGCATTTGTGCTGGCCCCTGTTAAACAAGAGACACTACAGATCACTATCTCCCTAAAGGAAGAACAACAACAATGTGTAGAAAGATTGCAAATAGAAAATGTAATGTGAGCAGGAAGACCTACAACCTGAGAGAAAGCACACTGCACAGAGAATTAACACACAGTTCTGGACATGACAGGGTTGGACTTTTACAGATAAATCTGGTTTTTTGAACACCGTATAGTTTTAGCATTTTGGGGTTAAATCTCAAAGATTCTCACTTAATTTAACTGGAAACATCATAAACCTATAAAATAAGCATCACTACTTATGCATTTCTTTTATTGTTCTGATCTTGCACCTGTAGCAGACAAACATACGTCGTAAAACACACAGCGTGTGCTTTTTCATATTTATATGGATATATTAATCACCACAGAGACTGCAGCGCTACTGTTATTTTCTTAATCAAATAAATCATCAGTTATATTTATTGATAAATTCACAGCAAACCCCAAACTGATCTGTTTAACCCCAAACACCTCTGACATTGTTTCATTTTTTAAAAATTGTTATTACACTTGAATATATATATATGTATTGATTTTAAAAAGGCCCATTTTGTCTGCTATAGATGCTTTAATTGTTGTGATTGAAATCATTTCCAATGCAATAAAATCACAAACATTTAAATCTTCAAACTCAGTCAGTTTTAACAAGATTTAACAGGAAAATGCTGCTGACACTCATGTGATGTTCACAAACTTGTCTAGCAGATATCAGGAAATGAGTAATGGAATAAAAAACACCTCATTTAGATGAAGTATTACTGCAGTAATGTGCTCGTGTGACACGTGTATAAATTACATTTACATGTATGTCAGACAGTGTTAGCTCGTGTCTCATGCTAGGAGCCAGAAGCCAAACAAAATGCAGCCTCGCTTTACGTCAATGGCTCCTAGCATGGCCCATCCCCCACTGCACGGCGAAAAGCAGCACTTTCACAGCCCCGCCGTGCTAAATGAGCAAATAAACTTACAACACGGCGGCACTCATTTTATACGTTTCTCCATCAAAACCTAACGTAACCGCCATGAGCCGCCCGGTGAGAGGCGCTGCGGCCGCTGTAGAGAGCAGGTCGGAGCCGCTTGGCCGTGACTGCCGCATGCTTTGTCTTTACCGAGCGACAATGAGGCCATTTTGCGCTAGTAGCGCTAACAGCTAGCCGGCTACGAGCTAACGCTACAGATCTGACTCTACGCTTATGAGCCGCCTGCTAGCTGAAGCTAACCGGGCTAAAGATGTTCAGTGAGACGGAATAAACGATGCCTCCTCCGCGGAGGTACAAACCGCCTGGCGAGGCTTCACCTCCTTTTTTTCTTTTTTACTAACACAAATAAAATGAATGCTAGCCATTATTAGCGTGAAGCTAATTAGCCCCAAAAAGCGCCCACCCACACATCCTCCGCGGTCCTTCCTCCTCTCTAAGCCAAAAACAAGAGTTTTCACCGCGGCGGGGCTCGTTAAGTTCCCAAAAACAACAAACGCTCACCCGGGTTAAAAAAGCCGACTATCGACGGGTGGTTTGGGGTAACCGTACTCACCTCGTGTTCGTGTTATTTTATTCCCGTCTCGGTCATAGGATCGACGGCAGGGAAAGCGGAGATCAGGTTCAGATGAGATCATTCATGCCACGGCTTCAAAAACTGAACTACCTCTGTCCTCCTGCTGCTGCTGCGGAGCGGACGGCAGGAGGGAAGGAAGGGAGGGGGAGGGGAGCCGACAAAAGCCAGCCATATGCCTGGGATTCCTCTCTAATGATCGCTCCTCTCTGCTCCTCTCTAACGCTTTAAATGAACAAACGAGGAGGACAAATAAAAGAAGTTATGTAGTCTGCTTGTGCTGCCTTCAGTAAAAGAAAAACTAATCAGTAATATAATTATTCACCTGAATAGAATCATCATTCACTAAAGTACTGAGACATAATGTTGATTTAATTGTAGTTTAATTTAAATTTTATCCTACTTTATACTTTTAAAGGTGCAGTGTGTAAGATTTGGAGGGCAAACATGAAATATAATATTCATAATGCATGTATAATCACCTTAAAATGAGAATCTTTTTGTTTTTGTTACTACTAAAATTCTCCTTTTATATCTACAGAGGGAGCGGGTCCTCTTTCATGGAGGCCGCCATTTTGAAACACCATGTTTCTACAGTAGCCCAGAGCAGACAAACTACATACAGACTCTAAACAGGGTCCTTAAAGTGTTTGTTTGTCCTTTACACTAGGAAGGTGAGGGTGATGTGAGGAGATTGCAATGCAGCGATTAGTCTACACACTGGACCTTTAATGTACTCACATATTGTACTTTTTACTCCACAGTTACACACTTTATTTATTCAGATTAAGATAATTCATTTAAAAGGGCACCATGTCATGTTTCAGATGTTCACAGGTTCCTCGTCTAAACTTCTCAGATGGTTTTGTTTAAATGATTATTCAAGGCCCAAAGACGACAATAAAAAGAAAATATTAGATAAACATACGTGAATATAAAATGTGTTAACAGAACTTTGTTTCTGTCTTCTGTCGTCTCTCATTAATCATCTCACAACCCCTCAGATTTATTTCACGACCCTTTGAAGGAGCCTCCAGCAGAAACAAAGTGAAATGCTACTTCTTATATAATAAAACATCAGTCATCATCATCAATATGAGCCAATGTCAATGCCTGTACAACAAGTTCAAGTTCTACATTAGAAATAAAATGAAATTCAGTATAGACAAACTGAAAACAGCTCTCTAAGATAAGATAAGACAGACTTTAATGATCCTACAGCTACAAGGTGGATCAGAAATTACTCATAAATCATAAATCTATAGAAAAGGTCATAAAGTCATGCTGGTGTTAAAGAGTCTGACAGCTGATGGAATGAAGGAGCTGTGGTAGAGCTCCTTCTTACATGATGGGAGTAGCAGTCTGTTGCTGAAGGAGCTGTTTAAGGCCTCCACAGTCTCCTGCAGGAGGTGAGAGGAGTTGTTCAGCTTTGCTAACGTCCTCCTCTCCCTCACTTCTTCTATGGAGTCAGTCCAGGACAGGGCTGGACCTCTTGAGTCCTCCACACTCCAAAGGAGACTCAGTCTGCTTAGTAAGTGGAGACGGCTTTGACCCTTCTTGTTCAGGACCTCTGTGTTGTCTGACCAGTCCAGTTTATTGTTGAGGTGAACACTCAGGTATTTGTATTCTCCCACCATCTCCATATCCAATCTCTGGATGTTCACCGGTCTGAGGTGTCTTCCTTCTCCTTAATACACTATACAAATGCTGCACAATTGTCAGTGAGAATGTTTGTGTTCATGTCATACAGTCATAATAATACATCTTTTAAACAGTCTAAACGTCCACAAACAAACCAAACTTACATCACTTCAAAGCTGCAGCAGTCGACACTTTAAATGACAATGAGACGACTTTTTTCTAGGATGGTGTAATTTACTCGATACTGTCCACTGTCTTTCTGAGAAAACATCTTGAAACAATGGAAGCTGAATGATCTAACTCTGTTGGCAGCTTTGTTTTTGTCATCACACATACAGTACAGTGTGTCATGAAGAGACAGATTTTATTGCAGTGAAACATTTTCCATCTCTCTGCATGGAGCGTTCACTCACTGCTGCTCAGGACACATTTTGGACTTCTCTTCGGTTTTTGCTCAGGAGATCTTGTGAATGGAGGTTTGTGCAACAGATTGTGGGCACATTGTGAAACAACAAGAGCTCAGTTAGCTGAGATGAACTGGTAGTCTATGACAATGATGGTACAGTTGGAAATTATTGGATTAGATCATGTATTTATATGAAAGATAGAAGTGTTTCATGCTTGAATCACTTTGCATTTCTCTCAGATATTGACCTCGTATCTTACACTCTGCCTCTTCGTGGTTGGTTCAGGCATCATTAACGCAGCATATTCATATTAATAACAGTCTTCTGTCTCCTGAACGCTCTGGGTTCATATTTTCCTCAAAACATCTTCACCAGGATTATTTTTGTGCGTGCTAACCGTGCAGTCTTTAACACGTACAGTAGTAATACATTAAATCATTAACATTAAACCAAGTCCTTCAAATTGTTAGATTATTTCAAACTGTTCTCAGTACACAGTAAAACAAATATCCATCCGTCATCTGTACCCACTTATCTTGATGTGCTGCGGGTGGCTGGAGCATATCTCCGCTGGCATTATTCTGCATGCTTTTAGTCTGACAGAGAAAACTGGAGACACGAGGAGAACGTGCAAGCTCCACGCTTCTCCTCGTGAGTTTGTTTACTGGTTTGGAGTTCTGGCAGGTTCCAGTCCAGAAGCTGCATCACAGTGTCTCCATGAAGCAACCAGTCCCAATAAATTTTATCTCAGGGATTGTAAAACCTTCTTAGTCATCCTGATTTTCCACATTGTAATCTTACTACTTGGTATATTCAGTACACACGGCGTGTACTGCATGTTTGGACCATCCTTCCTTTGACTCTAAGTCAGTGTTTCTCAAACTTTTTGTACCACCTCAGAAAATATTCGTCTCTCTAAGTATCACTGACAGACATTAAAATCCAGCAGTACTACAGTGACAGTTGACACAGGAGGCAGGTTTATCCTCAGAACGTTATTTATTGTTGATCAGAACTCATGTGGTATAAAGGTATCGCTGGAATGTTACTTAAAATAAGTTTTTGTTTCACTATCAGCCTGATACGTCGTCAGGTTCATTCACACAGTGAAATATGATGAAGAGAAGTGGATCAGGAGTAACTTTAAACTCAGTTTAATTTCATTCAAACTGTTGTAGATGGTTTGATAAGTTTCTAAAAAAATATATATTTCAGAGCTTCCTCTAAGTACCACTACAGGAAGGTGACGTACCAACACTGGTACTCGTACCACAGTTTGAGAACCAGTGCTCTCAGGATAAACACACTCTGACATTAATCAGACGTCAGCGTGTTTTTATTCTCTCTCTGATGCAAAGACTACCACACATAACACCCTTTGAGCCTGACTGGTGTAATTAACAGTAATTATCAGTGCTGGTGATGCTTATTACCTCCGCCATGGAGGTTTTTTGTTTTCGATCTTGGTAATTAGTTTATTGGTGTTAATTGGTGTATTTCAGAAGCCTAACGATGGATGTGAAATGTTCTGAGAGGATTGGGGTTGGAGATTTCTTCACTGGTCTGGGATCAGGTATAGTCATTATTTTATACACCAAATAATTCAGTGATGCCCGAATGACATCTGGTTGCTCAAGCAAGCCACCTGTAATGACACCCACCTGTCAATCAGAGCGTCCACGCTCTTAATCCTGCATAACTTTAAGCCTTAATATAATCTGAACAGGTGAGTTGTATATAAATTCACCCTCAGTACAGTTGTCATGAACGGGGAAATTAGCTACAGAGACCAAAACTGTTTTTTGTACCAGTGCCGTTCTGGGGCACGCGCCTCCGCTCGGCTCCGCGTGCAATACGCGGCTGTTCTGTTTCTGACGGACGGCGCGAGCAGCCCGCGTCAATTTACACAGAGCAGCTCGAGCTGACAGGAAGCCAGACACAGAAACAGCAGAGAGAATTTGGTGGATTTTCAAAATAAAATACCTTGTTCAAACTGCCGGACGTAGAAAAAGACAAAAGAGAAACAAATGAAGTACGTAACATATTTACACGTGTAGGAGCATATGTAGAAGCACATAAACCAGGAAAATGACCAAATCTGAGCAAGTAAACAAACTATGGAGGGATATTTATATCATACAACTGACCTCTGAAATATTATTATTTATATCATACCACTTACCTTGATACCATGCCACTTTGCAATATTATTTATATCATTCCACTACTTTGCAGTTTTCTACCTTAGTACTCGTTTGGCACATCTGTACATTTGTCTGTTGTTTGTTTTTTGTCTGTTGTATAGGCTGAATGACACGTCTGTCTGTTCGTTGTGTTTTTTTGCCCTTTTATTTTATTCTGCTTCTGTAGTGTATATTACACTTTCTGCTGCTGTAACAAGTCAATTTCCCCGTTGTGGGATAAATAAAGTATTATCTAATCTAAACGCTTCTGAAACGCTCCCGATGTTTCAGATGTTCACAGGTTCCCGTCTAAACTTCTCAGATGGTTTTGTTTAAATGATTATTCAAGGCCCAAAGACGACAACAAAAAGAAAATATTAGATAAACATACATGAATATAAAATGTGTTAACAGAACTCTGTTTCTGTCTTCTGTCGTCTCTCATTAATCATCTCACAACCCCTCAGATTTATTTCACGACCCTTTGAAGGAGCCTCGAGCAGAAACAAAGTAAAATGCTGCTTCTTATATAATAAAACATCCATCACAGAGACAGTCTACTTTTACTTTACCTTCAGTCCTTAAAGTGTTTGTTTGTCCTTTACACTAGGAAGGTGAGGGTGATGTGAGGGGGTTGCAATGCAGCGATTAGTCCACTAGATGAAACTAAACTCTGCACACTGGACCTTTAAAAATATCCTTGAGGACGTTTTACTGATAAAAGTCACCAAACGGTGCTCGTGTCTTTATTTCTCCGGGAGGAACACGCGGAACTAATCTTCACAACACCACTTCCGGTTGCACGGACATCTTTTTTTTTTTAAACCTCTTTCCACAAAGTTCCGTTTCCAGCACTTTCTGCAGCACGGCGGTTAAAGACGGGAGCACCGCTAGAGAGGCAGCTAGAGGCTTCTAGAAACAACGTGCACCGGACAGTCACCGGCAAACCAGCCACACACACACACACACACACACACCGGCACATCGTCGCATCATTCCGCTGCTCTGATGGCGAAGTGGGGAGAAGGAGACCCGCGCTGGATCGTGGAGGAGAGAGCCGACGCGACGAACGTCAACAACTGGCACTGGTGAGCTAAAGGACGGACACTGACTGCTAACCAGCCCGCTGATGCTAACACACACTCAGCTCACGTTCATGTGAAGCTACAGCTCTCTATCCAGGCCTGTTGATGTTAATGTTAATGTTAATGTTTGAAACAGACAGCTCTGAGTGTTAGTTACTGAATATTAGTAAAGTAATAGATTACATTTGAGGATTTGAGCTGAGCTCGTGAGCGTTTTCAAGTTAGCTTGTAGCTAGCTGCTGTAGCTTCAAATGCGTGCATTCAGGCTGTTAGCCCACACACACAGAGTGTGTGTGTGTGTGTTACAACACACGTGTTTCGGTGTAATAACGTGCCGTACAGATGTGTTGTGTTATCCCACCTGAGACACAAAGTGACTGCAGGTGTTATAAAACAGTTTGTAGGTGTTTTAATAGATCCACATTCATGTTTCTGCACCAGGTGGTGTAATCTGATTACTTCCATCAGTGGTTGATCTTAGCTTCCAGGCAGCTGATCCTCAGGAAGGTTTGAAGCTTTAACATTTTTATACCACAATGAAAATGAATAGAAAGCAGCAGCAGCCTGACTGGCAACATTAAAGACACAGAGCGGTTAGCTGTGTAGTATGAAACACTACAGATGAAGTCACATTTACTTCCTAACATTGATATTCTTTCAAAAACACAATAGAAATAGACTGAAGTTCAGATTTTCTTCCTCTAAGTCTCTCAGCTGTTAAGGGAATAAATTCAGAATCAACATGTGTGAAGATTGATTTCACTTCCAAGAGAAGCCTGACTCTGCTTTTGTCCATGAATCCTGGCAGCATGCGCTTTATCCTGGAGATAAATGAGTCGTTAGTGTACTGATACCTGTTGACAGCTGCTCAGCATAACTCTGTAAATATTAAAGTAGATGCAGAGTTTTTGTTTTCTTGTTTGTTCCTGCTCTCATCGCCGTCTCCTCTGCTGGACTTTTCAGGACCGAACGAGATGCAACAAACTGGTCGTCGGACAAATTAAAATCGCTGATCCTCGGACTGACCGTGGAGAGCGACGAGGAGCTGCGAGGTGACGGAAGTCAGCAAGTTGGAAGGAGAGGCTTCGATTAACAACCGCAAAGGGAAACTTATTTTCTTTTACGAGTGGAACCTGAAAGCTACGTGGACCGGTACGTGAGGCCGTCTGCTGGTTTTGTTTTGGGGGGATTTGGTTAAATAAACTGGTCGTGTAGTGGTGACTCTGTGCTGCTGTCACTGCTGAATGGAAACAAACAGGAAACTAACTTAATCACCCACCACAGTGCAGAGCTTGTTTCCTGAATAGTCACGACCACGTCATCACTCTGACCGTCAGTCTTCAAGTAGAAAATAAGAGGGCTGTTAGAGGTTTTATTATTTATATTATTTATATTATAGAAAATAAATCTTTGATTCTCTCCTGACACACTGACGTATCCTCTTCATCTCACCAGGAAAGTCAAAATCAGGAATCAAGTATAAAGGAACGATCGAAGTTCCAAACCTGTCTGATGAGAACGACATGGAGGATCTCGACGTAAGTTTCATGACCGAGCGATCTGATTGGTCAACCCGACGTTTCGGCATGACATCACACCTGACTCATCGCTAAAATATTGCTCCACCATCTTCACATTGTCACATCCTGAAAATATAAAACATGTAGATAGCTGAATATTTCATCAGATAAAAACATGTGAGTTTTGGAAATGACTTTTGGACTCTACAAGCTGTGCAGTGGTGCAGGAACAGTGCTGAAACCCGTCCTGTTCTCTTTGTCCAGATTTCCGTGTCGTTGAATAAAGACGAACCTGAAACGCCGCTGACCAGCCTGATGAAGACAAAAGGAGCCGAGAAAATCCGCGAAGCCCTGGGAAGCTACGTCGGGTTCTTAAAAACAGGTGAGTGAAGCAAAGGTGCAGCATTGCCTCCATAACTCCGAACACGGGATCAGTTCTCGGTCTCTCATTCGAGTTGGTTTTAAGCAGACTGAATGTGTGATTGCAGAGTTCACACAGGGGATGATCCTGCCGACAGCCAACGGTATGGCCAAGATTCAGTCCACATCGCAGTCCAAAGCCAAGCTGGATAAAACTCAGGTTGGTGACACTCGCTACATCATCGGCTACATCTCACAGGTCCGGACATAGCTCTCGTGCTTGCATGTCTTTTCTCACCACACTTTTGTTCTTCTTGTTGCGTGGGGCAGATTTCGTCCTCAAGCAGCACGTCCGCTCCGGTCAACACCGGCGTCAAGATCCCCACCTGTAAATTCAGCATGAGAGAAAAGTTCCTCACCTCGCCGGCCGACCTCTACAGGGTCTTCCTCAACCAGGAGGTGAGCTTCATCAAACTTTATTCTCATAGATGATACAGCTGAAAGAATGAGTCCACCAGTGCAGTGAACAAACATTGATCTAGCTTCATCAGTGTGAATGGAAGTGTCTGTCTGTGTGCAGATGGTCCAGGCGTTCACGCACGCTCCAGCCACAGTGGACGGAGAGAAGGGCGGAAAGTTTCGTCTGCTAGATGGAAACGTTTTCGGTGAATTCACAGAGCTGGTGAGACGAACGGTCAACCCTTTATACTGTGAAATAATGTGGAACATGTTCATGTGTGTACCGGCAATGTAGAATCAAAGATTCTTTAGATTTTTGTACATTTCGTTGAGCTCTGTAACGTCACGTTATCTTCATATGAACTCTCTTAACGAGGAATCCTCTTTCCTTCAGGTGCCCGATGAGAAAATAGTTATGAAATGGAGGTATAACAACTGGCCCTGTGGTATGTTCATTCATGTTCATTCAGTATGTTTTATTGCCTTCTGTCATTTTACACGACTGAAACTAAAACCAATTGAAGCAATCGTCTTATATATAATTTATACAAGACACAGCAGCAGCTAATATTACTGACTAGTCCAACAGCAGTCAGCCCAGCTCGGCGTCTGTCTTTCAGCCTTTTATTTCACCAAGCTCTCACCAATCACTAAAAGTCAGTCCCACATTTACTTCTTGCTCGCTCGCTCACTCTCTCCTTTTCTCTTCTCAACTTTCCTCCGTCAGCGTCCTCTTCGCTCTCTTCTCCTCTGCCATTATGTCCATAGAGGCTGCTGAGCCCGGTTACATTGCCAGCTCACGCAGCTCCGGCTCAGCACCACTGTTAGCATTCCCCTGAAAACATCCTCTTCCTGCTGCTCTGAGCTCACAGTCTGGGCAGCCCGGCTAACAAACTGAGCTAACAGCAGCTACAGCTGTCAGCAGTGTACTTCACTGTCCATCATAAACTCTGTAAATCACAGAGAGTTGAGGCGGAGCAGCCGGAGGACATCAGAGGGAAAACCAGAAAACATTTTCTCCATAAAATATGATCCAGTTTCACCAAAATCAGTGAAATAGTTGGTGGTGTGTGACTTAGTGCCGTAAAGCGTTACGTACTTCTCCCGACCCGGAGCCCAAAGTTACATAGTGTGAGAACAGACGTACGAAGCAGTGTAGCATCAACTTAAAGCTCTCAAACTAACTGGTAACACCTGATCGTCTCTCTCTGCTCCACAGAGCATTACGCAACAATCGCGATGACTTTCTTGGACCGGAGCAGCGAGACAGAGCTGAAGGTGGAGTGTCGAGGCGTCCCGGACAACGACGAGGAGCGGACGAAAGAGGGCTGGAAGAAATACTACTTCGAAGCTATTAAACAGACTTTTGGCTACGGAGCGCGACTCTTCTGAAGCCGACGACGACGACGCTGTACTGTTTTTCATTTTCTGTTCTCAATTTTTAAAACTTGTCCTTCGAGATCTGTCTGGCACAAGACGTCCCATTGTAAACTCGTAGCACGAGTTAACAAGAGAGACAAAGTAGGTGAAGGCCGATCTGTCGCCTGTCTGTGTACGTGTAAATGTTTTAATTTTTTCAACATATTTAAATCTGGATTTTCTCCCGTCAGTATTTGGGTCAGTTCAGAGGAGAGTGGATGGACTGTGCCTTTGGGACTGTGGATGGAAAATGGATTGAATAAAGCAAAGAAGAATTTACTGAACCACTAATGCAAATTGGCCTCCACTTCTATAAATATGTAATTACTACAAGTTCAAATAAATGTTTGGTTTCTTTTTTTTTACTCTTCAGGTGTAACTGTAGAGATGCATGTTTCATTTCAAAGAGCAGGAGGGACGAACGACTACTGGATCTGAGCTTCACTCATGAAGTCTGCTACTTCTAGTTGAGCAGTACTGTAGTTTCACTTGATTCGACCTGATTTCATGCACATCACGAGTCCGGCGTCCTTCTGTCTGTCTGTCTGTCTGTCTGTGTGTGTGATCAGATCAGATCAGATCAGATCAGCTCGGACCTCCAGCGGGAACGTTAAAGCAAATGTTTGTAAAACGCTGGACTGTGAAAATGTTTCAAGTTCTAATGCGGATAGCTAGCGTAGCAACTTAAGAGAGACGTTTTGCTATATTTGGCTTCAAAATGTAAATTTCCAGTAAAGTTTTCAGAACAAAAAAAAATGCATCTATTTATTCATCATTTCATCCCTCCATCATGTAAAAAGATTGAAGAGTTGGTTGGAATAAACCAATCCCTGTATGCTCTTGATTTGTTTTAATTTATGTGAGCACAGCTTTGAACTTCTTCACATTAAATCTGTCAAACACGGACGACTGAAATGAACTTATTTATTTTACAGTTTGACATTTCATATGCAAAGGTTTGCTGTCTTTAAAACGTTAATTTACAAGTGCTTTAAAAAGTGAAATGCTCAAAACAGCAACCGCAAATGCCACTATCAAGCAAAACAAGCACTTTGTCTGGTTTTAAAGGTGCACGCCGTCTAAAATGGTGCGAAACACTCCGGACCGTACAGATCGTACCATTTAAATCTTAAATTCAACTACAGAACTGAAGTTTAAAGCAAACTGAACAACAAAAAGGCAACTTTTACTGCATCGTTTCAGTCTTTATGTTTCCTTTGTGTGTAAATCTACACAGACAATTCAACTAGGACGTACCTACAAACAAAAAAGGGCTTCACAAAATGCCATGTCTTTTTTTTTTTAAACCAAAAAAGAAATAAATCACAAAGAAATATCTAAAATATGTAACTTAAACGTAACTTCTTCCCATAAAGACAGTGATCGGGACCTGTAAACTTTAAATAAAGACAAACGATGATCTGGCAGCTCTCGGCTCGTTCCTCTGGTCGGACGTTGACGGTCAGAAGCAGATGTAGAGCTCCGACTCCTGAAACAAACAGAAGGAGTGAGTCACCTCAGCCTCAGCGTGGTTAATAAACTCAGAACTACCACGTCCGCCCTGTAATGAATGTTTCTTTTTGCATCCTGTCGTCTACACATTCCTCAGCTTAGACAAATTATAACTCTTTAAACTCACACGGCTTCCTCTCTGATGCAGCAGGACAAACTTTAACATTTAAAACCCCGAGCTGAGGTCAGAATCTATAAATAATAAAGTTGTCTCATCTCCTCGTCCCTCCTTTTGTTTTCCGGAGTGTAATGAACATTGCAGCCTCGCGGGGCCGCTGTTGTTACAGCCTGTTTGTGACATAACAGCATCTAACCTTTATGTAACCTTCCCTGATGATGGATGCTGTGACAGGAGTGACAGGAGACCCTTGAATGTGTGTTCTTGCTTTAGCGCTGGGGGTGTGAGGGGGACGTGATTCAGGGTGGATGGTTGTGTGTGTTTCTTGATAGCAGCTGATGGTGATCCGAATACGTACACTGGAGCTGGAGTTGTTGTCCAGCGAGTCGAGGCTCGATCGCGGCGCCGTTTCTACGACTTCAGCTGGTTTTTTAACAGAATTTTCATGTCGCCTGGTTCTGGGAACAAGATGATGCGAAGTAAAGGTTAGAGGTGAAAAGATCAAGCAGTCAATCGACAGAAAATGAATCCGACATTTTAATGACTAAAAACTCGATAAAGTTAAGAGCTTGGACTGTTGGTCAAGCAAAACAAGTCATTTAAAGACGTCGCTGTGGGCTTTTATTTTGTAATTTCATAGAACAAGTGATTATTCAACTGTCTGAAATTATCTAGAAACTTTGGAGTAATCAACAATGAAAAGAAACACTGCAGAGGTGGGTAACCTGAAGTTTACTCTTCCAGTTTCTGCATGTTTCTCTGTTACTTTATGACTTTTACTAGATTTAAATGAAGTTGTTTAATTTAGGTTGCAAATTATTTAAAGATATTAGATTTAAAAACATGTTTTGTTGTGATTCCATCTTCCTTTATTGCTTCTAAAAGTGCAAATAAAATCTGAAAAGACAAAAGCTGAGATGTCAGTCTGTTGCCAACACAGGCTCTATATGTATACAAACAGTATGTATAGACTCTATAATCTGTGTGTGTGAAGAAAATGTTGATCTGAGGGCATCAGGTCACACCTTTCACCACCTAAACGTGTGTGATGTTTTTATTATTCTTTCAGTCTCTACCTGTACAGCGGCCACATGCTCATGCCTCTGTTGTCCTTGTGGCTTGCCGTAGACGTGGCTCGCTCCGCCAAGTCTTTGAGGAAGTCAAACAGCTTCTCCGACTCTATGCACTGCTTCCTACAACGTAACACAACCAATCAACCGCTTCATACATTATATAACTAAACAGGACTTTACGTTATCACATGTGACACGTGTGAATGCTGACAGAGAACGCCACTGTGCTGAATAAAACAGTGGAGTGACCCGTCGAGTCACACCTGTGTGAAGGTGGAGCGGCAGGTTTACTCACATGTGGGCGACAGATAGGACGGTGCTCAGCTTCGACTGAGTTATCAGACAGGTTTTGGTCAGCAGACACTTCAGGAACATTTCCAGCGCCCGAGCTGATCGCTGGAGTTCAGGACTTCACCACACACACACACACCTCTATCTCTAAACACTGACCTTTAATGACAATGTAGCCACTGTTAAAACAGATTGTATCACCTGCAGGGATGTTTTGTGGTACGTTTTATTTAATTATTTATTGTTGCAGCACATTTTTGTTAATTAATGAGGCAAGTAGGTGATGGCTGAGTCGCCTCAGAGAGCTGTAAACGCTGGAAGAAATCCATCTGTTTGGGTTTCAGTGAAGGGTTTTAATGCAGGTACAAAGGCTTTTCCAGCCCGATAATGATATGTTGTAATTATAAGAAAAATTACATATATTTGGAGTTTTTGTAATGAATAAAAATGATTCAATGCAGGGCCGGATAATGCCATACATGAGTTTAAGTACCTAAAACAGTAAAAACAGTTAAACATTCTGTACAAATAAATAATTAAACTGAATTTCTAGAATATTTAAACATAAAACATCCTCACAAAAACTTTCAGTCTGTAATCATCATTAGAGACTGGCCGTGCATCAGTGGAGAGACTACAACTCCCAGCATGCCCAGAAGCCTTTAAAGAGAAGTTGGATGTGTAGGGCTGCTGTAAAAACAGATCACTGAGCTGCTCTCAGCAGCGTTCACACCTGCACCATAACATACGAATCCGGCACGAAAGGATACAGATGATCACAGGAACCGCCATCGCAATCCTCCCCACCTCTGCATCCTTCTGCATGATCTTCTTGATGCGACTCTGAGAGCAAAAACACACAAAAACACAAAACACAACAACACAACAAAAATGTCACTACTTTCAGACACTGCTGCGTTCAGGTGCTCCTCGTACACTACTGCATCCTACATCTGAGCTCATGAAAGCAGCATGTAAATCATCCACAGATCCTAGAAACTAGTTTTTATGTCTGCTGGTTTACTCCTGTAAACACTCATACAGTAACGTGTGTGTGTGTTTACATGATATAAATACACACTGTATGTATCAAAGGAGATGATGGCTTTGCAGAAATAAAATAATAATAATAAAGCACAGGAGCACCAGAGAACTTGTACTATCATCTGCATGTTGTAAATCATCTGTAAATATGATGAATTCACCAGGTTATCTTAGAAAAACACTTCACAGTGCTAGTGTTCAGTTTTCCGACAGTCCGTGAAAGCAGCAGCAGCAGCAGCACCATGTTACCTGAGCACAGCAGGTAGCCGTTAGCTCGTTTTTATCCGCCCTTTTAACGGACTTACCGGAGCCGAACGAAGTGTATACTCACGGGGGGGAAGCGTACGTTGTATCTCCTCTTCTGCCCGGGCATTTTACTCGCTTTAATCCGCGCGGCTCGATCACATTTTTCATGTTTTTACCACCGCAAACCGCCGCTGAGTCCATTTGTTTACCTCCTGCAGAAACCAACCTGAAAACACACACCATACACACACACACACACACCTGAGGTCAACCCCGCGTGACCCCAATAATGACGTCACGAGCCCAGGTAAAAGTAATACATCTTTTAAAAAAGACGAAACTTTAAAGAAATTCATCAAATCAAACAAATTTAAAGTTTTTTTTCGAGTATTTTACATTTTATATCATCATCTTTTAATTTAAAGGTCAGTGTGTGCGATTTGGTGGTGATTGCATCCCCTCGCCTCACTCTCCGGCCATGTGTGAACTACAGTGGCCATGAAACGCGTGGAAAAAGGCCCAATCTAGAGCCAAACAAACTGCAGTTCCTCTTGTCGTCCACTTGAGGCTGGCTCCAGAAGTGAGTCAGTCTCCATAAGTCCCCATGTTCAAATGTCCAACTTCACAGCAGAAATAAACATGTTTACAGCCTGGTACAAAAAACAGTTTTGGTCTCTGTAGCTAATTTCCCCGTTCATGACAACTGTACTGAGGGTGAATTTATATACAACTCACCTGTTCAGGTTATATTAAGGCTTAAAGTTGTGCAGGATTAGCTTTGATTGACAGGTGGGTGCCGTTACAGGTGGCTTGTTTGAGCGACCAGGCGTCATTCAGCCCAGGTGGGAGGACTACAAACATGGTGTCCGCCACACTGAGCTTCACGACAGCTCATCATGAACCTGTGGGTGACATCACACACACGGCGTCCATTGTTTATACTGTCAGTGAGTTGCACTAATGACTACAAAGGTCAGAGATAAGGTTAATCATTCATCATCACGGCAGATATATAACACTAATAAAGCTCCAAAGCAGTTTTTAATTCTCTCGTTGTTTTTGGACTGACAGCATGTTGCCCCGTGTGCTGTTTGCCGTCTGTTTATTTGCCACATGTCACGTAGACGGTAAGTGTTAGAGTATAACGTGGAGGGATGAGACGCGGTTATTTGTATTCTCAGCCCGTCAGCTCGTCTGTCTGCAGCATCTGGAACAGAATTTATTTTTATAATTATTTTCTTCTCTCTTACAGGCTACATATTGATGGAAGAAGGAGAATATTTCAACCAGGTATGGTCTCCAGCTAAAATATTATAACCTGCATGATGTTACAGAACAAAACCAGCTGCTTCTTTCTGCTCTACACTTTAACTCTTAGTACCAGTCTAACTTCTGCATCACTGCCAGTCCCTCTGAATAAGTGAAATAAATGTCTAAGTATGAGTTTCACGATGCTAAATGTGACTCTGTGTGTGTGTGTCTGCTTGTTCTTCCTGCAGGATGGATCAGAGTTTCTGCAGCGTCGTCTCCATCCTCCATTCAGCTGCCCGGACATGAGTCCGTCTCCCACCGTCCCCACCTCAGGTGAGCGGCATGTTAACCAGCACACAGTGCAGGAAAGTACTTTACAGAAGTACAGTTTTAAAGTACTTTACAGAAGTACAGTTTTAAAGTACTTTACAACAGAAGTACAGTTTTAAAGTACTTTACAACAGAAGTACAGTTTTAAAGTACTTTACAGAAGTACAGTTTTAAAGTACTTTACAGAAGTACAGTTTTAAAGTACTTTACAGAAGTACAGTTTTAAAGTACTTTACAACAGAAGTACAGTTTTAAAGTACTTTACAGAAGTACAGTTTTAAAGTACTTTACAGAAGTACAGTTTTAAAGTACTTTACAGAAGTACAGTTTTAAAGTACTTTACAACAGAAGTACAGTTTTAAAGTACTTTACAGAAGTACAGTTTTAAAGTACTTTACAACAGAAGTACAGTTTTAAAGTACTTTACAGAAGTACAGTTTTAAAGTACTTTACAGAAGTACAGTTTTAAAGTACTTTACAACAGAAGTACAGTTTTAAAGTACTTTACAGAAGTACAGTTTTAAAGTACTTTACTTAAGTACTGTCATCGTTTGCTGCTTTATACTTCACTACAGACTTTTACTAAGAGCTACAGTTACTAGTTACTTTTCAAATCAAGATTTTAGGTTAATAAAATGTATTTATTGTTACAAATGAATGTGCCAAAAGTAAACTGAGTCATTAAAATTAGCTCCATCTTGACCAAAAACAACATCAAAGCCCTGTTTACATATTAATACATCATTAATACTGATATAAGTACAAGTTATTCATACTAATGTACTTGTACTTGTATTTTTGGACTGTAGTAATGCTACTTTTACTTTTTCTACCACTGTCCACATTTCTACATACTGTATGTAATCCCAGTGGTGGAATGTAACTAAGCACATTTAGAAGTACTGTACTTATACACAATGTTGAGGAACTTTACTTGAGTATTTCCACTGCTGCGGCCTGTTTCATGATACTGTCTGCTCTTCTCGACTTCACATCTGTCTTTTTTCAATGCGAATGTTAGATCAGCTGTTTGCACATTCAAGGTGGAGACATGTTTTCTTTGAAAGGAGGTTATCGAGTCAAAAACACGGTGCAGGGCTGCATGTTTTTATTGTCTCCTTGTTTGTCTTCTGTTCCAGTTGAATACGTCAAAGCTGCAGACGTCAAAGTCATCGCTGCACTGGGAGACTCTTTAACTGTGAGTCGAGTGTTGACGTGCTACACGTCGATCCATCTCTGAAGGTCCGGTGTGTCCAATCTAGCAGCTTCTATTTACAGAATATGACAGAGATAACATATAATATTCATAACTGTGTTTTCATCAGCGCGCGGTCACCTGAAAATAAGAAGTGTTTGTTTTTGTTACCTTAGAATGAGACTTTGATTGAGCAATAAAACAATGATAACTGTAACTAAAAACTTTAATGGAGATACGACTAAAGACAGTAATAATAATGAGTAGTGATGAAAACATGTTCATACCACAGCGTTTCTCTTCATTAAGATTATTCCTGTGTGTTTTTCACAGACAGCTATCGGTGCCAACGGTTCTACCATTTTATCGATACCTTTTGAATTTCGTCAGGTGTCTTGGAGGTAAATAATCGTCCAATCTGAGATCATCTTTTTATTTTTAGACCTTCAAAAAAAATCAGGAGATGATTTATAATAATTTATAATAATCTGTGGCCGGCTTGAAAAGTCTTTTAACACTCATAATGACATATGACATCTGGAGCTTTCTCTGCAGTCACATTTTAAACACATTATTATTCTTGTGATCTGTGTTACTGACTCTGTCACTTCTTCTGCGTGCAGCATCGGAGGATATGGGACTTATCAGAACGTCATAACACTGGCAAGTGAGTCAGTTTGTAGTTCACAGTGAGCAGACTGTGGAACCTGAACTCTAACAGTCGTCAACATCAGAGCTATGAAAAGACAAACTCACAGGATCTTTTCACCTTTATTCATCTCGATCAGATATTTTTAAACTCTTCAATCCCAAACTGCTCGGTCCAGCACCCATGATGACGTTTCACAACAGCCCATTAACTGTGAACGACCGGCTTCAACTTCGCCATCACCGCCACAACACGCTGTAAGACTCTTTAACTTACACCAAGACGATGAGCACCTTCAGAGTTCAAAGATCGACATGATTACAGCTGCCAATAATTGAATAATGATAATGCTGCAGATGATAATGTTTTATTGATGTGAGTGCTGAGCCATCACTGTTGCTCTGTCCGTCCACAGAAACGTCTCAGATCAGATAAGAACCATGATAAACACGTTCAGGTCGTATCCGGTGAGTCTCAGCGTTCATCGTTCGGGATTTTCTTCTTCACGTGATGTTTCTTCACCAAACTGAGCCGAAGCTTCGTTTTTTTTCAGGGTCTGAACTTCGAGGAGGACTGGAAGGTGGTGACGATGCTGATCGGCATGAACGACATCTGCGATTACTGTAAAGATCCTGTGAGCCACTTTAAACTTCGACTGTTTCACACAAACACACATAACTCACATATTTAGTCCATTCAGTTACAGTCAGTTCACTCAGGTTTATTCGTATAAGAGGATGATTTATTGTTGCTGAATCCTGAACTGGATCCAGAACCAGAGTTACCTGGGTTGAAAAGTTCTACTGATCCACACTTCTTTTCCATATATTTCCTGTTTGGAGTCACAGCAGCCATTTTGACATGAAATAGTAAACACAGATCAATTATGCTAATTAAGGCTCCGTTCCATTCAGGTCAGACAGAGTCAGGGTGCCGCTGTGGTGCATGTTGGCTCACTGGAAAGTCTCTGCTGCGCTAAATGGAACACAACCTGAGTTAGTATCTTTGGAAACACTGTGTTTACTATTTCATGGCTGCGTTGCAGAGGTTTCATGTTTCACTGCATGCCACTCAAGGTAGCTCGCGTACCACCTGTGGTCCTCGTACCACGGTTTGAGTAACAGTGGTTTAATTCATTTAAAAACATTTCATCGTTCCAGCTGCATAAATGTGAAGATTTGCTTATATTTGTGTTTTTTTTTTAATAATACAAATATAACTAACAAATATATCTCTAACTTTTACAAACCAATCAATCAATCAATAAATTAATAAAGAAAATCAGCAGAAAGTTCTAACTTCATTCATGTTTAATCACTTGAAAATAAGAAATCATAAATGAGCCTTGTATATCTACAGACGCTCTGCAGACTGTAGTTTCTCCTTCATGCTAGAAGGGAGAGGGTGAGATGAGGGGTTGCAATCAGCATCTGCACTGCTAGATGCCACTAAATGCTACACACTGATCCTCCAAGCTGCTCTTTAAACTTGATTTAAGAGTTTCCTCTCACAGTTCCATCTTTGTCTTGACTATCCGAGGAGACAGAAACAAGATTTTCTTTTCTAACTACAAACGTCAGGATTTAAATCTGATCGTCTCAAACTCTCCACAGACGCTGTTCTCCCCCGACAACTTCATCCACCACATGACAGAAGCTCTCGACTTGATGATGAGCGAGGTGAGCTCGACGTTATAGACCTGACACCTTCCAAGCTGAACCCTCTATCAGCCGTGCTTTATCACCTGTACCTGCACACAGTCAACCTCGCTTGTACTTTGGCTTAGCTCTGAGCTCAACGCTAACATTACCGTACTATAATGCCGTCGTTTGCATGCTAATATGCTTCTCAGAGCTAAACATTAGCATGTTAGAGTGCATTAGAGGTCAGCGTTTCCTGTAATCTTCTTAATCTGTCTAATAAACGCATAAAATATGAAGTCATCTCTTCAGGCCTCACGCTATCGTGGCTAAAAATAGTTGTGAAAAGTAAGAATCTATTCATGCAGCCAGTTTTATTGATAAAAACACGTAAAGTTCTGAATACTGGCTGTGAACTGTGTTGCCTAAGGTGTGAGTGTATTGTACTGTGTCTTTGTATCTGTGCAGCCGCTGAATGAATGTTTGTGCTCCACTATCATAACTGAAACTATGCAGTATGACGGACACGCACACATTTAAAGTTCAGTTGTCCTCTCAGCTCGATGAACGTCGTCGCCTTCTGGTTTCAGATCCCCAGGACGATCGTGAACGTGGTGCAGATTCTTCCCATGAAGCCTCTCAGAGAAGTTCAGCGCCCGACTGTCGGCTGTCAGCTTCAAAAGTCACCTGAGCATTTTCTTCTTCTGCTTTCACCCGTTCCTAATTTAAATCTAAACGTCTCAAGTCAAACTATTACCACCAAATGATATCAAAACATATCGTGTAGATGTCTGAACTTCCTGAGATGGATAGAAAATTAGCCTCATGTCAGATATCTGATCTGATAATCTGTTAATTTGATAACGTGTCTGATAATCTGATAATCTGCTCACAGGAGTTTCTGCTCCTGTCTCACTCAACCTGAAGAAAACTCCCCTGAACTGACGGAGCTGGTTGAGATTAACTATGAATTCCAGGTGAGTTTGTTTTCACAGCCAACATCTGGTACAGAAAATAAAAGATACACACAGATTCACACACAGCCACCGCTGTGAAACCATCAGGAAATAACTTTTTATTTCTCTGATTAAGCAACTTTATCAAGGCCGGCGCTCGCTCCCTCTCATTCACCGTCTCTGTCACTCAACCACTGCTCGCTCTCGCTCACAAATCAAATTAAACTTCTTCGTGTTTCTATTTTGCAGCGTACATTTCAGTCAGACTCAGATTTAGAAGCTGCTTCATGAAATAAACAAAGCCAGAACACATCAGGGAGGGTATCAGGGTTTAAATTCAGGCTGACTGTGGAGGTCTGACCGCTCTGAGCGTCTGATTGGCGGCTGCAGTGTGACGTCAGGCTGCGTTTTAACTTCTCCGTCGCAGGTCGCTGGGAAAACAGACGACCCCACTTAAATGAATGGATCCTGTCTGAATGAGACTTCACACGTCTCTGCATAAAACTAGAGACATAAAACTACACTGGGATGTTTTTTGGCTTCTTCATACTGTGAGGGTCAGGATGTTGTGAAAAAGGCTGAATATGACCTGTCAGTGTTATTCACTGTTTAACACTCTAAATACACAATGCTGCTGTAATGCTATCAGGTCTTGACTTGTTCACTTTTTAATCATTCACAGAGGAGATTAAAGAAACTCCTGCTCAGCGATCGTTTCTTCAAAAAGGATTTCGCGGTTGTTCTGCAGCCGTATTTAGAGAACGCAGGACCACCGAGACTTCCTGTAAGACTCACACACAATTTAACATTTACATTATTTATCAGTCTTCCTTCTGTGAGTCATTTTCTCTCGCTTTGCGACACAAATGTTCTCTCTCTTACTGCAACTTCAGAACGGGACGCTGGACGTGAGCTTCTTCACAGCAGACTGTTTCCACTTCACTATTAAAGGACACGAGGAGCTGGCAAAGGGCCTGTGGAACAACATGGTGAAGTTTTATGTTTTTAAAGTGCAATGAGAAGATTTGAGTTATCTGAAGGTTTGGTTTAGATCAGGTTAGTGTCTCTGTCTATAAAGACCACATGACAGCAGGCTGTTAAAACTAATATATTGATATTTGTATCAAAAAGTGACTTAACTGAGTTTGAAATTTTAAAAAATTCACACATCTAACTAAAAAACATCAAAGTTTTGTTGTTACTGACCTTCGAATGTTTCCTCAGCTCCAGCCTGAGGGAGAGAAAGAGATGATAAAGACATTTTCAGAGCCAGTAAAACTCATCTGCCCATCAAAGGTATGACATGACTGACACATAGACAGACTTTCATGTCTGTGTGTGTGGATAATAAAATGACTTTTGTCACATGTTTCTCCAGGAGCATCCGTACATCTACACCAAACCCTCATCATCTGCAGCGGCGCTGAAGCACTTCTCCATGAACGCGCTGACGCTCGCGTCTCTGTTTTCTGTGTTTAGCTATTTGTAGTTTAACGGGCGGAGCAAGGCACCGAGGTTTGATTTGCGAAAAAGTCTGAAAGACTTCCACCATATGGAGACTGACTGATCAATGGATGATCAGTGTGATCAATCGACAGACTGTCTGTTGACTTTTGTTATTTAAAAGCCTCTCAGGGCAGATACTGAGGCTAAAGATGACCTCCATGACCTGATGATCATAAATGCAATTCTAGATTGAGTAAAATATAAACACACTGCAAAACCTAAAAACTTTTTACCTTGTTGTTTACAGACTATGCAGCTTTACTTAATCAAGTCTCAAAACAGACAAATATTAAACTCAGATTTTGTCACATTATGTCTTAAAAATGTTGAACTGTGTATCTGTTTGGGAGGTAAAATTTAACATGCTGTAACTTGCTTACTTCTTTAACTAATATGATCTCCTAAAATACGTTAAAATTATTTTATTTCAGTCTAACTGTCTTTTGAATCCCTCTATATGGAGCAAAAATTAGGTTTAAGAAATATATGAATAAAATAAAATCACTTTCTTTTGCAGCTCATTTATTCTGTGAGAATTCATGAGGAGGACATTCCCTGGTTATGTCACACCATCTACACATTTGTATTCAATCACAACACTCAAACTCTCACACCTAAATGTCAGCACAGTCGTGTACAGACAGTATAGACAGATGAACTCATCATGAATATACACGTGGATAAAGTCTGTTTTATCTGTTCGGATGTTTTCATCCTCAAACTGTCACATCTGTTCATGTTTGTTACATATACTCACAAATTAATAGAAAAGTTAACAAAATATTATTTAATAATAAAAAACGATCACTAGTTTCAGCCACTGGTGTGTTATCTTAAAGTTATTTTAGTCGAGTCGAGTGTGTGTCGTGTTGTTTGTCTTATTGTCGCGTGTCTGATGAATATATGATTAATATTTGAACAGTGTGTTACGTGAATGTTATTTTATGACAGAAAAAGAACAAAACAAACATACATTTACTCTGGTACTGTACTTTTTTGTTGTAGTTTTGCAGTACTTGTACTGTGAGTATGCCCATTTGATGAATACATTACAGAGAGTAATATGGTACTTTTGTACTATTTTACATCAATAATAATGATCCTGTAATAACAGTAATACACTGACAGTTGTCACTCTGCGTTATGAATTCATGATTTTTACTTTTGATACTTTGAGTCGTAGTTTTGTTGCTAAAATTAAAGTAAATAAATAAGTGAAACTGAAACTTTGGTCGTGGCCCAGAATAAAATGATTTCTTTACATCAAGTGAGAGACTATTTTCATCAGAAGGTCAAACCTTCAGATTTATCAACAGTTCTATAAGATTCTGAAGTCAAAAAGAAACTGAAAGTGCGGCCTTTGATATTTGAACTTAAGTAAAAATTTGAATGCTTCTTCCTGTAAGAATGGTTTCTATATTTGTATTCCCAGTGGTGAAATGTGAAAGCACATTTCCAAGTAATGGTATAAGGTTCTTGTACTTAGTATTTCTATTTATATAAATCAACTGATTCCATTATATGGTGTATTATTATGGGTCAAGGTACTGTGGTTAAAAATAGCTGCAACATTAGTGACGCTTACACATTAATGCGTCACTAATCATAATCCAGTCAGATCATAGATTGTATATAGATAAAAAGATTTTATTGATCCTCAAAGGTAAACTCTTGTGTTGCAGCTGCGGTTACAAATATTAAAAACACAACACAGGCATACGGTATGTTGTGCAATAATGTCTGGAATGGTTCATTCTGCAGTCTGCAGTGAGTATGTTTATATTTGCTTATACTTTTGTCTTTTCAGTACTTTTACTTGTTTTTATAGTAAAAACACTTCTTCACTCTCTCTCTCTGTGTCTCTGTGTGCCGTGTTTGTATTGCAGTACCGCGCTGTGGCGCCGGGGGCAGCAGAGTCACTGTTTACAGGCTACCCAGCAGCTGGCTGCACGAGCTCCTCTGTGGTAGCGTGGAGCTGAGCTCGAGACACACCGAGAGGAGGTCGCCGTGGCAGATCTTTGAAAAAAAGTTACAGAAACTCGAATTCAGCGCGTGTCGTGTACATGGTGACCGTCTACGGACCCGCAGGTAACTACGTGTTGATATGAGAGAGTCGCTCAGGGCGAAACGACAACATTTTTAAGCTCGCGACTCGCTGACTTCTGCATGGTCGCTAGCTAGCTAACTGTTAGCCTGCAGAAGCTACTTGGCTAGCTGGCTAGCGGAGGTCCAGCCCAAAAGTTGTTTACCTCGAGTTGTGGATGTGGTCACCCCCCGAGCTTCTTACGACTTTTCTCTGGGATAAGAGAGCAAGGACCAAAGAATCACACTGGATTTAACAGCGTGCGCTGTTAGGAAACTAGCAGGATGTCCGCAGAGGTTGAGAGTAGTCAGGTTGACTCGGGTTTGACAGCGGCCAGCTCCAGCGGAGCTCCGGAGGAGAAGAAGAAGAGCCAAGACAGGACGGCAGACGGGACTCACCTGCGGGAAGAGCACGAAGAACGCGGGCAGAGAGCCCCGGGGGACGGTGGCCACGGCTCCGAGGCAGCCAGGAGCCCCACGGACACGCACAAAAAATGCAAAGAAAACGACAAAGAGAACGACCAAAGCAGCAACGCTGACTCGGCTGTCGAGGCGGTGAAGAGGAAAGTTGTCGAGGCTCCTCCACCGAAAGTCAACCCGTGGACTAAGAGGACCACGGGCAGGGTGCCGAGCAACAACATCAACTCCAGCAACTCCAGCTCGCAGGAGAAAGGTGAGCTGCTTTCATGATTTGTTCTCTCATAAAGTGACATTAAAGTTGCAGCAGCAGCAGCAGGAGCAGCTGAGCACGCTGCTGCAACATTTTGACAGCTTCAACCTGCAGGAAATCCACTTTAATGTCCACTTCACGGTCTGTCATACCTAATTTGGGCTTTTTTACTGTTGAATGAAGCGCATAAAGTTGAATGTCAGCGCAGTCAGGAGGTGTTGATGGTGGCATATTTGCCCCATCCCCCTCTGTGCTCGGATTGCTCCGGAGCACCACGTGTTGATTGCTGACAACTGCTACTTCTTTTGCCCTGTAACTCGGCTACTACCAGCTTACCTCTGTCACTTTACACTATTGGGGAGTGTCACTGGTAATGTTGGTTCATTACAGCACAGTGGGCCCACAGTCTGAAGCTAAATCAGCCTCAGGTTGTGTCGGGATTTAAAGAAAAGCTAAGACAGCCAGGCTAACTGCTGCTGCCGTAAAGACACGTTTTGCATGTCCAATGGCCGGGCTGCCTGCAGTTCCTCCCACCAGCCTGCTCTGACTGTCAGTGGAAGCACTGTGTGGACAAGGTGGCCTGACAGGTGTGGGGGTAGTTAAAGTAGGCGTTCGTTGTAAACTAATTATATTCACTTAAATCTAATTCATGTTTTTGTGTAAGAAAAGTGGGAAAAAAAAAATCCAGATTTCTACGTCTGAGCTCAAGATGTCAGATTATTATAATAATCCAGATATCATCATGATGTCTACAGGAAAAAACAAACAAACTGTGTGAAAACGGAGCCAACGCAGGAAGCGCCAAAAACTGCAGTTCCTCTAACGTCCACTTGAGGCTGGCTCCAGAAGTGAGTCAGTCTCCATAAGTCCCCATGTTCAAATGTCCAACTTCACAGCAGAAATAAACATGTTTACAGCCTGGTACAAAAAACAGTTTTGGTCTCTGTAGCTAATTTCCCCGTTCATGACAACTGTACTGAGGGTGAATTTATATACAACTCACCTGTTCAGATTATATTAAGGCTTAAAATTATGCAGGATTAAGAGCGTGGACGCTTTGATTGACAGGTTGTTTGGAGCAACCAGGCGTCATTTTCAGCCCGCCTCAGGTTCACCGATGATCCACACGGCTCTGGCCTTTGTCATGTTTTAACATGGGGACTTATGGAGACTGACTCACTTCTGGAGCCAGCTCCGGATATGTGAGTTTATCAGGTGGGAAGGCACTGTTGCATTATGGGAAATGTAGGAAAGTGTGTTTTGTTTGACCTGAAGAGTCTAAGTCAGAATATTTCAGCTTCTGCTGCTTCAGTTTGAACTCTCCTTTCTAAAATCTCTCTCTCACAAGCCCCATTAACCTTTTGGATGTTTGTTACTAAATTAGTGGAGTGCCCCTTTAATAACTGATATCAGCGTTGGATTGATTAACTTTGTGTCTGTCTGATCAGCTAGTTAATTAATCAGCTGATCACTTCAGAGGCAGTTTCAGCTTTGTTAAATTCAGACAGTCGACTGAATTCGAGTTGTGAATGTGTGTCAGAGCGCAGAGCGACCAGGGGAAGCTATATTTGAAGCGTTCGACTCTGACGAGAGCACAGGCATCATTTTACAGTGTTACTGTACAACCAGCTCTGTTGGGTGGATGTCGGCAGGTTCGCTCAGGCATACACCCATTCATGTGGAAGCCTCGGCCCAGCAGCGTCTCTTATCAATCCGACCATCCTCTCCCGAGCGATAGGGACTGACAGGCTGCAGCGGGCCACTCCCAGCCTGCAGCTGCCTGCAGAGACACATACTGCCGCCGCCTGTACACAAAACACCCATGAATAGTTCAGTGTACCCTGACATACTGTCGCTGCTAATGCCGCACAGCACAGCATGCAACAGTAGATGATTTAGGAGCTTAACTCCAGCGTTGAGCAACCTTCCAGAGCAACCTGCTCGCTGGTTTTTAAACTGTGGCTGTAAAACAAAAAAAAAAAGGATAAACCTGTTTGAAGATTCGGGCCTGTCCTGTCCAAATGTGATGATGTCACTCACAATTATTGATTCTGTATCTGCAGATCAACAAAACGCTCTGAAAGTGGTCCGTGCCAGCAAGCCCAGAGTGAGGAAATCCAGCAAGGTAACGATCTTTTGCTTTTATTTTTTGTGTTTTTATATTTGTTACAGCTAAACTCCACCGGGCACGGCTACATGGCGCCGTGGCCACCGGAGCTAATCGCCACCGTCCTGGACAATGTTTGTGAAGCGCTGAGGCGTGTTTAAGAAGCTGACCACTTGGCGGCTGGTCAAAATGAAGCTTTCTGGAAGTCGGACACAGAGAATCCGGCCGATTTTCAAAATAAAACACCCTGAACAGGCAAATTATTTAACTGCGTATCCGACTTAATGCCTGGCAAAACGCTCCTGGTGGGATATGAAGGGGCATCAACGGACCAAAACGGCGACATCACAGAGCCGTGCCCAGTGGGATTTAGTGTTTCGACCTTAAAGAAGTGACACAAACGTCAGCTGTCGACACTTTAACGTCTCAGCTGATGAATAAATTGACGTTTATTTGAGCTTGTAGTCCAGATGAGCGGTGGTCGTGTCTCACCTGTCTGACTAACCTCTGCTAGCTGCTCACATGCAGGATGGGAAACTCACATCTGCCACTGGCTGGTTCAAGCTGCTGTTCGGTCGCTTTGTTTGCTTTTTCCAACCAGTTTTTCCACCGCGCTCGTTTAAGATCAATGGCCGGAAAAGAAACCAAATAGTAGAAAAATGTTCATGAACACGTCTGATTATCTCCAAGTAGGTAATGATCATTTAGAAACAGGAAGTGTTGACATCTCTAACTGACCAAAAAAGGAACCGAATTGATCAGTCGGTGCACGGAGGATGTGTGTTTACTGATGTAACTTTTTTCTTGAGTATTTTCACGTTACGTAAAAATGAAAAAAGAAGCAGAGGTCCAGTTCATGATGAACATAAAGATAGAAAACCTCAGTATCTGTCCGCCTCCTCCTCTTTCTGTCAGCGAACAGTGAAAGTCATTTTTCTGTTAAAAAGGTCGGTGGTGAGAGAGTTTCACTGCGCTGTTCTCAGATACTGATGTATTTACTATCACCATGACGACATAAATACACAGATATTTTTTGTATCGCAATATCACAAAGGTTTGCAGCGCGAACCAGATTCGTCTACTCTTTATGTTCGTCCAGTCGTTGAATTTTAATAAGCTCGAATATTTTCTCTTTTTGTTTTTCTCTTTCTAATTTCTCAGTAAATTGTGACGCAGCACTGATGAAAAGATTCACCAGATTTATTTAGTTCAACAAATATAAAACGTGTCCTCTGAGCAGCTTTGTTTCTGTTTTAGAGAGTCAAAATTTTGAGTTTCTGATTTTCTAAATTATGGAAGTAAAAAGTTTTTGGGCCTCTGATATTTAATTCGGTTTCAGTTTCATAGTGAAATACTTTGAATATTAAGTTGTGGGTGGTGCAGTCTGATTTACAGGTAGTGGAAAAGAATTAAAATATGCAGCAGAGGCAGTGAAGAAGACGACGAGTAAACACTTTGTAAATGTTTAATGAGGAAGAAATGCGTTCAGCATATTTGTTGGAGCTGGAGGATGCACACACATCATGTTTGGTGAGTAACGCTGAGTGTAAACACAAAGTTTTGTTTGTTTACAAGAAAAACTCCACAGGGCACCTTCAGTTATCAGGAAGAGTACACACACACACACACACACACACACCTCCAATTTAAAGCTTTAAGCCTGCTGTTACTGTCAGATCAACAGGTCTTTAACTCACACACACAAAATGACACGTGAATCTACTTCAGCTCAAAGTTTGATGGTCAGATTGGACGCTGCTCTCTCGAGGTTGTCACTAACGTCGTTCGCTAATATAAGGTGGAAAAATCTGAATTTTCTGTCGTGGTTTGGGTGAACTGACCCTTTAAACGTATCTGTGACACCTTTCAGTGACGGTTGTTTAAAAGCCGCGATACCCCGAAGGGTGGCACAGGAACGCCATTTTGGGTAACACACATGCAGTACAACTGAGCCGGTCTGAGTGTGACTGTGACCCTCGTCTGTTTAACCTTGATCTCATATCAGGCTGTCCAAATGTGCAACATTCACAGTGGTAATCGTTGTTGTTTGCAGTTTCCCACAGACCGAGCACTGACCTCCTTTTCCTCCCGAGCTGGTTTCCACCAGACGCCGCTCGCTCCACCTGATCCACACGCCGTGTTAAAATACTGGAAATGAGTCCAGGAGGCCGAGATCGACTCGTCAGTGTCGAATCGATGATTTAATGTTGTTTTTCTGTCTTTACAGTCAAGTGACTTCAGTGATATCACAAACTGGCCCACACCGTGAACTGGCCAAAGAGGTACGGCAGTGTGTGTGGTGTTAGTTAAACATACTAACAGTGGTGGAGGAAGTACAAGTACAAATAACACACTGTCGAATATTCAGTTACTAGTACTAACGAGTCCAGTGATGTCCCTGAAGTTCTGGTCCTGACCGGTCTTGAAAATCCAGAATCCTTTAAAAAGTCTTGAGACAGGTCTCGAGGACTCCAACACTGATTCATACTTCAGGATAGTTCTTAAAACATCGAGCAGTGTTTAGGATTGAACTCATCAGTGATTTAAACTTTAAGTCGTCATTAATGATGATCAGGATGTAAAAATACTGAAACTCACCACTCACAGTGAACTGATACCGTCTAGTCCTGTGTTTAGTTTCTGCATCAAGAACCCTGAAGTGAACTTTACAAAGCAGCGTCAGGCTCATGAGGCGTCATCGTCCTCTAAAAGTTTAACTAAAGCTGGTTTTTCTCTCTCGTCTCTCCCAGCAACAACAAAATGTCCTCAACAACAACGGGAAGAAGCCTTCCTCCTCGCGCAGAGAGAAGGAGAAGAGGAGGGAGCGACCGGACAGAAAATCAGAGAGCAGCCTCGACGGCGGGGAGAGCAAAGAGAACCAGGAGGCTCAGCTGGACCCGCTGGGAGACCTGCCCAAAGACGGAGAGTCGAAGGCGGGACAGGACGCCAAGAGCGCCGCTCTGAACAAGCGAGGAGGTGAGGGTGAGGAGTTTTTCTGACTCGGTGAAGCATGTTGAACAGCATCCTTTTAAATGATCGGGAAATGTGGAATGATTCATCTCCAGAATGTGTTTAACAGAGGAAACATTCAAGTTTTATGACAATTTTCATGTAATTTAATGTTTTTTTTCAAATGAAACCAAATCTGGAGATGAATGTTTTCACTGGTCAGCGATGATTTGCTGCGTACAGGGAGCATGTTTAACTGTGTCGATGATTGTTGCATGTCCTGCTCTGACGATCATACGTGTTGCACTCCCTCGATTCACTCACGTCTTATTTAAACTAAGAAATATCACGACTGTGTCTTTACGGAGGACGCACCACTTCATCAGCTGCCGAGTGTCTAAAACCAGAGCTGACGTGAAGAGTTTTGTTCCAAAATAAGATCAAATCATCCACGATAGAAACATTTTTAAAGTGTGTATGAAGACGAGTCTTAACATTAAAATATTTTTGGACTGAATATAGATTTAAATTTTACGAGAAAGCAAAGTGATTAAAACTTGTTTTATTATTTTAAATCTTAATGATGGTGAATAATGTGACACGTTTCATATTAGTACATTAGTGAAGCGGCACTAGTGAAAATGAAATAATAATCCAAAGGTCTTGATCTTTGTTTTTGGACTCTAAAGGTCCATTTATTCGCTGTTCTGGAGCTTTTGATTGCGTCACACAGTTTTCCTCAGCAGATGGAGTCTGCCCGTCAAACTGAAGTTTATCCACAATGTAAATTTCCCCCAAATATCTTTGAAATCTGTCTAAAGGGACAGTTCGACATTTTAGGATACAGAACATTGATACATGGCGGTTAAACATGGCGGACTCTGTGGTTTGTAGATATAAAAGGTTCATTCTAAGGTAACAAAAACATTTATTTTTATTTTCTACTAAAGGGCGTCCTGGCTGTCCCTGACTGTTCAGGCTGTGAACTAAAAACCTCTTGAATGTGTGGTTGCCTCCGAATGAGCCAAGTTTAATCCTCATGTCCAAAAACAACCTTTAAAAAATGTTTTGAGTGAATCTTTATTCCACAAACAAACATTGATGAAGTTCAGTTGATGGTTTCATTTGTTCCAAACTGGATTTCCAGCTTTTCTTGGAACAAAACTCTTCAAAGCTCTGTTTTCGGTGTGCAATCATCGCCAGGTAACAAACGTAAGTGGGTTTCTCTGCCGCTGGAGGAAGCGTCCCGAGATGACGACGGTGGCGGCGACAAGATGCCGGCGGGGCCGGACACAGAGCCAGCCAGCGACTCACCTGACCCCACAATCACACACTCCATAATAACAGGGCGCATGATAGCGGCAGGAGTAAGTGGCCAGCAGCTCGTTGTTTTCTGTTCACGCCTCTGTTTTGCTTCTTTGCCCGCCGCTGTTTGCCCTCCACGTCATGTTTGCACTTTTTCCTGCTACCATCTGTCTGTCCACAGTCTGTTTTTTTTTTCATACTAATACAAAGCATGGCATAAATATCAAGCTGCATTTGAATTTACTGATAATGTTTTTAACCAAATTAAAATCTGTGAGTGAGTTTGTGCAGAATTTTTGCATCAGACAGATGATTCAGAGCCTGTTTGACCTCAAACGAGTGTAAACGCCATTTAAAGGATTTTTAAAATATGTTTTTATCTTATTTTTACAGCTGTGGCAGTCGATTTTATTAGTTGTGATGACACTTCACACAGTGAAGTCATTTCTGATAGAGAGAGGATGAGTCAGGTGGTCACACAGGTTGTAAATAAAACCCCATTTTAATGAATAATAAGATTAAAATCAAGACAATGTGGCGTTAAGACGCCGACTGCAACGAGGTTTGAGTCTGATCCAGGATCTGTGTTGCGTGTCATTCCCCGTCTCTGTCATCTCATCGGTCAGACCTCAAATACCTCAAAAATATTGATTTAAAAAAATAATGCGTTCCAGTCAATGTTTCAAACCCCGTCAGAAGCACGTGCAAATTTCCGATCGTTAAAAACAGCGAGAAGAGAAACAAATGAACTACTATCAGTCAGCGTAGACAAACCATCACCGGAGTCAGTCAGGAGAAGAGCTGAAAATCCTTTCCATCATCTTCAGTGAATGAAGAAACCTCCAGCTCTGATAACTGATGCTAGCAGCATCTACGCTAACAGTCACTTCTCACACACATACTTAGCATTAAACCACACCCGTACCTCGTGACGTAGCTGGACACTTGAGGTCCTGTGAGATGGATTCTCGTGATTTTTATGTAGTCTGACAGCTTCTTCACAACCTGTGTGATCTTCTGACAGATCAGGCTTCTCCTTTATCACAAGTTCATGGATTTTTATCTTTATATATTCTGCTTTATGTTGGCAGATAAGTCTGATAAATCTGATGATTCCTCTTTGGACCGGGTTTTCTGAGCCTCTTTAGGACCTCTAGGTTGGGAAACCACACCGTGAAGTGTGCGTAGGATTGGACGCTAAGCTTCTGTGGTTTCTTGTCGACAGGTTGGAGAAGAGAACAGCGGGACTTTGGGGACGACACCGGCAGCGTTAGAAGTGACGGCGGGAGCGTTCGTGGAGGAATACGAGGCCGAGGGAAAGGTCGCGGGAGAGGTCGTGGGCGAGGTGCGGTTTTTAGTTTCACCAGATTAACACCCATATTTTACAATCATTTTGAAAGTTTTGTTGCATATCTGCTGAAATAATTCTCCTTCTTTGACCTGCAGTTTGTGTAATCTGTCTGTTTTCACTAGTTTCTCTTATTCTCAGCTTTTCTGCTCGCTCTCTTTCAGGCCGTTACGAATACTCTCAGAGCTTCCGGGACTCTCAGTCGTCTGACGGTTCTGTTCAGGTTCACTCAGAGTTTGGCACCAACATGGTTTACTACTACGATGACGGCAGCAAGGTCCAGATGTACACGGTGGATGAAAAGCTCCTTAAAGAATACATCAAACGACAAATGTGAGAAAATAAGATAAATCAGATAGACGCTGAAAGGTGCGTTTGGTCGGGTTGTGCATGTAGGGTGAGGTTTGCATGCTTTTTAATGTTGTGGCTGCCACTAATACGATTTGTAATAAGTAGATTAGTCTTCTGATATTAGCTGGTGAAGATCCACCTCATGAACTGTAGGAATATTTTTATTAGGACGTTTAACTGCACCAGACACGTCCTTCACATCCACCCTGTAGGATCTAATCAGCTCTTTAGTGAGGCGGGTAATGACATTTTAGCCTCACTAATTTATCAGTGTGATGGTCAAAGTTGTGTTTTAACCACCAGCTAATGCAGAGTGGCATGAGGTGTGTGTGTGAGGCAGTGTGAGTGTGTGTGATGTGTGTGTGAGGCAGTGTGAGGTGTGTGTGAGGCGTGTCACTGAAGGACTGATAAGCAGTAAACAGTGACTGTCGTAAAGCTCCTCTAGGTCTGCTGTGTCCTGCAGGGGGCAGCGTGCACTCTGTGTCTGACTGACAGCTTTGGCCTCATTGCAGCAGCAGCACACTCAGAATAGTGGAGGGTGAGGTGGACTCCTAAATATAGCCTGCCTGCCTCAGAGGGGGGACAGGGGATGGATTATATGCAGGCCTGAGTGAGGAAGTGTAAAAAAAAAAATGTTTCAGGGAGGAAGAGAGCGGTGGGGGGTCGTTCTTGTCTTCTCCTCTCTCGTCTCCTTCAGCGTTATTCAGGCTGCTCACTCAGCCGACGTTACTCCACATGAAACAACGAATAGCCTGCAGGCTGAGCTCGCCGTGGTGAGACGGAGAGCTTTTCCAACTGCAGATTTGGTTTTCCATTTATTTTGTCTCACAGGAGAAGAATTATAACGTGCACAGAGAGGTTTCTCTCTGTTGTTATCAAGGTTTTAATATTTTAAATCAGCACCTAAACAAAATGTGTCAAACACTGAAAGCTGGCGTTAAGGAGATCTTTTTGTTTTTAACCTTAAACCTTTTTGTTTATATTACTCACATTACTATTACAAATAATTAGAATGACCTTTAAAAACAGAGTCTACAAAGTGCTTTGACAGACAACAGAAAAGTCGAGCGGTCCTGATGGCAAAGGCTCGGTCACCTTTTAGATTTAAGGCTCGACTTTGGAACAGTCAGAAGGGAAACACATGAACTACATAGCATGTTGACACACTTAGAAGCACATAAACCAGGAAGAATGACCAAATCTGAGCAAGTTCACAGTCTGATGTTCAAAGTCGCCCGGGGTTCAGTTCAGTTCACAATTAAAGAAACAAATCCAAACGTTTAGTCACTAGTTAGGCTCAAGCTGCAAAAAACATCCTACACTTCCCATGATGCAACATCATGCGGCATCCTTTGTTAGACCCTGTTTGACACTTCCAGCATCACTATGACATCGCTTTCTCAGGCCTGACAAACCTCAGTAACCATGACAAGTAAAAACACTTTGTGCATCTCAAAGTTTGATTAATCATCGCTGCATTCCTCTGTTGATTAAGAATTTGAATGTAAAGAGCGAGCTCCTGATTGGTTGATTGTTTTTTTGTTTTTTGGGTCTCCTCCTGCAGCGAGTATTATTTCAGCCTCCACAACCTGGAGCGAGACTTCTTCCTGAGGAGGAAGATGGACGCGCAGGGCTTCCTCCCCATCTCCCTCATCGCCAGCTTCCACAGAGTGCAGGCCCTCACCATGGACATCAACCTCATCATGGAGGTAATATCATGTCATCGACGTGCTCAGCGGTGCGGCTGTAAACGGCACATGTTGTCACGTTTGTCTCCAGCTTACACAAACATCTCATCATCAAACATCTATATATCTGTCCAGGCTCTGAAGAGCAGCAAAGAGGTGGAGCTGGTGGACGACAAGGTTCGCTGTAAAGTCGACCCGGGCGCTGGCCCATCCTCCCCGACCATCGTGGCTCCCCTCGGACCGACTTCTCCCAGCTCATCAACTGTCCCGAGTTTGTTCCTCGACAGACGCCAACTCCGTTAGTATTCAGCTCAGTCCACTGCTTCTCTTTGCCGACTGCTGGCCCAGATATTCACTGGAGCACCAAATCTGGTTTACTCCTCTGCTGGACACAGTCCCAAACAAGTATACTCTTTGAGTAACTACAGAACAGGGACCATCGTCGTCATCTAATCATATTTATTGTTGACCACAAAGACACAGAATCTCGTGCCGTGTTGAGGTTTTAGCACCTCGCAGCCTAAATGTGAGCTGACAGTGTGAAGTGTGATTTTTAAACCCGTGCTGAAGGTTGAGTGTGATGTGTCGGGCCTTTCAGCTTCATCGCCTGTGAAGACGACTCCTCCTGAGTCCGTTGAGCCTCAGGAGGACTCTGCCGAACCGAGCTCCTCCAGCCAGGAGTCGCTCGGCCACGGATGCCCCGCCACAGCCCGACCCGACGCCTGGATCCAGGTGGAGAAACGCCACCGACAGCCCCGGAAAGGCAAAGGTAGTGAACAACAGGCGGGGAGAAATTCAGCTAGAAGTCTTAACCAGCTTCAAAGCATCACATTTTCATTTTCATCCCTTTTTTTCTATTTCTCATCACATTTTTCATCTTTTCATCTTCTCCATCCTCTGTCCTTTCCTCCTCTTCGTCTCCTTGTTTGTGTCCTACACCTTTTTCGGCCGGCAGCATGTCAGTGATGATGTGTGTGTTGTCGGCTCTTCTCCTCCCTCAGCACTCCAACCCGACCTCCTCCCCTCTGCAGTTGAGTACTTCCTTGCTCTCGCTCGCTCATCAGCTCCGGTTCTTCTCGGCGCTTCTCGTTCATTTCATGTCTCTTATTCACACCTTCACCTCGCACCTCAGACTTTTCTCATGCAGCTTTCTCATCTGACATCATATATTTACTTTTATCTTACCTGATCTAAGATCATCATCATATTAATTCATCATAGCTGTCATTTATCTTTCATTTAGCTTGATTTAACAGGAACATAATCCCTTGTAGACTATAGCCAGACTTAAAATAACCAGTGAATTTCTTCATTTGCATCATTAAAACATTAAAGATACTGCACAGGTTTCAGAAGATGATTAAAGAAGTTTAATTTGAAGTTAAAGGACATTAAACATCACGAAGAGTTTGTCATTTCAGATCATTTTCTCTCCCACAGTTTGGATAAAACACTAGTTACCACGTGTCATGTTGGATCTGCAATTGACAACTAATCGATTAATTGACTAATCGTTGCAGCTCTGCTCTCTGTCATTTAAAGCTCCTCTACCTTCCTTTGTTAATTGCGTTTCTGTGTCGTCCAGGAGCGCAGCGAGGCACCTCCACGCAGCCACCAGGCTCCTCAGCAGAACGAGCCCGACCAGGAGGAGCTGGACTTCATGTTCGATGAAGAGATGGAGCAGATGGCTCCGAGGAAGAACAAGTTCACCGACTGGTCAGACGAGGACGACTCGGACTACGAGCTAGACGACCAAGACGTCAACAAGATCCTCATCGTCACGCAGACCCCTCCCTACATGCGCAAGCATCCCAGTGGTGCCCGGACGGAACCCACGAGTCCCGAGCCAAGATCACCACGGACCTGGCCAAAGCCATCAACGATGGGCTGTACTACTACGAACAGGACCTGTGGAAGGGAGAGGAGCAGGTCGAGTGCAGCAAGGTGAGAAAAACACGGAGAATAGGTAAAAGAAAGTTTAGTTTAAGACTGATGATACAGTAGAAAGCTTCCACTTAGCTCCACTGTAGATATTGGGGATCCAGACATGTTCGAGCAGGTCTGTCACGGAGAGATGAAGAAAACTAACAGGCCACACGTACATCGCGTATAAGTCACGCCTGAACATGCAGGTCTGTGCAGAGAGAGCAGAAACTAGTTTACACGGACCTGCTTCCACTTTAATATTTCTGATATTTATCGGCACATTCTGAACAAAAATAAACAAATTTCTTCAAAGTTAAACTTTATTCCCAGAAAGAAAATTCATCTTCCATCCAGGAGACGCAGACTGAAACATAATGTGCACATACACAATGAAGTGATGAACGATAAATGCTTAAACTTGATCACCAAGATCAAAATACTCGTTTACTCTCAGGTCAGAGCTCAGGGCTGATGTTCGTGTCCAGCAGTCGCTAAACTCGACCGTTCTGGTTGTTTGGCCTTGTTTGGCCTTGTTTGGCAAAACGTGACTCACTTCCTGTTATTGAATTAGCTGTATTTTTTTAGTTGTGCCAGTGGGTCAAAGAGGGAAGTCTGTCAACAGTTTAAGACAGAAAACGCTGTTCACAAGCACCCGAGCTGCCAGATACAAATAATAAGTAAATGTGTAAAGTGCCTTTTCAGTTACACGGTGCGGAACGATGCAAGAATTATAAAGATCATTTAAAAAAAACAATAAAAACTACGCAGCAAGCAAAAAGAGATATTCGTTTTATGTCTGATATCACCATTTTATAACAAGAAACCACGTGTAGCTGTGCACATGCTTTATTCACAGAGGAAAAGTGAGGACAGATGTATTTTACAAACTGAAAATCACGATTACGTCGTCTTATGTAAATCTGAGACTGTCCTGGACCACGGCCAGACATCTGATCTGATCCTAGAGCTGAAAAATAGGCCAGACAGTTTGACTGTTGCCTTTTTAACACGGTCAGTAAAAAAACTATAAAATAATTTTTCATAAAGACAAACACATGGAGAGTGCAGAAGATGTGTTCTGTCTAGTTTCAGGTTTCAGGATCCCCCCCGAAGGCTCGACACTGTGACAGAGAGTCTTTGTGACAGAGCTGTTAAATCTCACGCTGTGAACGGAGACAAAAATAAACTACTATTTATCGCCCACTATACGAGCCTGCAGACTACATGTGTGTCATGCAGCTGCTGCCAAAGCTGAGTGACCTGCTTTCGGGGAAAAGTTGCCTCGTCTGCAGGAATACCGTGCGTAGACTTATCTATAGGTTACACATAGGAGTGATACAGGATCAGTCTACTTTTACAACAGTATCATATAATGTTGTACTGTCATTGTGATCGAGGTATGGCTGTAAGTTTTTCTTTACATGAAACAGATTTCATGAATTGTTTTTGGCCTAACCCCTAACCCTTTACGTAACGTTAGTGAGTGGCGACGTTGTGCTAATTCTCATATCTCCATTATCGAAAAGTAAATATTAATATTTTTGTCCTTTGCTGACGCTGAGTTTTAAGCGTGTTCGGCTCCTTCTCATTTCAAAGGTTGAATATAATATGTCCACATGTGGGAAATGACACGCCTGAACACACACATCAAGGTCACCTGGATTTACGTCTGCTGACGTGTAAAAGTTCAAAGTACGCTTCACATCTGCGGTGTGTCACACAGGCTTACATGGCTGCAGCTGCTGGCACATCGAGTATTTTTACCACCATGTCGACTGTTATCAGTTTAAACAGCCTGTGAGAGGTCGGAGTATAAACTGAAGTCATGTTTGAGCGCAGCGCAGGAAAACCTCAATGTTGATTTTGATTCATGATTTTACAATTAGTCACTGAGATTATGCAATAAAATGAAGTTTCTGTCAGAGTTTATCAGCAGTGACACTTCTTTTATCTCTTAGTTTAAAATGCAGAACTCTCGTCCTGCTGCCTGACTGTTTCTGACTGATTCCGACTGTTTCTGACTGATTCTGACTGTTTCCGACTGATTCCGACTGATTCTGACTGTTTCTGGCTGGTTCTGATTGTTTCTGACTGATTCCGACTGATTCCGACTGGTTCCGGCTGATTCCGACTGGTTCCGGCTGATTCCGACTGATTCCGACTGATTCCGACTGGTTCCGGCTGGTTCCGGCTGGTTCCGACTGTTTCCGACTGTTTCCGACTGTTTCTGGCTGGTTCTGGCTGGTTCTGGCTGGTTCTGACGGTCCACCTGTTCTTTGTGTTCCCCAGCAGGAAGTGGAGAACTTCAAGAAGCTGAACGTCATCAGTCAGGATGAGTTTGACACTCTCACCCCTAAAGTGCCTGTTGACCCACACCAGGAAGTCCCGCCTCCTCCCATGCCAGGTGAGTTTGCTGCGATGTCCGTTACACAAAAGCTGAGCAGCATCCTGTTGATGCTTGTAACATTTTAACCACACCTCTGTAATGTTTCTGAAACATTGTGGCACTTTGATTTAAAGATTAAGATTAATTTTTTGTGTGTGTCTTGACGTGTTTCCTCAGTGGACAGCGGAGCAGAATTGGCCCGCTCTCTGCCTACAACG
The DNA here is from genome assembly GCA_036365135.1 of Miichthys miiuy. Classification (NCBI taxonomy): domain Eukaryota; kingdom Metazoa; phylum Chordata; class Actinopteri; family Sciaenidae; genus Miichthys; species Miichthys miiuy. The sequence goes on from CM071615.1 coordinate 23,399,023, forward strand.
GTCCCAGAGTCGCCCCGCACTCACCAACCCCGAACCCCCAAAACGCCTCGCACCCCCGGACGCCAGGACCCCAACAAGACGCCACGCTTCTACCCCGTCATGAAGGAGAGCGGCACCATCGACGGACAGGTGAGTAAAGAGACGCTCCTTCATGTTTGATTATTGCTCAGATGTTTTCAGGGCAACTATGAACGTATTGTTGTGATGATGGCGTCTAATTTGAATCTGGTTATTTAGACAGTTGGTGGCATCAGAGTCTCTTTTTGCATTTTATTCTTTAGTTGATGTCGCCTGATTTGTTTCTTTGTGTGCGTAGACACATCCTGTCTGTTACCTGTTTTGCATGTGTTTACATGTTTACATAGTCAAAGTCAGAGTCCCGTCCTCGTGAACAGCTCGGTGTAACGTCATGAATCTGTTCTGCCGTTTCCAGACGCCGAGGAAGAAAACCAGCCACAGTTCGAACCTCCTCAGGAAGCGCACATCGGCTGGGTGATGGACTCCGTGAACACCGCCACGCTCTGCATCGATCAGGTCCGACCGCTCGTAGAGGTCCAGTCCTTCAGGACTGTGACGATGCCGCTTGGTTCAGTTATAAAGCAGAAGAACACAAAGCGGTCACTTCCTACTTTCACTCAGTCGTTCTCCCTCTGTTGTGATCGCTCTGCTCACATTTTTGACCTTTATTCACTTCTCTCCATCAATACAGATGCTATTTGTTTACAGATTACAGTATTTTTACCCCTCTAAAAGCTTCACAACAGAGTTATCAGGCCTATCACTGACGTAAATATAACCACATGGACCAGAAAGTTTTAAAATTAAAGCTCCGCTGAATGCTGGTTACTTCATACTGGTGTCTCCGGAAAGACAAGTACTGCAGTACAACTATAAGTAACAGTTATTTTCATTCTTGATTATGTCTGGTATTTATTAGATGAATCATTTAAGATAAAAGAATCCAAACCCCCCCTTTCTTTTTACGATATAAAAGCAAATCCTCGTGTTCGAGGAGCTTCAGTCTGCGACTGTTTGATATTTCTCAATTGCTTGATTTTAAAAGTGTCGCAGATTTTTTGCCAGTTGACTAATTCATGAATAATTTCATCAGTACATGACACCTGGTCATGGCGCTTCACAACATCAGTACAATCAGGCCTTACCTGACTCAACATGACACCTCCTGATACAGTCTGTGGTCACCTCACGACTCGATCAGCCCGCACAGTTTCAGATGATCCAGACTAAATGTAAACTTCAAATGATAAGAATTAGATCAAGCTCAATGGACACGATCAATGAAAATATGCTTGATGCTTGTGTTTAGTTTCCTTCCTCACGACTCAAACGTCTTCTCACCGCCTCCTCCATCCTCCTACAGCAGCTCTAATGCCTCTCCATCAGAAGGAGCCCCGCTGTCAGGAAGTTACGGCTGCACCCCCCAGTCTCTGCCCAAGTTCTGGCATCCATCCCACGAGCTGCTGAGGGACAACGGCTTCACTCAGCAGGGATACCACAAGTACCGCCGACGGTGCCTTAACGGTACGGAGACGGAAATGTCAAGCAAAAAATGTCTGCCTGAAATGCTGCTTCTGTGCTCTCTGGTGACCGAGTCGATGTGTTTCAGAGAGGAAACGGTTGGGGATCGGCCAGTCTCAGGAGATGAACACTCTGTTCAGGTTCTGGTCCTTCTTCCTGAGGGACAACTTCAACAGGAAGATGTACGAGGAGTTTAAACAGTGCGCGCTGGAAGATGCTAAAGAAAACAACAGGTGAGGCGGACATTTAAATACGAAGCTCCATGTGAATATATGTCTGGGCCAAATATTGACTAAGAAATGTACACAAACCAGTTATGGTTCAAATGAAACCTGAAGACAAGCAAAGAGAGAAAACTTGACGGGCTTCAGCGGGACATTTTTCCCACAAAGACTCTTAGAAGACACTGAAGCTTGTGCTCATGCACGTAACAGCAGATTTTCATGCAGGTTGTTGTGGAAGGTTAAGAAGGCGCGCTAAGTTTCAGCCTGAATGCTGACTGTTCTAAACGTGAAGCGAGCTGCTGAAAGGAGGTGACAGTGCTTTCAGCTTTAAGTTTAACGCCTTTACACGCCTCATTTCATTGCATTGCCATGACAACAGCTTGGCTTAAAGCAAACACGTGCGTCTAATGCTGCTTTTACAGTGAAGCGTCAGTGGAGACGTGCTGTGTACGTGCCCAACCATCAGACTGAGCTTCGTTCTTTGAAGAAAATTATAAATTGTTCACTCATCAGGTTATATTAGTTATAAATCAACGTCTTCACGGCATCAAGCAGGAAATGAAAGCGATTTTAAAATTGGTGTCTTCTGTCTTCTTTAATGGCAGTGATTATGATGTTCTGACATCCTGATGTTGTAATTATGACATGCTACGTTATGATTATGATAAAATGTCTGCTTTGCTTCTTTGGCGAGTGCAGCGCGCCTTCATACGACAACATGACGTCTTGTAATTGTTTCAAATCCAAAGAAATCAACAAATCCTTTCAGATTTTGGGCATTTTTTATTGATAACTGACTGATACACACACAAAGTAAAGGGTTGAAGATGCTTCAAAACATGACATCATTTTATGTCTTATTCAGTGAGCTTTGAGTTAAAATTGTGTAAAGTAACTTCCACCATTAATTTACCATGTAAAGACAGCTGGACTTTGTGATCCTCGACTTTAAAGTCAGAGTTTTACGTTTTACCTGCAGAAAGGCTTTAAGTTAAAGATGCCGTTAAACTTTACTGATTGGTGGCTTTCTGATCCCTCAGTGTGCTCCTGCAGACAGCAGCAGCGTTTGACCGTCATTATTTGACAACAGAGGGTTAACAGTGGAGCCTGCCTTCCTGTAACATTGTTGTGTGTCTGCCAGAAGTGCCTTCAGACACCTGCCAAGCCCACATTCTTGTCAAAATAAGTAGGAGCCTCGGGCCTGCGTGCTGAAGTGGGAGTGGATCGCAGGTTCAGGGTGTGTGCAGATGATGCAACAGCCCCGTTGGCTTATTATGCAGCAGCTGAGCGGCAGACTCGCTCGGCTGGTTCCGCTGTCAGCTTTGTTCGTCATTAATAATCTGAGAGACAAAGTTTTATTGTTGTGGGAAAATAGTTGTTACACTAAAGATGAGCTTACACACAACATCCTGTCCGTGTCACCATGCGTGTCTAGAAGCCAGATTTAATGCAGTGTCATTTGTTTACTTGGTGTTGTGGTCAGAGTGCAGGTAAATATTTGTTCTGCCCTGCAGGTATGGACTGGAGTGTCTCTTCAGATACTACAGCTACGGTTTGGAGAAGAGATTCAGATTAGATCTGTTCAAGGACTTTCAAGAAGAGACCTCAAGGACTTTGAGAAAGGTAATTAACATTAAAAAGATTCTTCAGCTTCCACTTTCACCGAAGACTTTCAGAATAAAAACTTCACTTCCCATACTAAAGCACGACACAGCATAAAACTATCATAAAGAATAAAACCAGAAAACTTCCCTGTGACAGTCACATGAAAAATTTTAAGCTTGGCCGCATTCCATCTATCTTCATAAAGGTCTAAAGATCCCAGGAGGAAGTCCCATCATTTAAACTATTGAGCTTCAACTCACTAAAACATCTGTCCGGTCTCTCACATCTGGAAAGACCCTCCGAAGAACTCGGCCACGTTCACGTCCTCCTCCGTGCTCCTGATAGTTCCACATCAGACGCGTCACCATCAGCGAAGCACAGAGGCGTCTTTGTTAAATGTTTCATAACTTCTTATAGTACGTTTGATTTATGACGTAAAGCCGCGCTAATCCAATAATCCACAGTGTGTAAGCCCATTTAACCCGGATATGACCCTTTCCTATATGTAACTCTTTCATAACGTAAAGAAAATACATCCCTACAATACAAATATTGATAATTAGCATCTAAACAATTAAAATGTGTCCACAGCTGTGGTGTAGTGTTTCAGAGCTTCAGCTTCTTATAGTTTTAAATAGATTTAAAGTTTTAAAAGTTGGTTCAGAAACTTATAACTTCATATCTTTATACGTTTACAGCAACGTTATAATGCGCTCTGCACTTTTACTCGTTGTAATTCATTTACAGCTTATGAATGATAACCGGTATTTGTCCTGTAAACGCGTTTGACCTGATTTAAAAGTTCGCTTCAGCTTTAAAGGCGAGCTCAGACCTCTGAAGCTGTTTCAACACTGAGGGTGACCCGCTGAAGCAGAACGGAGGATTGTCAGTGAAGGCTTCAGCCACTTATTCCAGCTGAGTTATTTTTGTGTTCGGTTAAACGTTTCCCAGTCAGACTCCTCCCATCCATCCACCCACCACCACCTCCCTTCCAGACCGGAGGCTGATCCATCAGAGCGATGTGACACTGAAGACTAAACGCAATGAAACAGCAAATGTCTGACCACAGTCACAGTCAAACCTCTGAGTCACACCCAGCTGTAATTAATGTAATTAAGATGGGCCGTGTTATCATGTGGCTGTCATGAGTTTCTGTCTTATCTCTGCTGCCATTATTGGAGTTTTTATCTGATCTGGGCGTCAAACAAACATGAAAACTGAGCAGGGGTGGGAAAATGATTTAGCTTGATGCTAACACACAGTGGGCATTACTATTAATGCGCTAAAGGGAACTAGCATCGCAGCGTTCTGAGCGGTCAGTATTGAAGTATGGTTAAACGATACTGACAGGGCGAAACATTCAAACCTGTGGGCTGACTTTACTAAAGCTAATGAACATGCAGCTACCTGCAGTAAAGTTATGGTGACTATTATCAATAAGACCACCGATAATCAGACCTATTAACAGCTGAGCTACGATCCAACACGTCAGAAATGCAAATAATTCTCACGTCCTAAAGAATGGTTCAACCTTGAAGCACTTGAAATGAACCGTGTGTTGTTCTGTTTCCTGTCGTCCAGGTCAGCTGTACGGACTGGAGAAGTTCTGGGCCTTCCTGAAATATTCTAAGATGAAGAACCAGCCCATTGACCCAAAGCTGCAGGAACACCTCTCCCAGTTCAAGAACCTGGAGGACTTCAGGGTGGTGGTGAGTGTCCGTGTGTGATATGAACAAACAGATATGAACTGTGTGTTTTTCACATGATCAGTGGTGGAAGAACTGAATCTGGAGTCAGAAAGCAGCTTTTTATTCGTTCATGTTACGACTCTGACCTCTGTGTCCTCAGCCCCCGATGGGAGAGGAGGGAGGCAGGAGGAGACGTCACTCATCCTCGGCCGGGGATGAAGGGAGGCGTCGGCGACATCCTTCCAACTCTACCTCAAAGCCTTCACAGGCCTCCAAATCCTCCAACGCCGCCGCCACCACTGCTGCACAGAGCACAGCCAAAGACAAAGCCCAGAAAACAACAACAGCCACCGCCGCCTCCACCACCACCGCCACCACCACCACCCAGGGCAAGAAGGCCGAACCCGAAGCCCGGAAGAAGGAAAACGTTGCACCGAATAAATGAAGCCTGCTACAGGTGCAGGGTTTGGATAGAAGAGATGTAGAGCGAGGCGACAGCAGCTCTGAGCTCGGCGTTCGCTCTCTTCAGCTGCAAACTGTTTGAGTATGAAGAGCGACAGAGCGTGGTTGACTTAATTAGATCGTTTTTTTATCTGTGCATTTCATTTTAAAGCAAGCAAAGCGTAGGCAGTGAGCTTGAATCTGCGCGCCTGACAGCTCCTAACGTTTACAAAACACAAAACAACAAAAAAATGCATTCCTGCATTTTGCCTTTTTATTCTCTCAGATGCCAAAAAAAAAAGTCTTCAACACGTTTGTTGTTGATCTCCACAATCTGTAAAGAGCTCTGCTCTGTAAAGAGCTCTCAGCCTGTTGAACTGTGATTCTAGTTTGCCAAGATAACAGATACTGCAGATAGTCTTGTGTGCCTTAATCTGATTCAGCAGGACGACAGGAGGCCGATCCCTCACGTAATAATCCAAATTTTGTCTTCCCGGTTGATTATTTGGGCGTTTGTTTAAAACTGACACCACTTGCAGGTTTTCTTTACTTAAACATCTTCCGTTATATATATATATATATTTTTTATCGTGACAATCAAGTTTGACAGCTGCGGTCATAAATTTGTGAAGGACAGACTCCCCCTGCCCGAGGCTGCCACTCCGTAACAGATGTGCCCTGATGTTTTTAAAGTCTGACTAACGGGCGTCACAGCTAAACCGTCGTGTCGGCGTTTTTTAATTCAAACCTGCAGAAATAATGACAAATTTATCTGGGAAGCTTTAAAGTCCCGTTTTACACCCAGAGGTAGTATAATTTATTGTTTTATTTTTGTTTTTATTTTTCCATGTACTTGATTTGACGGCATAGTCTTAGGTAATCATTGCAGTTTTTAATGGCTTTTGCTATCAAATATGATAATAAAGGAAATGTTTCTGCTGGAATTCTGGGTGTGAGCTAGCGTCATAAAAAAAACAAAAAAAAAACTACACTATATTTTAGCTTGAAGTTCATATTATGTTTGAGGCTTGGTGCTTTAGAGCACTTAATCCGGTAACTTTCCTTTTCCTTTATCAGTGGACTTAAAAAAAAAAAAAAAAATTTTAGAGTTGAATTTCAAAAAAAAAAATGTAAATACTATAAAAATCATTGCTATTCAATTATTCTTTTGATTTTAAGAAGTGATTTGTTTTATGGTAGCGTGGTTTTGAGTGTGTTTTAGGTTAAAGCGATGATGCATGTTAATGCCTTGAGTCTTGAATTGTAAAATGCAAAAAAATATAAAATAATTGATTGTATGAACTCGTGTTTGTGTGATCTGTCAGCACATTTCTCTCTCTCTCTACCTTTTATTTGTGATATTTTCTGGTGTTGCTGAGGGCGAGACGCAGAGCGGAGCCTGATCAGCAGGTTTTTTTTTTTTTTGTAAACACTTGAGGGTGAAATTCATCAGCTGTCATCGCTCAGATAAAAAAAAACTGTCCAATGATCTGAGTCCACGTAAAAGCTTGAAGTGCTTTTTTATCATCTGTAACGCAGTAAACAAGCAGCGAGGACGGAAAAGTGTTTACATAAAGTGAAATGTGCAAATAGTGTACAGATAACAGCTGATGGAACATGAGCTGACAACCAAAGATGAAACATTTAGACACATGTGATCATAAAAATATTAAAAATATGGTATTTATTGCAATAGATGACCTCATTCTGCTCACATGATTTCACACGGTTATGGAACAGGAAGAGGGAAGAGACAAACTTTGTAAATTTGTGAAGTTTGCTTTTTTTTTTTTTGCATGTAAGTGACTGTGCTTTAAACTACGGGTCCCCGCAGAGGGACAAAAACCTTCAACGATCCAGCCTCGACTTTACAACAGTGGTGGGCGGGTGTTTTGCTGCGTTCACGTGTCCCTCGTAAAGCTCAGTGCTTAAAGAGAAGCGGCTGAAACGCTTTTTAAAGGTCTCTGCTGTGTTTTTTTAAGTCTGAGTGAAGCCACACCTGAAATTCTACATACATGTTCTCTGATGTGTCACATGTTGTCATGTTAGCTTCTCTTTATGTGGATCTGAAACTGTTTTATTCGATTTTACTGACTTAGATTTGAGTTATTTCTTTAGATTTCTGTCACGTTATTAATAATATTTATTTGTTTATTTGTTATAACAAAACAATTAAACTTTTATCTAATACGTTAAACTAAAGTAAAAATAACTATTTATAAATGTTATTACTGCTGATGCCAGAATCAGAATCAAGTTTATTGCTTATTAAGTAGGTTTGGACTTACGAGGAATTTGACTTGGTGCAGTTGGTGCAGAATAAACATTAAGTAAAAATATATAAATAAAGGAAGATAAAAAAACACAAGTATTAAAATATAAACAATATAAATATATAAACAATAGCTTCTACAACGAAGGAGCTGTAGTGCAAGCTTGCTGTATCTGTGTCATAATATGTTTATTAATACGGAAGCCCCGAGCGGCCATGCATTCATACGTTTTATTTTCTCCTAATAACGAGTTAATCTCATTTATTTTCTTGATTTCTTGATTTATTTATGTCGTTTTGTTGAAATGACAAATGTTGTCTCAAGATAACGACGTAAATAAACTCGGGGAAAAACAAAGGAATAGTTTATTAAATCACTGCAGGAAACGTGTTCAGTTACGTATTATGGAAGCCCAAAGCGGTCAAACATTCCTAAATTTATTTCCTTTGTTTATCCAAGATAACATACGAGATCTTAAGAAGACAAATGAAATAAATGAATGTCTATAAGATGACTTTGCTACACTGAATGACGTTTCCTGCAATAATTGAATAAACTAGACTTTCTAACTTACTCAGGGCTTCCGTAGATTTTTGATAATTAAGTACTTTAAATGAAAAACAGGTTCCGGCTCATTCCAGCATATTTTCTGGTTGTCTTGTATAACAGTACAGTCTGGTTGGTGAGTATCTTGGTGGATTTTGGACTCGTGCTGATGTAAAATGTCACTTGATTGATTGATTGATTAATCATTAAAATCATCCTTAGAATAATCAATAGTGAAAACCTGTCCTCCTTATATGTGTCATGAGGACAGGTTTTTTTTTTTCCATTGCACCAAGGAACACAATGTGACACACACACACACACACACACAGACACACACACACAGCTCGCTCAACTAGTGGTTACGCTATTCCCGACAGGACGTGAACGCAGCATCTGGCCAGGGGCGGGTAGGCGCTAACCGTGCAGTATGGCGGACGATGGAGACAGTTCGAGCGGACCAGTTGACACAAGCGGCGGGCAGGGGCAGCGGAAGAGTCGGACGGGCTCGGCCTCGGCGCGATGTTGCTGAATATCACTATTTTGGTCGCGGTGGTGGCCGTGTTTGTGGCGGTGTACCGGCGGTGGGGCAGGCGGCTCGTCTCTGACGCGGCCCAGGGCGACGAGGCCTCGGCGCTTCCCAAGATGAGGAGACGGGACTTCACTCTGGAGCAGCTGCGGGATGACGGGCTCCAGAACCCGCGCATCCTGATGGCCGTCAACATGAAAGTGTTCGACGTGACGAGCGGAAAAAGTTTTACGGGAAAGGTGAGATGGCGGTGGGTATGTAACGAACTTGACAAGCCGGGGTGAGCTGGCTGACACGTCCGCTCTTGTGGTGAGTTGTCCTGTACAAAAATTTGGGCGCAAACCGCTGGTGGTTAGCTTAGCTTAGCTTAGCTTAGCTTAGCTTAGCTCTCAGGCTTTGTCTGTGTGTTTGAATGGGATGCTAGCTGTTAGCTCTGCCCCTGGAGGGGGTCGCGCCTTGTTGCCTTGTTGTGTGTCGGTTGTTTGAACCTCTCTAAACTTTAAACGCATGCAGGCGGAAGCTGCGAAACTTTCCCACCCTGAGTTCTTCAGTTGAGACCTTGAATGGACGGAACCGAGCTAGCCCGCTAACGTTAGCCTGTTAGCTTGTTGACGTGCACACAGACACACTGCACTGTCTGGATGTCTGGGCTGCAGCCCGCCGCTTGTTTACAGCGATGGGGCTCAGCATGCATGGATTTCAGGAGCCGTGCACCGAGCTGGTCACCTCTAAAGCGTGTCTGAGGCTGCTGGCAGGGCTGTGCAAAGTGAAGCTCCCAGGAAAGAGAACAACAAATATAGAAAAGCAAATATTGCACGTCTTTACTGTCACATGACAGGTTTCAGTCCTGCAAGGCTGAGCCTGCTGCCCAACATGTGGTCTGACCTGGTTGACTCCTCCATTAACTCTGTAATAAACTATAATTATTCAAACACATTCCCAGCAGGCTCACATGTCACGTCTGCTATTCCACACCGACAGGCCTGAGCCAAGTTCCTGCTTCAATCCAGCTCACTCGACTCATAACACACACACACACACTTCAAGAGTTTGACTTTAAAATGATCCGTGTCAGATGAAAAGTGATTTGTGTCGTGTTTGGTAATCGATCAGGTTTTACTGCTCTCAGCGTGTGGACAGTCTGTGTGTCTGAGCAGCTGGAGCTCCATGATGTTTGTGTTCTGCTTTTTCTTTTTACCTAAAGACGCACAAAAAGTGAAAATGTGCTGCTGCTCAGAGAAGAGCAGCTGGAGCTGTTTCCTACAGCTGACACTCAACTTTTTCCAAGCACAACTCTGGCTCAGTAATTTCTCCTTTCTTTGTTTTGAGTCACGATTCCTGACATTAAAAACAATACGACTAATAATAGACGGCGAAATAAAGGCATCAGCATGTCGCCGTGTGTTACTCAGGCTGGCTGCGGATTCAGTGGTTTATCTTTAAACACTCTCATAGTTATGAAACGTTGAAGCACATCTAATCTTTGCGCCGATAAGACGTCTCTGCTTCGTGGTCGGCAGTTTGTTTTTTTTTTTTTCTTGCTGTTGCACAATTAAAGGAAGAAAAGCTGCAGAGAGAGCCTGCAGAGTTCTCACACGCAGGTCAGATGACGAAAGATGTGAAACACAGAGGAAAAAGTTCAGGAGAGGCCCGAGGTGGTGTTTACAAAATGTTTGATGGAGGCTGAAGAGTGCCTTTGACGGGATATTAAACCGGTCTGATGACACACGGGGTCCTTTAACTTTAATGTCAGGACAAGAAACAGAAGCAGATATTAAAATCAGGCATCAGACTTTATCTCCCTCTGATACATCAGCACTGCCGGATTTTATATTTGCACTTTAAGTACATGCTACATGATGCAGAAGTTGTATTTAATCCAACATGTTAGATATGTTCTGTCATCTGATGATGAAAAGTTTGATGCAGGTTTAACTGAATCCTGCACACGTCAGGTGAAGAAGCTGTACCTAAAATATATATAATATATTATGATGTTTTACACATGCACACGATCTGTCAATCACTTTATTTCTATCTTTTAATACTTGATTTTTTTTTATCTTCCTTATAATCTCTCACTTATATTATATTATATTATATTATATTATATTATATTATATTATATTATACTTATTTTGACCCGTTTATTATTTTATAGATTATATAGATTATATTTTTAGCATTGTTCAGCCTGTATTGATACACAGTCAGTAGTAATGTGGGTTTCATTACGCAGCAGGTAGAAGTCTTATTATTGATTAATTAAGAAAATGACTGACTGATCATCGATGATGATTGTTAGTTGCAGGGCTGGCCCTAACTGCTGTTTTATTATTGATTGGTTACAATTCTTCCCTCGATAGATTTGTTATTTAAAGATGTGACCGAGACAACAACAAAGAAAAGAGTGGACTGATTTTAGATTGTGAGAATTAAAAGTTGGAAACGGAGGCGAGCAGCTGAACGTTCTGTATCTGATCGGTTAACGAACAGATTCATCTACAGTCTAATCAGAACGTTTAAAATCACTCCGGAGATCCCCAGAATCTCAGGCAGCATGTCTTCATATTAATACAGCCTCCAGCTCTAATTACAGTTTCTGCTTAGTCACCCTCAGCAGTTTAACAGAAAAATGGATGTTTGATGTGTTTTCTGGAGCCAGACGTCCTTCTGTGAACTCACCGTATCCACGCTGCGTTCAAGTGCTTCACTTACTGGCAGTTGTGGAAGGCTTTTAACGTGGAGCAGCAGTCACATGGCGTAGGTCTGAGTTAATCACCGAGGGGTTAACTTGTTGTTTTGGTGGGAACTGTTTTTGTTAAATCAGTTTGTAAAGAACATGTGAGGAACAGTCGGTCAGCTCAAACCAGGCAGGAAGCTAACTGTGTTCACTGGCTGCTGACCAACAGAAGTAACAGTAGCACGCCTGGATTACAGGAGGACATTTTTAAAACAGTAAAGTCAGAGTGAGTGTGTGTGTGTGTGGGTGTGTGTGCTGTGTTTAAACTCTCATTCCTTTCTTTCAGACGGTCCTTACGGCATTTTCGCGGGTCGGGATGCTTCGAGAGGCCTGGCCACCTTCTGCCTGGAGAAAGACGCCCTGAGGGACGAGTACGACGACTTGTCGGACCTCAACGCTGTACAGATGGAGAGCGTGAGGGAGTGGGAGATGCAGTTCATGGGTAGGTTTGATTCCTGATGCTCCCAGCAGAGAAAATTGCTCCTGAGATATTGATTCGGCTCAGATTTCACAGACGCATCACATCATCCGCCGTGTTCATCGCCTGTCCCACAGTGTCAGGTCAAACTGAAGAGCCCAAACACAAGAACAAGACACAGCAGAGTCTTTCTTTAGTTTTTCTTTGGCTTTGTGGACATCACTGCTTTTATATGTTGTACACAAACCTGCAGGAACATTTTGACGCTCAGTTTCAGTTTTTATTGAACTGAAATCTGTTTTTACTTTATATGCAGAAAGAAATCAACTTTGCTTGTAGAGAACATAGATGCACGATCATGCATAAAACAGCAGATTCACTGTACGGCCAACAAAAAGAACAACTGACGAAGCTTTTAGTTTTCTGCCGTAATGCACTGAAGGTTCACAGGGGCTCATAAAGGTAAGAACACAGCACACAGCACTTACCGCTGCACTAACATGTCCTCGTCACACTGACTGTTTCCCTTTTCCTAATTCGCTTTGGATAAAAGCGTCAGCTGCATGACTTCATGTAAATGTTTGCACAAAACAGAAAGATGCAGTGTGAGAAGTCGCAGCAGCAGACAGGTAGAGCCAGAACAACAAGATGAGAAAATGTCCCCGCAGCAAAATAATGAGAGACAATAAATTGTCTGTTTGAACTCAGCTGTACAGTGAATGAACAATACAATACAATACAATACTGCTGCAGATAGTTAGAGAAGAAAAACCTTTATGTAAGAAAGTTTTTGACAATATATTTCAAAGATCATTGATTATTATTTAAGCAAGAAGAGCAAACTGCCTGTTTCATGTCACTGTAAACTGGATATTTGTGTTTTGGATTTGATTTAATTTGATGACGTCACCAAGGACAGATTAACTTAACTGATGATTAACTGAGAAAATAAATGGCAGATTAATCTTTAAATAATTGTTAGTTGTCTATAAAATCCCAGAGATAGTAAAAATCACAATTAACATACTTCACATTGCTTATTTTATTCCAAAACTTAATTTTACAGCTGAATGATTCATCAGAGATTCACTCGACAGAAAGTTAATTGTGATCCAGTTTTCCAGTCAATCAAACTGAATAATCATTTCCCCTCTAAACAGAAGTTATTTCTAAAATGCGGAGTTGAATCGAACTCTTTGGAGTGAACTTGGCAGATGTGCAGTAAACTCGGACTAAAAATATCCTCACTTCCACCACATCTGCTGAAAAACCGTTAAAACCGGAAACACTGAAACTGGAAGGAAACACGGGCCGCCGCCTTCTGATGTTTTGATGTGTCGCCGTGTCAAAGTAATCTGTACTTTACATCATATTATAGTCTATCATCTTAAAGCTAGTGTTTTATTTTGAAGTCCAGCGTTGAATCCTGGGTGTCTAATTTTGGACTGACTTATGTCAGGCCTCTGCTTACTTAAATAACAAGTCTCTGGACACTCGCAGCAAGTCTGCCCGATGCAAAAAAACACATTTAAAGCTGGACTGAGCGGGCAGCTTTGGATGATGGCGCCCCAGATGGTGACCGATCAGATCATTTAAGATGTCGCAGGATGAGACGGATGTGGAGCTGAAACAAGAAGTCAGTTATTCATATTAATACAGCGGTCACATAGAGTCCAGTTTGATGTCACATGAGCCAGACCAGGAAAGGATTACATCATAACCTATAAATAATGACATCTCCTCAATCAATTGCAACCATAAACGTAACAAATGACTCAGCTTTGTGCTTAATCTGGCTCCAGCACGTTCGAAAAGCCTGTCGCGTGTCCGGGTCCGTGATTTCTGTAACCTTCAGCGTGCACATCTTCGCATGGCTGTGATGCTGATACTGTTCAGACTGATGTTCATTCATCTTCTCTGTTCACTGTCGTCCTTGCAAGTTGTTGTATTTTTGATGAGCAGTGATGAGTGTGATTGTGGTGTCCGATATGAAGGACTCGTCAAGGACACTGACTTCACATTAAAGATCCACTCTGTGTCGTTTATTCAAGAACTGGAATTAATCACTTTGTATGTATTTCTGACATCGCGGTGTGATCCAGTGGGCTGGATTGGACCCTGTGGCGGATGTTTCTGGTCCACGGCCTGTATGTTTGACACCAAGAATGAATTATCCAAGAGAATAAATGACAGACTCATCGATGATTAAAATAATGAAGCTTCAACTAACATTTTCCTAACTGAACGTGGTTATTTATTTCAAATGATTGAATGTTTTGCCTCACTTTGAACACAGATTGTTTCTTTCTTTCTTTCTTCCAGAAAAATATGATTACGTTGGGAGGTTGCTGAAGCCCGGAGACGAGCCGTCGGAGTACACAGACGAGGAGGACATCAAGGACCACCTGAAACACGACTGAGCGGTTCCATCACACCGGCCAAAGCCAGGAGTCCCAAACAGCTGCGACAGACCGCCCCCAGCCCCCTAGACCTCCTCCTCCTGCCCCATCGATCTACCTGCCACTCCTTTCTCCTGCCCTCCCTCCCCCTGCCCCACACTCCCCCAAACTCTTCACCTCCTGAATCTGTCCGGTGCCGTGGCTGTTCTGGAGGGGCAGGACTCAAGTCTCAACGCCCAGACCTCCCTCCCTCTTCATCCTGCGGAAGATTACCACCAAGAGAAAGCGATTTGAAAACCTTCGACGAGGGCTTTTTAAAGACACGTCAGGGGGGGAGAGGGGTTGTACCATTAGGTGTATTTGAAATAAAACCACAAAAATATATTAGTCATTTCTCCAGAGGGGGGAAAAAAAAGTGTGGTCAACGTGGTCGCTGCTGAGCGCTGGGTGGAAGTCGGTCAGAGGTAGTCAGAGAAACACATTGGTCAAAGATGATCAGTGGATCGGGATGGGGAAACAGATTTCTCTCTTTTTTTATCTTTGGTTCCGTCACATTGCAACTGAAACTGCTTCAGCTTCGGACAGCTCATCAATCAATCAGTTCTGTTTTTTCAAATCATTTTCCCCCCTTGTTAAGAGGGCAGCGCTGTGGCCTAAGCAGTGCTGTGGAAATCGGCGGGGCGTCGCATTTTCCTGTTGTGTTTGTAGTGTATGCACTACTAGTTTTCTTTGTTTGTCACCATGTGATTGTATTTGTTGCGTAGCATAGAGGCGGGCGGAGGGAGGGTT
This sequence comes from Miichthys miiuy, assembly GCA_036365135.1. Classification (NCBI taxonomy): domain Eukaryota; kingdom Metazoa; phylum Chordata; class Actinopteri; family Sciaenidae; genus Miichthys; species Miichthys miiuy. The sequence goes on from CM071615.1 coordinate 23,414,217, forward strand.
TTTGTTTTTGTTTGTTTTTTTCTGTTTCTTTTTCTTTCTTTTTTTTTTTTTGATGGGTTTGGGGGGTTAAAGGTCCTTGCCATATGAATCTTGTGAATCACATCAGACGGACTGAATCACTGAAACGGGAATACAAAGGGAAGGTGATAAGGCAGTCCTAATCAATCGACTCAATTGTTTACATGCCTCACAAGCCAGCTGCAAGTCTGTAGATTCCCCTGAAAATGGTCCAAGTATTAATTGTGCCTTATTTTGTTTGTTGTGTCAGTCCTGACCGTTCTAACAGAGGAGGCGAGCGGACGGATGGAGGTGTCGGTTTTTCCTAGACTCGGTCCCCCAGACTTTAAAGAAGGCATATGTTCTGTCAGTCGTCCATGCACAGACTGTAATATTTACCCACTTCACACACTCTGTAAATAGACCGTACGAATTACTCAGTGTTACTGCCATATTTATGTAGTTGATGAACTCCATATATGTATAATGCTATGTCGTATTGGCCAAAACCCCCATCCGTTGTGTTTTTTTCTTTTCTTTTTGTTCCTTTCAGTTCTGAACTTCTTTTTAAACGTGGGTGAATTTCCAAAAAGAAAAAAAAAGAAGAGTTGCAAAGTGCTGCAGGGCGGGACCGGGAGCTGTTCTTGCGGAATTTTTTTTCGGAGACGTTGCTTATCCTGTAAATATATCTATCATTTTATTAAAGCATGTGCAACAACAAAGTGAGCTATGCCGAATTCCCACCACGTCATGTATTTAAATGTTGGGTGTGTGTGTGTGCGTGTCTGCGTGACAGAGGCAGGAAGGGATTTGTTCATGCATAATAAATCGATTTGGTTAATAATTGAAGATGTCTGGAATTTATTTGCTTTTAATGACGGCGTGACTGGATCACTACCAGGAACATGTTTTATAGTTCATTAAAATGTTTGAGTGTCTTTGTTTACCTACGAGGAAAACACAAATGTAAACAGTAAAGTAGTGGAAAGTTCATATGAGGAGATAAATACATAAAACTCCTCCCCAGACTGATTATTATCATAATACATTAATCTTCTACTGGGTACAGTTCCTCTGAGTGTATTTGCAAGTTAAAATGAACTCCACATTTCAACAATGGGTCGTGATTTAATGGTAAAGATGTAGATCAGATTCTAACAACCACAACATGTTTCAGTGAGATCGTGTCTCTCCTGCTTCATGGCAAACCTCTGGGCGAACAGTTATTAACTCCAGATGTTCAGAAACCCAAAAGGCAAACTGAGAAACAAAACTGATCACGAGAGAGAGAAGGCTGAAAGAATTATGGGTTTATTATTATTTATTAAGTTAAAAAAAAAATCTGCGACTTAAAATCTCTTTCTTTAATTATGAATGCTCAAAGGGGACATCAATAAATGTGTCCAGTAGATGCTTTAATGTCAAGACAACGTCCCCTCATAAAGAATAGAATAAAAAAAAACATTAAAATAATGTAATATGTGACGTTATTTGTGATATATGATACATCATTTCTACTTATCGGATATAACTCATTACACCAAAAGGCATGCAGGAAATTTTAATTTTAAGGAAATTCATATATAGCTAAAAACAATATACAGTAACAATACTGAAAAATTTAAATAAATTAATAAGAAAAACTAAATATTTGAAAGTATATGTAGGGACAGAAATCATTTACAGTGTAGTGGTACCTAAAGTTTTGGTGGTGGTATGTAACTTACGTGCATGTACTTAAGTATTTTCACAGTATGGTAATTAATATTTTCTCTGTTGACATAGATAATAGCATATGGATTTTTTAGTTTTTTTTTTTTAACTTGTAATGGAGTACTTTTACACTTATGACTACTTTTACCTTACTAAAGGATCTGAATACTTTTCCAGCCTCCGGTGTTGTATAGTTAGTACTGCATATTTTATTTATTATAATTAATATTATTATTACTATTTTAGAACTCCATAGTATATAAGAAAAGGTATTTGGAACACCAAATAACAGTAGTTTTAAAATCATTTGAATCATTTATTAATTAATTTATTTAAGTAAAACATTAAATATTTGCACAGTTTTGTTATTGTGAAAAGTTGCTTGCTTTATTTACTTTATTTATATAAAATGTGATAATAATAAAGATTGCATGACTTTTACTTGCAGTGGAGCATCAAGGTGTGGTACTTTTCATTCATTAAATAAATGTAGCGGAGTAAAAGTACAATATTTACCTCATAAAGTATCATAAAATGGAAACACTCAAGTGCCTAAAAGTTACACTTTAATACAGAACTTGAGTAGATGTACTTAGTTACCTCCCACAGTGGCACAGCTCCGTTAGAGTTCATTCATGTGTTCATAAAGTTTTGAGGGTCACCAAACCAAAAATAAGCCACCCTGTGATTAACAGCAGCTCAACAGCGCCCCCGCTGCTGCTCCGGATGATCCCGGAACTGCATGCACACGCTGAGATGTGTGTGTGTGTGTGTATCGTTAAGTCAAAGTGGTCCCGCTGCCTCTTAACGACCCTCGCAGCCACAGTCCCCTGATCACTTTTAAACCTGGAGAAGGATGTGTGTCTTCTCCTGACGACCATTTCACACACCGAGTTCACGCGGACAGCAGCTCCTCAGCAGACACACCTCCGACATCTTGGCTGTTTTTGGACACAGAAAAACAACAAAAATCATCTTTTGCTCACGGATCGGATCATCTTCAGAGGCGTTTCCACACACCGGGTGAGTGGCGATTTGTTTGTCCACGTTCAGAAGTGAACGCACAGTAAAGTTGGGTGAATTCCTCCGGTCGTTACCGGAGGTTTGATTCTGTCTCCGTCAGGAGAGCAGTAATGGCAGAACATCTCTCCCAGAGCGAGCTGGATTACCCATTCAAACTTCTGGAGTATTTCAACGGCTTCAGGGTCTCTAAGGTAACATCTGTGTGTGTGTGTGCAGTCTGCAGCAATGTATCTAGGTCTGCTACTAATATTGTCTATTGCTGATCAATCATTATTTTATCAATTAATCAATTAGTTGTCTGGTCCTTAAAAGCTGACATTTTCATACATTTTGCCTCACAAACCAAAAGTTAATGATGTTAAATTACATTGATTAAAATAGCTGTCAATTAATCAATCAGATTTGACTGACTTTATAATTTGACTGATTGTTTCAGCACTACGTTATTGATGATTTGGCTGGATGATTAATAAATGATATAAAAGCGCTACACGAAACATATCGGGGATCACGAATGTTGTTATAATTCATCCTGAGAGGACAATGATCACATATCATGGTAACAACCAACTGACCTACACTGTCATTTCTAAGACACTCTGCTAATGTCTGAAAATCTACCAATACAAAGGTGTTGGTGTTAAAGTATGTTCCGTCCCTCCAGGTGATATTTTCAGCCTGTGAGCTGGGAGTGTTTGACCTCCTGCTGAAGTCTCAGGAGCCCCTGAGTGCCCAGCATGTAGCCCAGGAGCTGAGCACCAGTGTAGACGGGATGGAGAGGCTGCTGGACGCACTGGTGGGTATCGAGATCCTGGAGGTGGAGACCACAAATGGGACAGGTGAGAAGAAGGAGGCGGTGATGATGATGATGATGATTAAACCTGAACATTACATGCATCAGTGAGGTCCCACACTGATCGGATCTGATCTGAGGAAGCCATTTTGGAGTGGCTGGATTTGTGCTCAGAGGCAAATCACTATTGCTTCAAAGATTTTCCTTCATTTGAATGAATACCATGAAAAACAGCCCCAGACCCAAAGAACACAACACACACAACTATGTAAGAAAGCATCAATCTTACTCCACCTTTTAATTGTTTTCTATTTAGCTGTTCAGAGTGACTTACAAGATTAAATAAATATTAGATGAACAGAATTTTCATACTGTAGCCAGCTTTAAACACACCAACAAGGCAGAGCTTTAAACCTTTAAACCAATAAATTAAGAATATTAACAATTATGTCCAAAGCATAACAGAACTATCTCCATGACTGCAACATACACCACTAGAGTCATGAGAACAGTCCAAAACCCAAAGATATTTAGTCTACTATGATATATGACCAGGAAAAGCAGCAAATCTTCAGATTTCAGAAGCTTTAACTGGAAAATATTTCACAGTAAGCATGAAAAAAAAGACAGACAGCATTAACTGATTATCAGCATTCAACACTTCAGTTTTCTTTTGCTTGACTAATCGTTTACGTGACTAATGCTTCAGTTCTAGTGAAGTGACGCTAAAACTCTCAGAGTGTCTGCATGCATGACTTCTGTTGCTCCTGTGACCGATCTGATGACGCACTGATTTAAAGGGTTTTTTTTTGTTAAACAGCTTTCTACAGCAGCACTGATGTGGCGAATCTTTACCTGGCCAAAGGCAGCGGCAAGTCTCTTCATGACATGATCATCTACCAATCCCAGACCATCTACCCACTGTGGAACAACTTGGCAGACGCTGTCAGGTTAGCAACTACTCTCCGTACAGCCTCAAATCAAATTACGGAGAATGGGGCACAACTAAAAGTGATGCTCAAATGTCATAAAACATAAAAAGACAGATTACAACCAAGTGTCAGGGTTCATTTTGTTCATAAAACCAAAGTTAAGCAAAATGGGTGTGGGTGATGGGTTCTATGGGTACCCACAAGTCTTTCCAGTTGCAGACACTTCATGCTAATCCCATGCAGCTTTCAGCAAAAGCCAGCTGTTTTTTTTGCATACAGTATAATTATTTTGGTCTAGCGTATTGGCTCTTATGAGAAAGTTTGGGACTGGGACGGATAGGGTTTGAAACCTTAATGGTAGCAAAAGAAGCACAGTAGAAAGTCCAGTGTAAACATACAAAGTCATCCGGGTAGCTAATAGCGTCCAGAGCTTCTGTTGCTCTGAGAAACGTTTGCAGAACTAAAACAAACTCCACAGAAGGAGACTAAGAACAAACCTTTCTTTTCCACCATGCAGGAGGGAAGAATCAGAATGAAAAGACATCTGGCGTTCCACCAGAGGACATTTTCCAAGCTATCTACAGGTTGGTGTTGATTGAGTTGCTTCAGATGCTGCATTGCTAAACTTCATCGCTCTATTGTGTTGAAATCTGCGTTTTGTGATTCTTGTGATGTTTGATCATAAATTATTCAGATCTGAGGAGGAGATGCTGAAATTCATGGGTCTGATGAACTCCTCGTGGGTTCTTGACGGACATGACATCGTGACAGCGTTCAACCTCTCCGGCTTTCAGAATATAGTTGATGTTGGAGGTAAGAAGTCGCTCATTGGTATGTATGTATGATCTGTAGATTAGCAGGTTAAGGAACGTCAAATGTTGACTCCATAGGACCTGTCCAAAAAGTTCCCCTGTGTTATTACACTCAAACAAATGGAACTGTTCACATAATGACATCTGAATAACTCCCAGGTTGCACCGGGGCTCTGGCCCGTGAGATGGCGAAAGCATATCCGTCCTCCTCCATCACCGTGTTCGACCTCCCTCAGGTGGTAGAAACAGCTCAGAAACATTTCTCTCAGGAGAACGACGCTGTCGTGTTTCAAGCAGGTGAGACTCAGTCAGCTTCGTTCACCACTGCACCAGAAAAGAAACACTTGCTCGTCTAAAACTAAACTAATGAGCACAAACACCTCTCTTAAGCAGCCTCAACAAAAACCTAGAGGGATCACATACTTTCTCCTGTATCTGCAGGAGATTTCTTCAGTGATGAACTCCCTCCCGCTGACCTGTACGTTCTGGCCCGAATCATTCATGACTGGCCTGACGAGAAATGCCTGACCCTGCTGAAGAAGATCTATGACCTCTGCAAACCAGGTGGGTTTCGTCTGCTGCTTGTTATTTTCTTAAAATGAGTGACATTCGTTATCTTGTCAAGTCAAATCAGAGAGTCAGCAGACGTTCAAACGTTTGCAACGTTTGCACTGATGATCACAATCTAAGAAAAATACAGTCCTCCTCAAAAACATATACATGACAAACAGATGGACAGATAAATGTGTCTGAATATTTCTGCATACTCAGGTACGTAAGTACTTTTGGAAATACAAAAACTGACCGAAGAGCTGAGACTCTGGTGGATTCGATGAGTCCAGTTGTATTCATGCATGATGATGTTAGTCCCCATGGAAGCCATTTTAATTATAGACCTCACTGTATAAAATGTCCTGTTGTGACCTCGAGGATAATCACAGCTTCATGAAACTGTACAACCACAAACTAGAGACCGTGAGCGTTCAGAGGACGGATGGCTTTCCTACGTTAATTGACAATAAGAGGATTTCTGAGCAACTTGCAGAAGAGTAGTGCTTGTCAACAAATCAAGGAAAAATGCCGTTCTTAGGAAAATCTCAAACGTTCAAATCACCAAAAATTTCTGCGGTCTTCCTCGAGCCGTAACGTGGCATTTTGAGTTTTATTGATCATTTTTAGCATTTTTCAAGTGGTTGGAAAACATTTTGCACCAAATCTGTGTTTTAATCAAAAAACTGCTGCAGCATAACAGAGCATCCACCATATTCTTCTGTCACAATGTGCAAACCTTCAATATGCGAACAACGCTGGTGTTCCACTGGGACTGATGAAACCTTAATACTATTAGAGGAAGTCTAAACATACAAAGCCATCCAGTAGCCTTCAGAGCTGCTGTGCCTCTGAGAAATGTTTGCAGAAGTTAAACAAACTCCACAGAAGGAAACTAAGAACAAACACAAACATGCATTTCTTTTTGTGAATAGAAGTTTCAGTTTTTCTTTTCCCACCACGCAGAGAGGGGAAAGAATCAGAATAAACAGAGTTATTAACAAGTCTGACAAACTTTCTATACAGAAATTAAACTGGAATTAACTGGGGTCATGGCCAATCTCATCTTATTTGGTAGATTAATATAAATGTATATAAAGAACCCACATTTCTGACACTACATGAAGCCTCTTGACACAAACAAAGACAGCAACTCGAGAGAAGTAATGTTAATGCAGTGTGCCACTGTGCAGGACAGAAGACACTCTGAAGATTATAGACATGTCAGTCAAGCTTTGTTTTTAGATTCAGATTTTTACATCACCACCTTCCTCTGTATGGGGATTTTTGATAAATGCTGAAACACGTTATGGATTTATGCTCACACGTTCACAGTACTCTGTGTCTTTGTTCGTGTTTGTCCTCCTGGCAGGCTGCGGCGTCCTGCTGGTGGAGGCCCTGCTGTTTGAGAACAGACGAGGGCCCGTCATGGCTCAGATGTTCTCCCTCAACATGTTGGTGCAAACGGAGGGCCGGGAGCGCCCGCCGTCCCAGTACACCCACATACTCAACAAGTCCGGCTTCTGCAATGTTCAGGTGTGCCGGACCGGCAAGTCCTATGACGCCATCCTGGCCATCAAATAAGCTCAGACTGACACCGAGACGGTCAAGAGAGGCATCCCTGTGTGGGAAAGTAAAGAAGGTTGAACTTGAACTTCTCCTTGGAAGGGTTGGGCGGTGGACATAAATATGTAAGCTCTGAAAAAAAAAAAAAGCCAGTTTCAACACACATGGATCTCCAGTTTATGTTGTGGTAAACCCAGTAATATTTTAGATATCGTTAGTACTAATGTATTCTCATTGAGGTTGCTGCTGGATAATATTTTGATTAATACTTGCCTCGCTGAGTAATATTGTAAACACATTTCTGCAGAGTCAAATCAGGTTCACAGAATAGTTTGACATTCTGGAAAATATGATTTGCTTTCTTGTTGAGAGTTAGATGAGAGGATTGATATCATTCATGTCTGTACCCTGAATATGAAGCCATATACAGCAGCCAATTAGCATAGCTTAGCATAAAGACTGGAAACTGAGGGGAAAGCTAGCCTGGCTCTGACCAAAGGTAACAAAACCAGCCCACACATAAAATAGCACACAGAAAGCTCATTAATTAATATTCTATATCATAAAAAACCAAACAGACTAACAGACTGCTGGTTGTCACTTTACATTCAATGGACAGACATGACAGTGGGCGAAATTTAACTCTGCAAGAAAGTGAATAGTGACTGTGTCCCGAAAATAATGAGGACCATAATAACCTGTAAATAATTTAGCAAGAATTGTTAGATTTATAATCTCGGATTAATCGTTATTGGTTTCTTTGTCTTATTTTCACTATTTTTTAATATTTCAAATAAATACTAACAATTTTTACAGATTATTTTTTAGAGACGCACAAACAAATAAAAAAGAGAGACCACATAAATACATAATTAAACTACAACATCGAGTGATATCACTCTTTTTAAGTAAGTAAATATAAACTGCCATGTTCATTATTAAAGAATAATAAATAATAATAAAGAATATCCTTCCATCTCATGGATCTCAGTATTCAGTTTAGTTTCAGCTCGTTGGTTTATTTGCTTTCTTTTGTCATTTTACAAACAGAAATAAACATGACGCTTTTGAGCTGTAAAGACAGGTGTGTGTGTGTGTGTGTGTGTGTGTGTGTGTGTGTGTGTGTGTGTGTTTCCAGTTTTCCTGCTCACTGTGATGAGTTCAGGTTCCCTCTCAGACTGCATGTACATCAGACACTGCATCATTCCTCTGCTGGTATTATTACTGTTGTTGTTAGCTGTGTGACCTGTGAATCTCTGTCACATATTAAATATATATACTGGATCACAGTGTAAGAAGAACAGCAGCATTTTGTCTCTAACATGTGCATGTGTTTCATAGAATAGATGAAAACTGTTTGTTGGACTCATAAAAACTTTTTTTGAATTGGCACATGTACTGCGGTCATTCCACATGTTGGCTGCAGATTTCCTTCATCTTGTGTGATTTCTTTTACTTCTTATTAAAAGCCATGCTTGTGTGTACACAACATCTGGTGGTGGATTTTCACAATGAAGACGTAATCAGTACTAATGCCACCTGTTTTCTGTGACTGCTTATCTTATCAGGGTCATGGCGGGCTGGGTCTATCCCAGCTGGCATTGGGGCGAGAGGGTACGCCCTGGACGAGCTGCCACTTCATCACAGGGCTGACATTTAAACACAAACTCTCACACTCATAGGCACCAATTAACCTGTTAACTGCATGGCTTTACACCCACGCAGACTCCACACAGGCACGGTCCAAACCAGGAACCTTCTGCTGCAAAATGTACTTAAAGTATCAAACGTAAAAGTACTCATGGTGCAGTGAAATGTTTCCTGTCAGTGTTTTTATGTTATATCTGATGTTTTTGGAGTGCATTGATGTGTATTTTACTGCTGAAGGTAGAATCTATAAGATCATCATATGTTTGAATATAAAATATCTGGACCTTCTTTTGAATGATGAAACTCTTGTATGAATGACTTTAACAACTGATAATGGAATATCTATTTCCAGACATAACAGGAAAACATTATTACATATATTATTGCTTTGTTGTGTCTATTTGCATAAAGTAAAATCATCAAATTACATAAAGGTAGCAACTGAAATGAACGTAAATGTAAAGGGGAAAAGCCTGTTTTGCCTCTTGTGAGATATTTCAGAAAACTAAATTTAATGACTGGTTGAATTAGTTGAAAAGATTAAAAAAATAAATGATTCTGAAGACACTCACTCTTTTTAAAATGTAAATATCTTCACTTATATTCAATCTACTCATATTGTATATACTCTAACATCGTGTCTCATGTACATAATGAGTTATTTCATCATTCATAGACAGATATTTTATTGATCCCGAGGGAAATTCAAGCATCCAGTAGCAGTAAACATACAGTCAGCATGCATTAAGATTATACTACAGTAAACGTGTTAAAATTAAACCAGTGAGCTGAATCTGTGTTAAACTTAAATATGTGCATAGTAGTTTGACAGGTGCAAAGAAGTTATATATATATAGACTACAATTAGAGATAAACAGTTGACTGAGGCTGTAGACACTGAATGAAGATCACAGCATTGTGACAAAGTATTATTTGTATGTACACAATATGTACTGTATGCACACTGAGAGCAAAGTGTGGCCAACAACAGTGACTCAGATATTTTAGTAGACATTAATAACATAACAAAGTGTCTCTGGTGCATGAAACTTTGAATAATTCCCTGACTGACTTGCACTTCTTGCCCGTGTCACTGGTGTCTGTGTCTTTAATAGATAAAGATGTGTTTACTTGCCAAAAAAGGAGTGAGTGTCAGTCAATGGGGCAGCTGCGTCATGCACACTGACACAGAAGTACATTCACGTTGTGTTTGTTGTTGACAGTTAAACGGGCAGCCGGGCAACGTGCGGTTTGTATGGAAACATTACAAACATGACGGATTTCTTCCTCCGGTAGCTCTCCGGTTTGTTAGATTTTTAAAACCGGGCTCGGATCAGTTCAGGCGGGGTTCCTGCCGCCCTCCAGCGGCCTCCAGGTGCAGCTGCAGCCCGGGCAGGGTAACCTCCTCCCGCCGCCGCCGCTCTGTGTTTGTGTATGTGGAATGCGGGTCAAGCGGAACTCACGGCTCAAACTGCGCCTCACATCAAACTCAAACACCGGCTTGCATCGGCCCGGCGTGCTCTGTATGTACCGTCCAATTTATTCTCAAACTACTACTCATGTGCAGACGTGCCAGAATGTTCTTACCAGGCTATTTGAGCGAGTTTATATATTTCTAGTGCGGTCCGCTAATGGAAAAACAGCGACATCGTCATTTAAAATGGCGCCAAAGATTAACCTCAGCCAGTGGATCGCTGGTGAAGCTGCCACACTGTGTGCCCCGCTGGCGGTGCTAGCTGCACGGATAGCACAACAACAACACTGCCGTGTTAATTAACAGGCCTCTCCACGCAGTGTGTTCAAGTTCAGGTAGTTTTGTTTGAATCGATGTTGACCCCTAACCTTTGACAGAGAGCTGGCTGCGGGGCAGGCTGCGGAGTTTAAACGCGGGGGGCACCAAGCAGCGGTACGTTAGCATCGGTGGCTACATGCTAAATGCTAAATGTGGGTTTTACATAGGTGTTAGCCTCGAGCTAACTAGCCGATGTTGCTAACCGCCACACAAACGTCAGCTCAGTTTGTAACGTGCGGGCTGACGTTATGAAAACACGCATATGTTGCGTGAACCCGCCGGATGTGAACCGCTTTCTGGTTGGCCAGTTTTTTTGTAAATAAATGACTTGTTTTAAGCAGCATTTAAAAATAATAAAAACATCTTTATCATAAACAATATTTCCACTTGAACCGCCGCCGTGTGTGTGTGTGTGTGTGTGTGTGTGTGTGTGTGTGTGTGTGTGCCCGCATGTTGCATAACGGTAGTAGCTATCAGGGCTAACGCCACCCTGATTAAAAATGCAAATGTATAAGAGCCGCTGTGAAGTGAAATAAGGTTACATCACCTGTGTTATCACGTGTTAACAGTCAGCTGTTAGTGCAGCTAGTTAAAGTTAGCAGCTAGTTAGTTAGCCGAAGGGGCGTCACACAAACAGTGGTTAGCCTAGCCTAGCTAAGTTAGCACCTTTCCCCTCTGTCCTGTGCACGCTGAGATATCTGCAGCGGTTTGGACTCCTTGTTGTTGTTTTTGAGCTCAGTTACTTGTTTGCATTGCATGTGGGTACTTGTGCTTGAACAGTGACTGGTGTGTGTGTGTGTGTGTGTGTATGGGGATGGTGTGCTGTCAGACCTGCAAGGAAATTCTCGTGTCCCGTTTGTTTTGGTCTGATATCTGCGTTATGCTAGCGGAGGACATGCTTCATGGGCAAGAAAGAAATGAAACGCTTAAGTCAGCATCAGCAACTGTTAGCAGCATGCAAACATACCATAGAATGAACCTATAACACAGTATCCATACATTAAAATTAAAAATAAATTTAAATATGTACAGAGAGATTAAACGTTTGCATAGAAGATAAATATACAACTGTGTTAAGAAGTTAACCGTGCATCAGTGCAAACATCTATACAAAGCTGATGTTGTCGTACATGTCGGGTTAATTAGACTGTAACATTGTGCCACAGTGTCGCGTCTGTCATCCTTCTTGTCTTACTCCCAGATGTTGACAGCTCTTTAATCACAGCTGTATCTCTTGTCTCCCTCTGGTTGGTGAAGTGTCATTACACCAGAGCTCCGCAGACTGACGACAACGATGAAGAGAAACAGGCACCCCAGCAGCAGCGACGACTCCGACGATGGAAGTAAGCAAACTTTTGTCTCCCTCCCGACTCATTCATACCAGCTCCAAATATAGACGCGAATGAGGTCAGTGTGACGCTCCCTCTGCCACCTTCCTTAATTTCACAAGTGAAAGTGCCACGAGGTCAGAAAAACCAGAGGAAGTGCCAACTTTGACGCTTCAATACCACAGAATCTAATTTTGAAGATAACGAGTCAGTATCTTTAAAATTTGAGCTGTTTTTGTCACTATCTCGTCAGTTAAATGTGTACTTGATGCACAGGAAGGAAGCCCAAAGAAAGAAACAGAAAGAAGGGCAGCAGACGGACAAAGATTAAGGAGAAGGAAAGGAAAGCCTGTGGTTTGAGGAGCAGGAGACAGAGTAGGGACAGGAGGAGGCGTGCATGGACCTTTAGAGACGTCCTGGCAGGTCAGGCAGACCTCAGTGATTTCAGAAAGTTTGCTTCATCCTCCACAAAAACCTCAGCTGGGGTGACTTACACGCTCCCCTCCAACCTGTTTGGACGAACGTCTCTCTGATCTATCTGCTGTTAAAACGAACCCCGAGCTCTCAGTCCGAGCTCTGATTCAGAGTGTCGGTATGTGAGCATTTAAACTGTTTCACCGAACGGCTGCTGCTGCCAGTAAGTTTTCTAACGAGCTCAAAGTCAAATTAGTGCATAGAAAGAAATGAAATTGAAAACAGAAACTGTCCGTTGCTCCGTTTTGACTATTCAAATGAGCCGCACGTCTTTCTCTTTGGGGGGGGAAATCCATTCGCCTTTAGATGATGTGAAGGTGTTTATCAGAGCAGCAACAGACGCAGGAGAAATGGCGACATGTTTGACACTCTGTGGTGTTTCTCCTGCAGGTAACTCCACCTGCTGGTCCCAACACTCATCACAGCACAGGAGGGGGACCGGGCAGAAACCCTCGGAGGTACGTCCACCTTAAGTGATCACGATAAAGACATAAATCGTAGTTTATAAGCTCCTCTTCTGTTGTTTGTTTGTTAGTTCTTTATTTTTTTATTCATGTTTTGGGATTTTATTTGTCCGTCCGTTAGTGTAATCTTCCACAGTGTACATTCAGTGGGCCCGCGGGGATGGAAACACACCAGCTGTTATCTAACGCACAGTCTGTGGACTTGGTCCCTGCAGGCCACTGTACACGCCCTCTGCCCCGAGAACCAATCAAATCAAAGCAAAACAGTGACTAAGCAGGATCCTGATTGGCCGGTTCCTGTTTGCCTGTCTGTGCACAACGTGGTCGTTTTTTTTTTAAACCTGAACAAACACTGATATACTCTGTGCTGTCTCCATGGAAACAAGTATTTTTAGAAGTATAGTGGTAGTATTATATGTAGCATATATACACACGTGTATATACATGATTGATCTCCTCTGACATCTGTAAACTGTCAAACATCATGTTACATTTTTTCTACGGTGCCGTAATAATTTCATGTCTTCATGCGACCGCTGCAGGTTTTCAGGACGGACCTGATCACTGCCATGAAAGTGCACGACTGTACCAGCTGAACCCGAGGACTACTACGTCTCGCCGACCGTGGAGGCAGGAGTGGGAGAAGGGAGTCCAGGTCCCCGTCAGCCCCCAGTCCATCCCGCAGCCCGTCGCCAGGTGAAAAACAAAAAAAACGCTTTAAGACCACGAAAGTCAAACAAACATGTTGGATCACGTACTGTAGCTCTGTGAGGAGGCGTCTGCTCGACTGTTTTGTTTGATTTGTCACAGTGAGTTAGAGAAATAAAACCTGTATACACACACACCGATCATTCAGATGTAAATCTGAAAAGCTGTTTGTGGCCTTGAACTGAAATCTAGCTCCTTTGACTTAAAATCCTAAATTTATGACTCGAGCAGGATGATGTGACTTGTGTGATCTAAAAAGCAGTCTGTCAAACTGAAATGTGTCGTGCAGGGTGCTGGCGGAGAAAGGAAAGGAGGTCATGTTCGTCAGGCCAAAGAAGCTGATCCGGACGTCAGGCACCGAGGCGCTGGGCTACGTGGACATCCGGACGCTGGCGGAGGGGATGTGCCGCTACGACCTGAACGAGGAGGACGTGGCCTGGCTGCAGATCACTAACGAGGAGTTTGCAGAGATGGGTGAGTCGAGGAGGGCAAAGTCATTCTGTTAGCGTCGTTCAGAAACTGGATTCTGTTTTTTAAAAATATGCATCTACGAACTGAAACCCGAACCCGTCCACTGAGTAACTGAGTGTCTCTGTAATCTGATTCATCCACGTCTCTAAAGTTCTTGTGAGAGGACAGAGATAATATTGATGTTTCACTAAAGAGCAATATTTCTGTCACTGCAGTCATGAAGTTAGTTTTTTGTGTTATTCCAACAGATAAAGATTCTCTGCTTGAATATTTTACTCAAACGGATGGCTGTGTTTTTCTCAGCCAACATTTCTGTAAATAAAATAAAGTGTCACACTGACTTTATCGTCCCTGCTTGTGAAAACCAAACCGCAGGTTTACAGTCAGGAAATGTTTGTTGATCACTTTTTCAGTCCGAGTGGAGACTCGAGCTCGAGCTGCTTCGACGTCTTTGTTGAGTTTCTTTCCGTTGCTGTATTTTTGGTGCGATGACTCACAGAGTAAACTTCATAGGCAAACATGTAATTAAAGCGCGTCGTCACTGCGGGCCATCTCCAAAATGTCCGCCACTGAGGCGGAGAGAGAAATGAACATTCTGATCATGATGAGTTTGATTCCAACATTGCAATGTGAAAATTATGAACTGGACTTTGTTAATTCATAAAAACTACATGAACATGAACTCCTCCGTATGTCTCCAGCCATGCCGCCGTTGGACGAGATCACCATGGAGCGGGTGATGGAGGAGTTTGAGCACTGCTGCTACGAGAACATGACGCACGCCATGGAGACGGAGGAGGGGCTCGGCATCGAGTATGACGAGGACGTCGTGTGCGACGTCTGCCAGTCGCCCGACGGGGAGGACAACAACGAGATGGTGTTCTGCGACAAGTGCAACATCTGCGTTCACCAGGTCAGACACGTTCCTCCACCTCGTGACGGGTCTGACCCCGCCACCACGCTGACTTAGCACTTAGAGACTTAACTTGTCCGCCTGAAGATTGTTTTGCCGCGGCAAAATGAAAAGGACGCTTCTTATATTTCAGATCACACACACACACACACACACTTCATTTGTTGCCGCTGTATTGATTTCTGCTTGCTGCCTGGAAGCTGAGCCGCCCTGTGTCTGCATCTCTCTCTCACCAGGCGTGTTACGGCATCCAGAAAGTCCCGAAGGGCAGCTGGCTGTGCCGGATCTGCGCCCTCGGCATCCTGCCAAAGTGCCAGTTGTGTCCCAAGAAGGGCGGCGCCATGAAGCCGACACGAAGTGGAACCAAGTGGGTCCACGTCAGCTGTGCCTTGTGGATTCCAGAGGTGAAGATGAAATGTCTACAGTCTGTTATTTTTGGACGTCTGTGTGTTTTTATGCCAAATTATTCATCTTTAAAATGAAATTAACTCATAAAACACGTAATTTAATAATCAAAACACATGATAAGGAAATATCAGGAGCCCGAATGAATGAACAAGTTTTATTCCTGCTGAACATTTGAACAACACGTGACCGGTTTAAATGTGAAATCTGCCGCGCAGGTGAGCATCGGGAATCCGGAGAAGATGGAGCCGATCACCAACGTGTCCCAGATCCCCAGCAACAGATGGGCTCTGATCTGCTGCATGTGCAAAGAGAAGACCGGAGCGTGCATACAGGTAGAGTCAGCGCCCGCGCTTCACGCTCATAAACGTAGGAAATGAAACTGCGCTGGTGTCACAGCTCAGCTGACGATCGATGCTGAACATCTGAAGTCGACTCAGCTGCTCGTCCGTTCAGTCTGAAGGTGTCAGAGCTGACACACAGCGGACACGTTGACGTGTCACAGCACAAAACTCAAAAACTTAAAAGTAAACAAGACTCCCGTCGTCATGGTGACTGGTTCCCAATCAGGGGGTCCCGACCCTCATTAATGGCCTCCAAAACATACACAGTCGGCCTGTAGCTCAATGTTTGATTAATTTATCTAAAAAAAAACTAAAATTTTACAAGTTTTTATTCATTTTTCACGAGAAATATTCGTGTCTCTCTCTCTCTGTCTGATCAGTATCATGATTGACGTTCATAAGCAGCAGTGTAGGCTGACTGTCTCACATCACATTTAACTAATCATGCATGTATCAGGATGATGTTGACAGAAATGTAAAACTTATTTTAAACTTAAACATTCCAGCGACGTCTGAGTTTGATTTCATTAAAAAACATTTCATAGATTCACCACGGGAAGCTCATGTACCACGTGTTTACTGAACAATAAAACACAATTATTTACACCATCAGACAACAGTGTGAGAGTTGTCACATGACTCTTTAACGGCTTTGTCTTTGTCTTTGCAGTGCTCAGCAAAAAACTGCCGGACTGCCTTCCACGTGACGTGCGGCCTCCACGCCAGCCTTGAAATGAACACCATCCTCACCGAGGACGACGAGGTCAAGTTCAAGTCCTACTGCCCCAAACACTCCGGGCTCGAGGGCGCCGAGTCCAGGGACCGAGACTCAGGAGGCGAGGAGGAGAAGGAGAAGGAGAGCGCCAGAGACAAGAAGGGGAAGAGGAGAGGCCGGGTGAGACTGGAGGAGGACGCTGCCTCCTCCTCCTCCTCGTCCTACGTGGCTCCTCAGCTCATCAACAGAGCGCCGGGCGACTTGGAGGGGCTCAGCAGCCGCCAGCAGGAGAAGAGAGTCAACCTCCGCAAGCTGAAGCTGGAGGCGATGGAGGAAGACTTCTACCAGTTTGTGGAGGTGGAGGAGGTGGCCAGTCACCTGAAGCTGCCGCCGGAGGTGGTGGACTTCCTCTACCAGTACTGGAAGCTAAAACGCAAAGCCAACTTCAACCAGCCGCTCCTCACGCCCAAGAAGGACGAGGAGGAGAGCCTGGCACGCCGCGAGCAGGAGGTGCTGCTGCGACGCCTGCAGCTCTTCACGCACCTCCGTCAGGACCTGGAGAGGGTAGGTCTCTACTGCAGCAGGAGCACCGGGAGGAGCAGAGGCAGGAAGGGAAAGATGTCGAGGAGGAGCTGATGAAAGAAAGTTTAAATAAATGTTCATGAAGTCAGAGAAAGTTTGCTTGTTTGTAGATAAGAGTCGAGAAATTCAGAGTTACAACAGAGAAGTGTTTAAACTTTATACGGCTGCTTGATCTTCATCATCCACCTGTAGACCATCAGGCAGCCTCCAACCTGTGCGAGGTTTATCAGCTTCATCTCAATATTTGACTTGTGCTCAAAATGAATCAATTATTTCAAAATAAGAGAAAGGAAAGTGTGAGCCAGATAAATTCTGAATGTTTGGATGTTCGTTTGACCGCACAGGCTTCAGATCATAAACTTAAACTGTAAATATATAATTAGGTAGATGGTAAGCCTAATATTCTCGTCGCATCATACGAGGAGAAAACGACTAAATCTGATGCACCTCTAGGACGTGGTGTGACATGAAACAAAGTGTCAGAGTCTGCAGGGCGTTTCTACGTCAGACGCAGGACTTTGACCCGGGAGAGCAGAGTTCACGCCCCGCATGAAGTCAGCCAGCCAGAGCTTTGAGGTCGTGCTGAAGTGAAGCTGTGTATTTGTATGTGTCTAAAGAAGCTGCTGTCGCTCCTCAGGTCCGTAACCTCACCTACATGGTGACTCGGAGGGAGAAGATGAAGCGCTCGCTGTGGAGAGTCCAGGAGCAGATCTTCCAGCACCAGGTCCGACTGATCGACCACGAGCTGCTCACAGGTGAGTCGAGGAGGGTCCAAAGAAGCACAACGACATTAACAAGATGATTCCAAGTCATAAAGATGTCATACTCACCTTCACTTGTCTGCTGCAGGCGATCCCTCGACAAAAGACTTGGAGAAGCTCTTCTCTCTGGGCTGGTTATCCTCTCAGGACTCCCAGTCTCGCTCCTCCTGGAGCCACTCTGGACTGAAAACCAAACGAGGCTCTTTAAAGCAGGAAAAAAGGAAAAGCGGAGACAGGAAAGGCCTCTCCGACTCCCTGCACACTCACAGGAAGGACAATCCAAGCAGACCACTGGAGACAAAAGACAGTAAAGGCTCCCGAACGAGAGAGTCGGCACCTGCCGAGGCCACGAGCGACGCCAAACTCCAAACCTCGGAGATCAGCCAGGAGAAGCTTCAGAGGCCAGAAGTTGTTCAGGAAACGACCGCCGTCAAGCTGCACAAACCCGAGAGCAAGAAAAGCTCGAGGAGGGAGGAACACGAGGCGCCGGTAAGGCGGAAACGAGACAGCGACCACGAGCAAGAGGAGAGGAGGAGGAAGAGGAGGAGCGACGTGATGGAAAGCTTCCCCAGCCAGGTGAAGAACAGGTACGGGTCGAAACATCTGGAGAAGACGGTCTCCATCAGGCTGGTCGACATCAGGAACTCTGACACCGACGACTACTTCACGGACGAAGGGATGACCAGAAGAAGCCCCGTCTCTCTGGACGTGACCACCAACGCTAAACTCAACAGAGCCACCGCCGCGTCTCGACACCGCCACCAAAGCCAACGGCTGGCTGAGGAGAACCCACGCCAACGGCTCACACACCCCCAGCAGACCTGTGCCCGGACACCTGAAAGGCTGGGGGAGGTTCAGGATCCCCAAGAAGAGCGAGAGGCCTCTTACAGCGACGATGATGAAAGAGGAGGAGGAAGAGGAGGAGGAGGAGGTGGTGGAGCACCGCAAACCACTGCTGAGGCCGCTGACCAACACGCCCGAGCCGTCGTACCCGAGGACCAGACACCGTACGGGGACGGAGAACGACGGCTACGCCTCCGACTCCAAACCAGGCGACAGCGAGATGGAGCCCTGCTTGAAACGATGCCACTCCCACCAGCTGAGGGGCGACTCGTCTCTCGGGCGGCGCTACGGGTCTGACATCATCCGCCAAGGCGTGCTGGCGTCCTGATGGCGGAGGAACACTTGTTAAAAAGAATAAGCTGCACTGTGTTAGTTGGAAAAGAACGACGGTCGCTCTTTGTACCTTTATTTTTCTGGATGAATCGTAAAAATGCCTAGATTAAAAAGAACAGAGCTGATATTTATTTTTTATTTGTAAAATATGTAAATCTGGTAAATATTTTACTTTGTACTTTATTTTGAGCTAGTTTTTATTTTTCTTTAAAAGTAGAAAGATGTCAAGTTGCCACTTAAACGCTCGCTCAGATATTTACAAGCAAAAGCATCAACTAGGGAGACGTGATCGTTGCTTGGGACCATAAAGCTTGCAATGTAATTATTTTTGACATAGTATTAAACTCTGTTGCACTTAGTCGAGAACGCTGACAGATAATCTTCATCCTGTCGGCGACGTAGTTTTTTTTTTTTTTTATAAAATCAAGCTTCATCCGACGTTTAGCGGCTACAAACAGGAAGTCAAACTGCCCTTTTCTCGCTTCTTTAAAGTCCAGCTGTCATCCACAAACAGGAAAAACGTCGTCAGGACTTAAAGTGTAATTGAACTGCGATCGTATCGTATCCATCATGTGCCTAACTTTGATTTGAAGCGTTTGCACTACAAGAGGACGGCACAGGTGTTGAGGTATGAGTAGAGTTATTTTTACACTGAAATATTAAATAAATAAAAAAAAGCGTTTTGTACCCTCGGCCGCTGCTGCTGTACTACTGTTATGCAAAATGAAACTTGTTTTTTTGTCTCTGTCTCAAAGAGGAATAAAAAACTCTGCAGGACTGAAGTCTGACGTCTGTGTGTGATTCACGACGTTTTACGTTTTGACCTTCTTCAGGTTTTTCTCGGTTTTAAACTGAAATGATTCATAGATCAGTAAATGAACAAAAAATACCAAAAATGTTTGTTCCAGGTTCTTAAATGTGAGTTTGAAACATCGCCTTGATTTCACTAAGCAAATCTGTAAAAGCCTCCCATCAGATAATTACTGTGCACTGATTCATGTTTCAGCTGGCAACAAGTTATTTAACCGCAGCTGATGCTGAGTAACTCGTGCTCGTGGAAAGGATGTTAATCAGTTTCAGAAGGGTCAAATTATTGACCTGCATCAAGCAAAGAACAGCTAAGGAGACTGATGAAACTGACATCAGGTTAAGAACTGACACATTATTAAAACCTGGAAAATCTTTGTGATGTGCTGTAGAAGACTCCCATCATCAAGAGCTTGGCGGAAAATTAATGCAACTCTGGACGGAAATAGACGCTGTACTCAAAGTTAAAGGTGGTCCAATGAAATATTAGAATGTACGACTTGTTTTGGGCGGGCAGTGTTTGATAAAAACTGAAGATCTTCTGACTGCCGTTTGAAAATGTCAGAAAAAGCTTCTTTCAAATCTTAAATGATAAACAGGTAAAGGGCAAAAGGATAACTGTCGAGTGTAAAAGGTTTTAAGCACAAAATAAATTAAACTTACCTCGATGACTTGAAGAGGAACAGATCTCAGGTGTACGTCTCCTGACACTTTAAAACTGGCTCCATCTGCCCGGTCAGACATCTGTCAACGTTAAAAATGTGAAATGATCTGAATAAACAGAGAAGTTAGTTTAATGTTTCAGTGTTTGAGGCTGAGGAACAGATCGCGTCATGATCTTTAAACTCAGGTTTAAAAGGTGCAGTGTTGGACTTTATTCTCAGAATAAGAAACAATATAATATTCATAACTATGTTTCCATGCACGTATAATCACCTGAAAATAAGAATCTTTTTATTTTTGTTACTTTAAAATCATCCTTCGTGGGAGCTGGTCCTCTTTCACGGAGCTGCCATGTTGAAACACCGAGTTTCTACGGTAGCCCAGAACAGACAAACTGAACACCGACACCTTAAAGTGTTTTTGTCCTTTACACTAGGTAAGTAAGGGTGATGTGAGGAGATTGCAATGCAGTGATTTCACCACTAGATGCGACTAAATGCTGGACCTTTAAAAGATGAAGGTAAACAGACATTTGTCAGTGACTCACCGACTGCTGAAAACATGGAAAACTCTCCTCCGTTGGCGGCACGTCAGGTGGTTTGAACGCTGGTCTGAGTCTGCGTGGCTTCTCTCCGGGTACGCCGGACCTGAACAGGTTAACTGGTGACTGAATGCTTGTTTGTCTGCTGCCTCACCCAATCTCACCCAATCTCACCCAATCTCACCCCATGTTTGTGGATTGTGGCGGGGACAGAAATCTGGTTTGTTTTTGACCAATTTATTATTCGTCCATAAAGTTTTAGAAAACAGTATAAACATTCATAACGACCCAAATTAAGATTCATTTTCTGTCTCATCGTTTCAGCAGAAGTTTCATCTTCAGCGCTGAACTGAGAGCTGCGTTCAGGACGAGTCTGTTCAGCGTTAAACAAGTTCAAATATAAAAATGTGAGCGGACAGCAGATTCACGTTTGGTCACTTTTTATTGCACGATTCAACAGACGTGAGATCCTGCACAAAAAGTGTTTCAGCACTGCATCAAGAAAAAAACCCAAAAACAAAACATACAATGTCAGAGGAATTGTATGATATTTACAATAGATGCATCACTATTACCACTTATACATTATGTACATATTAGTCTCTGGTTTACTATGACAGTAGTTACAGAATGAAACCCTTACGCACACGTTACACTTCAGCTCTACAGGGAATTACAGTGCTTACAAAAATAACTGGCTGGACTACATTCACTCAACACAACGTTAGGATACATACAAAGTCGAAAATACTCGTACGAGACCTGCTGCACCTCCGGACATGTCGCATTCACACGCCCTGGGAAAAATGAAAACACTTAAAAACATTAAAAAAAAAGGTGCAGTTATAAAAAAACAAAACAAACTGTTGTCTGTACAACTCTGAGCTGGTTTCTGTTGAAGGTCTGAGATCCAGAGGAAGAACGAAAAGCACGGGTAGTGGCTTCAAGGAACAAGTTCAAAGATTAAACAGTCCAACTCGTCAAATATGAAATTAAAATAAAAAAAAAAAAGGCACAGGACGCGTCTGCAGCCTCATGAACGTTAACTCAACATTAAAGGTCCCGTTTGTGTGACAGGACAGAGCGGCAAAAATCAATCACTGAAAACTCTTTTAACGTTTAACGCAGTCGAACAAACGAGTCAAAGCTCCGAGTACGGTGGCCACTTTAGGACACTTTCAGGACAGCTTCCGGCTCGTCGCTTTAAAGACTCAAAGATTTTTTTTTTTTAAAAGGTGAAGACCTTGAAGAATGTTTCTCTGCTCACATGATCAGACGTGTCAAGACGACAACATCAGGACCGCGATCGTACAATCAATCGACGACATGATGAATCGACTGATCATTTAAACTCTGATGACTTCAAATCATCCAGATTTGTTGATTTTTGAGTTCCTCCGTCATAATTCTGACTTGGACGTGAAACCGGTGATCTGCACTCAGCAGGTACAGCTGAGGCTTAAGTCCTAAAATGGCCACTGTCCGTCCTCTACAGTTTTTGTGTTATGCTTCAGGTCAAGTACAAATGTGGAAAACTGTCCAAAGCTGCAGTTACACAGCGTTAGCCGGCGTGCTGTCGGCGAGTGTTTGGACGCAGTTTGAGACTAAAAACCTCCTGAGGATTAAAAAAAAAAAAATCAAGTCGAGGTCTTCATCATCGATAAAAGTCCGGCCAGTGACACTGAAAGGATGAGTCAGCACGATGACGTCAACATTTATACAGAAAACCTCATGTGGAAGAATAAACAGCACCTTAAAGGTAAAAAAACAAAACAAAACCTCTCGCACGGGTTTCCTTCATTTATCTGGTAACGTAAAGCAGCGAGCGTTCGAGACCTTGAAAAACCTCCCAGTAGTGTTTGTTTTTGCGTCAGACGGCAGTTTTTAAGAGCGCGCTCGGTTTAATACTTTCTGGAGTCACATGATCTCTGGACAGGCAGGTAGATAAACGGTTTGTGGCGCCATCGTTCAGCATGCTGATACAAAAAGAAAGAAAAAACTAAAATCAAACCTCGACAGTAAAACTGAACTAGAACAAACGACAGGCTGTAAAATAGCAAACGTCTACAGTTATGTAACCTATGGCTACAAAGAGAAGTAAAGAGGTCATCTGAGGCCTATCCATAGTGTCTTGGTGTTCCATATTACATCTGGCATATATACACTATATATAAAAATAAAAACAATCCATTTGGCAACCTGTTTGACGTCTTACACTATTCCAGTAATCATAGTTTTGGTCTTTGATATACACATATATAGATATAGCTATAAAACTCTGCTGTTCAAGATCATCCGTGTTGAAAGGGGCCGACAGATTCAAGTTAGCAGACGGTGACGCTCGTGTTTTACTTCAGACTGGTTCAGTTTCTCTGCAGGAAACAAAAAAAAAGAATAAATCTAATAAAACAAAACAAGGACGATCAAACTGTTTGTGTAGTTTGTTTGGTTGATGGAAGTGAGAATCCACTCGCTCCGCTGCGTTGTGCTTTACCACAGATGGTTCATGCCTCAGTGCAGACGAGTGAAAATGAACCTGAAAACGTTCAAAATGAAAAAAGAAAATAAAAAATGACAGTTCAGCTGGCGAGCATGTGAGAGATCAGCGGCTTTCCCTGATGACGAAGATGTACAGTGCCTTGGTTCTTGTGATCCTGGAGACGTTACGTGGGGTTTGTTCTTGAACGTGGAAGCGGCTGTCAGAGTCTAGTTTGGCGTCGTGGCTCTCTGAGGGGGTCAAAGGTCACTTCAGGCCTCTGCTGCTTTCCTCTTGGAGCCCTTCGTTTTGGCCTCGGCCCCCTCCGCCTTCCGGGAGCCTTTTGGAGGACGGCCAGCAATGGTGGCAGTAGTGGCGGTTGTCGTCTCGTTGGTCTCAGAGTTGACGTCCTGATCCTGGCTGTCCGTTCCTTCCAGCTCGTCGTGCTCCAAACAGCACAGCTGTCCCGTGGCGGGCCACGGACGCAGCGCCCCCTCCTGGTGAACCTTGCAGAAGGAGTTGGGGCAGAGCTGGCAGAAGGCCTCTGAGTTTTTCCCGCAGACGTCACAATGATGCCAGGGGCAGTCCCAGCGGCCTGCAGGGAGGACGAGACGAGACAGAGCGTGACGAGGACGGAATGAGCAACGGGCTGCACCAAACTTAGTCTAACATTTTACACAGTTTAACAACATTTTACAGTCAAAGTTACGGATGCACAGATGTGATGCAAACACGATGCGTCCACGTGACGGCACAGCCGCTCACAGGGAGCAAACAAACATGTCAGCTGTGTGGAGCCAATGTTCTGCTGCATTTTAAAAAGGTTACACGAGTCGTAGCTGCTGTTAATTTTGAAGTTGTTGGCGAACAATTATTTATTATTTTAATACATAACTTCAGTAAATGAATTTCTCTGCGTCACATTTTGTTTTATAAAGAAGGAAAAAGAAACGCTGAGGTCAAACCTGACGCACAGATATGAAATGAATCTGAAGCAGGTGTTTGCTGTCAGCGTGCACAACAAATTATCTCAAATAATCACTTGAAATTAAGATTATTCCAAAACATTCTGGTTAGTCAGAGTCAGCGTTTGCACGTTAGGTTAGCTGTAGCTGCAGTGACGTGTGCGTCTATGATTCTGTAGCGTGCTCATAATGACGTGCAGCGCTGTTCTTCCCGTGTTTCTTACCAAACGGTCTCTTGGTGAGGTTCAGACAGGACAGGTGGTAAGCTTTGGTGCAGGTCTTCTTGTCGCACAGCACCAGCTGTCCTCCGTCCCCGCAGCGGAAACACTCGTCCTCAGACTTCTTCTTCCCCTCCGCTTTCCTCTTCTTATACTTTCTCTTCACCCTCTTCCCTTTTGGCTCGGCCGCTGGCCGTTTGAGTTCTGTGGAGGATGAATTTGATTAACATTTAATCTGGATCACTATCTATGTAATATCTCATACATGTCAGCTAATGTGATGAAGTGGGATTGAACTTTTTCAGTGCACCATCTCTCCCTGAACCTGCATCAACCAACATCTGGACAGGACCAGAACATATTTATGTTTTAACAGCAGCTCAGGTAAATCTATGTCAGCGTGAACCTTCAGGTGTGCGACTCACCTTAGGTCGATCGCCGAGAAAGCCGCTGCAGTTTGGAGCGCCGCAGCGGCAGACCGTCTTCTCATTCCCGAGACAGTCCAGGTTGTAGTTGAAGGTCAGCTCGGTCCCTGAATACAAAAAACATTTGTGAGAAATCATCTCGAGCAGCAGACGGGACTTTGTTTTCACGCTAGATGAAATAACTCTTCAGACGAAGAAGCTCCGCTGGGTCTCGTTTGTGACTCGTCTCACCTACTGGGATGTCACAGACGGCGAACAGGCCGACCCGCGTGTCGCCGTTCACCGTCCACTTCTGCGTCTCACAGTTGGGCTGACAGCTGTGGTTCATGAAGCGAGAGTAGTTTCCTTTCGGACCGGCGTCAATGATCCGGTCCTTCAGAGGGTGACGGAAATCAGAGTTAGTGATTCGTTGTGCGTTTCTTTTAAAATGTGTAAATTATATTCAGTTTCTTGAAGCAACATTATAAAATCTGTAGCAGATCTGAACAGGCGGACTTGCAGCCGAGGTCGTGTCTGTGGTATTGACTCTGTGATGTTACACTTGCCTTACAATGCAACATTCCCAATGCAATACCAGACTGTTCATCTTGCTCCCAGTGGAAACGGTGCTGCTGCCGAGAACGCAGCACCCCGACACACTGCGGAGCAAAAAGTACCTCCACAGGCCGCCAACGTGCGGCACTAACCTTGTCGATGGTGAGCATGTAGAAGTCGGTGATGTTGTTTTCCTGAGCGAACTTGATCCTCGCCCTGCACTCCTCCTCGTCGATCAGCTCCCGATGTACTCGTTCACGAACTCGCCCTGTTTGAGAAACGTCGTGTCAGAACAGAAACCAGCGACTTCTCCTGATACGATTCAAATCAACTCGTCTCACCTTCTTGATGTCCCGCAGAGACACCAGGCCCCAGCCTTTGCCGGGCGTCTTGATGATCTTGGTCTCCGGGTAGAGACGTTTGGTGAAGTCCTGGTTGCAGCAGCGCTCGCCGCTGGGACACACCTGAGGGTGACACTCATACTGCAGCATGCGGTTCAGACACTCGGACTCGAAGCCGCACGGCCTCTCGTCTGTCGGCTTGCAGTTACACTTGGGGATCTCGGAGATGTCCGCGGTGTAGACCTGAACCTTCCCGAAGGGTTTGTTGACCTGAAGGAAGGAATACATAAAAAAAAAACTTTTCAAGACGTTTCCAGGCCCAATTCCCTCAAATTCAAGGACCCAACATGGCATAGACTGAAACAAGGATTATGACTGATTACTGTTACAACACCGGGCTTTTATAAAGAGAGTTATCTGAATGTAGAGTGTCTAATAACATTAATTAAAAACCGAATATTGAACAACTTCTATTTCTATTCTTGCACAAAAATACAGATATTCAAGCACCTTCAATAACCCCCATCTAAACTTTCACAGCCTTCATTTGTTTCCCTCAAATTTCAAGGACCTGTATAAATGTATTCCTGAAGGGATTAAAGTAATGTCATCCTAAATTCATCAGATTTTTGGAGACTGGGTCTGAACAGAAACATAAAAGCACTTGATGAGATTCCAGACCTTGATAAATTTATACGGCGGCGGCTTTCGGCTGTTCTCTTGAGCTTCCTTGGCCTCTCGTTTCATTTTTATCTCCTTGAATCGAACTTCAGCCTCCAACAGCGCTGAGGAGAGAAAACCGTGTAAAAGGCTCATTATATTTCATCTTTATATTGCCAATGATGCTTAACAATAAATCCCACAGTGGTTAGAATAATGACAGGTGGGTTTAATACAGCCGTGTTCTTCACTCCGTTCATGATTAAAGTGTATATTTCCAGGCGGTAGATGTTCACCGTTCTTGAAGACTTTGCCGATGCCGGTCCTCTGGTGCTTGCTGCCTCGGTCTCCCTCCATGTACGGAAACACTCGGCCCTGGTGAGTCCAGAAGTAGTCCTTGGAGCCGAAGAAGAAGACCGGGAACTCTCCGATCTCGTGTCGAAGGTGCTGGATGTTGGTGGGGATGCTTCTGGGGTGGTGGATCTCTGCAGGCCACCATCTGAGGAGACAGAGAAGGCAGCAGGAGGTTATTTATTCAACAGAACAGAAACACCAACGTCTGACAGACGTGTCAGCGATCAGGTTCTCTCACCTGTATGTTCCCAGTTTGACCCAGATGATGTCCCTGTATTTGGGTTTCTTTCCGGCCCGGCAGTCGTTGCAGAACCAGCTCCCATCAGGCATCGCGATGTTCAGGCAGTCGGGGTGGAAAGCTGCTGGACAGGATTCGCAGCACAGCAGCTGCCCTCCTGCAACATTAACACTTTTTCAATTAAACCCGAAATGCATCTCAGAGCAGTGTGGAACAATTTACACTAATTACAGCTGAGTCATCTGTTCAGGGGCGATAAAACGAGCACAATAACAGCAGACTGACGCGCAGCACAAAGCACTGCCACGTAGTCGCTCGTTAATCGGCCACACACACACACACACACTGCTGTGTTTTTTTGGGTAGATAAAGAGCTGGTGCAGACGCTCCGAAACATTTCCACTGGAGTTTAATAGAAAACAAACTATTAATCACAAACTTCATTTTTCTGCACACCTTACAGCCGTCTCTGTGAACTGGCTGCGATTCTCATGTTAGTTCAGCTTTTCTGATTTTCAGCAGCAGCGTGTGTGATTAACAGTTTCACACCGGCTCCAGCTGCCAGATCTACTTCTTTATTACCCTTCATAGAGATTAAGGAGATATGAATCATTTTCAGACAACTACTTTGCGGCTCTACAAGAACATCTGGAAAATCTACAACCTTTTAAACATCACATAATTCTCTGCGTGGAGCAGCTACAGCACATTAAAGCCAGAGCTCCTGCGGTGTTTGACAGCAGAGGTGGGCCACTGTGCCTGACATAAAGACCCACTTATAGAATAAAAATGACTACACTGTAAAAAAAAAGCTGTAATGTAACACAGCACGCCGTCATTTTTATGAGTGCAGCTATTGTTTCTGCTGCATCTACAAACTGGTGATCGTGGTTACCTGACCGGCTGCTCAAAAAGACAGTAAATGATCGATGTATGGATACCAGTGAGAGATGAGCAAACCTTTGGAGCAGACGAAGCACCAGCTGACGTTGACGTGACTGTGGTGGCTGTAGCCCTTCTTGGCGTTGAAGTGGTTTGTGCAGATGATGGCAGTGTTGGTGATCATCTCACTGCCCGCAGCCACGCACAGGTCACCGACGTGGTACGCCACAGGACAGCGCAGGCAACGCATCAAACGACCTGGAGCACGCGGAGCGAGAGAGACGCCACGTCAGAGTAAGTCTACAGAATCTGACACGTTAAATGTCGAAGTGTTTTCATTCCAGCATCAAACTAAAGTAGCTCTAAATCTGAAGGAACCTCAACAGGAACAATAAAAGTGCTGTGTGTGTGTGTGTGTGTGCCACGCTGCAGAGCCTCACCTTTGGTGGCCTTGTGCTTGGTGCGGCAGCCGTAGTGGCAGCCCAGGCAGGTGTGGAGCGGGCAGCGGAAGCCCTTGTTGTCGAACACGGTGAGCGGGTTGAGGCGGATGCACGCCTCGTGGTAAAATTTGCCGCAGTGCGGGACGTGGCAGCGACGCACGGCGCCGTCCGACTGCTTACAGTTGAAACACGAGTGGATTCCTGAGAGGAGAGACGGGGGTCGATTACAAACATGCTGCTAATGTTACCCGTTATCACAAAAACTATGATCCAAGTACCACAAACTCTCAGTGTTAGTAAGTAATAATGTACGCTACACAAACATGGCATGAAGGGTTAACTTTTAACATGATGCTAGAAAATATATGACTCTGTCCACTGATGTCACTTATTAGAACATTAAGTAAGAGTCTCACCTGTGCTGCACTCCTGACACAGCAGCTTCTCGTCGGGTTTGAATGACTGACCCAGACAGTGGAGGTGAAACATCCCACAACACTGACCTTCACAGGGCACCAAGTCCTCACCGGCCTGTTCACACGTCTGTAGGGAACAAACATACAGATGAAAACATGCAGAGACTCAAACAGCTCAGAGATGGCTGCGCGCGATTCAACATATTCACCGGGATAGATTTATCTCTAGAAGCAAGCAGAGCGGCATCTTCCAAAGTCAAATTAAAATGCTCAAGGTGAACGTTACCTGGCAGACAAACTCCTTCTTCCGTTCGCCTTTCTTTGTCCCATCTAAGCTGTCACTTGGAGAATCAGGACGTCCTTCACTCCCCGAGCCCTGCAGCAAAAAGACATGATTCATATGTGATAAATAAACTAGAATTTATTTACAGGCTCGAGTAAACCTCAGACTGAAGCAAGGTTTTTCCCGCTCACCTCGGGATCGGGACACGGCGAGGACCGCCTCTTCTTTGCCTTGGAGGGCGTGGCCTGGCTCTCTCCATCCTGTTTCCTTTTCCTCCGACGTTTTGGTTTCTCTGCATCCTGATCATCTGTGAAGAGAAACAAGGACGACGACGACAACCTGAGTGCTGCAGAGCCACAACAAACCAGCAAAATGACAGAGGTGGAAACCTTCAGAACAGACGAACACGACAGTTTACCAGTGAGGAGAGCTGTCGACTTTTTCCGTCGCTGCTTGGTTTCTTTTAGGTCTTTGTCGGTCTTCTTCCTCCTCCTCTGCTTTTTCTCTGTTCCCTCTGAAGTCAAGGCCTGACAAAGTTTGATGCCATGATAAGTATTTGCTTAGCCGATATCATTTCAGTCGTCCTCACGGTGCAGTTTTTGGGAACACTCACCTGTTTTTCAGCATCTTTGCTTGTTTTGCGTCTCCTCTTCGGCTGTTGATCCTTGTCTGCTGCAGCGTCTGCTAGCGGCCTTTTAGAAGTCTTCTTCCGCTCCCGCTTCACTGGAAACAAGAAAAACTGTTAAACAGCCTAATTTGAATCTGACAGATTTTTATCTGCTGTTAAAAAGTTAGAACAGGAAATGCTGAAAATGTTTTTAGACAGTTTTTAAGATTAGGCGGATGAATGATTCAAAGCTTCCTTCACTGACAAGACTAAAGTGGTCACACCCAGTTTAAAGAAGACATTTCTTATTCTCAAACACGTTGGTTCACTTGAACAAACTTACTTTGTCGATAACAGCCATTAAAATGTGTTTTCTGTTGCTTTTTAAAGAAACTGCCGTGTGTACAATCAATTATCACCATTTTGGATAAACGCTCTGCATTTCTAAGCTTCAGTTCCATCGAGGTTAAACAGCAGACTTACTTTAAACAGTCTAACAACTATAATACACCCACTCTACGTTCAGGAGGGGAAATTCTCACCACAATAAACCCACAAATTCACTGTTTTACTGGCCACTAGAGCCGGGAGACGGTTATGTCTCCTCTATTCAAACGACAGCTCCCTTTTCAAAGCCTGTGTGTCTGTGCTTGGTGCAACAAGCCTGTTATGTTCTGTTAACTTTATCTTTGATATCACAGTCCATAATGTTAACTACTCTGATGGAGCTCAGTCAACATTTTGGGGCTCAGCAGGAGGACATGCCGCTCCACCACAAACCTAAATGCACGATAAGGTGCAGATTTTAGTTCTGAAGTTAAAGTCAGTTAATTCCACCAACCATCCCTTCGATCATCAATATATTCTCCGACTGGCACAAGCCCACTGGCCACATTTGCTAATTTAAAGCATGAAATTAACCAACCATTAACTGATGGCCACCGCTGATCTGCTGCCTGCGTTTCAACTTTCAACCAACCTGGAACCGAAACTGGAAGTGAGACCGGTTCTGAAACATCTTCCGTCGAAGTAACGAGCTTTGATTTCTTTTTGCTGGCGGGGTCAGACGTGTTGGCTGTTGCAGGTTTTTTCCTCCTCCTCACAGTCTTCGTGGGAGACTGAGCCTGTTTGGGTCTCCTCCTTTTCTTCTGAGGTATGACTGATTCAGCTTGAATATCTGGTGCAGAAGTGGTGGCATCCTGCAAAAAAAAACACAAACAAATGCATCAAATGACACGAGTAAAAACTTTCTTAGGCTGCCAAAATATGAAGAAAGTAAGTTTAACCACTTTACATTAGTCTGATTTGACCAGTTAAGTTTTCCTAACCTCTGAGGATGACTGAGGATGAAGCACTTCTGTGGAAGAAACCGCGTCGTTCAATTTATTTTTTGACAGGAAATCATTTAGGTGGCCTTTGCCAATTTTCTGCCATCCTCCCGTTTTGAGTTTCGTTCTGGGCGCTTGTGTCTTTTTCCCTGATGAAGTGCCGTCTTGGGACTGAGGGGCGGCTGCGGGGTGATCGGCGGGGTCGGCCAGCGGCGAGGGGAGATCTGGGCTTAGCCTGGACTCCGTTTCCTGCTCCATCTCGTTGCTCTTTTCTGGCTTCAACTTCTCCATGATGTGGGGGTTCAGGTGAGGCCCGTCGTCATCGTACAGAAATGCGAAGTTCGCCATGCGCTCGTCTACTGACATGCTGAGGGCCTCTTTGGCCTGAATGACGCCCATGTTCCACTGAGCCTGGAGTTTATGGGGCACGGAAGCAGCCGTCTGCATGATACAGGGAGAAAACAGCAAGGTTACACGACGAGTTACAAAAGACACGACACACAGAAGTGATGTTTAATCACTGAGTTGAACTGAGGAACACGAGAAGACGACATTATATCAACAAATTCATACATGTCACAGTAGAAGACTCGTTAACAAATAGTAAAAAACTACCTGCACAAATATTATTCTTTTCTTGCTTGCTGCTGTTGCAAAATTGTCTAAAATGATATTTTCTAGATTGTAATATAACAAACCTTTTAAGTTTCAAAGTATAAAATCTGGTATTACTTATTTACGTACTTTATGTTTGCCAGATTTCTCATTTGGACAGCACTTCTTCTTTTGTATAAAACATTTTAAGGGAAGTGCAATATTTTAAATGTTGCAAGATTTCCGAGTCAAGTCTTTCCAAACAACAGCGCGCCACATCCTCTACAATACAGACGATACAACACGGAGCGTCACACAGGGATGAAGAAGCTGAATGACCTTTCTGTGGATGACGCGGGACGCCGGCTGCTTGTTGCCCTGGCTGAGCTTGTGGTATTGATCCTCTCCGGTAAAGGACACCATGTTCTTCTCGAAGATGTAGCCTCTCTCCGGGGCGTCTCCAAAATACTGCACATGGTAAAGGAGGCCTGACCTGCTGTTGGCTGCTAAAATAAATCAGAACATTAAATATAATAAATAAAGAAAAACTATAATTTAAAAATGAATATGCCTCATCCAGTAGAACAAAATATACTTTTTCACTTCACAACACATCACCTGAAGCACAGTTAACCTGACGTAGGTGTTAATGCCGCTCACCTTTCTGTTTCTGTTTGAAGTGACTGTTGGATTCTGGGTCCGTGGTCACCATGCAAGGCCACCAGGGGTACCCTGACACTTTGGTCCAAACCAGCTCACCAACAGAGAAGCAGGTCAGCAGAGGAGACACCTGAGGAGACTGCTGAGGACTCCTCTGTGGACTCCTCTGTAGCCTCCTCCGTTAACTCCGGGATCAGATCGGGCTGGAGAAGAGAAACAAGAATCAGTTAATCGATAAATAAAAATAGAAACCGATGAAGATCCTGACACCTTCTGTATTAAAAATCAAACACACCATGTCAAACATCCATCACTACCAGGATTTCAACTGTATTTTTAAGACTATGCAGAAATAATATTTACTTTATATTTAACATGAATTTGCCCAACAGAGAAAATATCTGAATGTCAACAGATGGAACAACGTTTATATCTCTAACATCCACTGTGCAACTGCTAACAGGAGGCCTGGTATATCTGTGGTCCTTTTGTCTTAACACCATCAGTCAGCATAACTGTAGTATGACAGACGTATTGCAGTATACACATTTGGCAAACAGAAGTTTTATCTTTAAAAGACATTCATGCATTTTTTTTTTTTTAGGAATAAAAGTAAAACCTCATCAGCTGCTTCAGTCTCATCCACGGCGTCTGTGTGGTCGAGTGGCTCCACGGGGACAGGAGAGGAGCTGAGGTTTGGTTGAGGTTTTGGTTTGTAAGGCCGCCCCCTCCTCTTCTTCGCGTCCTGTCTCTTCTCCGATCCAGATATAGTATCTTCGGTGGTCGCGGACAAACTGGTCCCGTTGGCACAGAAGGGCTCGAACAGCGGCTGCTTGACCACCTGCGGTATCGTCACCTTCAGTTCAGGTTCAGGGTGAGGAGTGCAGCTGTGCTGATGGGTGCCATTCGTAGCGGGGACCTCGGCGCCCTTCAGCATGGGTGGCTCCGGAGCACAAAGCTTAGGCAGCGTGTCTTGGTCCCCGTTCAGCACACGAGAGGTCAGGTCTTTGAGTCTTTCGTGGCTGTGGTTGTTATGATTGTAGCCAGCCACCTTCTGAAGGACACCGTCTTGTAGTGTGGCGGCCAGCTGGGCAGCAGCTTTATCAATTAACAGAGCTGGGTCACTGCTCATGTCCCCCCCACCTTTCCGTACACTGAGCGATTCAGGCGGCTGCTTCATGCTGATCGGGTTGGCTGGTTCAGGCATCGAAGGCAGGGAACTACCTTTGCTGTCCATCCCATCTAACCCCCTCCAGGCTCAGTGAGCTGCAGGACAGAGAACACACACAAACTTCTTACTCCACAGGTTCCACCAGAAAACACGAACATCATCACAGATGCTGATTTTTTTTTTTTTTTTTTTGGTGCTCTTCATCCTGGAAATTTGTAACATGGCACTCTGGGATATGAATCCTGTGAGTTACACATTTTACAAAATGGCACTCACTTGCTCCAGCGGAGCACAGAGCTTGGAGGCGACACGGAAAACTGCACCTGTCACGGTAGTTTTGCCGCGTAGTTCGGATGTTTTCATGTCGACTAACCGGAGAGAGGCTGAAGCAACAATACCTCTGTGTACCAAATGAATACTAATGCCTCAATGAATAGCAGACCTGTGCGTTAATCACAGCTAATGTGAACGAGGTCAAACCACATTCTCGAATTACACCCATGCACACGAACAAAAAAACACACACGCTGGGCGGGCGGAAAAGCTCTTACCGCGACAATTTTAAGCTGTCTTTCTCCCGGTAAGAGAAGCGAGCTAGCGGCTAGCTGCAGTCTGTGGCACAGAGGTATGGAGGAGGCAGGAGGAGGCAGGCTGCACCGCATGCAACGAATGCCCAATGAGTGGGTGGCTTGGCTGTGCCGCGTAACCACCGCATCACCGGCTAGAAAAGCCGCGGAAATGGAAGCAGCTGACAAGAGTCGGAGTAAATGCTAATGAGTAGTTGGAGGAATTAAACGCCAGCACGTTACATCGTGGTTTTAAGTTACTAGGTGACTTTAGTTAGCTCAGTTGTAACGAAACGGCAAGACGGGTGGGCTGGTTAACGTTAACGCAAGCGTTTTTACAACGCCTCTAAAGTTGTCCGTGTTCTCCTGACCAACGTTAAATGCGTAAAGGTTAAGTTGCACTATCATGGGCACCGACTACAACCTGAAGCGGAAGCCACGATGTGGCGATGGATCCCAGTCATGGACAGGCGGACGAGCATTCCCCCCCATACCGTCCAACCGCATCTCTGTCACTGCTACAGTCAGCCATTACGCCGCATTCCAGCAAATAGACAAAGCCGCCACCCCCCAAAAAGCTAAACGCAGTTAACGTACACGCTAACCTGCCTCATTAAAGCCCGGTAGGTGGATAAATAACCGGGTGCACGACCGGACGACTGCCGTAGTTTGTTTTAACTGTTTTGCAGTTGTTTCGGTGATATGCTCGTTTGTGTAGGCGCCATGACAGCTCGAAGTTAGCCGTGCTAGCTGAAGCTAACCAGCGTCCCATTGAATCCAAGTCAAACGTTAGCACCGTTAGCTAGCCTACAAGCTAAAATGGATGGTCGGCCCCGAACAAGTGTTCTCGTTAAAAACCGACGCCGGTTAAAATCCTCCGGGTTGACAATAACATGAAAAAGCGTTTCTCCGTAGTTACCTGTTGGATCTCCTCTCGGCGGTTAAAGGGGGATAAAGGCCGTATTCATGCTGTTAAAGCGGAGGATTTCATTCAAGTCGAGTCAAAAGCTTGCGGGAAACTCAAACTCTCCGGCCGACCAGCGCGAAAAATACTCACTTCCAATTGGTCGGGAGATGAGAGAGGCTCCAACCGGTCCTTTCAAAAAACCCAACCGTAGGAAGTAGCTGACCCCGGTGTGTCCCGGCTGTTTTCACACCGTTTCACCGTTACACCGCTTCTATACACGCTTATTCAAACGTTAGGGCTGAACTACAGTCACTCTTTACATATATGTGTGTGTGTGTGTGTGTGTATTATATATTCTTCACACGCACACATATTTCTATACAGGTCAAGTCAACTTTATTGTCAATGCTGTCATATGTACAGGACATACAGTGTTTCTCTCATATCCATGGTGCAGACAGCAATATACATGAATATAAATATGAAATATATACAAGTTAAAAGATATCTAAGACAACATCTAAAAGATATAAACAGTATAAATATGGCAAATATAGAAAGATATTCACAGTGTATATCTGGCGGTATAAACAGAATGCACAGTATAAACAGTGAGGTCTATCAAAAATAAAAGATGTGTACAGTGTGAACATTTTGTAAACTATTGAATGGTGTACGGCAATTGACTGTACATAGTGCAATTGGGTTTTATATATATTTATATACATATATGTAGGTGTGTGTATATGTTTGTTTCTTACAATAATGTGTACAGTACATTCATACATATTTTTCATATTCTATATTTCATATTGTTCTTTTTTTATCTAAAGTTTTTATTGGTTTACTGTGTTTTACTTATTTAGTTATTTACAGAAACCATATTAATTCCACCACCTGCACTATCATCAGTCCTTTACCCAGTTCACAAATGTCTATAGATAGATACACATGTCCATATATATCTATATTTATGCAAATATATATACCTTTTAAATATGTATAAAGTAATTTTTTATGTTTTATGTTTCATGTTTTTGCGTCTACCTGTCACGTCCTTTGTCTTTTAAACTGTACTTATGTTTATACCTGTATGTACAATTGAGAGCAAAGTGAACCGGAGTCAAATTCCTCCTGTGTGTACACACACCTGAGATTCTGATTCTGATTCTTTGTTTATCCTTCATGTGTAATGCTGTTACACTATTAGTGCTTAATGCTGAGCTGACTGGTCAGCTACCTGGTCGTGGTGATATATTTCTCATTGTACTGTCTTACTTAGAGATGCCTTGAAACGCCCTAAAGGATATGGTGGCCATAGACATTGATCCTAATTAACCAGAGAACTAATATTAAATTAGATCAAAGCCGATAACTACATGTTAATCCAAATATAAGTTAAAGCTGTGACCCACAGTAAGTACATACATGTATACATCTATAT
This sequence comes from Miichthys miiuy, assembly GCA_036365135.1. Classification (NCBI taxonomy): domain Eukaryota; kingdom Metazoa; phylum Chordata; class Actinopteri; family Sciaenidae; genus Miichthys; species Miichthys miiuy. Next base: position 23,450,905 of record CM071615.1, read on the forward strand.
TATAGCGCCCGGATGGGCCTGTCCTCCACATAGATACAGTACAGTGAACTCAGTTATAAACCTACAGTACCAACATTGGACGCTAGGGGGCGTATAACTTACTGATATACATAACTAACTTCCGGCAAAAGGTTGCCTTTCACAATAAAGGCCATGATCTTTGATGGAATATTATGGGCGATTAATGATAGTTGAAAATTTAGCATGCTTATATGTGAATCTTTAATAATTAAACAGTAAATTACAGACATTTATAATAATACTTATTATTATGTTTATACATTGGTTTAATCCTTAATATGTAGACATAAGACCGGGTCCTACAATAATCTTTTGTAATGTATGTTGTCCTCTTTGGTCTCAATACAAATCTCTCTTTCACAATAAGCGATTTTTAATATTTTTATATACATTCTGGAGGATGTAAAGGTCACGTTGTCTGACAATTCAAAACCTAATTCAAACACCTACCTCTTGAATGCAATCGGAAACACTGGCTTTTATTTTATAAACACACCGGAAGTTTCCTCACAAGCACCAATTGCTTAACAAACGCCAACGGCAGACTGACGTCACTCCGGAGCCGGGCCCGGCTAGCTGTCATCAGGGTAGAAAGGAAGGGCATGACATGGGGCTCACATTTCCTACGTATAGTTATTCATGCGTCGTAGCTTAGTTAAAAACTCACAGGTCCCGCTGTGTTTCTGTGTACCGAGATAACGTCTTTTTTTCCGTTTCGACGCCGACAAACAGCGGCGAGCTAACCGGCTAGCTGTACAGTTAACTGTTATAAAGGTAGCGCGTTCAGACAGAGAGCTCCGCATGGCGTTAATCCTGTTTACGAGGTCCAGGGCACCTTTGATGAAAACGTCCAGGTCGCTGAAGAACGAATTCAGGAAAGGTAAGCTCTCTGTGTCACTGTCTAACTCACATATGTGTGTGTGTTTATTAAGTGTGTCACATTAGCATCTAGAGGAGGAGGGGGGGGGGTTCTGGGTTGACCCTGTTTGTGTTGTCAGGAAGATGGTGGATGACTCAAGGTGACAGGTGACTAAGCATCACACTCAAAGCCGTCATTCAGTATTTTTAATATCAGTTATTACGGCGCATGAAGGCCGTGTTACATGTAAAGGTTTAGTGAGACTGCGCCGCGCCTCTCCTCTCTGAGGAGAATTCAGGAATCAGGTTATCCGAGGACAGCACGGTGTCTGCTCAGGCTCCCCTCCCTCCCTCCCTCTTCCTCCCCTGCAAGCTGAGAGGATGCTCGGTGTAATGGCAGACAGGTTCCCCTTCTGTTTATTCAGCACCCAGGACGTCTCCTCATTTATTATGAGGAAGGGAAGGTGGGATTTAACAGCAGGGGGGTTAGAGCTTTAATTCTGTGCTGTGCTGATCATGTCTTGTTGTGGTTTGTTGTTGACGAGGTGGAGAACTGTTCAGCCATGGGAACAGTGATGATGCAAATGTGAAAGCACTGTGGGGATTTTGTTCTTTTCTCAAACTTGGACTGCTACAACAAGATTTGACTTTCACTTTTGGTTATTATTATACAGTGCACATCATGTACATATAAACATTCATCTCACACCAGATGTGGCTGTTAGTTACTTTCATGTTTACGGTCCCTGAGGAGGGAGATTCTAGATTCACAGATATTTGGTGTTACAACAATATCAGTCAACACGATATGACATTCGCCACCTGGCCTGTAGGCTTTTAATACACAGGATCAGATAAATACAGATGTTCATGTTGGGTATTTTATTATTATTGATGAGCTGAAATGTAAACAGACCTTTCTGTGTGGATTCTGCACTGAAGCTGCTTCCTTAGAAATGTAACTTTATTATAGAAATATTTAATTGAAATATTATACAGTAATAATAATTATGTAACATTGGCTGAATATACAGGTCAGACACACATTTTATCTTTTAACAGTCTCCTAATTATTCAATATATATTTTATAATATAACACTACATATACTGTTATAGAGGACTAATGTGCGTATATATTCATTTTCTTCATGTCCCTGTCTTTTTAGTTTTATGGAAACTTATCTCTCCACTGATTTGAACTGGACATCAGTCAAACTGAGAGTGGCTCAGTGTTTCTGATAAGGATTGCGTGTTAGATGTTTTATTACAAGCATACATATTAATTGAAGTAATTACTCCTTGCACCTTGTTACAGAGAATATTATACTTGTATCACAGCTGTGTGTGAGCGGCATTGAAGACATTAGAGACTACTACAGAAGAAAATATTTATGTCCGTGTAATTAGTAAAGCCGTGCTTATAAATAGATGCGTGGCTCATAAAGGGAGTTTGTCTGTCTGCAGTGGATGAACTGACTTTTGGCGTCAGGCCCAGATTATCAGACAAATTGCAGCGCTTCCACAAGGGAAGGTCAATGCTTCTATAACCCCACCTGAGACAGGCTGGGCTTCATTTTGTTTTCACGTCTGTGCTCACACGAGTGCTGTAACATGCCGTTAGTTTGTGAATATGCCACACATGAAGGAAACGTGATCAGGATGAAACCAGGACATTTCCCTGAGTTATTGATAACTCGTACTAAATATGTGGTGTCAGCTGATGTCAAGATATTCCTGAGCTTATGTTCCATAGTAAAGCTGACCATGAGCTGCCCAGCAGCCTTTAGGTCCTGCTGGACATTGACCAGTATGCTGTCAAACTGTTAAAAACAGGCTGTAAGGTCAGAAGTAGTAAAGACTATCGCGTTATCTAACACAGCGTCAATAAACTACAGGAGAAACAAAGGTCCAGTCGTGATAAGCTGATAGTAGGCATGTGTTGGTGTAAGTGCACTATTAGCAGTTTGTGAGGGGGCATCAGCAACAACACATGGATCTGTTTATTTTATGTGGTTTGTCCAGCTGAGACAGCTGTCCTTCAAACACAGTTCACACGCCGCCATGTCTGAAAACACAAGTTGACGTGTGGTTCCCGGGGGAAGTGACCCAGAAACGTCATATTTTATGGATCCTGCGAAGAGGGATGCCTGACATTTGAGAGCCACTAAAAGCACATGCTCTGAAATCCAGGTCGAACTGCAGTCTGGACGCAAGCTTACTAACGTGCTGTCCAATAAACACGTCCCAGTCACTTCTGTTTTCAAGGTTTGGAGCCAAACAAATGAATAAAGTTTAGAGCACAGGATCGTACTGCCTGGTGCTCTGCATCCAATGCAAAGAAACATCTGTGATGGGAGTTGTCCAGTTGATAAAGTGATTGTGTCCTGAGTTACACATGTGAGCTCACACTGTTGATAAAACAACAGATAGTTCCCATCAGGTCCAATACATCCTTCGATGTTCAGGTAAAGTGATTATGGATTGTTCATTCATCCTCATTACAGAAGCAGTTCAGAGAAGCAGCTCCAGGCCTGTTGGGCGTTGTTGTGGCGGTCACACACTGAATGAGGAAGTGTTATTAGACCGCCGTATTAACAGTCAGACAGCTGCAGGCTGTGGGTCGCAAACACACACGAGTTAGCTGTTTAAGGCAGGGCAGGACGTGACCTTGTCATGACCTTTCAAGCACACACCTAATTTACTTTGAGTCAAGACCGGCTCTAAAGGGGGCAAGACCTAACGAAGGCCATAACCAGAGTAAACAAAGCACTGCCCAACACCAAAATGAGAAACTGATATGATAGATTACTTCACAAATGTTCAAGAAGTCCACAGAGATTCTGTATTGTAGTTTGATTTCTATGATTTCTTGTTTTAACTAATGCTAATTATTGACTCCACAGTTACAGTTATATTCTAACTGTAAACAGACACTGTGTTCACTGAAATCAAGTTTTACTTGACTGAGTCATGATCTCCTCTGTATTCTGCAGTTACACATTATGCAAATGGCCTCACTGCCATAGCAGCAAATGAACATTTAACTGTATGAAAATTAACCTTTTAAAACATCTGAATTGTTTTTTGGGTAGTTTTTCCTCCTCTGAGGAAAATATATCTCCAAAAAGAGGATGTCATATGCTGATACAGGTTGCAAAAGCCCTCGGGTCTACATTTGTGATTTTGGGCTGTATAAATAAAATCGACTTGAATTACTAAACCTGAGCGAAGCTTACCTGTGTAGTTTTTATACATACGATTGAGAGAAAACAGATTTTTGTGTGTTATTTGAAGACAAACCAAAAATCCACTAAATATATTATCAGTGTGGTGTTGTGTGTAAAATATAGTACAAACTCCCCCAGGGAATAAAACCACAG